>CM061227.1:57410026-58610026 GCA_030844895.1 Ambrosia x helenae
AGAGAGAAGGATGCTTATCAATTTTGGACCATTTCAGAGTTTATTGAAAAGCTGGAGAACAAAGAGTTGGAGGACAGGAGGAAAGCTAGGAGGTCACAGATTCCTCAAAATCCAAGTCTGTATTTTGGAGGTACTTCAGTTCCAGCTGGAAACTCGAGCTCTGGAAGCGTTGCACCACATGTTGCATGTATTTCTAATGTCATGGATCATCAAAACCAACCACCAACTACACACCACCACAATACAATTCCTACTCACAACCATCATACACACCACCACAATATAGTTCCTACATTTCACCAATCTCTCCAATGCAACAAGCTAGTTTTTACACCGCTAACCAAACACAACAACCAGCAAACCAAGTTACTCAACATAAACAACCAGTGGTTTTGGATACATCCAACTTGGGAAATGTGACTGTGGAGGTTGCTCAGCAACACATTGCATTAGTCTCAGCAATGGTTTCATCCTACAATGGTTTGGTTGCTAGTCAGATTGGGAACAACAACTTGACCAACGAAGACTACGCACAGATCGATAAAGAAGAGATGGAACTCATGACATTCAATGGGCTTTTGCGAGTATAATGAGGAGAGCAACAGAGTTCATCGAGAAAACTGGAGGAACTGATTTGGCAACTTCTCCCAACACAACCTATGGATTCAACAAGGAGAAGGTTACGTGTTTTAATTGTGGAGAAAAGGACACTTCAAAAGGGAATGCACCCAGCCACCTAAACAAGGTAATCGAAACCCTTTCAATGCAAATTACCAGAACCGTCAACAAAACCAAGTTTCTTACCAAAATAACAACAACTACCAAAACCGAAACTTTAACAACCAAAACAGACAACCAAACACTCAAAACCAGATTCAAAACCAATCTCCTAATCACCCAAACCGAACAGTTGTACCTATCACTACACCTACTGAGACTCAACAGAATGCGAGTCAGAACCAAGCTTTGGTAACTCAGCAGGATGAGAGGTTTGACTGGTCGGGTATGCAAATAGGAGTTGAAGAAGTAACTACTGGTGGGAATGTGGCATGTGTTGCCTATCAGGTTATGATATGGAAGAGTCGGTGGCAATTGATGAGAAGAAAGAAACTGAGGAGAGTGAAAGTGATGATTCTGAGACTGAGATGGAAGTGGAGAATGAACCTGTTGAGGTTAAGGCTGAGGAGAAGAGTTCTGGGATGGTGATTGATTCAGTTTCTGATGTTCCTGAGGAGTGTAAATCAGTCTATTCAGATTCTGAGAGCGAATCAGACACAGAGGGAAGTGTTGATTCTTTGGATGATGATATTGACCAGTTGCTGGCAGAAGCTGACTTTTTGATGACGAGGAAGTCGTGCATAGCTGATGATGCTTTCACCAAGATCGACTATTCCAAGTTTTTCACTGGAAAGGAAGCTCATTTTGCTTTGATGGCCATGACCGAACCGCCAAAACCTGTAAGTTCTGAATCTAGCACTGATGTTATGAGTGATAAATACTGTGGAACTTGTGATAGATTGACAGAGGAGAATAAACAACTCCGAATTTCACGTGATAGTGCTATTCAAAATTGTCAATCTACTCGCAAAGAGTTAAATGCTTTTAACAAAGTATTAGATGGCTATAAAAAGGACATTTCCGACTTGAAAAATACTTTGTCATTGAAACAATTGGCCATAAATAACTATATCAATGAAATTGAAAACACCAAGTTGGAAATGGCTGCCATTAAATGCTTTGCTGAAAAGGTTAACAAGAAACTGGAAAGTTAAAGAATGTTGCTTATGTCGTGGATCATATCATTGATGATAACACCACCAACTACAAGTCTGTACCATCTCCGGTTCTTTTTAGAACCATAACTATCATCAAGTTATACCGGAGAGTTCGGTGAAATCAGACTCATCATCAGATATGGAATCTAATACCTCGAGTATTGGTGATCCATATTCCGATGTGAGACCGATTTTGGGCTTGAACAATGAGGGTGTTTATGCTGAGAGTGATAGTTCAGACTCAGAAAATGATGATACTGGTAGTGATAAATCTGTTAATGAATGTGAGATTCCAAAAGAAAATCACATCATTACTACTGAACCAGTGTCACCATCTGATCATGTTCATCCGATGGCAAATGCTAATCGTGATAAAAAGTCTGAAAAGGTTGATGTTAAGAAAACTAATGTTGTTAAGAATGAGGTCAAAAAGAATGAGCTGAATGAACCAAGTGACAAACCTGTAAAGGTGTTTTATCGGATGGAAGGATCCGATAAGATCATTGCTGATGAGGAATTTCCGATTAAAAGTTAACTATTCTAAACTTGATAAAATCTGGCAAGAAAGCACAATATGGTTTCCAAAACATGAAAGAACCAATGAAATTCCACCAGAAATCTTAAAGAAACTGTTTTCAGAAGTTCCTCAAGAGCCAAAAATTCATGTCACTGAGTTCATTCGACCAGATGATAAAGCAAATGGTTTTCATGAACCTTCTTACTCGAAAGGACCACTTCCTGAGAGTTTAAGAAATCAACAGTATAATGATCAATTTCCTGTCAGATCATTTGCTTCACCAAATGCTCATTATGTGTTTGAGGAATATAGAAAATGCTTTAAATGTGGAGAACGCGGGCATTTACTTGCTCAGTGTCCATATGTAAGGCACAAGAGACATGAAGTTGAGGTTAAGAATTCCATGAAAAAGCCGATTGATCATTATGTTCCACCGCATAGACGGCTGTTCCTCAACAACAACATTTTCATAATCAAAACAATTTTCAAATGAGGAACAACCGTCCATTTCATTATGATCAAAGGAATCGGATTGCAATGGAACAATCTTGGAGAAAACCAGTGGTGAACACAACAGCTGATAGACAAAAGGTTCCACAAAAACCAATTGTCAAGTCAAATGTTGGACCTAAATCTGTTAATTCAGATAAGGTTGCTAAGAAAGTTACTTTTAGTAACAATGTTCAGAAACCTATTGAGAAACCAAAATCTCAAATTCGTATTCTCAAAAGGTCTGAACAATCTTGGACACCTAATGGTACTCCAGGAGCTTCTACTTCAAAGGTGAGTGATAAAAATGAATCTGTTTTGAAAAATCAGAAAACGATTGATTCAAAACAAAAAGTTGTTGAAAAAGTTGTTGAGGATGTTTCTTTGAAAGCCAAAGTTCAAAGGCCCAAGACTCAGGCTTGGGTCCCCCGAAAGAACTAAATGTTTACTTTTTGTGTGCAGGGAGCTTCAGTTGGCCCTATTAGCAGTCTCTGGATTGTTGATAGTGGAGCTTCAGGCCACATGACGGGGGATTTGCATTGTTGTTTGATGTGAAGAATATTAATGGAGGATATGTTGCGTTCGCGGGAAATAAAGGAGGTTATATCACGATGGAAGGAAGCGTGAGTAATGGGATTGTGACTTTCGAGCGGATATCTTATGTCAAGCAGATAGACTATAATCTGTTGAGCGTCAGTCAAATATGCGACAAACAATTTTCTGTGCATTTTGATGACAAATCCTGCTATATACTTAAACCGGGCTTCAAGATTCCAAAGGAGTGGTTATGTTGATGGCACCTCGAGTCAACAATCTTTACATTCTTGATATGCCAAGGCGATGACACCACAGGGGCAGATAACATGCTTTCTATCCAAGGCGACCGAAAAAGAATCGATAATGTGGCACCGCAGAATGGGGCACATTCATCTGAGGAAAATGAATCAGTTAGTGAGAAATGGACTTGTCGATGGAGTAAACGTGAAACATTTCCATCTTAACGACAAGTGTGTGAGCTGCATGAAAGGAAAACAACACAGACAATCCCATAAAGTGAAGAAAGTTAACTCTGTTGAGATGCCGCTTGAGCGATTGCACATGGACCTTTTTGGACCGTCAAGCGCAAAAGTCATCTTGAGAGCTTTATTGTTTAGTCACTGATGACTATTCACATTTTCATGGGATGTGTTTGAAGAACCGACACCTTTACCAACTACAATGCTGTTCACTCGGCTGGAAAATATTTACAATTTGAAGATGGATCAGTGACAACGGACGTTTAAAAATGAAAGATGGATGAACTTTGTGAAGCAAAGGGATACATCATGAATACAGCTCCGTATACCCCGCAACAGAACTGTGCATAGGACTTGATTGAGGCGCAAGAACTGCTCGTACTCAAATCTTCGTGCTGGAATGAGGCGATTTATGCAGCAAAAGCGACACTTTACCAACTTACAAGTTCTGTTCACTCGGCTGGAAATATTTACAATTTGAAGATAAAGGAGTCAGAGTGACAACGGGACGGAGTTTAAAATGCAAAGATGGATGAACTTTGTGAAAGCAAAGGGATACATCATGAATATTCAGCTCCGTATACCCCGCAACAGAACGGTGTTGCTGAAAGAAAGAATAGGACTCTGATTGAGGCTGCAAGAACAATGCTCGCTGACTCAAATCTTCCAGTAATGTTCTGGAATGAGGCGATTTATGCAGCAAACTATACATTAAATCGGGTTTTGACTGAAGAAGTTTGGAAAAACATCTTATGAGCTGTTACACCGACGAAAGCCCAATTTAGAGTATCTAGAACCATTTGGGGCGCCATGCACGATGTTGAATCCAAGCGAGAAGTTTAGTCCTAAAGCTGAGGAGGGATATTTTGTTGGATATGCAACCCCGCTCAAACGGGTATTCAACAAGAGAACTCGTCAAGTGGAGGATTGGGCAAACGTGGAAGTTCAACGATACACACAAAATTTGCAAGGCACGGGTCCTGATTGGATGTTTGATTACAAAGATTTCTTTGAATCATTCAATCTAGATAGCCTGGTTGAAGAAGCTGTTATAAGATTACTTTACGAGTGTGAAAACGCGGCAACTTCACCATTGATGTGTCCAATCACCGTAAACCCCCCACCAGCTTCTAATGATACCAGTGCTCCTACACAAGAAGAAGAGTTGTTTCAAGAAGCTTCAACTTCATTAGACACTTCAGAATCTGAAGATGAACAATTTGAAGAAGCCGTTCTTGAAAACGCAGAAGATTTAGAAGAGCAAATTGTGAACCCAACTACAAATCCAGATGTTGCTTCATCATCTAACACGGGTAATGATCAGGATGCTGTAGAGAACTTGACTGCTCAGACGGGAGTGATTGTACCTGTTAATCCGGAATATCGGATTCATCGTATTCACCCGCTGGAGCAAGTTATCGGTGATCCTGGTAGTGGAGTGATGACCAGAGGGCAGCTTAAAAGCGTTAATTCGCCAGAGAGTTTTGGTGCTTTAGCATTGTATGCCAAAATTCAAAAATCTGGTAGTCAAAATGATTGGTCGTTTGCATGTTATGTGTCGCAGGTAGAGCCAAGGACATACAAAGACGCTTTGCAAGAAGATGCCTGGGTTGAGGCAATGCAGGAGGAGTTATTGCAATTCCAGAAATTGGGAGTCTGGACGCTCACAGATTTGCCGCCGGGAAGAAAGAAAATTGGCACTAAGTGGGTGTTTAAGTGCAAAAAGGATGATCGTGGAGTTATTGTAAGGAACAAAGCCAGATTGGTTGTGCAGGGTTTCCATCAAATCGAAGGAATTGATTACAACGAAATCTATGCACCAGTAGCACGAATGGAAGCTATTCGGATGTTCCTTGCGTTTGCTTCGTATAAGAAATTCAAAGTTTATCAAATGGACGTCAAGAGCGCATTTTTGTACGGTAAAGTCAAGGAAGAGGTTTATGTCGGGCAGCCACCAGGCTTTGAGGACCCAATCCACCGGGACAAGGTCTACGTGCTAACAAAGCTTTATATGGTTTGCACCAGGCTCCAAGACAGTGGTACGAGGAGCTAAGTACATACCTCATCTCCAAAGGATTCAAGCGCGGCCTCGTCGATTGTACCCTCTTTACGAAGAAGACGGGAGATGACTTGCTTCTAGTACAGATTTACGTTGATGATATTATATTTGGGTCAACTAACGAACTCTTGTGCAGGGAATTTGAAACTGTTATGCAGGAGAAGTTCGAAATGAGCGCTATGGGGGAAATGCAGTTTTTCCTCGGCTTACAGGTGGATCAAAGACCCGACGGGATCTTCATTCACCAGACGAAATATGTAGCTGACATCTTGAGCCGATTCCAGATGGAGGACTCTAAGCCGATGGATACCCCGATTCAACCCAATCACGGGATTGGAGTGGACGCTAAGGGGGAGCTGACAGACCCATTTACATACAGAGCAATCATCGGATCTCTGATGTATTTAACAGCGTCCCGACCAGATATTATGTATGCAACGTGTCTCTGTGCCCGCTATCAATCGAAGCCGAAACAAAGTCATCTGACGGCGGTCAAGCGTATCCTTCGATATCTGAAGGGTTGTCCATCAAAAGGACTTTGGTACCCTAATGATGATGATTTTGATTTTATTGCTTTTAGTGATGCAGATTGGGGCGGCTGTGACAAAGACAGCAAATCAACCACAGCCGGTTGCCAGTTTTTAGGGAGCAGGTTAATTACCTGGCAATGCAAGAAACAGACTTCCGTCGCACTGTCTACATGTGAAGCCGAGTACATTTCAGCCTCGAGTTGCTGTTCTCAAGTGCTCTGGATCCAACAACAGATGGTCGATTACGGTTTGCAGTTTCTTAAAACCCCTATACACTGTGATAACGAAGCCGCAATTGCGTTAACTAAAAATACTGAAAATCATTCTAAAGCTAAACATATCCGGATTAAATATCATTTTATTCGTGATTGTTATGCTAAGGAATTGATTGACATGGTCAAAATCCATACTGACTACCAACGTGCAGATTTGTTTACAAAAGCTTTTGACAGATCCCGCTTTGAATATCTTTTGAAAGTAAACAATATAAAGGAAAAACAGGACTAATCGGCTCCTCGGTTTATCATTTTTAGTTTTTAGTTTTAGTTTTAACTTTTTGCTAATTGGGAATTTCTCTTTGCTAATTGGGAATTTCTCTTTACTATCATAATCTTCAAAGAAGTTGATGCTTTCGAGGGGGTTGTTTAATCCTCAAAGAAGTTGATGCTTTCAAGTGGATTGTTTCTTTCAAATTTTTGTTTTGTTTTTTTTTCAGAAAAAAAAAATTAAAAACCCAAAAATATGTTCTTTATTTTAGGGGGAGTCATTTTATCAGAAAAACCAAAAACATTGAAAAATTTTCAAAATACCTAAAAATTAGAAAAACCCAAAATGATTTCCTGGATAAAAAGAGGAAATGATAGTACATCAGTGGGGATCTGACACAGGCTAAAGAATTGTATAGTTTAATGAGATGTATGTTGATTACGTGTGATATGCTGATAGGCTTCGTAGACTAAATATTGCGTGCATTAGTGATACAAACATAACAAACTACGCGTTTGTGGATGAACACCTCATGGGCATATGGTCTTAGTACCGTAATTTCGTTTGATAGGGTGTTTGTACAAAACTCGGAGGTTTAGGGTCGTTATGTTATTAGTTGTCTGGGGATAGCCTATCTGATCTTCTGCTGTAAGTCATTACGGACCTAGATCAGACAGTGTGTCTTTATAAAAGAGCTTTATGCCAAAACCTAAAGTTACCGAATTGAGGAACTTTCCATGTTATATGATGATCAAAGATTATCTATAATATCATATTGATCATTGATGCAAATCATGATTAATATCAGTCCTCAACCTGGTATGGTGCATATGTTACTTTGCTGCATTAATTTGCTGACCTGTATACCTCTATGCATTATATCTTGTACAATTACAGACGACGAAAGCATAATCACGCTTTACAATGAGTCTTTGTGCGAATTACTTCTTGATACGGGAGTATGTCGTGTGTGTGGGAACCACAATGTGTTAGTCTAATACACCTAATTAGTATCATTTTAAAGCATTGCGTAATTGTCTGCATGTGAGCTTATGTGGACAACAATATCAGCAATTGCCGTGTCACATATTGTTTCTAATGATAATATTAAAATAGATCAACGCTGTGTTCAGATTTCTCAGAAAACTGATATGATCCTCTTACCGGAAATCACAAAATGGTTACTGTTTTCACTTACTTTGATGCATTTTACTTTGTCGCATTTTACTTTTATTGAAAAAATGCTACAAAATCCAAAAAGATTTTAGGTGTGTTTTGATATAAATTTCAGAAAATCCAAAAGATTTGCATTTCTGCTTTATTTTTGATATCCGGGGATGCTTGATGGTCAATTTCTGAGATTTGATAACACCATCTGGACTTTGTGACATTCAAAATGTGAAAATTTGAGTTTTGGAAGTTTAACGGATTGAAAAATGTTGAACGGGATTCGAATTCGTGATTTGGCGAAATTTTCAGATTTTTCCATTTCACATTCGCCCCTTAATTGGGTCGAATGTGGAAAAATCTTCAAGTTCGACCGTTTTGTTTTTGGGCGAAGGTGGTAATTTTCACTTCCGGGTGTATTTTCCACCTCCGGGTACATATTCTACCTTCGGGTCTTTCAATAGGGGCGAAGGTGGAATGTTTCCACATTCATGTCATTCACTTGGGGCGAATGTGGAATTAACCCACATTCGTCCACTACAACCGGGCGAACGTGGACTCCTATATAAAACCTTTTCACCTTCGATTTCTCATTCTGAAATTTTTTTTTAAACATTCATCATAACCAGACCTTGTTGCTTGTGACTTTTGTGATTTCTTGATTTGTTCCCACGTTCTTTCTGATCATTTTGATATAATTTTTACAGGTATTGGACTTCAAAACAGATCAAAATTGATTGTTTTCAGAACCGGACCTAGGGTTTCTGTTCTAGTGTTTGTTGATGATTATTGTTGCTTATTTTTGATAGCCGATCAGTTCTCATAGGTTTTAGGGGGAGAATGTGGTAGGAATTAGGATAATAACATGTATAGATGTTAGTTTTGATCGATTGAACACATATGAACCCTAATTCCACTTTAAAACCTATGTAAACTGATTAATTGACAAAATTGGTAATAGACGAATGTTAGTCGGACATGTTAGTTTGTTTTAGGATCAAAATTACAGGTTAAATCTAACAATGGCAAAATTTTAAATTTTGGGGATAAATTTTTCACATTCGGTTGTTTTAAAACGGGCGAAAGTGGAATGGGGTGGGCGAATGTATAACAAAACGGACGAATGTGACTTTTTAATCAAGATCATATTCACTTTCGTCCATATACTTTCACATTCGACCACAATATCTCACATTCGGCCATTTCTAAACGGGCGAACATGCAGATTAGTTTTTAATCAGAATTTTTTTTATTTTTGTCGTTTTTATATTTTGACGAGTTTTATTGATTTTCATGTGCAGATGGCTGAACAACCAGAGAATATTGTATCACCAGCAGTGAATGTTGAAACTCCAGCTGAGATCACAGTTCAAGAACCAGTACCAGTAGCAGAAACATCTACTCCGAGCAGTTGGCCTTTTGAACGATCTCACAACTGTTGCGCTTATCTAGGAGACGTTGAGAAGAACACGGAGTTTACTGGGATTATAGAATTTCTGAAGAGGAGCAGGATTGTACATGCTCTAGCCACACCAACCATCATATACAAAGACATCATAGAAGACTTTTACCAGAATGCTAAGTATGATTACTGGGAGAATCAGACGATCATCAAGAGCAAGATTCAGGAGATAGAGATGTTCTTGACTGAAGCTGATATTCGAGAGGCGTTACAGATTAAGTTCGAAGACAGAGAAGATCCCAGGGAATTGTCGTGGACTGAACAGAAGGCGTGCTTCTTAAGAATGAAATACAAAGGTCCAATCACTGACGGATCAATGTATAAAGGGAAGCTGGGAGTACAGTACAAGTATTTTGCACATGTTCTGATTCATGTCTTTGGATGTGTTAGTGGTGGTTATGACGTAATGAGAAAGAGTTTGAGTTCATTAATGGTTGCGTTGACACTCAACAAACCATTTAATGTTTCTGGGATGATTCTTGACCACATGCTCGAGATGCTGAAGGGTATAAAGTTTAAGAAGTTTATGTTGTATCCAAGGTTTCTAATGATGATCTTTGACTACAAGTATCCAATGTTGAAAAAGGATCCGACTATGATCCTAGGTCAAGATCACATGAATATTAGAACCTTGATGAGGATGAAAGGTTACAAAGGTGTGCCTGACAGTGAGAAGCCACCTAACAGGAGGTTATTTGGGGCTTTGGCTCGTCCGGATTACATTGATCCTGGCAAGAACAAAGCAAGACATGATGAAAGTGACTCAGATAATGATGATCCCTTAGTGTATGTTGATTCAAGCACTAAGCGGAAGCGTCAAGTAGTCAATCCTGGAGCCAAAGGGAAGGGCAAGGGAAAGGCTATTGATCAGGGAAGCACAAAGCAACAAGCTGCTAGAAAGAAATCGACGGCGAAGAAAGGATCGGGTTTGGTGGATGAAGAGTCTGTAGATTCAGAAGAGACTGAGGTTGATGAACAGTGGGATTCTGATGATGAGAACGTGAGGACCACCAAACGTAAGGCCACTATGGTTGGTGAGTCTGAATCCTTGAATCAGTCGATAGAAGAGTCTGAGAGAAGAAAGAAATCAGTTGAAGATGAAGGTTTAGGTGTTGACCTAGCTGAACTGAGTGTTGGAGAAACTGTAGTTGTGAATTTGCCTAAGAAGACAAAGAAACAAAAGACTATGGCAAAGAAGTCAAGTGTGAAAGAACTGAGAGAGAAAGAGTTGGCTCAGTTGCTGAAAGGAAAGAGATTACCTGATGCTGGTACACCATCCAAGTTATCTTCATCAGTTGCCAAGAAGCAGAAGAAAGCAAAAGAGGCAGAGACTTTACCAATCGATCAGTTCAATATCGATATGGATAAAGTGCTCGATATGTTTAGAAAGCCTCAAAAGGAGAAAGTTGTTGAAGTTGAGACATCCAGATCTAAGTCGAAGAAAGTGACTGTAGATGACGATGTTATGAAACAGGTTAATAAGAAGATGGAGGACATGATGAAGATGTTGGTTGCTCAACAAGCTGAGATTACTAAATTCAAGCAGAATGAGGAGAAGATGCTCCAGATTGTGGTTGCTTCAAAATCGAATCAGGATGAGATAAATGATAAGATTCAGATGTTGGAAGCTAAGAATGAGAAGCTTGAAAGAAGATGTGATAGAAACAAGAACAAGATCAAACTGATTAAGGCTGATAACAAAGAATTAAAGAAGGAAAACAAACGCCTTTGTGGTTTGATTGAAGAGCTGTATAGCAGGGCACCCCAGTTGAAAGAGGGTGAAGAAGAAGAAGAAGAACAAGATGAACAGAAAGTAGATTATGAGGATTCTGAATCAGAGAAAGAAGATGATGATGATGAAGATGATGATGGATCGGATAAAAGTGATGATGACAATAATGATGATGATGATGACAACAATGATGATGATGATGATGCTGAAGGTACAGGGAAAAAGAAAGGTGATGAGTTTAGCAGTGGAAGTGATCATGATGGAGGAGACGATACTTCTAAGTTTAGTTATGAGAAGAGAACACCACAGAAGAAGAAAGATACTGGAGAATCGAGTTCCAAGAAGAAAGGGGAGAATGTTGATTCAAATGAAAGTATTTTCTGGAACGAGAAGGTGAGATCTTTGTCTGATAATGCTAAACAGATGTATAAGAATATGTTGGAAAAGAGAGAGTGGACCATTGAGTTCACAGGATGCTTCGCTGAAATATTCCAGACTGATGATTTGAGATATGAGCTGGAATATGAAGATCCAGATCTTGAGGAAGGGGAGTTACCTGCATCTGTGGCGAAAGAAATTTTAGATGGTCTCGCACAGAGGGTAGGAAAGACGTTTGAGGAGTTTATGATGGATGAATCGATTCCTGATATTCCTGAAAAGGATATGGGAAGTCATTCAGATGATGTGCATACTCCAGAAAACAATGAAGTTGAAGTAGAAGATATTACTCATGAAGAGTTTCCCAGTATTTCAGACAAGATGATGAGAATGAAGTATTTCCTGACTTCACTGAGATACCAAATAAGTCAGCGAAACAGAAAGCAAAGAAAAGGAGCGAAGAGTTTGTTGAGAAGGTATTTGGAACTGAAAAGAAAGATTCTTCTAACCAGTCTGATGAGTTGAAGAATTATATGAAGAAGTTGAAGGAAATGGATGAGAACCGACCAAAGCCTGAAGCTCAAGGTAACTTTTATCGTTTTCATAATGCCAAGTTCAAAGGCAGAGCTCTCGGGTGGACTTATCTAGGCAGACTGAAGTGTATTGCTGCGAAATGGGAAACCGGAATTCTGTATTTCAACAGATTCTGTGACTTGCTTACTCTACCGTACTGGGCGGTGAGAGACTTATGCAGATTCCCAATGTCAGGTGCCGAAGTAAATGGATCGCATGTCGGTTGGTGCGCAGACAAATTGGTTTGGGAGAGTCGTACAAGATGGAACAGGTTCATGCCTCAATATCCCAGAAGAAAAGAGCATAGGGATATTGATCCACAAACCAATATGAAGCGTGTTACGTTAATCTACAAAGCACCTAATGTGATGAGGAAGATACCGTTGATGCCAATGCCACAGCATTTTAGTGCTGATTTCATCTTTTGGTATTACGATTGGAGGAAGGCAGAAGCGGTGATCGTGTTGAGGGATGGAAAGGATAAATACAAGCATGTTCATGTATTTGATCCTATGTGGCTGATCAATTGCACATTCGAAGACATCATCATGTTATTCTACAATCCGATCTACTATGAACCCAATGACTTTGCTCAAGCAAGAAAGTATACTCAAGTTGTTGGAGTTTGTTTTGCATATGACATAAATGCTGGAAGCAACTTGGAGGGTAAACTTGGCAAGACTGTGAAGATCGCCAATGTGTCAAAGCCTGTGAAGAAAACATTCGAGCCGCCAATGACTTCTGAGCAGAAGAAGTAGCTCAGAATCAAACTGTTGAACAAGACGATGGACTATCAGAGAAAAATATCCAATCAATAGTCGAGGGGGAGTTTGTTGATGCGTTTTGCGACTAAGGATTGGATATACTATAATTAACATATGTTAGTGGATGGCCGAAGGTGATAAGTATGGGCGAATGTAGATATTGACTGGGCGAAGGTGAAGAGAATGAGGCGAAGGTAGATCTGAAATGGGCGAAGGTATAATGGACAAGAACAGAAGAACACATTCGACCACTTGATGTGGGCGAATGTGGAAAACACTCACATTCGACCTGTTGAAAGGGGCGAATGTGCAGTGCCTATATATAGATTTTGAGTTTTTGATTATGCAAGAGAGTTGTCATTTGTGTCCAGGTTCAGATCAGGTTTAGGAGTGTTTTTGAGAGATTATCTGTGTGATTCTAGATTAACATAAACAGTTTGTAAATGCTTATTGATTGAAAGTTAATCTATGAAAATGATATTGAAAATGATCTTGATTGTGTCGTGATTTGTGTTTTATCAATTTGTTCAGATCTAGGGTTTCCGCACCTAGATTTGTGACTTGTATGATCGTATAATCCTGTTTTAGATAAAATCCAACGCTCACACATATTAACTCACAACAATGCACGTATGTCCTATCTAGCTATCTAGCTAACCCTAGTTAAGTATAATATACGCGTGATTCGCTAAGGTAGACTTTAATCTAGACAACGTTGTTAACCAGAATTTGCCGGGTGTCACAGATAAGGTAAAGTTGAAATGACTTGTATTTTAGCGTGATCAACCTCAATCCCACGACTAGAAACCACATGGCCCAACACTATCCCCTCTTGGACCATAAAATGACTTTTCTCCCAACTCAAAACCAGATTTGTCTCAACACACCTTTGCAAAACCTTTTCCAATTGACTTAGGCAAGAGTTAAATGATGACCTGAAAATAGAAAAATCATCCATGAAGATTTCCAATGACTCCCCCACCATATCTGAAAAGATACTCATCATACACCTTTGAAAGGTGGCGGGGGCATTACAAAGGCTAAATGGCATTCGCCTAAATGCGAATGTGCCATATGGACAAGTAAACGTGGTCTTTTGTTGATCCTCAGGATGAATAGCAATTTGATTGTAACCTGAATATCCATCCAAGAAACAATAAAATTTTTGTCCGGCTAATTTTTCTACTATTTGGTCAATAAAAGGTAAAGGAAAATGGTCTTTAGAAGTTGCAGCATTCAACTTCCTATAATCGATACAAATACGCCACCCGGTTACCGGTCGGGTGGCTACCTCCTCACCTGAGTCGTTTTTTACGACTTGAATACCTGCCTTCTTTGGAACGGTTTGAGTTGGGCTAACCCATTGGCTATCCGAGATGGGGTAAATGATACCCGCATCTAACCATTTCAACACTTCTTTCTTCACAACTTCCCGCATGTTAGGATTTAATCTCCTTTGAGCGTCTCTTGCAGGAGTTACTTTCTCGTCTGTGATGATTTTGTGCATCACAATTGACGGACTAATACCCTTCAAATCTGCCACAGTCCACCCAATAGCAGCTCTATGGGTCACCAACACCTTCATCAATTTTTCTTCTTGCTCCCCAGTCAAGTTTGAAGCAATGATTACCAGGAGTGTGTTGCCTTCACCAACATAAGCATATTTCAAATGCTTAGGCAACTCCTTCAATTCCACTTGTGGCGCCTCGACTAATGATGGTTTCAACTTTGTGTCAATATGGTCCGGAAGACTTTCCACTTGGTGAGTCCATGGTGATCTTCCTTCCTGTACCGCCTTTGCTTCTTGCTTCTTTTCTTCCTCAGTTATGCTTTTCAACATTTCCACCTGTAACCTGTCAAACATAAAACACTCCTCTATTGTGTTTTCCTCATCTACAACAGTGTCGTATAGAGGTATACACTCGTCAATAATGTCTGCCATATAGCATTCATCATTGACTAGAGGGTCAGTCCCATTTGAAAAAACATTTAATCGGACCCTACGATTACCAAAGGTCATGTCAAGCGTGCCTGTCTTGCAATTAATTTGTGCATTAGATGTGGCTAAAAATGGTCGACCAAGAATAACCGTTGGTTGTTTGGTTAGGTCCATGGAAACATAATCAACTACTAAGAAATCCACCGGATAATAAAAATCTTCAACTTTTACTATCACGTCGGTAACCATCCCGCGGGGTAGCTTAGGAGTCAAATCGGCTAATACCACCGTGGTATTAGATTCTTGAAGTGGACCAAATTCGTATTGGTCATAAAGACTACCCGGCAAGATGCTTACACTAGCTCCAAGATCCAAGAGCGCCCGAGTCATTTTAAATTCCCCAACCTGAATGGATATGATAGGTGTTCCCGGATCTTGTAACTTAGGTGGAAGTGAACCCGAAAGAATAGAACTCACGTTTTCAGTTAAATCAATTTTCTTGGGTATTTTATGAGTTCTCTTTTGGGTACACATGTCCTTTAGATACTTTGCATACGAGGGGACTTGTTTGATTGCATCTAAAAGTGGTAAATTAATTTTCACTTGTTTAAAAATTTCCCACAACTCTTCTTGTTGCGGGCCTCTTTTCTTGACCACTTTTTTAGATGGCTCCAACAATGCTTCGGGATAAGGGACGGTATTACCCTCCATACCCTTTTCCTTAGCCTTTGGAGTTTGTTTGTTCTCAACGGTTCTTGAACTTTCAACATTTTGTTTACTTTTATTTTGACCCGTTTTCTCCTCACCTTCACTTTCATCACTCACATCTTCCACCTCCCCTTCAACAAATTGGGGAGGTGGTGGTTCAATTTTATTATCAACAATTTTACCACTACGAAGAACGGTTACCTTATTAATGGGAACATTGCGAGTGTTTGTTGAACTCGAACCTTGATGTTGTGGGTTGATAGTGGTGTCACTAGGAAGCTTCCCGTGCTTCCTCTCCATTGAGCCATTTCCTCCGCTAGTTGGCCCACTTGCTTAGCCAAGGCCTCGTGAGACTTGTCTCTCACCTCATTCGCTTTGTTGTTCTCTTTCATCATATTCATTAGAGCATCCATTTTCGAACTCAAAGACTCATCACCACCTTGACTTCCCGAAGAGTTTCCTTGATTGCTTGAAGAGCCGCCTTGGTTGTAACTTCTTTGATAATTGTTGTTGTACCCTTGGTTACCACCTTGATTGTAGTTGTTTCTTTGGTAACCGCCTTGATTACCACCTTGGCGACCTTGATATTGCCCACCACCGCCTTGATTTCCCGATTGGAAATTCGGGTTCATTTGGTTAGCGGGATTACCATACCTAAAGTTAGGATGGTTTCTCAAGCCTGCGTGGTAAGTGTTGGAGTTCATGTCATACTTCCTTTCTCCATACACTTGATTCACCTCTTCGGTTGCTTGACCCATATCACCGGAGCACTCACTAGCTTTATGCCCTAAATCTCCACAATTATCACACACGGGGTATTGTATCGATGACACCTCCCGTTTCTTCATTCTTGCCAACTCTCTCTCCAACTGAGCAATTCGGTCCTTGGAACTTGAATCTGCATCGGGAAGAGATTTAGAGACCGGGTGTTTGGTTCTTCGATCAGCTGCCTCCTCCGACTTTGAATTCTTCGCCATTAGCTCCAAAAAATCCCAATCTTCTTGCTCCGGATTAGACAACAATGTTCCATTGCTAGTAGACTTGAGATATTTTCTCTCCTCCTTGCTCAGTCCATTCACAAAACTGCTAACCAATTCCCAAAGGTCAATATTGTGGTGTGGGCATTTTCGAATTAACTCCTTGAAATGAGTAAAAGCTTCATGAAGCGGTTCCCCTTGTAGTTGTTGAAAAGAACGAATCTCTAACCGTACCGCATCTGTTTTAAAACTGGGGAAATATTCATCCAAAAATACTTGTTGCATTTCCCCCCAAGTGTAGATGTTGTGTGCGGGTAAAGTGAGGAACCATGTCTTTGCTTTATCTTTGAGAGAAAACCGGAATAGCCTCAACTGTACTTCATCTAATGAAAAATTATGACCTCCCATAGTACCACACATTGCCTTGAATTCGGATAAGTGATCATACGGGTCTTCATTAGCCATCCCATGAAAATGAGGAATGATGTTGATGTAGTTGGGCTTGCAATCAAAGGATCTTCTCCCTGGAGGTGGTGGTACAATAGGTAATTCGTTCTCGGATGCAAGTGGTCTAAACCGACCATTGACTCCTTGCATTGGAACTGGGGGTCTTCGTCTTGGAGCATTCACTTCTTCACCTCTATGTTGTCTTCCCCCATTAGGTCTTCTTTTTGCTCGACCCACAAAATTTTCACCCCGGTTTTGGTGAATATTGGGAATTTGATGTCTTCTTGGGTTTTGTCTTGGTTGATGATTATTAATGACGTGATTGTAATAACCATCATTATCCCCGTTTCGATTTGCACCCACGTTAGAACTATTATCACCGTGATACTCTTCCTCATCTCCATAATCATCACTAACATTTCTATAGCCCCAATCCTCATCATCCTCATTGTAATCCCTTTCAGAATATTCATCTTCTCCCGAGTGGTAGGAATGAACACTAACTCTGTCTGATGATTGATAACTTGGTACACTGAATGGGTCATCATCATTAATGTTCACCCTTAATTCTTCAATAGTCTCCACATAATCTTCATATCCGGCTTCATTGTACCGATTGACCGGATCAAATGTGGGATTGCCACGGTTAGACATGGAGGGACCTTGGTTTACATTTCGGGTGTTGGAATTTCGGTTGTGAATTGGTTGGTGAGGTGGGTGTTGTTGTGAATTTTGGGCTTGGTTTTGATGAGGTGGAGTGGGTGGTCTTCGATTTTCACCTGAACGGCGATTTGGGTTTGAGCTTGCCATTTGAACAGTTTCAAAAGACAAAGGTTGAATTATAGGTGGTGATTGGGAGTTAGAAGGAATCGGCTCCTCTAACCGGTGTTGTCGGTTTCTTCTTGCTACTCGTTCAATTTCCGGTTCAAACACTAAAGGAGAAGTTCTCCCCGAATGTCGCGTACGCATGCACTACCTGTAAACTGCACAAGTAACACACCCCGCGTAACAAGGAAAAGTAGAAAATAAATCAAACAACAATTTAAACAGATTATCACACTATTAACTATTCAATAAACACTAAGCGCACTAGCTCCCCGGCAACGGCGCCATTTGATGACCTGTCGTTAGGGTCATGCAAAACCTAATTAACCTATGTAGATAGGGTAAGTAGGGTATCAATCCAAGGAGCGTGTGGTTAGTGAGTATTTCCTAGTTAACTTTGAAATTGTCGATTATGAAGGTGCTAATTACTTATATGAGTTATGAATTGATGTTTAGAATTGATTGAATAGTTGTTGATTAATATGAAGCTTAAAATGAAATTTGTACGAAATGATTAATAATACTTGTAACAATAAGATAGAGATGATTACACTAAGGATCTGGGTAATTGAACACTAAGGCTTTCAACAATTAGGCATAATTGGATAAACAATGATAATGCAATTGGTACTAACGGATTGATTGCTCAATAAACTTAGGTATCAAGTTTTATCAACATTCACAATGGACTAAACTATACTTCATCATTTAGAACATACAATCCTATGATAGTGTTGATGCAAGGAACCATGTTCATATCATTTAGAAATTGGCACAAGATCAATTAACTAGAAATGATTTCAACATCAGAATAATCACTAATCAACACTGGTAATTCAAGTACATACAAACATTAATCAAAAGTTTAAACAATGCAATGCCCAAATGTTAAAGCCCTAGGTATCAAAAACTTACATCCCTAGTGTAATACAAGAGTTTTAGCCAAACATGGCTATGGTGTTCATCATCTTCAAAATGTGATATTCAATCTTCAAAGGAATTGTGTAATAAGCTTGGAGAATAATTGTGTGTCCTATGCCTTCAATAGTGATGAGTTTTTATAATGATAGAGATCAAAACAGCTCCCCAAAAGCAGTCAAGGACCATAAAATCGCCATTAACATTTGATCCCATCAGTTTTGACTTGAAAAAGGAAACATTTGACTGATTTTGACTTTTTGCGTAGGATACGCCACTTTTGGCGTATCCTACGCCAAGTCTATTTTGCTTAAGCTATCTTCTGCTGCCCTACGCTAACAATGTTGCCCTTGCCTACGCCACTGGCGTAGGGTACGCCAGTTTTGGCGTATCCTACGCCAAAAATCCCGTCTTCTTCCGTTTTTGATTTTCCAGCTCACGTAAGCTTCCGTTTCTTGCCCGAGCAACTCCAAAACGTCATATTTGCTTCCTTTAATCATCAAATCCTGAAATAACATAATAACATCAAAGCAACACCATTTGACAACTTAACATTCCTTATAATTCATTTATAGACGTGTTTATACACGTCTTTTGATCAACCCATCATCTACGTTCGTTTATGATCCATTAGGGTTTTGGTTTTGATGCAATTTGGGGGTTTTTTGAGAGAGTGTTTGTGAGCAGATGATGTTTGGGAGAAGAAGTATGGAGAGCAAGATGTTTTGATTTGATATTTTACAAATTTGCTCTTTTCTTAAGATTTCTATTCATTTAATCCCCATTTAATCTTAGCCCTTAATTATAATGATCAAGGGATGAAAATTGTTCTTAGGGAAGGGTTTAAATGAGAACACCCATCTTTCATGAGAACCATGAGAACAAATCTTAGCCATTCATTTATTTCCCTTGTGTTTTAATTAAAAGGGTAAAGTAGTAATTGTACCTAGTCATAAAACCCAACAATTCATTTAGACAAATTTGTACATATAAACCTGCTGTCAACCTTCATTTGATTTTGAATCCTTCAACAATTTGTGTGCTTATAAAATCTTCATTCGATTGTGAATCCAATATTTGTTCTTCAACGATTTCTTAGTCATCTTCAAAGATTTCGTGAACTGGTCTACAGGTTTAAATTTTTTATTCCATGATTTTGATTCAATGATTTCTTAGTTATTATCAATTGATTCCAAATTTTCAATGATTGTTGATTGTATCAATTTTGTTACATGTATTCCATGATTTCATTTTCTAAGGGGTTTGTAATTTGCCCTAATTTGTTTTATATTTGTTTTATATGGTGAATGCAATCATGGTTTATCGTCATTCACTTTGTTACATGTAATTTGCCCTAATTTCTTAGTTAAACTCGATCTATTATGTTTTTGATCCCTTATCATGATGTTTTCATATTTGTACATTAAGAATACAAACCTTCTTATTTTGTCCTATTTCTATTGTAATTGGTTGTATCATTCCTTTCTTTTCAAATAGAAACTTGAGATTTACATTAGTAACTGATAAGGATTGTTTGTGATTTAATTGTTTTTATTATATTATTAAAATCGATGTGTAGCTTGGTTTGTAAGTTGGTTGATTTTTTTAGTAAATGGGGGAAAATTATTTAGTCTAATAGTCTAATAGCATGTTATGGTGCTGATGGTTTGAGGATGATATTAGTGTTTTCCTTTCCTTTTGATTTGGGTTTTTTCTTTGTGCTTTGGGTCAAATGAGTTTGAAAGTTATTAAATGGTGGAGCCTGTTGAGTGCATTGACTTTTATGAATTTGAGGACCAGATTGTGGTTGTTGCTAAAAAAATTGTTATAGGTATTTTGGGTTATGACTGCAATGCTATTGGTTTTATGTGGAATTGCTTTGTGGTAAAATGGGTTTCCTCAAATGATGGGATGCTACTGTTGTGGTTCCTATGGTTAAAACTAGGTACGGATTGAAGGTCAAGATTTGTTATGCTTTACTGTTACTATTGACGAAATTTACTTGTTTTCTCATTTTGCTTATGTATTTGTTTACTGCTTTGTGTTCATCTATTATTTGGTTTTGTTTTGCAAATTGGCTTGCAATACTTTGTTGCATATAACTTGATAAGCATGCAATCTACTGTAAAAGGCTATACCAATGCTTAAATATAAGAGGATATCTATGCGTATCTGTGTGATGAAGATATTGTTAGTGATAAATGTAATAATACTGTCGTAGATAGTCTTAGTGAATATGTTTTACATTATTGAACATTAACAAAATTTGTTCCTTGTATTTGTCGTGTTGGTGAAATTTACAATTGTATAAATCTCATGTATTCTTATGTAATATGTCTTACTCATGTGTAAATTCTCCCTATCACATGTAACTGTCAATTTTATGTATTTGTAGCTGAATTACACATGTGTAAAGTGTTCATTGTGACATTTTCTATTTATATTTTACATATATGCATCTGCATTACACATGTGTAAACTAGTCGATTTCACATATTGTGTGTTGGATCAGTTAGCTCTTTTTGCTAAGTAAGAACTTGCTATCTTGACACTTAAGTGTTTAGCAAGTCCTTGTAAATCAGATTATAAGCACAGCGGAATGTTATAAGTTAAAGCAACACTTTTTATACAAAGGCAGAGTTATAACTCCCCCTTGATGTTTGAAACTAATAAATGACAAAGTATTTATTATGAATCTAAGTTGTAAATGAGAATTAGATACTTAGAGAGATTCACAATAAATACAGAAATGGAATATAACAATGAGAGTGTTTGAAGGATTTTTCTGTTAAAAATCAATGTCTAAAATAGAAGGTTGAAGCCTTCTATTTATAGACGATTACATGCATGTATCTTGCCTAAAAAGCAAGCACAGAAACTCCAGTGACAAGTTGCACAAGTTGCAACATTGAAAGAAACAAATACAGCTAAAAGTAATATTAAACAATAAACTACTGATGCAAAAAGGCGGTGGGAAATATCTTCTGCTAAGTGCTGATGAAGGACAACTACTGAAGAGTAGTTTTGTCTTCAGTACTTCTGAAGTGAACTTGTCTGGTTTGGACTTCAGAACTTCTGCAACTTCAGCACTTCTTCATATCTTCTAATCAGCAGTTTCTTGTCTTCTCTTCAGTACTTCTATACTTAGCCAAAAATGACAGAAGTGAATTAGACTAAGGTTTACAAAAGTGGTTTCACCAATCCTCTTTGTCCTAACAATCTCCCCCTGGATTGAGGAAGCCAAAACCTTACTAATTCCTTATGTGTTTCTTCTGTCTTGAACAATCTTCCATATCTCTTTGTACATGGTGTTCTTGAGCTGGTTGTACTGACCATCAGATAGAGATCCTCTCTGTGGTTCTAGATGTTGAATTGTGAGCAGGTCTTGTGTTGACAGTTTCTTCAGATCACTGATCTTCTTGTAAGCCCTGCTTGAGAAGTCTCTTCTTGTCAACAGTACTGAGTTGTTATCAGTAAGTGACCATCTGATGATAGGGATCTTTGACTTGTTAAAGTCAGAAGAATAGGGAACCAGACTTGTCCCTTGGGTTGATGGTCCTGAGTGCTGGATGTCTTCAGTTTCAGATAGCCTCAGGTGGGATTCTCTTCCTTGTTGTTGTTGCATACCAGGCATCTGAACAGTTGGGAGATGGTGTTCAGTCACTACTTTGGTATGCAGCTTTTCTTTGATTGTCTTTTGTATTTGATAAGCAAAAGTGGAAGGATCCCTGAACTGTGTTAACAGAGGTTTCTCCTCAATGTCAAAATCTGAATGGACTATTGAACTTCCTTCAAGTAGTACCATTTTGAAATCAGTTTTGACATTGTCCTCTGCCTTCTTCTTCTGAGCAGCAGATCTTCTAGATACACCAGAAGTTCTAACTACTGATCTTGAAGGATCAGCAGTTTGAAACTTCTCAGGATTTGCAGCCTTGGCAGCCAAGTATTTTCTATAT
Source organism: Ambrosia x helenae (assembly GCA_030844895.1). Taxonomy (NCBI): domain Eukaryota; kingdom Viridiplantae; phylum Streptophyta; class Magnoliopsida; order Asterales; family Asteraceae; genus Ambrosia; species Ambrosia x helenae. The sequence continues at coordinate 57,432,745 of CM061227.1, forward strand.
GTATCCATTAGTCTTTCTTCTTTCCATCTGGATACAGAGGCTTTTGAACCATATCCTTCTGCTACTAGCTCTTCTATTATTTGGGCTCTCTTGGCCTTTCCATCTTTGCTTGTGGCCATTTTGTCTGCAAGCAGTTGTGCTCTTCTTGTCAGCTCTTGCATAGAGAGTCCTTTGAGTGTAAAGGCTTTAGTCTTGCTGTTCTTGGTAATATAAGACACCAGTTGTTGTCTTTTATCCTGTTCAGCAATCTCATCAAGGCTAGCCTGCCTTTGTAGTTCAGCTGCATAAGCCTGAAGTTTTTCTTCATGGCTTAAGTCCAAATCATCCCTTTCTTCCAGAGTTTTCCAAATCTGATCTTCTCTGGCCTTTTTGTTGGCTGCAATTAAGCTCTTCTCTAATAGTTCAGCTGATTGAGAGATGGGAGAAGGGTTTAATACAGTCATTGTTGTAACAGATGTAGGCCTGATGGGATCAGATGTTGGTTGAATGGGAGCAGTGGTTCTGGAAGGTTCAGTGGTTTGAGGTTGGGAAGTGTTAACTTCTGATGTGCTGACAACTGCTGATGGTTTGTCAGCTACTGAAGGATTGTCTTCAGTACTTTCTGATTCTTCATCAGAAGTTTGGTCATCAGAAGTTTCTTCATTATGCCTTAGGGAATCTTCAAAACTTTGGGTCTCATCTTCTTTCTCAGTAGCTTCAATTTCTTCAATTGAGACACCAAACTGTTTGGCCAATTTTTCTTTCCTGGCCTGATCTTTCAGATCTCTTTCAAGGAGTGCCACTCTTGCCTTTACCCTGGCTTGGAATGACTCCTTAGGTTCCCTGATCTTCTCCCCCTTTTTGGATTCATCAATTTTAACCCTTGAAGCAGAGGGTTGGGAGAATTGTCCTTGAAGATGAGCAATCTGTTGGCTGTTGAAGTCTATTTTGTTGGACAGATCGTTCATCTTGGTCTTGATCACTCCAAATTGGTTCTTGATTGACAGCTCCAAGTCAGCTGTATATGTTTGGAAGTGATTTCTGATGAGTGTATTCATCATGTGGTACAGGGGACCCTCTGGGCTGCTTAGCTGGTTCAGGTCTATGCTTGTTTGCCCAGGGAATTGGGTAGGCATTTGCTGTGAAGGGGGTGTTTTTGGGAGATCCTCATGTTGTACAGAGGATGCCACTCTAGGGGTTTTAGGGATTGAGTGGGCTTTAACCTGTGCAGAGGTGACTGGCTTCTTGAGCCTGGATACCTTTGCAACAGGACCTTCAGAAAGTGCCGTCAATTCAGTAGTTGGAGTTTGTGAAACATCATCCAAACTAATGGAATCATCTGAATCCCTGATGTTGCCCTCAGTGAGGACTGTCTCAGTTAAATCATGAGCTGAGCCCAACTCAGTTCTCTCATGAACCTCTTTTTCTTGGTACTGAGGATTTCCTACTTCAGGCATTAAGCCTTCATCAGTAGTTGCCACATCTGAGGTCTTAGCTATGTTACTTCTGTCCTCAGATCCACCACTGGGTGGTAACTGAGTAGTAGCAGCCTCAGATGCCCCAAGAGTGTCTAAAATTGGGCTTAAAGACTCTGGTCCACCCTCATCTCTTGGGATAGGGCTAGTGATGTCCACATCCATGTCTGATGTAGTAGTTATGTCCCCTGTTTGTTGTGGTTGATGGGGACTGACATGATCAGATGGGACATTCTCTTTTAGCCCAGAGAGAAGTTTGGCAATTTCTATTGCCTCTTGTTCAGAAATTTATGGGGATGGTTCAGTAGTTTGGGCAATAGGTTGGTGTTCAGCAGTTTCAAAAGAAGAGTGTGTTTGATATGTTTTTCTAAGTCTTTTTCTTTTGAATTGAACAGATATGGGTGCTCTTGGTGGGGTTTGAGATGGATGAGACGAGAGGGTGTTTCAGTCTCATCTATTTGAAGAGCAGAATGCTCATGAGCATGTTCAGGCATCTCAACCTCCTGAACAGCTTTTCTTTTGGGTTGGTGGGGTGCAGTTTTTGTTGGCTTTGGCTTTTTGGCTTTTGGTGGTGTGAGTTTGGAAGATGTGGGCTTCAGGGGAACTTGTTGTTGTTCTCCCTGATCATCTTCTGGCCAGGCAGCCGGTTTGTTTAGTCTTGAGTATGCTTGTGATGTTAAAGGGTTTAAAGTTGAAATTTTTCCCACAAGCACCTCATTACCCAGTTCCCCTATTATGCATTGCATAATGAACCTTGGGTACAACAAAAACTTTTTCTTGGTATTATTGTGATGTAACACCAACTCATTGAAAAACAGTTTTGATGCCCTGAATTTAGTTTCATTCACAATGGAATGAAATATTGGTTGAAAAGTGGAGGGCATCTGGTCATAAGACCCTGTTTTTGGACTCAAACACATAATAATATAATGAAACAAAAGTTTGTATTTTGGTTCAAAATATTTTTTGAATATTGTAGCATGGGAGAGAGTACCTTGATAACCACACTCAGTCATGGTTAGATGAATATCAGTGTTAGCAACATGGTCAGGGGCAGCTACATCATCCAGACCCAGTCTTGTTGCTAGTGTGGCCGGTGTGATGGTCAGTTGTTTCCCTTTTATCTTTGAGTTGAGGGAAATGACCTCACCACCCATTGTAACCGTCTCAGCATTTGCCCAGAACTCATTCAGAGTTTCAGTGTGAATTGGTGGGTTTATTGTGAGAGCAGTAAAGTATTGGGATTTGACGACAAGATCAATGATCTCATCGTATTGGGACCAGCCTTCTTGTTTTTCAAGAAAGGCTCTTTGATTGTGTCCCTGTTTTAGAACTAGAGCCATTGTGGTTTGGGTGTTTGATCGAACAGTGGATTTTGCAGGTTTAGGTTGAGAGAGTTTTGAGAGAGAGGGAGGGATATTTTTTAGTTTGAAAGGATAAGTGTGTAGAAAAGGTATTTATTAGAAGTTTTAACCGCTTGAATCTTCTTTATTAGAAGTTTTAAAACCGCCTTTGGTTAAAAATCTCTTTATCAGAGGTTTTAAACTGATTAGGTCAAACCTCTGATTATGGGAAAAGTCAGATTTGCCCTTTTGACTTAAACTGCTGATGAAGGATTACTTCATCAGTAGTTCCCATTTTCTCTTCAGTAGTTTTAACATCTGATGAGAAATGTTTTTATAAATACTTTATTCATAACTTCTGAAGTTTATTTTATCAGAAGTTACACACTTTTTCAGAAAATTATCCCATACTGATGATTTTTGTTCATCAGTAGTTTCTCTCATACTGATTTTTGTTTAATCAGTAGTTTGTTTTTCAGAAGTTTTGTTGCAGACTTTTGTCATTTGTAAGTGGAAACCAGAAAAAAGATGGAAAAGGTTAGCTTGAAATCCACCAAGGTAAACAGGATGGAAAAAGGAAAATTTTGATGCATAACAGTAGTGATTGATGTAGAAGTTTGATGTAGAGTTGGGTAGAATCAAGTGTTAACTTGGATTCTAACTGATATGCAGAAAAAAAAAATAAACACTTACAAATTTAGCATTCCAAGCATGGATACTAACTTCTGAAATGTTGATGTGTCAAGGGGCTTAGTGAAGATGTCAGCTATCTGATTAGCTGTTGCTACATGCTTCACCTCAATCTTGCCTTTTTCATAGCAATCTCTTATGAAATGGTACCTGATCTCAATATGTTTAGTTTTTGAGAACTGTACCGGATTTTGAATGATGCTAATGGCAGATTTGCTGTCTACAAACAAAGGTGTCTTGGTCTCTTTGATTCCATAATCAAGAAGTTGATATTGGAGCCATTGTATCTGTGATGTACAACTTGCAGCTGCAATGTATTCAGCTTCAGCAGTTGAAGTTGCAACAGATGTTTGCTTCTTTGATTGCCATGACACTAGACAGTTACCCAGGAATTGACAACCACCAGATGTTGACTTTCTTGTCATCTTACACCCTGCATAGTCACTATCTGAAAAAGCTGATAACTTGGTATTGCTTGAAGCAGGATACCAAATTCCCAGTGTTGGAGTTCCTTTCAGATATCTAAAAATTCTTTTGACTGCAATAAGGTGTGATTCCCTTGGTGCTGATTGATATCTAGCACAGACACATGTTGAAAACATAATATCTGGTCTAGAAGCAGTTAAGTATAAAAGGGAACCTATCATGCATCTGTACATGGTTTGATCAACCTGTTTTCCTTGATCATCAGGTTCAACTTGTGTGATTGGTGTCATGGGAGTGGAACATGATTTACAGTCATTTAAAGAAAATTTGTTCAATAATTCTTTAACATATTTTGATTGATGTATAAAAGTTCCATTTGTTTGTTGTTTGATCTGCAGTCCTAGAAAGTACTGCAGTTCTCCCATGGTACTCATCTCAAATTTTGATTGCATGAGTTTCTTAAAATCATCACACAATTTTGTGTTTGTTGAACCAAAGATGATATCATCAACATAAATTTGAACAAGTAAGACATGATTTCCAACATGTTTAATGAAAAGTGTTTTATCAATGGCACCTCTTGTAAAGTTATTTTTGAGTAAAAAGGTGGAGAGTGTATCATACCAGGCTCTTGGAGCCTGTTTGAGCCCATAAAGAGCTTTATCCAGTCTGTACACCCACTCAGGATGAGAAGGATCCTCAAACCCAGGTGGCTGACAGACATACACCTCCTCTTTGATTTTTCCATACAAAAATGCACTTTTCACATCCATTTGATAAACTTTAATTTTGTTGGAAATGGCATAGGCCAGAAATAACCTGATGGCCTCAAGCCTTGCAACTGGAGCAAAGGTTTCATCATAGTCAATTCCCTCTTCTTGAGAGTACCCTTGAACTACCAGTCTTGCCTTGTTCTTGATTATCATACCAGCTTCATCTTGTTTGTTCCTGAAAACCCATCTTGTACCAATTGGTTGCTTGTTTTGAGGTAAGGGACAGATTTCCCAGACCTGTTGCTTGTTGAACTGAAGTAGTTCATCTTGCATAGCTTGCACCCAATTATTGTCTTTGAGGGCTTCCTGGTACTTCTTTGGTTCCAACTGTGAAATAAAGGCTGAAAATAGGCAAAAGTTGGAGAGCTGGTTTCTGGTCAGAACACCTGTAGCTATATCACCCATGATTTGATCAAGTGGATGATCTCTGTGTTCAATCAGTTGTTGTAAACCACTGACAGGTGTAGGTGGCTCTTGTTCTTCAAACAAACTACTGAGGTCTATAATATCTGGTTCAGCAGTTTCAGCTTCTTCAGTAGTTGCAGGTGCTGAAGCAGATGTTTGAGTTTGGCCTTCAGTATTTGTTTGATCAGAAGTTTGAAAAACTTCTGATGGTGTTGTAGTTGACTTAATGACTGTTTGAGGAGTCCATGGTGCAGGATCCTCATCTTCAAACCTTTGATCACCATAATAAGTAGGTTTGGAAGAAGTAACAGCCTTTTCAGGTCCAAAGTGAAAGTTGTCAAGGTCAAAGAGTTCAGCAGGATGTGCTGGAATAAGAGTGTGTTTTGACTCATTGAACTTGACATTCAATGTTTCTTCTACTATCCTGGTGTGAGAATTAAAAACCTTGTAGGCTTTTCTAGTTGAAGAGTAACCAAGAAAGTAACCTGAGTCAACTTTGGCAGCAAACTTTGAAATAGATTCCTTGATGTTCAAGATGAAACATTGACACCCAAAAGCCCTGAAAAAGGAGATAAGGGGCTTCATGCCATGAAGAACTTCATAGGCAGTCTTGGAATGTCTCTTGACCACAAGAACTCTATTCTGAACATAACATGCTGTGTTAACTGCTTCTGCCCAAAAGTACAATGGCAGTCCAGAATCAGCTAACATTGTTCTTGCTCCTTCTATCAATGTTCTGTTCTTCCTTTCTACTACACCATTTTGTTCAGGAGTTCTGGGAACACTGTATTGTCTAATAATCCCTTTAGACAAACAGAATTCATCCAGAGTTTTGTTCCTGAATTCTGTCCCATTGTCACTTCTAATGGTTTGACAGATAGAGAATATTGTTTCTCTACTTGTAGAATGAAGAACTTGATGATTTCAGCAGCCTCATCCTTGGAAAATAAGAAGAATACCCATGTGAATCTTGAGTAGTCATCAATGATGACTAAGCAGTACTTCTTTTTACCAAGGCTCATAATCTTGACAGGTCCAAATAAGTCCATATGGAGTAGTTGAAGACATGCAGTTGTTTTTGATTCTTCAATAGACTTATAGGAGGACTTATGCTGTTTTCCCTTTAAACAGGATACACAGTGTTCTTGACACTGGTATACATTCAAAGGTAGACCTCTGACCAAGCCCATTTTTGTGACTTTATTTATGGTTTTAAAGTTCACATGGCCAAGTCTCCTGTGCCAGAGATCTGTTTCTGAAGTTGATGCCCTTGAGAAGAAACAGGCAGTGTTGTTCAATACTTTGTCTTTCTCAATGTCCACTGCATAGACATTGCCACATCTTTTGGCAATCAGCAAAGTATGATCTTCTATAATCTTCTCAATCAACTTCTGGCCTTCTGGTGAGATGATCTTGCAAGCTGTCTTTGTGAAAAAGGAAGAATATCCTTTATCACACATTTGTGACACACTCAGCAAGTTGTATTCAAGGTTTTCCACCAGATTGACCTTGTCAAACTGTATTTTGCCAGAGGAGACATTGCCATGTCCTAGCACATATCCCTTAGCATTGTTCCCAAAGGACACAGATCCTTCTCTTTGGCTGATAAAATTGTTTATCAGGTATCTGCATCCAGTCATGTGCATAGAGCCTCCACTATCAACATACCATATGCTGTTTAAGCCCCTGGAAACTCTCTGCACATAAAAGCAAATTAGTTAGATTTGGAAACCCAAGCCTGTTTGGCTTTGGGTTTGCTCTTGAGAACAGTTACAGTTTGTTCTTGACCAGGTTGAGAAATCCATGTCTTTTTGTCAATGGATTTTACATGAAGAACCATGGTGGTATCCTTCTTAGGACCACCATCAACCTTGGTCATCAGTAGTTCTACCATGTTCTTTAGATTTTGAATCTCAGCAGTTTGTGAAACTGCTGATGATTCTGGTCTAACTACTGAAAATGAATTTTGAGAAAAAGATTTTGGTTGAGATTTTATCTTTTTCTGAGAAAAGGTGTTTTCAGGTTGTTGTTTCTTGGGTTTAAAGACTTTTTCATAATCATTTCTGATTTGATTTCCCACAACCTGTTGTTTAAATTTTTGATTGAACTAAATTCCTTTTCTGTATCTACAAAATTCAGTTTTGTGGTTGAACAGGCCACAAATTTCACATTCTTTTGCCTTTTGTTTTTGATCTAAAGGCAAATTTCTGACAGTTGTGAAAAGATTTTGCTCATCAGTAGTTTTCAGGGTCTCAACTCCTGAAGTAGATGAAACTACTGATGGCTTGTTGTCAGTTTTTGTAAATACTTCTGAAGTACTTTCTTTAAAAATGCCAGGATTTCTGTTTAGAAAGTTTTCATGGAAAGATGTGCATTCTTTCCCTTCAGAAGTTTCATTTGAAACAATTCTTCTCCCATCTTCAGTAGTTTTGGGAGAAAAATCTGTTGGTGTTTCAACATGATGGTATCCTATGCCAAACTTAACATTTGAAGCACTTTGTTTGTTTAGCAGTAGTTGATACCCCCTACAAGATTCCACCCATTTTTCACAAGTGATCCTGGTGTCAGCAAGCTCTTGTCTGACATCTCCCAGGTCATTTAGCATCATTTTGATTTGTGCTTGGGTTTCAATAGCAGAGTCAGTTAATTTAGAAACCTCTTTTGTTTTAGCACACAGTTTTCTTTCTAAATCACATTTTATCTGTGTGTATTTTCTTTCTAAATCATTGGCTTTGCCTTGTAGGTGCACGTTTGTCTCTCTTATGAGAGCAAAAGTTTCTTTGCAAGAGTTTGAGCATAGTTTTGTCAAAGATTCTTTTGATACCTGAGACAATGCAGATTTTGAGGTACAGCCTTCAAATGCCATTAAGGCAAAGTTCTTTCTGCCATTGTCTGGTTCTCCCCAGTTGATGTCAAACACTTTGTTGTCTGCATCAGGATTGCACTCTGTGGTGTCATAAGGGAGACTGCTCCAGTCAACATACCCCGAGGTAAAGAGACTTTGTTGAGGGGGTTGTTGAGGCTGTGGAGGAAGTTGAGCAGCTGGAAAGGGAGGGATTGATTGTTGGCTCTGCATCTGTTGAGCAGGCACTTGAACATATTGTACTTGAGGCATATATTGCTGTTGAGGAGCTTGTGCCTGTACAAAATGAGCACTCCCTTGAGTTCCATTGTTCCTATTATAATTGGGGTTATAGTTATTTCCAGATTGTGATTGGTTAAAGCTAGAGCTTCTACATTCTCTAGCAAAGTGTCCCAACTTCTGACACTTGTGACATCTCAGTTTAGATTTGTCAAAACCAATTTTTGTATTACTGGTCAATCCTGGAAATTTCCTTCCTGACCTTTTATAAAACTTGTTAGTTTTAATGCTTAGCATGGCCAGTTGGTGTAATATGTCCATTTCTTCCAAGTCATCACTGCTAAAATTTTTCAAATCATCCATGATAAAACATAGATTATCAGCAGTTTGACTTTGGTCATCATTGTCATAACCTGGGAAAGATCTTTCTGATGAGATCCCAGTGGTTATGTCAATATTGTCATAAGATCCATAGGAACAAGTTGGTGAATCTTGTCCCAAAAGTGCTGTACTACCTGGTAGGTAGTCATCAACAGTTTTACCAGAAGTTTGTAATTTCTTCTTTTGATCGATTTCTCTCTCAAAAGTAAGTAATCTCCCATGGAGTTTTGTAAGAGTGAGGGAGCTAAAATCTGGTGAGGATCTTAAGATAATGGAGTAAGTTTCCCATTTGTCAGGTAGAGACCTTAAAAATCTATGTAACATAGATACTGTTGCATAGGTCTGACCATTTAACTTTAGCTCAGAGATTAATGAGGAGAATCTTTCAAATTGTTGTGTCAAAGTTTCCCCATTAATATAAGCAAATGTTTCATATTGTTGAGCCAAAATTTCTCTGGTGTTGGCAATCACCTCTTCAGTTCCTCCAAACTGTTCTTTAAGACAGTCCCAAAGTTCTTTGGCACTTTCACAATGTAAAAGGCCAGAGTATATTTCATTTGGGAGAGCCATTGCCAACATAGAGAATGCCTTAGCATCTAGCTCAAGTTTTAGGAAATCCTCATCTGTATAGTCTTTGGGATCCTTAGGAATCCCTTCTTTAGTTTCAAGATTTATGTTTACTGGTTTGTGTGGACCATATATCACAGATCTCCAACAACCTGTGTTGGTTTGTGACAAGGTATGTGCCATTCTCTTTTGCCATATATTGTACTCGTTTCTCACAAGCATGGCAGGTTTGGTGGCAGAACCAGTATTATGTGGATCCATTTTTAAAGAGTATAGATTTGTCAGATGACTCTTTTAAGTGATGGATATTGATAAAAAGTGAACTTTTGATCTTTTTATTGAATATCAATAAGAGCTTTGTGTCTGATTCTCAATTTGTTAGATTGATATGTGATCAGATAAACCAATGCTCTGATACCAATTGTTGGATCAGTTAGCTCTTTTTGCTAAGTAAGAACTTGCTATCTTGACACTTAAGTGTTTAGCAAGTCCTTGTAAATCAGATTATAAGCACAGCGGAATGTTATAAGTTAAAGCAACACTTTTTATACAAAGGCAGAGTTATAACTCCCCCTTGATGTTTGAAACTAATAAATGACAAAGTATTTATTATGAATCTAAGTTGTAAATGAGAATTAGATACTTAGAGAGATTCACAATAAATACAGAAATGGAATATAACAATGAGAGTGTTTGAAGGATTTTTCTGTTAAAAATCAATGTCTAAAATAGAAGGTTGAAGCCTTCTATTTATAGACGATTACATGCATGTATCTTGCCTAAAAAGCAAGCACAGAAACTCCAGTGACAAGTTGCACAAGTTGCAACATTGAAAGAAACAAATACAGCTAAAAGTAATATTAAACAATAAACTACTGATGCAAAAAGGCGGTGGGAAATATCTTCTGCTAAGTGCTGATGAAGGACAACTACTGAAGAGTAGTTTTGTCTTCAGTACTTCTGAAGTGAACTTGTCTGGTTTGGACTTCAGAACTTCTGCAACTTCAGCACTTCTTCATATCTTCTAATCAGCAGTTTCTTGTCTTCTCTTCAGTACTTCTATACTTAGCCAAAAATGACAGAAGTGAATTAGACTAAGGTTTACAAAAGTGGTTTCACCAATCCTCTTTGTCCTAACATTGTGTCTATTTTACAATTGTATAGTTGATTTACACTTTGTTTGAAGGTACTTCTTAACAACCGAATCACAAATTTTTGTCTGTTTTACACATTTACGGTTGATTTACACATGTGTAAACTCTTCACTATCACTTATTTGATTCTTTTTTTTCTTTATTTCGGTTGTATTACACATGTGTAAATCATTGACCCTTACTTTTTTGTTTCTATTTTACGTATGCTTAGTTGTATTACACATGTGTAAATTGTTTACGATCACTTATTTGTTTTTGTCTTACCTAAGTTAGTTGTATTACATGTGTAAATGTTGTTTTACACATGTGTAAATTGTTCATTTTCACTTATTTAATAATGTTTTTACACACTTGCATATGTATTAAACATGTGTAAATTGTTCAATGTCACTTATTTGTTTTTGTTTTACACATTTACATATGAATTACACTACGCATGTGTAGAATGTGAATTAAACTGAGATAGTATAACAAGCAAAAATCAAAAGTAATATATTGACCAACAAGTAAGATTTAAACCAAAATAACATTATCGAAAAACCAAAATCATTAAATTACTCAACGAGTCATAATCTTTGACATACATAAACAAAGATAACTTATAAACAAAAGTTGTAATCCTTGGTATATCCCAACCACCATAACATTAATACAAATTATAGTCTACGACATCATCTAGTCTTTTTTCTTAATTTTGTTATCTCTCAAACTTCAATGCTTTCTTGATCACATCTTCTCGATTAACATTTGCTCTCGAAATTACAGTCTTCTCACCATTTTTGGGCTTCTACAATTGACCCCTCAAATATCTCTTTGCCTTTTTCCAAACAACAGTATATTCCATTTTTTTCTTGATTGTGCCTGATCAATGCGACAAAAGTTCAATACATTAAGCCATTTGTTTTTACTATGATTATAACCAAATAATCTGACTGATGTGCACATGTGTAAATGATCAAAACCACTCACTTACACATATGTAAACAACTTACTTACACATGTGTAAACTACATAATTACACCAATTTAATCATACTTACATGTTATAATACCATTGTATCAATGTATTCATGTGTAAATGTTTTTATACAATACATGTGTAAACATTTTATTCACAAATGCAATATTAACTAAGATGATTTAAACATGTGTAAGTTGCTTAATTACACAAATGCAATATTAACTAAAATGATGTACACCTTTCTAAACAACTTACTTACACATGTGTAAACGTATTGTTTTACACATGTATAAACCTTCATTTGCATGCTTATTTTTCAACTATTATCACTTACACAGGCTAAAACATTACAATTACTTTTTTTAACAACAAAACGAAAGCATATTATAAATCAAAACAGGGCCTCTAAGCGAAATACTCAGAAGACGCAAGGAGAAAAAAAGTTTATCAACAAGACTGCAAGCAAACAAGCTACAGAAATTACACAACTTCATATACTTATAACAATTAAGGTAAACAAGTAATCCCACTGGCCATGTCATGAGATTCCTCTAAACGTAGTACAATGAAAAATCTAATCAAAGCCAAGTCCTTTGTTTCTTTCACATGTTTGTTCACTGAGGTTGTTAATAGCTATGGTGAGTGCGAAACAAATACCAAACTGTTTGATAAATGAGGCATCAAAAGTTCATGAAATTCAATAACTAGATACTAATGCAAGTCAACGCATTAAATTTGGTTTGATCAGTTTAACGATTTATAAAAACCTTTCGACTTCCAAAAATACCCAATTTCAAGAGAGGTTGTTGATAAATATAAGGCTAAACTTAGCAAGAGAGAAACACAATCACCATTGATATATTAACAATAACATCTTTGCAACTATCATGTTTAGAAACCTTGTTTTCCCTGTTTAAGGTGTTATTGACATAGCACCAATTAAAATTTAAATAAGCAACAACATATTGGCGATAAACACTTAGATAATCACACATAACAACTAAGTTACAAAAACTCAGCAATACAAACAATGAATTTGTACTTATAGATAACACCACATACATAGACGCATATATATGTATTTTTTAAAAAACCCAACAACAAGTATAAGTGAACGAGAAACCATAAGAAACATTAGCATCAGTTAACACTAAATCATGAATCAGTATTGGAAAATGTTATAGAACTTACAAAAAGTGAAACGCTACCGATACATGGTGATATGATGGCGTGATCGTTCAGATATTGACTCTAGATCTTCAAGTGAATGAAATCGAATCGTTCTAATCAGAATATGATCTCAATCGAATCCTAATCGGAAAACGATCTCAATCGAATCTTAATCAGATGATGTTGATTCTTAGTATTCCTCTTTTGATTGTTGAAGTTATGGCATCTTGATTTAGAAATTAAAAGTTTTTTTTTTTTTTGTTACAGAGATGCCATTGAAGAACTTTGATGGGTTTTTGTGTTTTGACACTAATGCCCTTATAGTCTTTTATTTTAAGTTTCCTCCTCATTTAAGCCCTTATAATCATAGCCCTTAATTTAGGATGATCTATGGATGAAATTTGTTCCTAGTGTTCTCACAATAATATTTGTTCTCAAGATAACCCCCCTATATATATATATATATATATATATATATATATATATATATATATATATAGTATAAGGTTGTATTGGAAACCCTGTTATAGTGAAAACCTTGGAAACTCTATCAAACTCTAACTTCCCGACTTTTTTTTATGAAAATTTTAGGGTATGTAACATACATGATATTAAGCATTTTGGGCCAAAAAAATCGAAAAAGCGCCGAGCCATTTTTTTTAAAAAAATAAAAACCGTCTTCGGGTAAAAAATGGGTAACACGTGTTAGTTTGGCTTAACATGTGTTAGTCGAAATTTTATTTATTTTTTTAAAAAAAAGTGCTCAACGTTTTTTTGATTTTTTTTTTTTGCCCAAAATGCTTAAAATCATGAATATTACATGCCCTATTTTTTTCAATTTTTTTTTGGATGATCTCATTCTGGAGCGAAACGAGAATCACGATCAGTAATGATAGAACACAGGCACCCCATACTGAGAAACCACTTCCTTAAGATAGATGCGAGCTAACCGCTCCAGACTGTCAGTTTCCTTAATAGCCAGGAAGTGTGCTGATTTTGTCAACCGATCGATAATCACCCAAATGGTATTACAACCACTTAGTGACTTCGGTAGTTTGGTTACAAAATCCATCGTGATCCGTTCCCACTTCCATTCAGTAATCTCAGGTTGTTGCAAAAGACCAGACGGCTTCTGATACTCGACCTTGACTTTCACACAAGTCAAACATTTGCTCACGTACGAAGCTATATCAGCCTTCATGTTTGGCCACCAATAGAGTATCTTCAGATCCTGATACATCTTATCGGAGCCATGGTGAACAAAATACCGGGATTTGTGAGCTTCATTCAAAACAAGCTCCCGCAAACCCCTAAACAACGGAACCAAAATACGTTCTGCAAAGAATTGTAGGCCATCACAACTAAGTTTAAGGTGCTCATCATCACTATGCATGGTTATAGCTTTAAGGTTTTCCACCTTCAAAGCTTCCTGTTGGGCAAAACGGATCCGGTCAGGCAAACAAGAATGGATGGTGAGCTGCAATGCTTGAACACGACGAGGTTTTGCAGATTCCTTCCTTGGCTCAAGGCGTCTGCCACAACATTCGGCTTGCCAGAGTAACACCATGACCGATGGCGGAATCATCGAGGTGTCACGTAGTGACGATTATTCAATAGCTCATGGTATTAAAGTATAAATATTGATATATTGAATAAATAGTTTATTACATTGAAGTGAAATACCAAGATACAATGATTCTAAAGTGTCAAGTCTAATTGAAATACAATGAAGACAAGCCTAAATATAAATCCATAAGCTTAAAGGAGTCGTCTCAAAATAACCTGAAACATGTACAGAATAATTCTGTCAATAGATCTCGACGAAGAAGAAACAATGGTCATGGGCCGAATGTCATAATAGAATCAGGGATCTTGTAGCGGCCTACCACAAAGATTTGAGACAAAAGTCTCATATTTGTTGGGGCGGCTCTTGGTGATAAAAACACGGTTTTTTCCATGGAATTATTAATGGTAGGAAGGCGATTAATCGTATTCCTGGATTAATGGTAGATGGGGTGTGGGTTTCAAAACCAAATTGGATGAAGAGAGAAGTTTTAAAATTCTTTACATCCCATTTTTCAGAAAAATTCAAGACAAGGCTGGTGCTAAGAACGGCCGAATCTTAAGAAGATCTCGCATTTATCAGTCGATTGTCTTATTGCACCTTTTACTATAAAGGAGATCAAGGATGCTGTCTTTAATTGTGGGATGGATAAAGTCCCGGGGCCGTATGGATTCAATTTCCATTTTGTTCGTCAATTCTGGGAGATCTTGGAAGGTGATTTTAATAATATTATGTCTTATTTTCATAGCATTGGTGAGATAAATAAGGGATGTGGGTCTTCGTTTATCAATTTAATTCCAAAAAATAAAAACCCCACGAGTTTAAAAGACTATAGACCTATCACTTTGGTAGGTTTAATAAATAAAGTGATTTCCATGGTCCTCGCTTAACGTCTCAAAAAACGTTATTGGTTGGATCATTTCAGAAGATCAAACAGGTTTTCTAAAAGGGAAGAATGTTTTGGATGGCCCTTTAATGGTCAGTGAAGTTTTAATTTTAAATTGGCTTAAAAAGAAGGGTAGAAAAACATTTCTTATGAAGATTGATTTTGAAAAAGCTTATGATAATGTCAACTAGGGGTTTTTTTTATCTCTATTCTTAAACAAATGGGATTCCTGGAGAGATGGTGGTTGTGGATTGAAGGGATCCTTAAATTAGCGCATTTTTCTATACTTGTTACTGGGTCACCCACTTTTGAGTTCCAGTGCGAGAAGGGGTTGAGGCAAGGTGACCCGCTTTTTCCTTTTCTATTCTTAATTGTTATGGAAGATTTGTGGTGTTTGTTTTATAAAGCTACATATCAAAAGGAGTTTGATAGACTAAAACTAGGTAATAAGTGCCTTAGTTTATCTCAAATCTTATTTGCGAATGACGCACTTATTATGGGAGAATGGACTGAAGGAAATGTTAAAAGAATAGCTCGGGTTCTGCGTATTTTTTACTAGTGCTCGGGGTTAAAGATAAACATCCACAAATCCAATTTGTTTGGAATAGGCGTGCCTTTTAGTGATCTTCAAGACATGGCATAGAGTTTAGGGTGTCGTGTTGGCGAAACACCTTTTGATTATTTGGGTATCAAGAAAGGCACTAACATGAACCGTTGTGTGAATTAGAGAAATGTGGTTGATGTTTTCGAGAATAGGTTGTCATTGTGGAAAGCCAAACTCTTATCTATAGGCGGGCGAATCATTTTAAACAAATCGGTGCTCGATAGTCTTCCGGTCTATTATTTTTCTATATACAAGGCGCCGTTAAAATCATTGACACTTTAGAGAAGCCTATTAAAAGATTTTCGTGGGCAGGGTCAGCGCATATAAACAAGATTCATTGGGTTGCGTGGGGATTAATAGCTCCTAAAAAAGTGGGTGGGTTAGGTCTCACTAAGCATAAATATTCAAACGAGGCGCTTTTAGCTAAGTGGGTTTGGAGATTCAAGAGTGAAGAAAATAGTCTTTGGAAAAGAGTCGTAATCGCGTGCCATCCTTGTAGACGAAGATGGACTTTTGTCCCTAGCTCTTCTTACTCGAGTGGAGTTTAGGCCGCTATTGTTCGACTTGTAGATAAACTAAAATTTGGGGATAAGACTTTCACGAGTTGCTTCAAAGGGTCTTGCGGCGATGGAAAGGGGATTCGGTTTTGGCTTGATCATTGGATCTTAGAAGACACTCTTAAAAACAAGTTCCCTTGTCTTTTTAGCTTGGAGGTTAATAAAGATTGCGTCATTCAGGTTAAGTGGGATGGGAATGAAGTTACAGGTTACTGGAGGGTCCTAAATCCTGCACAGGTGCAGTCCGAAAGCTGTTGTGCAGAATGGACTATGATGTCCACGGCTATGCAACAGTGCAGAATATCCGACCGGCCAGACTCTTGGGCTTGGTTGGTTCTGGTGCGACGCCATTTTTTGTTAGAGCTGTTAAAGTTTTGATGCAGAAGAACAGGTTATACGGAGATTGGTATAGGTTCAAATGGGTTCACTAGGTCCCTCTAAAGTGTAACATCTTCGCCTGGAGGACCAAGATGGATTGAATCCCTAATGCTCTTGCTCTTTCCAGAAGGGGAGCCTTCCTCGAAGACCAGGTGTGTTCTCTTTGCAGTTTTGATGTTGAGTCCACGTTACATTTATTTTCCGGCTGTAGGTTTTCCTTTAGAGTTTGGAATGCAATCGGGTCATGGTGCAGTTTGAGTTCTATGTTTGCCTTTCAAGTGAGAGACTCTTTGGATATGGCTAGAGATGCGACAGATGATAAAAGAGGAAGGAAATTAATCCAAAGTATCCTCATTGTTACTATGTGGTTATTATGGGAATGCTCGGAATAAGAGGATTTTCAACCATAAGGAGCCGGAGGTGTATGAGGTGGTTTCGAGCGTCAAATCTTTGTCGTTCTTTTGGATTAAGAATAGGAGCACTTTTAGAAATATTGTATGGAAAGATTGGGTTAACAATCCTTTGTATATGTTGTAAGCGTTTGTATGGCGGTCCTTGTTTTGAGTACTTGTCCATTTGTTAATGAAAGTTAAAGTTAAAAAAAAAAAAAAAAAACTATAACTCAAAATGAATATACAAATATAAAATATATCTATTATAATAATTGAAAGCAATAAATCTCACATGATGCTCAAAGGGCATCATTCCCTTTGAGTGTGTCATTTGCCATGTCATGTGGCATTAATTGATTTTAGAAAAAAAATTTAAAAACAAAAATGGATTTTTCTCTCTCATGTTTATTTCCATAATTTTTAAACGTTAATGTCTTTTATATACGAGTTTTTTTAAAGAAAAAAAATTACACCAAATTAACAAGCGTTTATTATCTTTCCAACGAGTACCATAGTGCTATATAAAAAACGGAAAAAAAACCGACTATTTTTTGTGGGGTTTTGTTCATACACGAAAAAAAAACACAAAGTGTTCATGTAATTCATTAATCATGTATAGGCAAGTCACTAATTATGTTGAAATCAGTAAATATGAATTCTATTTTCAACATGTGTTATCATCGTAGTTGTATATTGTTTTATGTTAGGTATTAATATCAGGGTTATACATTGTTTAAGGTTAGGCGTTAACATTGGGAATACATTGTTAATTGTTTTAGGTTAGGTGCTACCCGAAACTTTCCTACATGTAACTGTAAAACACATCATTCTATTTCATATACAGAATTAATATGTCATATTAGATTTCTCAACCCGGAAAATTCCCGAGTTTTAGTCTTTTGTTTTTTTTTTTGAAAAATAAACTTCATTCAACCCACCACAAGCGTCCTCAAAGCAAACGAAAATTACAAAAAAACCAACGGGTATTTACACCATTTGTTCCAATCTAACCCTTTATGTCTAGATCTATTGCGAATCCAAAAAAGCGACACCACTTTAATTTCATCGACTATATCTATCGGTCTTCGAGCTTTGTTGTTAAAAATTCTAGCGTCCCTCTCATTCCATATCGCCCAGAAAGCCGTATATATGATGCCTTGTAAAGTTCTTGCCTCTTCTTTACTTCTGGAATGTATAGCCTGCATATAAATCAAGTCCTTCACATCAAAAGTCCCGAGTTTTAATCTAGTACAAGAATAAAAAAGGAAAAAATATTTATTCATCCGTTATTCGTATATTTGGCTCTACAAAATAATGAAGTCACTGCCACACGTCATAATTCCGTATTTCCGTGAACTCGAGATCTTTTTTTTCGCTTATCTTAGGGGTGTATGGGATTGATTATTCAAAACAGATTATGCGTTTTGGAAAAGCAGGGGTGGAGCTGCTTATAGATTATTGCGTTTTGGTAGCCTAAAAAACTGAATATCTGCGTTTTCAAAACGCAATCCAAACACTAAAAACTGATTATCTGCGTTTTCAAAACGCAATAATCTAATAATCAGATTCAAAACGCAATCCCAAACACCCTCTTATTTTACTCATTCATATTCCGTCTATTATTTTTTTTAAATATATGTGATCTTAAAATATCGTTTTATCAAAATTGTAATAATAATTGATTATGAACACAAAATGTCAAAGAAAACTTTATCTTATTTATTTATTTATGTATTTATTCAAATCCTAATCACCCTCTCCTGCCACTCGCCCCCTCTCTTTAGCTACTCGCCCCCTCCCTCTCCTGCTAATCGCCCTTTCTGCAATTCCGGGGTGAACCGCAGATCTACTCGCCTGTACCTACTCGCCCCTATTTACAATTCCTGGCCAATTTATAAAATATCTAACTTTATAGTAATCCTTATATTATAATAATAGTTATAATATTATGATAATTTTGGGTTGAGAATTTTTGGGGAGGATAGTGTGAGGTGGTTGTCTTCGTTTATAATAATAATAACATCATCATCATCATCATCATACTCAGTTAATCCCACCTATAGCAAAGCTAAGGTAGGGTCTGAGGAGGGTAAGATGTAGACAGCCTTACCTCTACCCCTAAGAATAGAGAGGCTGCTTCCAGTGAGACCCCCGGCTCGTATAATAATAATAACAATAATAATAATAATAATAATAATAATAATAATAATAATAATAATAATAATAATAATAATAATAATAAGCTTCCCTCTCGTTCACCTCTTTGTCCGCGTTGTCAGACATGGCCTGATGACGTAAAATAGGATAGCTGTTATTGACGGGTAGGAGGTGCGCAATTTTTGGTTGCTCACATCCAAGCTCCTTTGTTTTTGCGGGGTGTGTGGTGTAGGCCCGTGTTATTTTGACCCAACTCGTCTTGAGTAGGGGTTTCTGTTTCTTTTTCCTTGCCTGTTATTGGGTTTGGTGTTTGCGTGCATATGGCTCATAATAAAAAGGATCGGAATGTTAAACAAGGAGGTTTTGGCCCAGGCTCGAGCAGTGGTTTGAGAACATGCCTATTTAAGCATTTACATGAGTGTAAAGATGGTAAGCCGGGGTCTTCGGGGTTTCTACGCCTTCTTGAGCACATGCAAAGTTTCCATTTCAAGACAGAAAAAAGGAGGGCGTCTTTGCAAGATGCAATCTCTCAAGACTTAGACCTTTTTATGGATGTTGGGGGCGCCCTTAGGGATGGGGCTAAATGGTTATGTGGGAGGTGCATGGTGATGCATGCTCTTAGCAAAAGGTGCAATCACAGTGCTGATGATGTCCTCTCCTTCTCTGTGGTTACGGGAGATGTGGAAGATTTCATTGTTGGGATCCAAAAACCTCGTCATGTGACTGTGGACATGGAACCTGGTCCTTCAGGGGTTGTGGTCGGGGATATATCCCTCTTAGAAAAGGTTTTCTCACTGCCTATTCAAACTGTTAAGAGCATCCCCCCAAGCTGTCGATTGGCGTTTGTCCAAGCCTTCACAGGTGCCTTGCGCAAAGTGGTGGCTTCACCAGGTTCCGTAGAAAGTTGGGTCAAACTACTTTTATTGCCACGGTGTACCCTACGGGTGGTCAAACCGTCCACTAGGCAGGAGCGAAGGTCTGGGAATAGGAAATCATTGCAGTGTAGCAGTATCCTGCAATCTCTTTCTTTGTGGAAAGATGGTTCTGGGTTTGCAGAATTGGTTCCTTCTCTCTTCGATTGCGCGGGGGGTGTTTCCTTTATCAAGCAGGAAGCAGTGGGGAGTGAGGATACTGAAAACAACCCCAATGTCAAACAGTGCATCCGGAAAGTAAAGGACGGTCATTTCACAGCTGCTGTCAAGGTGTTGTGCTCTAGTGGAGTTGCTCCTTTTGGGGATTCTACCATGAAAGCCCTCATTGATAAACATCCGGTGTTGCCTCCTCCGTCCTTGCCCTCTAACTTCGACATCATGCCCGCGCTTGTTGTGGATGAGGACTGTGTGCTACGATGCCTACGATCTTTCCCTAAAGGGACTTCCTGCGGGAGGGACGGGTTGAGGGCCCAACACCTATTGGACGCCCTTAGCGGAGAGGGGTCCGTGGCTTCCACGGGTTTACTCTCAGCTATTACTAAAGTCGTCAACTTATGGCTAGGGGGTTGTGCCCCAGGGTACTTGCGGAATTTATTGCTTCAGCCCCCTTTACCCCCTCTTCTGAAACCTGATAACGGGATCCGACCCATTGCAATAGGGGCCATTTGGCGCAGACTGGTATCTAAAGTGGCTGTGAGGAAGGTTGGCAAGGAAATGGCTAAGTATCTGGGAGACTTCCAATTTAGGGTGGGGACTCCTAATGGGGCAGAGGCAGTGCTCCACGGTGCGAACAGGTTCCTTAGCTCCTTCCATGAAGACGGTTTTTTTGGCTATGCTCACTGTCGATTTTTCAAACGCGTTCAACATGATCCATCGCACTGCCCTTCTCCGAGAAGTTCTCCAGCATTGCCCGTCTATCTACTTGTGGGTCCAGTTCTTATATGCCCAGCCAGCTAGGTTGTATGTTGGTAATGATTGTATAGGGGCCACTACGGGGGTTCAGCAGGGGACCCTTTAGGTCCCCTCCTTTTCGCCTTGGCATTACACCCTATGGTTCTCCGAGTGCAAGAAAAGTGTAACCTTCCATTTCATGAGTGGTACCTTGATGATGGGACGATTATTGGCCGTCTTGTAATGGGGTGAAACTTAGGGACGGACTGTTCCCCAGTGGGATTGGCAGGCTAGAAAAGGGGGTAAAGCTCCTTGGAGGGGCTGTTAGTCGGGACTCTTACTTTATACGGGAATTGGCAGGGCGGAGAGACTCGCGCGCGGTTGATTTTATGAAACTTTTGCCCTGCCTTAGGGATCCTCAGAGCGAACTCCTCTTGCTCAGATCTTGTATGGGGGTCGCTAAGTTGCTTTTTGGTTTGCGGACCTGCCAACCCGCCATGATGAATGAAGCGGTATCATGTTTTGACAAGGGTCTACGGGAAGCCATCGAAGACATTGTGGTATGTGGGGGCCCATTCTTTGGTGACCTACAGTGGCGATTGGCTTCCTTGCCGATGCATTTGGGAGGACTAGGGCTCCTCTCAGCAAAGGATGTTGGGGTGTATGCTTTTGTGGCATCGCGAGCTCAATCTTGGAATCTCCAAGACCACATCTTAAGGAATAGCGGGGTTGTTGACATGGACTTGGACTACGTACAGGCCCTCGAAAGGATAAATGACTATCTCCCAGGTTTTGATATTGGCGGTTTTTCTAACAAGGACACCCCCCCCCCAAAGCCTCAGAAAACTTTGGCGAATGCTCTTTTTGGCAAAATCGCGCAGAGCCTGGGTGAAGCTTTTGATTTGTCCCCCCGCCAAAAGGCAGTTATTGAATGCTTGCAAAGCCCCCATGCCCAAGATTTCCTGAATGTTATCCCAATCCAAGGTTTAGGCCAAACCATGTCTATGGTTGAATACAGGGCAATTCTTAAATATCGTTTAGTGATCCCCATGTACCATGAAGATGAAGTCTGTCCGATTTGCCGTAAGGCATGCTTGGACAAATACGGGGAACACGCGGTTCACTGTAAGGAGTTGCCTGGTTTCAAATATAGGCATGACTGGGTCCGGGACGTTCTTTGGGACATTTTAAGAAGGGCTTGGATCTCAGCCAAGAAGGAAGCTCCTGTGAACTTTCTATCGGACCCCGCAGAAGGGAGATCCACCCTACGTCCAGCAGACATGCTTGTCTTTGGGTGGGCCGGGGGGAAACACGCTTGTGTCGACCTAACGGGTGTATCTCCCCTGGTTGGTTTGAGGGATAATGGTTTTGTGGACGGGCAAGCGGTGCGGAAAGCAGAGGCGAAGAAGGTTGAGAAGCATGCTAAAGCTTGTGAGGAGAACCAAAACGTTTTTGTACCCCTGGCATTTTATACCTTTGGCTCCTTGGCACCGGAAGCCATCCGTTTCCTGACCAGAGTCCAACGGGTTATCCATAGCAGTGTCTCGACTCCGGGGGCATGGGTTCGTGTTTAGTAGGTTAGGTTTTGCCGTCCAGAAAGGGGTGGCGGCGCAGCTTGTTGCCCGTCTGCCCGCTATCTTGATGTAATTTTTTACGGTTATTTATAAACGGTATTTCTAGTAAAAAAAAAAAACTAAAATATAAAAATATGTTTTTACATCAAAAAAAAAAAAATTTAATTAATTTAATTTAATTTAATGCTATATAACCATTATAAAATTTATGAGTTATTAACACTTCTAGAATTTTATTTTCTATTTTCTCTCATTTTCTCTTTGAGAGAAAGTAGAAGTTGTTATTCAAAAATATATTATTAAACGTACACAAAAGAGAAAAAAGGCCCACTATGCCACTATGCTAACACGACTACGTAAGGACTGAGACTTTACCTTGCTGGAACGCAGCAGGTAAAGCAGAAATTGTCAGACGTCATTCTTGTGATTCGCCAACCGATAGTACTTATTTAAAAAAAAAAAAAACCCACCACATTAGCGCCATTAGAGTATTCACATTCGGTCCATCAAATGTATGTGATTGTGTCTACCAAATTATATAGGGTGAGTGTAAGTGGTTGTGAGTGAAGGAGAGAGAAAATATTTGGTGGAAGCACTATTCCACCCTAAATATAAAAAGCTACTCTTCACCCCTATATATATTTTAATATTTTTGTAAGTAGTTGTGAGTGAGAAGAGAGAAAATATAATGATAAAAGTATTATTATTTTAATTAGGAGAGAAGATTTAAGGGTGAAGTAGTGATTTTTAGTGTAATTTGATGATAAGATTTGGTGGAGGGGATGAGATGCTCTTAGATATGTAATACGTAACATAATTACACCAATACCTTATTGTTCAAAGAGTGTAAAGTAGTGTTTTCGGCATGTCTAATGCGACTGGTATTAAGGTGTAGTCGTTAGTTGTATGTATTTATGACAACCGACAAAGTTAGTGGGATGTATGTCGAATTTAGCGCGTGTTTTAAGATAGTTGAGTTTGTTTAATAGGTTATTTAGTATGTTTGGTAGGTAGCTTTTAGGAGATTCTAACTTCAAGTTTTTAACAAAAAGCTCATACTCAATAAAAAAACCTGTTTAGTTGAAAAAACTTAAAGCTTTTAAGTTATGAGAAAAAAATTCATATTCAAAAGCTCCTACTACTAGCATTTAATAAAATCTACAAGCTTTTATTATTTAAAATTATTTAAATAATCTTCCAAGTTAATATTTTATTTCTAGATTATATTTAGTTATGCCAATTTTATTCATTTAATACATTTATTTAAAGCTCCAGCTACTCTGTCAAACACCTAAATATGTCTACAGGTACAAGATTCTAGTCACCAGCTACCGGCTAGTTTTGCCAAACATACACTAGTGTTGCGTATTGCCAAATTATTACTATCATACATTTGTAAGTGTTGCGTTCATTTAAGTGTTTAAACACTTCCTATTGATTTGACAACTTCGACATACGTAGAGAGCGAAGATGGTGGGGACGGTGGCGTCCTAATATTATACTTTAACTTCATGAGACAACGCTCAAATCCAACACACTCAAATCTTCAACATATCTATATTATCTTATTAAGGAAGAGTGACGGCTAAGATAGTAATTTTAAATACCGTACAACTTAAGAAGCAATATGCACAAGTGATTTATGCTTAGATAATGAGGGTATAATTGGAACTTTGTGGGCAATTAAGACATTTGTAAGGTTATAATAGTAAATTTGTAATGACATTTTAGTTAAAACTAGAAAATTGTTTCCCTTAATGCCCCTAATGCACTCTCTTCCTAACCCCGATCCTCATTGAATTCGCACATAACCGTTACCACCCCCAATTGAATTCTTTCATTACAAGAATTGAAGTATGAACTATTACTCTGAATTGACATCATCCCTTAACCAATCTTTCATAACATAACCATTACCCCATTCAATTCTTTCATTACAGTAATAACAACTTGATTACTTCGGTTACCAATTATACCCATAAATCTGATTCTTGTTCAATGCTATATGAATGTGAGCAGACTGAAACCATCCACTGATATTACGATTCCGCCCTTTAAATCTATCAGAAGACCCATTCTTTTAAATCCAATTGCGGTACGGATTATCAGCTTCCATTCCCATTCACATGACATCGATCTTGTTGCAGTAGGTATTGTTTATTGTGTTACCAGATTATTTGGCTTATTAAGTTGATTTTTGCTTTAAAATGAATGTTTGCTTGTTTTTTGTTTTTGTGTTTTTTATCATTTTTGATATGGTATGTTATGTGTGTGTATTATGATAAAGGTTGAAGCAACAAAAATCGGTCCACAAAAGTCTTTGTACGCGAAGGCTACGGTGGTGTGGATCCTGAAGTAGCTGCAAAGAGGCTTAACATTGGCTGGGATTCGGCAGCTGAGATTGAGGAAGTTGATGGCAGCGATGAGAGCGAAGTCCCTTCAGCTATGGTATATTTTAAATTTATTTTAATAAATAAAAAAACGATTGATGACAAATTCTAACACGACACCAAAATATTTAGGTTTTGGAAACATATCGAACCCGTTTAATAATCAGGTCGTGTTTGTGCTCACATGTTTAACCAGTTTAATTACACGGGTCATGTTCATTTGACTTGTTTAGTTAAACAGGTTGGCCCAACAACCCATTTAACCCATTTATTACAACTCGTTTGACTCGTCTAAATAAATGGATTAGACAGTTCATGTTTGGGTTACATGGATTTAAGTGTTTCCGTGTTAGGGTTGATGTTTCTGGCACAAATAAATGCATCAGTTCGTAAAAGCAATGATTAGAACGTTTGCCCTTCGTGTTTATTACAGGAACACGAAAAGGGAGGTATAGAGACAGACTGAACCCTGGTAATTAAATACTGCAACTGAATTGTTTGTATTATAAAATAAGCCTTGTAGCATCATCTCCCCTCATTGTTTCGCCAACCTCTTGGAAATCAGTTCCGACCACCGTTGACAGTTGAAAGGAGGATAACTCAGTCAATGGTCTGGTCGATGGTGCTTGTAGATAAGGTAAATGCCTGTGGTGATGGTTTCGTGAAGGGTTTGATTAACAGTGGAAGCATTATCGATAGTAGAGCAACTTCACTTAATAGGTTACTCGTATCATTTTTTTTCTATCATAGATAACTATACTGTTTTTTTACTATTAGCATATGTGATTGAAAATTGTTATTTGTTTTCAGTTTTGTTCATGGAGATGTAAAACCTGAAAATTTTTTGCTCGGTCAGCCTAGGATGTCTAATGAGAAAAAGTTGTATTTGGTTGATCTGGGTTTAGGTACATATTTCTCACACCCTATGGTCACCTTTTACATACATTACAGAAAAGGTTGTGGAAGATTGATATCCTTTTAAATATTAGCTTCACTGCTTTAATATGAAGGGACACATCGTCTGGTAAGCATGTTGGGTATAACCAAAAGGCTGATGTGTTCAGATAATTTTTATACCTATTTTACGAATTTTTGGATGATATGTGGTTTCAAATCCCACCATGGTGTTTTCTTAGCTTAATCACATTTATATCTTTTCTATACATATTTTGTTTTCTCCTAAATAGGGGAACAATACGCTATGCAAGTGTACATGCACATTTATGGAGGACTGGAAGCACAATTTGCTTGGTATATATTCGAGTTCAACTGACAGCATGTTAAAGTTTTATTTATATTATTTGTTTTATTTTTTGGTTTTAGGTTGGATTTGGTTACCAACCGCAGCTGGTTCTTGGAATGACGCCTGTTGGTGGTCATATGCCAAACTTTTTTGTACCAGCTGTCTGAGTAGGCAACACTTAGGTAGAACATGTGGAACTGGTCTCATCTAACAATTTCCTCCAATGATGCAGTAACATATATGTAATTTGAACTGAATGATATTTCAATACTAATTAAAATACAAACAGGTTGTATTAGTGTATACTACTCAATTAATAAAATATAATCTGTTATGATAAATTAACAATTGACTAAGATTGTTACGTTTGTGCTATTATCAGGTGTTGGCGGTGGAATGGTTTTTGTACCTTATGACATGGCGGGTGTTTGCGGGCGCCGTTGAAAAAGATTAGTTATTTGCACATATCAATAGTTGTGTTGTTGATTTTATCCTTGATTTCTAAAGTAATATTAGGCATAACAACCAACCAAGGTATGTTAATGGATGCTAAAAGTCCCTTCTGATGCAATATATATGTTGAGTGAGCTATCCAAGGGCTTGAGTTCTATGATGAGAAAAGGTATATATTTGGATTGTTATTAAGTATCCATTATAGATCTTATAATGAGTTCTATGATGAGAAAAGGTATATATTTGGATTGTTATTAAGTATCCATTATAGATCTTGTAATGCCAGTAACAAAATATTGCATCTTCATATTAACAGATTCTTCATTATTGATTAAAAATTCTATTGTTATGAAATTAGGATTTATACTATTTGATATCTTTTTATTTAGATTGATAGATCAGTACATGCCCTGCACCATAAATTCAAAATACACACAATGCTTGCAACAATTTTTTTTCCTTTATTTATCTCGTCGCTTGGTCCTTTCATTTTTTAAGCAGCTTCATAAGTTGTTTAGTGTGATTCTATGGTTGCAAGCTTTGCTGCTGCACCCGAACCTGCAGCTGAAAAAAACTGTGGAGGAAGCTGCGGAGAAGAAGAAGAAAAGTAAAGACACAGAAGATGGTAACAAGTGAGCAAAAGCGAGAAGAAGAAGAAAAAGAAGAAAGATGCAGCAGAGGAAGAGTAGTTACATAAGATAAGATGGTTTCATAAATTTTTAAGTTGAGCTTTGAAGTTCCTCAATTCGTGGCTCCAATAATTGCTAGCCTATTTCTAGAGATAACCAACCATTTTCAGGCAGCAAGTCTTTTAGAGCTGAATTTCTTTGTTTATCTTTTCTGTCTTGTTTGAGTTCGCTATGTGTTTTTATATGCTTTGCAAGGATTTTGCGCTCCTAGAGGTTGGAACTTGGAAGTTTTTGTAGTTTTCTTGTTAGCAGCTTTCAAGGCCTTATGGTCTTTTTCTTCTCTTTGTTAGCTTTTTTTGGGTCGGTAGTTTTTTAAACACTTGTTGGTTTTTTAAAATAATATAAATCAACTTTGTGTTTATGATGGTTGCGTGGCGAGTCGTTGACAGGAGGCCAAGGACCACTCATTGTGGCTTGCGGCCATGGCTGGTTTGGTCAGTTGGTCAGCATAGACTAGGTTTTTGGGTCTGTAACGCCGATTTGGTCCTCTCTATATTACTATATTAAAGAAACTCGACGGATACATACGTAATTTCACCATCATTTTAAGATGGCATTCTAAAAGCGTCAAGTGTAATCCCCAACTAATATTTTTCTAACATATGTTAGAGTTGTTTGCTAATAAATATTTATTTCAAGTTGGTACAACAAGAAAAACATAAAAAGAAATGGAAAGGGTTAGAAGTTGCTTGAAAACTGAGTACAACGTTGTAAATTATTGAGCATGTCAAAACGCATGGGTTCGCCACTAGGGACTTTGACTGTTGATGTTTATAAATAACGTCAAACTAGCTACGCAAGGGGGGGGGGGGAACATAAATACCCGTTGCAATGCGCGGTCGCTTCCACTATAAAGTAAAGCTTACGACTACTAAATAATGTTGTCTATCATGCTGTCCGGATTTGTAGCGGTGGATTCATAATGTCGTCACCCATCTCTTACATTTTTTTTATGTTAGTTGTTTTCTTTATACTCAATTGCTCCAATAAAAATCATATATTAGCTATAGAAGTAAATTTGTGGTGAACAAAGTACGTTAAACGAGAAACAAAATGTGCGACACCAAAATATACGTACCCGCAGCAACGCGCGGGCATACCTACTAGTAATGTTAAATAGGTTGGTGTTTACACATTTGCGGATTTCGTTCAGTATAGAATATTTAGAAATTGTTCTTTCATTAATAATTTAGGGAGTGATACTAATAATATAGTGTATCATTGTTAAAACACATGTACTTTTACTTAGCATTTTAGTGTTTTTCGAGTAATTAAAATATATTAATGTTCAAACTGATTGAACAGTAACCGAAATGAACAGTAGATTATAAACATTTGATAAATATAATTAGTTAGGAATCTGGTTAAGATGTTATGTGTGTGGTGTAGTGGTGAGGTGGTTGGTGTGTTAGTGAAAGGTATCAGGATCGACTCACGTATTATACGCCGTTTGGTTGTTTTTTTTCTGTTGACCTGGTTTGACAGGGGCACGTGGCATATGGTGGACATGTACATCTGGTTTCCACTGTGTGTTTTATTTTTTTTTTTAAATCAGATTGTGTATACCTTTTTTGCATGTCTTCAACTTCATATCTTATCCTCATATATTTTCTTCATTTGTGCTTACTTCTCAACAAGTGTATTTTCGTAAGGTATCCACATTATCAATAATTTTTCTGATGATCTTGGTTTTACTGCATATGTGTCTTCTTTGATATTTTCAATAACTTATTTTGGTTTTTTTAAGATTTGGTATGGTCATTTGTGTTTTTATTAGGTGTTGTTCTTTAGGGAAAACGAATTTTTAACACATCATGGGTTGTTTTATGCTGTTCTTTAGGATTTTTTTTTGCGGTTGTAGATTATGTTTTGTTTAGATGTGATTTTTGGGGTGTTTGCATGTTAGTTGTGTAAACCTAGCTGATGGGTATGATTAGTTTTTCAAATGTGGTTGTCATCAAATTTAGTTAATGTTTAAAAATATGTGGTTATTGTCCAAATGAATAATTCTAAGTTTTTTGTAGGTTTGGGTTTTTGGTTTTGATCTTGTGGTGTATGTGCAGGTATGTTTACTTTGGTCGTTAGTGTTTTTGTCAATATGAATTATTGGTTAGCGAGTGTGTGTTTGCATGTGTTTAGGAAATGAGTTGTGTAGGTTGTCATGAAAACAGTAGTACAGCCTAATACCAAATGCCGTGTACAGACAGTTCAACCACAGGCTGCTGATGTGGTTTGGTTTGGTTTGGTCTGCTGTTGTTTATTTGCCAGTCAGTTTTTAAGTAGATGTGAGTTGTTGATTAGTGTAGAGGATTGTTTAGGTGTGTATCTAGGAGAATTGAAGTCGGTTAATTTAAAACATATGAATTTAGGCTTTCCT
Organism: Ambrosia x helenae; assembly: GCA_030844895.1. NCBI lineage: Eukaryota > Viridiplantae > Streptophyta > Magnoliopsida > Asterales > Asteraceae > Ambrosia > Ambrosia x helenae. Next base: position 57,462,237 of record CM061227.1, read on the forward strand.
ACACGGATATTCCTGTCTTGTGGTTGTAGTGTTTTGGTTTGTGTGGTCGTCACGCCTTCACTTTATCTGGCCGAAACAAGCACAAATACCACCCAATAATCGCGCCCCCAGTCATGCGCCACCAGGTACACTGCCTCCCCGCCCAACGAGTCTATAAGTGTCGCCAGGTCCCCAACAACATGATGGCACGTATAGCTCACTACAGAGGGCGGGGCATCTGTGTCGCCATAGCCACGAAGGTCTGGGGTGACACAGTGGTACCCCTGGGCAGCCAAGGCGTGGATCTGGTGGCGCCACGAGTACCAGATCTCTGGGGACTCGTGGAGGAAGAGGATAATTGGGCCGTTTTTGCCTTTTTCCGCTACGTGCATGCTAATTCCGTTAACTGCCACTGTTCTGTGCTCGATGCCTTCCATGGTTGATGACACAACCAATGAAGAACGTAAGGAGCTGAAATTCCCTAAAAAGAGAAGGCATTAATGATCAGGTCGGTTGCGAAACCTGGTGATAGGTTGACAACAGTGGTGTTTACTTACTGTTTGTACAGCCAGTAGTGTTGATGCTGAGAGAACTGTTGTACAGCCTGTTACTGATAAATAGGACAGCTAACTGAGAGATGAAGTTGGCGTATTCGTTATGGGAAATCAATGTTTCAGGATAGATGACATATACGTTAGAGGCGTATGTTTGGATAGATGAGCGCATTAAATGTTTTTTTATGAACGAGATCATATGATATTTACAGTAAGTGATGGTTAACTGTTTGTATTCAGTCATCAACAACAAGGTGATCCCGTCACGTGGTATGTCTGGCTCTAATCCGACTCCAGGAGTTACAGTTCCAGTTTCTCAGCCGGTTTTTGATGCTGACAATGCGTTTGCCTCGACTTCTGTACTATCAACATCAAATCCAACACAGCGTCAAATTTCGCATAGAAATACCATGTTGAGGCGTCGCAGTCGTGTTGAATCTAAAAATACTGATTTAGATACAGAGACCGTTGCTGTTGGCAGTGCGTCACGACAACGCCGTTCCCGGGGCTGATGGCGCATCTTTGTCAACATCAGCGTTGTCTGGGTCTGTTCGGACACATCGCCAAACATCATATAGAAATAGTATGCTAAGGCGTAACAGAATTTCTCACCCTGAGCATGCTGACTTGAATCCAAATGCTGGTGGTTGCTGCAGTCACAGATTTAACATCACCTTTTTATATCGATTTTGGTGATTGTAATCAAGTATGTGAATTTTGCGGTGCATTGTTTTGGTTTGAGGAACGTCTAACGAGTTATCCTGTTAGTTACAGACCACGTTACAACCGTTGTCGGACTGGGAGGGTCGAGTTGCCGTATCCTTCCGAGCCGCCTCAATTGTTGATAAATCTTTTTTACAAATCCTGATTTTATGTCTAATATACGAGCATATAATGCGATGTTCTCTATGACCTCATTTGGCGCGCAAGTAGATGATGAAATAAATAATGGTAGTGGACCCTATGTGTTTAAGGTTGCAGGCCAGGTGTCTCATTGGCTTGGTTCTGTGTGTCCATTACCTGGTGATGCGCCACGATTCCTACAAATGTATATATTTGATGAAGACAATGAAATAGCCAATAGACTTCGGTTTTTTTCAAAGTTTAGAATCTCAAAGCTCAAGTTTTGATGTTGTATCTTCTTTAACCCAAATGTTAGACGAAGTGAATGAATATGTACCACATTTTCGAATGGCTAAAGATTTGTGTGCACATTCAGAAATTCAAAATTTTTATATCCGGCTTTATAGCCGGGCCTCAGACAGACGTTATGATGTGCCTACAGGAACTGTGTTGGTGCCATCTTATGTGAGGCTGATCAAGTGTCATCACAATTTGATGTTATTATCTGAAGTAAGGGACGGCACACCACATAGGGTTAGAAAATTACACTCATCTTATATGCCATTACAATATCCGTTGTTGTTTCCACGAGCAGAACAAGGTTGGTCACCTGAATTACGGCTTAAGGCGTCTGTAGTTCATATAGATATGCTGATGATTCTATTCCAGTTGATACTAACATACCTGAAACATCTACATCTGTAACAACATCCTCAGATGATTCGAAATTAACACCAATAATGTTTTATAGTTATCAAATACATGATCGTGAAAATCTGTATACTCATTTTCTTAAAGCATCTAGGTTGTTACAACAATATTTTGGTAGACGCCTACATATGTGTTGAGCATTGTCGTTTAGAATATTACAGGTAACATCAGGATGAATTTCGTTGTGAATTTTTTACAAGGTATACATGATGCGATATCAAGAGGTGACACTGAGGCTAATAGTATCGGAAAACGAGTTATTTTGCCAGCCTCTTTCACTGGTGGGCCACGATATATGTATAAGCATTACCAAGATGCTTTAGCTATATGTCGTGTGCATGGGAATCCACAGTACTTTATTACATTCACTTGTAATGTCCGTTGGCCTGAAATTACTAGGCATTTGAATCGAGTTGGGGTTTCTAATCCACAATATCGCCCAGATATCATTGCAAGAGTGTTCCAACAAAAGGTGCGTGCCTTTATCAAAACACTTGCGTAAAGCCAAGCCCTTTGGTGATGTAACAGTAGGTATAGGCATGCTTATCAATTAGCTTGTATCATTTCTCAACATTTTTGCATTCGCATTCTTATATGCTTTATCTTAACGTATACAGATTTGTATACAATTGAGTTCCAAAAAAGGGGGCTTCACATTGTCATACTTTGTTATGGGTGACAAATGCTTATGCTGTGCATGATGCCAGTCAAGTGGACCAGTATATTAGTGCCACTCTTCCAGATATCACTGTTGATCCTGTATTGCACAAAAATTGTTACAAATTTTATGTTACATGGTCCATGTGGTTTGGCCCGTTTAAACTCACCGTGTATGAAGGATAAAATATGTACTAAGAAATTTCCAAAACCTTATGAAGATGTGTCACGCTTTGATAATGATGGTTATGTTCATTATAAAAGACCCTCAACTGGTGTTTCTTTTCTCAAAAATGGTGTACCTTTGGATAATGGGTTTGTGGTTCCTTATAATGCAAACTTATTATTGCATTTGGATGCGCATATAAATGTAGAATATTATGGATGGACAATGTTAATCAAATACTTATTTAAATACATTTCTAAGGGTGTAGACAGAGTTCGATTTGTATTAACACAAGACACAACCTAATTAGACAATCAACCTAAGAAGAACCCTGAGGTTGTTGACGAAATTAGTAATTACTTAGACGGTAGATTCATTTGTCCACATGAAGCAATGTGGAGGATATTTGGGTTTTATATTCATCATAGAAATCCTCCGGTTCAAGTTTTGGTTGTTCATCTTGAAGGAAAACAGAACCTTACATTTAAACAATCACAACAGCTGACAAACATCACATCTAACCCTGATATTGGGAAAACAACGTTAACTGAATGGTTTGTGAGTAATGCCAAAGAAATGGCCAATAATGAAACAACATCTACTAGCAGGTCCTTGAGATATATTGATTATCTAACTAAATACCGTTGGATCATTTCATCAAAAAAAAATGGGAAGTCAGGAAGACAAAACGTGAACCAGCAATAGGTAGGTTAGCTTATGTACATCCAACTTGTGGTGAGCTATTTTACCTACGTTTATTACTGACTTACCAAAAAGGATGTTGTTCTTACATAGATCTGCGAACTGTGTCTGGTGTTGTTATGCCAACTTTCAGAGAGGCTTGTGAGGCTCTAGGTCTTATTGGAAATGATAGAGAATGGGAAACAACAATAACTGAAGCCGCAATATGGGCTTCGCCTGTTGAGGTTAAGATCTTTATTTACATACATGTTACTTTATTGTGATGTTTCAAACCCTCGAAAATTATGGGATGCTAATTGGAAATGCATGTCCGATGATATTAGCAGAAATATCAGTCAAAGCGTTAGTGGAGGCTCAAATTTCACCAATGATTCAGATTTACAACAATATGTGTTACATGAGCTTCAGATTTTACTAAACTCTAATTCGAACCCACATACATTAACAGAATTTGGGTTACCAGAACCAAATCCAGCTATTTTCTCAACACTAGCAAACACTTTGCTCCTAGAAGAAAAAAATTATGATAGGAATGCACTTCACCTTGAGCACACATCTTTACATGCTAGCCTACATAATGAACAATTAGTGGTGTATGATGCTGTTATGAATGTTGTTTCAAGCTCAACACAATTGTTAGCTTTTGTTTACGGTCATGGTGGTACTGGTAAAACATATATATGGAAAACACTTATATCAGGCCTAAGATCAGCTGGTATGATTGTTCTTGTTGTTGCTGCATTAGGGATTGCGTCTTTGTTGTTACCAGCAGGTCGAACAACTCATTCGAGGTTTAAAATACCATTAGAGTTAACAGAGGAATCAGTCTGCCACATTAAAAAGAAAACAAATCTGTGTCAACTGCTTTTAGAGACTACACTTATTATTTGGGATGAGGCGCTTATGAGTGATCGTAGGTGTTTTGAATCACTAGATGAGACTCTTAGAGATCTCACTGGGAATACCATGCAATATTTTGGAGGTAAATCAGTACTATTAGGAGGTGATTTCAGGCAAACATTACCAGTGAAACCAAAGTGTAGTAAAAATGAAATTCTAACATGTTGCCTGCCTAGATCATATTTGTGGAAACATTTTGTTGTCTACATTCTTTCTGAAAATTTGCGGATTACAACAAACCAAAGCCACATTAGTAATAAAGAGGAATTGCAGGCTTTTTCCCAATGGCTTTTAATAATAGGTGATGGCAACGAAGGTGTCGTCTTAAACTCTGAGCATCCTTATATAAAGAAAATTGAAATACCCAAACAATTCTTGGTTCGTCAATCTGAAAATGCTCTTCATGACTTGATTAGCTTCATTTATGATGTTAATTTACTTACCAGTCCTACCCCAGGCCAAATTTCTAAACGTGCAATCATTTGCCCAAAAAACGAAACAGTTGATGTTATAAACGAGATGGTTCAACAATTAGCACCCGGGGAATGTGTTTCATATCTTAGCACTGATTCTATGGTTCCTCATTCAAAAGATGGTGCTGAAACAGACGCTATGTACCCACCTGAATACCTAAATGTTTTGAATTTTAGCGGTATTCCAAATCATTGTTTAAAATTAAAACTAATAGCCCTGTTATGTTAATGCGTAATATGGATCCAAAAATTGGTTTGTGCAACGGAACTAGGCTTTTAGTTTCGCAATTACTTCCGCGTGTCATAGAAGCACGAATCATCACCGGAACAGCAATAGGAAATAGAGTTTGCATTCCGAGAATTAATTTTGTACATTATACGAAAGATTTGCCCTTTGTTTTTACACGTCGCCAATTTCCAGTCAAAATTTGTTATCCTATGACAAAATAAAAGCCAAGGTCAGTCCTTAAAGAGAGTAGGTCTTTACTTACCGCAACCAGTATTTGGTCATGGCCAACTATATGTTGCTCTTTCAAGAGCTACATCTTCAGCTTCGTTAAAGATACTCTTACCAGAAAATCAAACGCAAGATGAAAACACAACTTTAAATATCGTGTATTCAGATTTTCTGAATGAAATAAGTTCACATCAGGTTTATAATTTAGCTTTATTTTTTTATGTTTGACATTAGTTTTCGTGTTATATGTGTGATTAAATATGTTAAGTTATATGTTTTAATGTATTTTGTAGTTTGCCACCAATGGACTATAAAGGCGTGGCTGACTTGGCTCCTAGACAGGCGACAACACCAATTTAAATACGGGTGATCAGAAAATGGGTTCCAGCATTTACAGATGACGAAATCCACTATGTATTTGTTGATTCAGATGTTAGCCTCATTTGTGTTAACTTATAACATATGTTTAACAAATTTGGCTTTGATTTAACAAACTCTTTAAAAGGGAATGGGAATCTAGGCTATGGTGAAAGCAAAGAATAAACACGTTGTTGAGCCAAAACTGCAGATTGGATCGTGTTATCGTACTCAAAAGTATGCATGTGTGAAGCCTGATGACTTCACTAATACCCTTACACATTCTGGGACTATTTTCTTGGCACAAGCTACCCTTATCACACCTATCCCTGATACTACTACCATACAAAAATATTTCTACGACATTGCAACACGTCGTAGAGCTCAAATGGCAGCACCACATGAGGGTATCGTCGGTATGTAATATGATATGTTTTCATTTGTGTTGTTTACATTGTAGTTCAGTTTTAAATTTCTATTAATCTCAATAGAACTGACGTTTTATTTACAACAGACTACATAGGGATTTATCGCGGGATCGCAAATCAAAGAACCACCAAAAATCAACCATATGTGGTGCTAACACTTAGAGATTGCAGGTATGTTGTTTCCAATTTTTGTTAAGGCGTAAATACTATCTTTCCAAATTATAAAAAATATCGCCGTCATTCATTAACATGTTTAATTTCTGAATTATTATGCCTAGCAATCAAGAAGTAACTATTGCGGTTTAGGAAGAAATGCTAACATCAAAAACCAGATTTAACAGAGCAGAATATGAATCCGCATCTCCACCAGTCATGTAACATCGCAAAATTTTCCCCCAAATTTTTATACAAAAAACCCTCATTTTATACATCTTTATCCTTAATTTTATACAAATATGCCTAACACACAACTTATATATATATAAATATATATATAATAATAATAAAAAAAACATTGTCTGGACCGGGAATCGAACCCGCGTCCAGACTGGCCCAACCCTTAACACCATCAACACAAACCACTGGTCCATGAGACCCTTTGTGATAGAATCCAGAAGCACTAACTATTTAAGCACAATTTAGATTCTTGTCTGCTTCTTCTGTTTCGCTACACAGACCCAAGAACACCTTGGTTGACTTTTGATTAACCAATTATGGAAAAGAATCAATGATTCAATTATATTGAACAATCAACGCGATAATCTCGGCCCAATCCAACTCATAATTACGCGTAGTCAACAAATTTATCATAAATTTTAGCACATTAATCGTGTTATATAAACTTCCTAAAACCCGAATTGAAATCGAATACATATGCTCTTATAACGCAATTAAGCTCGCTCTCTCACACACACACACACAGAGGTCCGATTTGTATAACCCCACCTTCAATTTCTATTAAAGATCATCCTTTCAAGCTTTTTGTTTCGCGTTTGACTTTTGGGTTGACCGTTCTAAAATCACGAAATCGTTTCTGTAAGTTTTCTTTTTTTGATGGGTTTTGATCTTCGGCTACCTACAAACAATAGCCCCATCATATCAGGGGCTATTGATTATGAAATCAGATTATTGTTAAACTAGGGTTCATAGGATTAGGATTTGGGGATAAACTACTGCAGACTTTATGTATTTATTTAAAACAGACACAAGACAAACACAACCACTGATCTAGATCAAGTGGTTGTGTCTGTCTGTTTGAAACCGGGGGCACGCGAGCTCGATTCCCAGCTTCAACAAAAACATTTTTTTCACCTTTTAAGCTTTCTATTTCACATATATTTTAAAATTCGTTTTAAAATACTAAAACTACTTTATAAATTCTACAAAAATTATTTTATTTTATTCTAGTAGGAAAGTTTAACATACAATTTTTAGTTTTCCAAAAATTATTTATTTAATATATATAATAAATATTTCAAGTTTATTCTATTTTAATTATAAAATTATATAAAAATATCAAAACGATTATATAAATTTCCACAAAAATTATTCTGAGTTTATATAACATTAAATTTTTCTGAAATAATTTTTATTTCTGAAAAATCATTTATTTAATATTTTTAATCAATTTTTGTTAGTTTTAATCATAAATAAATCATAATAAATTCATTTTTCAATATTTTTGCACCAAAATTTTATATAAATTATTTCTATTTATTTAGAACAGAAATACAATTTTTAAATTAATAATTTTGTAATTTTTACATTTTTAAATATTAAAGTTATATTTTGAAAATTTGAAATAAATAGATTTAATATTCTATTTTTAAGAAAATAATTTTATAAAAATTATTTTCATACTTAAAACTTTATATTGTGACCATCTTTAATTTAAAATTTACAAAAAGACTTTTGTTTATTTATTTATCAAATTTCTCTTATTTATTAAACATTTTATTTATTAGTCAAACAAAATACTTATCCCTAATTCGAAACCCTAGAAAATATTTGTAGACTAGAAAGACTTAGACATATTTATTACCTTAATTATAGGGTAATACTTGGCATCGTTGGGTAACACATATTCTATTTTCACGAGACATAACATTTTGCTAAGGTGAGTTTACATAGCCCCTTTTTCTGTTTTACATTTTGGGGTGAAACATGTTTAAACATTTTATATACTATCATTTACTCATTATTACATTGTTGAAAACTTGTGATTCAATTACACTATCATTTACTCATTCTATCATTTGACTGTAACAAAAAGACACAGTACAATCATTAACAATGATCAAGCCGCCTGTTTTGATTATAGCGCTATAGGTCTGACAAACCCATCCCCCCCGCATAAATTCAGGGATGATCGATAACAGTAGCAACATTTAACTAACTTGCGAGTTAGGCCTCAGTCGACACAAGGTTTGATTGTACAAAGACGCATTGTTACATGTCGGACTCATACTCTATCATTATACAACTGTGATTGTTGTACAAACTATTGTTATCAATTATATTCAAAAACCTATTTATTCTCACCAACTTTTGTTGACCCAAAATATTTTCAAACTTAACATGTTTCAGGTTATTGCTTGCTTGAAGATTAGAGTTAATGCTTGAAGATGTGTACTTAGTATTATTCATTTTGATGTACAAATTCTTGTAGAACAAATGTATGTAATGTAATTAAATCAATTATTGAAATTTATTCTTCACCATGAGCTACTGAACAATCATCAATACGTGACATCCCGATGTTTCCGCCATCGGTTGGGGTGTTACAGATTGGTATCAGAGCCATGGTTATAGGGAATTAGGTTATTAGAAAAATAATCTAGTCTATAACTATAGGATTATAATCAGTACTTGCTCCTTTTATTTGCAACCCTACTTGTTTCTAATCTCTATCTCCCTCCCACTTCTTATCCCTATCTTAGTCCCTACAAGAAGATTTCTCCCCATCACTGGATCTACTCTTAGACTAATAGGACAAAATCCTCAGCTTTAGCCTGAACCACCTTGAGATCTCGTCGAAGTTCTAGGTTTTAATAACGAACACGTGCAATCTGGAAGGGTGAACGCCTGTATCCTGAGTCTTCTGTCTAGGCTGGCATTGCGCATATATCCCAATCAGACGAGGGACCCGGATGCCTACCTGGGAATTCTCGGGATGAGTGTTCACTTATAGGCTAAAGCATGTCTTCACTATATTATTAGAATCTAGAATCTTTGATAAGTCAACGTTTTCGTTTATTCATTTTAATTAATGGATAAATGATTACATTCCTTATATTACCTCATTCATTTCATTGTGTCTCTTACAGATCATGCCTCCACGACGCAGCGCTCGCCTTAACAGTGGTGACAATCATGATGAAGGGAGTAGCAATCACAACCATAACCACGACACTAACCACAACAACAATAACAACAACAACAACAACAATGGCGTTGATGCCCAACTGGCTGCGATCATTTCCGAACAAATGGCGCAACAAATAGCAACTCTGGTTCCTAACTTACTGGCCCAAGTCATTCAGATGAACGGAAACGGCAATGGAAATGGAAACGGCAATGGAAACGGCAATGGAAACCACAATGGGAACGGGAATGGAAACGGGAATGGTCTCCCAGCCTGCACTCTTAAACACTTTAATACCTGTAATCCTCCTAAGTTCAGTGGAGATGAAGGAGCTACTGGTCTCCTACAATGGTTCGAGGGTATTGAGAATGCCTTCATTAACAGTGAGTGTCCCGATAACTTTAAGGTCCGTTATGCTATGAGTGTTCTTCACAAACGAGCACTCACTTGGTGGAATGAGGAAAACGCACCCGCGGAGCTGAAGTTGCACTTACTATGACCTGGGATCAAGTCAAGGAGATAATGAAAGCTGAGTTTTGCCCACGTAACGAGATCAAGAAATTAGAGGACGAGTTCCACACCCTTGCTTAGGATAGTGGGGAAAACCTTGCTTCTAATACCCGCTTCCATGAGCTCAGTCTGTTGTTGCCTCATAAGGTCACTCCCCTACCTGTAGCCATTGAGAAATATATCGGTGGTTTACCTATGCAGATTCAGGACACGGTATGGGGAAGGAACCCTGCTACCCTCGAAGAGGCCAAGCGTCTGGCAACTACCTTAACTGACATCACGTAAAGAACGGGACCTTAGTTCGGAAAGGCGAGAAAGCAAGTATTGTAGCCGCGGTAACTACTGAGAACCAGAAGCGTAAGACCAGGGATCCTGATGCAAACCTCACTACACAAGCTTCTAACAAGAAACCTTATATAGGAAACTATCCATTGTGTAATACATGCAAACGACATCATCCCACTGCTTCAGCGTGTCGTTTGTGCACCAATTGTGGTAAGTATGGCCATCTGGTCAACACATGTCGTGAGGCCCCAAACCCTGAAACCAACCAACCAACCAACCCTGCTCAGGTTGCAAATCCTAATCGTCCTGGTAGATACAACTATGGCCAGTGTTATGAATGTGGAGACCCAAATCATTTCCGTAACCGATGCCCTAAACTAAACTGAGATCAAGACCCTCCAGCTACTTAACAGCAAGTCCCACCATTTGAATGTTATTTGTTTTTGTACTGACGCTATTTGATTCAAGTAATAAATTCTAGCATTGAAATTTTTGTCTAAGAATTGTTTATATGGTATAATCATAACACTTGAATGCATGCTTGTGTGAATGTGAATTAATTGCTATCTAAATCTATACAACTACAACTCATGCTCTTGCTTGCATAAACATATTATCAAATTGCAATTTATGTGTACTACACTTAATAGAGGATAAAGTACTTGCTCAACAGTTAGTTGAATACCAATAACCTACTCAACGATTGGTAGAGGTCATCATGCCTTTTCAACAGTCGGGAGAGGCCCTACAACCTACTCCACGACTGGTGGAGGCTATCGAACCTGCTCAGTCAGCAGAGGCCCTACAACCTGCTCCACGACTGGTGGGGACTATCGAACGTGCTCAACAATCGGTAGAGGTTCCTACTCACTAACTGGTGAGAGTCTTTTTCCTGCTCAACGGTCGGACTCATTACATACAAAGGTTCAATCACATGATTATTTCTGCATTACTTACATGTATGTTAGAGTAATAGAAGGACACAAAACCCTAATGTAAGGTAATTTGGTGATTGCGGTCCGGAACGTAATCATGAATTTACAGGTACGTTAAGGTAGTGTGAAATTCTATTAAGGTTTCGGGGGATAACTAAGTGTAAACCCTAGTTATCTGGTAGTTCATTTAGTCCATCAACTCATTCCTTTTAGGACTCCTAAAATTTAGGATTCTTATTCTCCTTGCGATTTCAAGACACACCTAATCCTACCCTCTTATCCAAATTATTTGAAACAATATTATTCTATTCATGTCATGCCTTAACACACTTGTCCTAATTTCTATCCAATCCCCTTCAACCCTGTGTTTTCAATAAACTTCGGGACGAAGTTTCCAAAAGTAGGAGAGACTGTAACATCGCAAAATTTTCCCTCAAATTTTTATACATAAAACCCTCATTTTATACATCTTTATCCTTAATTATATACAAATATGCCTAACACACAACTTATATATATATATAAATGTATATATAATAATAATAAAAAAAAACATTGTCTGGACCGGGAATCGAACCCGCGTCCAGACCGGCCCAACCCTTAACACCATCAACACAAACCACTGGTCCATGAGACCCTTTGTGATAGAATCCAGAAGCACTAACTATTTAAACACAATTTAGATTCTTGTCTGCTTCTTCTGTTTCGCTACACAGACCTAAGAACACCTTGGTTGACTTTTGATTAACCAATTATGGAAAAGAATCAATGATTCAATTATATTGAACAATCAACGCGATAATCTCGGCCCAATCCAACTCATAATTACGCGTAGTCAACAAATTTATCATAAATTTTAGCACATTAATCGTGTTATATAAACTTCCTAAAACCCGAATTGAAATCGAATACATATGCTCTTATAACGCAATTAAGCTCGCTCTCTCTCTCACACACACACACAGGTCCGATATGTATAACCCCACCTTCAATTTCTGTTAAAGATCATCCTTTCAAGCTTTTTGTTTCGCGTTTGACTTTTGGGTTGACCGTTCTAAAATCACGAAATCGTTTCTGTAAGTTTTCTTTTTTGATGGGTTTTGATCTTCGGCTACCTACAAACAATAGCCCCATCATATCAGGGGCTATTGATTATGAAATCAGATTATTGTTAAACTAGGGTTCATAGGATTAGGATTTGGGGATAAACTACTGCAGACTTTATGTATTTATTTAAAACAGACACAAGACAAACACAACCACTGATCTAGATCAAGTGGTTGTGTCTGTCTGTTTGAAACCGGGGGCACGCGAGTTCGATTCCCAGCTTCAACAAAAACATTTTTTTCACCTTTTAAGCTTTATATTTCACATATATTTTTAAAATTCGTTTTAAAATACTAAAACTACTTTATAAATTCTACAAAAATTATTTTATTTTATTCTAGTAGGAAAGTTTAACATACAATTTTTAGTTTTCCAAAAATTATTTATTTAATATATATAATAAATATTTCAAGTTTATTCTATTTTAATTATAAAATTATACAAAAATATCAAAACGATTATATAAATTTCCACAAAAATTATTCTGAGTTTATATAACATTAAATTTTTCTGAAATAATTTTTATTTCTGAAAAATCATTTATTTAATATTTTTAATAAATTTTTGTTATTTTTAATCATAAATAAATCATAATAAATTCATTTTTCAATATTTTTGCACCAAAATTTTATAGAAATTATTTCTATTTATTTAGAACAGAAATACAATTTTTAAATTAATAATTCTGTAATTTTAACATTTTTAAATATTAAAGTTATATTTTGAAAATTTGAAATAAATAGATTTAATATTCTACTTTTAAGAAAATAATTTTATAAAAATTATTTTCATACTTAAAACTTTATATTGTGACCATCTTTAATTTAAAATTTACAAAAAGACTTTTGTTTATTTATTTATCAAATTTCTCTTATTTATTAAACATTTTATTTATTAGTCAAACGAAATTCTTATCCCTAATTCGAAACCCTAGAAAATATTTGTAGACTAGAAAGACTTAGACATATTTATTACCTTAATTATAGGGTAATACTTGGAATCGTTGGGCAACACATATTCTATTTTCACGAGACATAACATTTTGCTAAGGTGAGTTTACATAGCCCCTTTTTCTGTTTTACATTTTGGGGTGAAACATGCTTAAACATTTTATATACTATCATTTACTCATTATTACATTGTTGAAAACTTGTGATTCAATTACACTATCATTTACTTATTCTATCATTTGACTGTAACAAAAAGACACAGTACAATCATTAACAATGATCAAGCCGCCTGTTTTAATTATAGCGCTATAGGTCTGACAAACCCATCCCCCCGCATAAATTCAGGGATGATTGATAACAGTAGCAACATTTAACTAACTTGCGAGTTAGGCCTCAGTCGACACAAGGTTTGATTGTACAAAGACGCATTGTTACATGTCGGACTCATACTCTATCATTATATAACTGTGATTGTTGTACAAACTATTGTTATCAATTATATTCAAAAACCTATGTATTCTCACCAACTTTTGTTGACCCAAAATATTTTCAAACTTAACATGTTTCAGGTTATTGCTTGCTTGAAGATTAGAGTTAATGCTTGAAGATGTGTACTTAGTATTATTCATTTTGATGTACAAATTCTTGTAGAACAAATGTATGTAATGTAATTAAATCAATTATTGAAATTTATTATTCACCATGAGCTACTGAACAATCATCAATACGTAACATCCCGATGTTTCTGCCATCGGTTGGGGTGTTACAAGTCATTTTGGCATTGACAACATTAAAAGCTAAAGATTACTTTGGTTAGTCAAAATTTTGTAAAAATAAATAAATTACTTCTACCTGTTTATAAACCTGTTGTTGCATAAACACATAGTATCATCTTAATTTTCTCAGGAACGCTTCAATTCCAAACAACAAACGCCACGCATACATACCGTGATCCCGTAACACCTGAAACGCAAGTTCTGCTAGATATGTACGGAAAATAAACGTTCCTTAGCATTTATAATTATTTTAAACAAACAGGCTGTTTATATAGTCTATCTGTTGTTAGACAATCCTCATTTGATTTATGGTCATCAGGTATGCTAATCAAGGTATTCAACATCAGCCGATTGTAGAGTTTGCAGGCCAACAAATCACAATTACCGAACTTAAACGTCTACCAATAAATCTCATGACTGTGAGTTAAATCGTTATATAAATAATACTATTTTACATTGTGATTGCTGAATATATTCTGGTTTGCAGGGAAAAAACTTTGTGATCAAGTGTAGTGTAGATTATCTATCAACATCAAATCCGTGGTACTACACAACATGTGCACTATGTAATCAAACCGTTTTGGAAAACGGTCCTCTGTGGTTTTGTTCAGAACATGCCGATGTCGAAGCAGTCAAATACCTGTTAGTTCTTTTATCTTATTCCTACATGATGTTATGTTTGCGTCAAATCTTATACGGTATCATAAAAAAAATGTTTATATAGTATGGAATCTTGAGTCAAACATGTGTAATACACTTACACAGTTAAGTGTTAGCACTTTTTTTACCTTGCCAATTGTTACTGTTGTGGCAAATCTGATTAATAGACGCCTTCGAGCTCACACCTTTTCAACTGTTTTGTATTTATTCAATCATTATTGCATAAATCAGTAGCAAATAACAGCTTATAAACACTTAGATATTGACTCTGCAGTGATTGACCCGTATACAGCCTTTAACACAAACTATAAACGCACAACGAAATTTCTTAGATTCTTTTACTCACTTCCTGACATGTTAAAATAATAAACATTTATGCGTTTACATACTTATCGGATATTTTTAGCTTTGTAACAATTGACACACACACACACATAAAATAATTTTTAGCCGTCAACATGCAAACTGACTTAAACATGTGCAGGCCTTTAGTGTTTAGTGAATAACTAAGAAGAAAATTTTATTTAGAGTTAAATTATAAAACGCGAATTGGGTAGAGATTATGTTGAGTTACATTTGGCGTTCACGTAAGGAAATATACGCATAGGCGAAACAAACGCCTGCACACATACACGCCTATTCACTTAGACACCTAAATGTCTACGCGCGTATTCACTTAGGTGCCACTGCTATTCAGCCGCCTGGATGCCTAAAAACCAACACGCAAACTGACTTAAACATGTGCAGGCCTTTGGTGTTCAGTGAATAACTAAGAAGAAAATTTTATTTAGGGTTTAATTATAAGGCGCGAATTGGGTAGAGATTATGTTGGGTTACATTTGGCGTTCACATAAGGAAATAGACACGTAGGCAAAACAAATGCCTGCGCGCATAAATGCCTGTTCACCTAGACACCTAAATGTCTACACGCGTATTCGCTTAGGTGTGTGCAAGCCATGCTTCCAGTTTACTTAACGATTTAGCCAATAGTATTTGTGTCGCTTTGATAAATGCTTTGCCTTTACTTTTGCCATTAGAACACCAAACAGGGTTTGTCGCTCACTTCTGTCTCGCACAAAGAGCTACTAGCAGCAAATACTTTGTTGCTCACGCGTACAGCGTCTGCCAGAGGGCTGCTGGTAGCAGATGTTGACAACTTATAGAGAATGCTTTCATGTTAGTGAATAACAAAGAAATTTTTTTTATTTAGAGTTAAATTATAAGGCGCCAATTGGATAGGGATTAGGTTAGACTACATTTGCCGTTCGCATAAGGAAATAGACGCATAGGCAAAACAGACACCTACGCGCGTAAATACCTATACACCTAGACACCTAAATGTCTACGCGCGTGCTCGTGTAGGTGTGTACAGACCAGGCCAATGGTATTTGTGTCGCTTTGATAAAGACTTTGCCTCGCTAGCAGCATATGCTTTGTCGATCACGTGCACAGCATCTCCCAAATGACTGCTGGTAGCAGATACTTCACCACTCATGAGCATGTTCTCTCCCACGGAACTGCTTATAGAAGATACTTTCAACACCGTACAACATCACTTAGACGCTGCAACCTCAGACAGACACATTTGGAACAACTTGTCAAGGCTGCAAAACGCCAGAAATCAATTCACCTAGGATTTATGAACTTCATCCAACTCTAACTTGCTATTACGACAAGTTAATACAGGTTTCCCAATGCCATTTGTAATAGGTGCGCTAATGAAGTCGATAATAACAATCATACTCACAAAAAAATACTACTTACCAAAAGCAATTGTCTGTTTCTAAAAACTTATGAGTCGTATGCCTGTTTAGTTTGGCATTAGTATTAACATCATTTTAATTATGATACAAATACAGCTACTTATTTCGAGTGACACTATCGGATGGGTCAGAAACAATCGAAGCCACGTTTTTTGACAGGACTGCTGCTCAACTTCTAAAAATTTCATGTTCAGACATGATGTTAAAGCCAAATCAAGAGACACTGCTACAAGATATCACAGGAAAAGAATTAGAGCTGCAAGTCCAGGCCACCAAAGACAAGAAAACTGGAGTGGCGCGGTGTACTGTTAACAACGCAAGATTTTTTGTGCAAGATATTGGAGGCACTTCTGACCCAACACCAAAAACGCCTGCACCAAAAACTCCACATTCTGGATCTTCCATGCAACATGGTACACACTCCTCTGCAACACCACTAACCACAACGTCAACAGCCTTAAACACAGCAATCACTCCGATCAGATCTCAATCCAAAACATCTGCTAAGCGATCACTTATCGAATCTAAAGGTATGTAATCTTTGTTATTTACTACATTATCATAAACATGCTAATAAACAATTTCTTATACAGTGTTTAAACAGGAACCCGCAAAGAAAAAGGCCACCAGCGATCCAGAACCTTGATAACAATGTTGTAGCAACTAGTGGACGCTTTTGTTATCATCTGTTTTTGTATTAGTGTGTGATAAACTAGGTTTAAAACTTATGTAATTGTATTAGGATGTTATGTAGCTAAAAATTAGTATGCTTTTTAATTCTAGGATGTTATTACCATGTAATAAACTAGCTATAAAACTTATGCACATGTTGCTGTTTGCAAACTATATAAACAACTACAAAGATAACTATCTAATTAATATCAAACGTGCATCGCGTGGGACAGACTGTGTTGTGCAAATAACAGACGCGCAGCCTGCTGGTTATGTTATGCAGCCTGGTAATCAGTCTGTTCCCACCAGACGAACCACTCCCACATTTGATTGTTACAGGGCCTTTATTATGCAGATGTAGGCGTCATTAGGAAACAATTCTGAACTGCATGAACCAGGTATGCTGTGATTACTGTCCAAAATCATTAACTTCAGTTTCGTAAATTTCGTATATTTTGCATGTGTGGGTAAGCGCCTCAACTTAATACGATACACACTATGAGCGCTCGCTCCAAATTTAAAACCCGGCTAAATCAATTCTGAAGATTCAAACACAACTGGCTGAAATCATAAAAGTTCAAGCATTGTCATCTTAATAACCAAGTTCAATTAGCCATATAAAGAGGTACACAAATAACCATTACTTATAGATTATAACTTACAAAATCTGGCTGGCATACATGCCTTTCACTACATTTCCCCAAAAATTACTAGCCTTTTAAACACTAGACCCCCAAAACACATAACATTCCATACACTTTAGTACCTAAAAAATAGACATAACAACCCAAACATAAATATACCAACAAAATAAGCCTTCATCAACAATGCTTCATAAACATCGACTTTTCTCCTTAAACACACCACCTCCTTTTCTAAAACACCCTTTTCCTCCTCCAACTTTTGCTTCTGAACCTCTAATGCCTTTTTTATCGGCTCCTCTTAACACGTAGTTGTCGACATCTTCCTTCCAAAAAAAAAAAAAACAGATTGCAATCGCCCCTTTTCTGCCATGCAACATCAAATGTTTGTCGCTCAGATTTGTTATTAGAACATACAAACTAAATAGATAACTTACCAGTGCAAATGGACATTCGTAAAACTCATAGCCAGGCCTAGAAGTGCACGCTCCAGCCACCCTGAGAGGCGCAAATAGATTATGCTCGCAATATAGCTTCCCATCGGTTCCAATCCTGAGAATTTTAGTGTTTGAAGATGATCTTACCTTATAGCTTGAGGATGAACTCATCTTTGTTAAAAAATAGGTTTTGCTTGAATATGAAAATGGTAATTATAATACCATCCTTTATTTATAACGCAGATCAACTAATAAATGTAAATTGATAATTGTCCATTTGTTTTAAACTCAATATTAATGTGATAACACCGCACACCATTTACAATATTATAAATATATAGATAATAACTCTTCACCAATTGTTATGCAAGAACTTTAATGTCAAATAACTTATGTCATATACTTTCCCTCATTAAATCCGATTACTAATCATCTAACTTATTGAAACGGCTTGGATCAAACATTGCAAACACATAACCCAAACGCGCACCGCGCGTTGATTAATCACCCTAGTTTATTTAATGTTCAAGTTAGTTTTAGTATATTTTTGTTTATTCAGTAATTTTATTGGTTTTATTTATTTTTAGTTATTATTTATGTATTTTTGTTTGTTTTAGATTTTCGACGAAAAAGACATGAATTGAAGAAACAATATTATGTTCCGAATATCCAGGCTTGAGAGTTGATAAGTAAAGAAGTCCATTTCGAAGAGAAAAGACGAAATTGGTCCTCCATCTCCATTCCAAAAGCCATACAATTTTAAATTAAAAAAACTCATCTCTCTTCACCATATCTGTCGTCTCCTCCATCTCCATTGCAACCTTTATCTTAGCAATTCCACTGAAGAGAGCAGCCGAACACTCGCATATGTAGCGTTAAAGTCAGCTAGACACACCTAAGAAGAAGCTCGTTTTCATCTTTTTCGCAACTCCCTTCTTTACTGCGTCAGCCACTTGTCACCGCCACTTGTTGCCTGAAAAAATCACATTTTGCAGTCCGACCGTGGGCACCGAACTTTCATCAGGGTGGGCACTAGGCTTCTCAAATGGGTGGGCACTTTCATCGTACGGTGGCACCGACCCACCGTGGAATGTGGGTGGCTCTGCCACTGCCAGGTTGACAAAACTGGGCATTGTGTTGATGCATTTCAGTGTGACAAATGTAGCTCTAGATTGGTATCTTTTTTTGTGGTTGATAGGTTAATTGTAACATACTTGTTAGGGTTATAATAACAAGCATGATAGTATTTTGGTACCCTAGCGAACATATGTAATGAACGAAGATAGGTAATAAGCGAAGATGCTAAGCATCTTCGCTAGTGGCCCATGTTCGTTATTTGGGCGGCCCATGCAAGTATAAATAGCTTGCAGGGGTGTAGGCTAGTGTTGTTGGTCAAGTTGTTTTGGTGGTATTATTGGTTGTAATCGTTCTTGATAGTTAATCAAAGATACCACGTGTTTTAACAGCATTCTTCGTGTTCTAGTTTATCGATTCGATATTGCACAAACATCTATCAAGGGATTCCGCACCTTGATAAATCTGACCAGTCTTGTATCGATCCATTCCAAGGACCTTCATTGTTTGATAGTTTGGTTATCGCTGGGCCGAGATCGGCTACTTATTCGTGTTTAGAGTTTTCTTAGGATTTCATTCGTTTTACTTAAGTCTGCTTGACAGTTTGGAGTATTTGATTCAAGAGTGGTTCATTAAAGGATTACTATGGGATATGGTTTCGTTGAGGGTGATCCACTTTCATTTTAGCATCTTGATAAGTGTCCCGCTTTATTAGGTGAGAACATGATCTCTAATCGGATTACATAGGTCAAATTTTACAACTAGAGCCTAGGGATTCTACCCAGGTTATCAGTCTTCTCCTCACTAGAGTTCCAAAACAGTTTCTTATCTTTCGTTTAGTTGTAGTTTCTTAATTTAATTATTAATTTAGTTTATTTATAGTTTTAAAGCCCTCAATCAACAAATCAATTTTTTAATAACAATAACAACATAATATCAGGTAATTCTTTAAAAGTAATCTCAAAATTGTTAGATAAAGTCCTTAGGCTCGATACCTGATTTACCTATCTACTACATGGGATCGGTACACTTGCCGATAGTGTGTGGTTTTAGAAGAGTCTAAAGTTTAACTTGATCAATTTATTGATATACTTATTTGCACACATCAACATGCATGGTTGTTTGCAATACATTTAAGAGAAGTGCGTTAGAAAAAATATGAATATAATCACTCAAATAGGAATTTATATCGTTTTGTAAGGATTACATGTAGTTCAAATAGTGATTGAATTGCAATAAGATAATGACTGAGCAATAGATAACAATAAATAATTCCATAAAAGAAAATATGAGATGAACACAATAAAAAGATATCAATAATCATCACATAATCTAATAGTAATAATTGAATGATCCGTTACAAGATGAACAATTCCCCTTCAATGCTAGTTCTCTCCGTACTGTCACGGGCCACATATTTGAAGATCGCTTTCTTAGAGTTTGTGCTTGAACGCTTGTTAGAGGGTCTTTGGGAATGAGTTGAGAAACAACTATTGATTTATTGGTAAGTAGTTTGGCT
Organism: Ambrosia x helenae; assembly: GCA_030844895.1. Classification (NCBI taxonomy): domain Eukaryota; kingdom Viridiplantae; phylum Streptophyta; class Magnoliopsida; order Asterales; family Asteraceae; genus Ambrosia; species Ambrosia x helenae. Next base: position 57,483,157 of record CM061227.1, read on the forward strand.
TTAGTAGAAGCCCTTTCTGTTTTGTTTTTTTAAAGGTTAAAACTTTGTTTTAGAGAAGTTACAAATCCTGGCTTTTTGGTTGGCGTTAGAATAAAAATTATAGATACACCCAACCACCCTTTGCATTCATTACAACCCACCTTCACTTTTTGGTCAATTTACGTAAATAAGCTAAGCCAAACACTTATTAAGAAACAACTTATTAACTTATTTGCTTTTACCACCACAAAAGTTAATCCAAACACCTTTTTAAAATCTCATTTTGAAAAAGTTATAAGTCAATCAATGCTTTTAAACAAAACACCTTTAGATTTAAGTAAGCAATCCCATACACCCTTTAATACAAAATTACCAACACATCACCATAGTCATTAATTTGACTTGATTAATCACTTATGTAAGTGCACGAAGTGTGACTATCGCCTTTGGATTGTCCATAAAGCGTTGTTTTAAAGATTTAGTATTGATAATAGTCTTGTTCGACCTAGCGTGAGGTCGAAGGAAGTTTACAGAAGGTTGAAGGTAGTTTATGATGAAGACATGTTTTGGTTCGAGCCTTGTTGAAGGTCGAAGAACACATTCGACCACATCGTGGGGTCAAATGTGTAGCACTATATAAGCTTAGACTTTTATATTGATTGTAAGTTTTTGGTCATTTGTGCCTAGAGTTTTGTGGTTATTCTCTCTGAGTTCTGGAAAGTTCCAAACTGTTTTATTTTATTATAAACTCAATTGTAAAGGTTTATAATGCATACGATCTAGGGTTTCCGCACCTAGATTGTTTCACTTGTATGATCATCTAGTGTTTTTCTATAAAACCGATCCTCTACAAAGTGGTATCAGAGCATATCTCGATCATACAATTGCAATTTGATAGATTTCAAACAGAATTTTATCCAAAAACACCTAAAATTTTTCTGTTTTGCAAAGACTTTGAATGACAATGGAGATTGAATGATTTTGACTAGATTTCACGGATAAAATCAAAATTTTCATTCATTAAAGTTGATCTCCATCAAATCCGAAGCAAAACCTAATTAAGATCATCAAAATCCATAAACTTTTGAAAAACTTGGATCAAACTAACTGATTTTTGAAGAATAACCATTTTTCAAAAGATTTGGGTCGAACCAGAGAGAATGGGGTCGAACGTGTGAGTTTTGGGGTCGAATCAGTGTGTTTAGGTCGAACCAGGAGGGTTTTAGGTTGAATCAGAAGTTGTCAAGTGTGTTGTGTGTTCATTCGACCATTTTGGGTACATTCGACCATACGGGAGGTCGAAGGAAAAGTCAGGGTCGAATCAAGTCTAGTGTGTTATATTCTACATTCGAGTCTGTTACAGGGGTCGAACCTAGAAGTTTCTACATTCGGACTCACGTTAGTGTTTCAGAGGTCGAACCTGAGCTTGTATTAGGAGAGTTTCTAAGTGTTTACATTTCAAGTATCATGGATAACATTTGGGGATATTCTTCTACACTTAGACCTACAATAACACAGCAACAGCATGTTCCGATGAATCCATGGCCGGTTGCTTCTCAAAACAACAACACAACACCATCACAGCCGATCAACTACATTGCTATGACTAGTTCAACACAACACCAAACCACACCTAATCCTAACCCAACCAGAACTATTGTTCCAATTTCTACACCAAATACCCAACCTCAAAACGATAATCAGGCTTTGGTGATTCAAATGGATGAGGGTTTTGATTGGAATTGCATGCAATTGGGTGTTGAAGAGGTTACCGGTGTAAATGTAGCTTGTTTTGCGCAAGAAATTTTTTTAGAGGAGCCGATGATAGATGATGTTGAGTTAGTTTCTGAGAAAGTTTGCGAGAAAGTGACTGAGAAGGTTTCTGAAGTGGTGATTGAGGAGATTGTTGATGAGATTGCTGAAGAAGTTCCAGATCATGTTACAGAGAAGGATGATGAACCGGTTATTGAAACGGTTTCAGGGACGATTATAGATTCCGTTGCTGATGTCTCTGATGAACCGGAATCTGTCTATTCAGAATCAGAAAGCGAATCTGATTCTGAAGCTAGCGTTAATTCACTGGATGATGATATTGATCAGTTGCAAGCTGAAGCCGACTTTCTGATGACGAAGAAATCGTGCATAGTTGATGATGCTTTCACCAAGATTGACTACTCAAAGTTCTTTGCTGGGAAGGAAGCACATTTTGCACTGATGGCCATGACAGATCCACCGAGACCGGTAAGTCCTAACTCTGCTACTAGTTAGAATAAATATTGTGAAACGTGTGATAGATTAAATGACGAAGTTGAGCAACTTAGGCATCAGCTTGAGAGTGGTAAAATAGTCATTCAATCTTATCGTAAGGATGAACACGATTTCAACAAAACCCTTGAAGGATATAAAAAGGATGTTTAGGAATTGACAAAAACTTTATCTTTGAATCAAATAGCCATAAATAATTACATCAATGAAATTGAGGAAACAAAACTTGAAATGTGTGAGCGTTGGATTTTAGCTAAAACAGGATTATATGATCATACAAGTCACAAATCTAGGTGCGGAAACCCTAGATCTGAACAAATTGATAAAACACAAATCACGACACAATCAAGATCATTTTCAATATCATTTTCATAGATTAACTTTCAATCAATAAGCATTTACAACTGTTTATGTTAATCTAGAAACACACAGATAATCTCTCAAAAACACTCCTAAACCTGATCTGAACCTGGACACAAATGACAACTCTCTTACATAATCAAAAACTCAAAATCTATATATAGGCACTGCACATTCGCCCCTTACAGATGGTCGAATGTGAGTATTTTCCACATTCGCCCACTGCAAGTGGTCGAATGTGTTCTTCTGAGCTAGTCCATTCTTCCTTCGTCCAGATCATTTCTACCTTCGTCCATTCTTGATTACCTTCGCCCATACTGATTTACATTCGCCCATATTGAAATACCTTCGGCCATCCACTAACATATGTTAATTATAGTATATCCAATCCTTAGTCGCAAAAACGCATCAACAAACTCCCCCTCGACTATTGTTTGGATAGTTTTCTCTGATAGTCCATCGTCTTGTTCAACAATTGATTCTGAGCTGCTTCTTCTGCTCAGAAGTCATTGGCGGCTCGAATGTTTTCTTCACAGGCTTTGACACATTGGCGATCTTCACAGTCTTGCCAAGTTTACCTTCCAAGTTGCTTCCAGCGTTTATGTCATATGCAAAACAAACTCCCACAACTTGAGTATACTTTCTCGCTTGAGCAAAGTCATTGGGTTCATAGTAGATCGGATTATAGAACAACATGATGATGTCTTCGAATGTGCAATTAATCAACCACATAGGATCAAATACATGCACATGCTTGTATTTATCCTTTCCATCCCTCAACACAATCATTGCTTCTGCCTTCCTCCAATCGTAATACCAAAAGATGAAATCAGCACTGAAATGCTGTGGCATTGGCATCAACGGTATCTTTCTCATCACATTAGGTGCTTTGTAGATTAACGTAACACGCTTCATATTGGTTTGTGGATCAATATCCCTATGCTCTTTTCTACGGGGATATTGAGGCATGAACCTGTTCCATCTAGTACGACTCTCCCAAACCAATTTGTCTGCGCACCAACCGACATGCGATCCATTTACCTCGGCACCTGACATTGGGAATCTGCATAAGTCTCTCACCGCCCAGTACGGTAGAGTAAGCAAGTCACAGAATCTGTTAAAATACAGAATTCCGGTTTCCCATTTTGCTGCAATACACTTCAGTCTGCCCAGATAAGTCCACCCAAGAGCTCTGCCTTTGAACTTGGCATTATGAAATCGATAGAAATTACCTTGAGCTTCAGGTTTAGGTCGGTTCTCATCCATTTCCTTCAACTTCTTCAAATAATTCTTCAACTCATCAGACTGGTTAGAAGAATCTTTCTTTTCAGTTCCAAATACCTTCTCAACAAACTCTTCGCTTCTTTTCTTTGCTTTCTGTTTCGCTGACTTATTTGGTATCTCGGTGAAGTCAGGAAATACTTCATTCTCATCTTCTTTTCTGAAATACTGGGGAAACTCTTCATGAGTAATGTCTTCTACTTCAACTTCATTGTTTTCTGGAGTATGCACATCATCTGAATGACTTCCCATATCCTTTTCAGGAATATCAGGAATCGATTCATCCATCATAAACTCCTCAAACGTCTTTCCTACCCTCTGTGCGAGACCATCTAAAATTTCTTTCGCCACAGATGCAGGTAGTTCCCCTTCTTCAAGATCTGGATCTTCATATTCCAGCTCATATCTCAAATCATCAGTCTGAAATATTTCAGTGAAGCATCCTGTGAACTCAATGGTCCACTCTCTCTTCTCCAACATATTCTTGTATATCTGTTTAGCATCATCAGACAGAGATCTCACCTTCTCGTTCCAGAAAATACTTTCATCCGAATCTACATTCCCACCTTTCTTCTTGGAACTCGATTCTCCAGTATCTTTCTTCTTCTGTGATGTTCTCTTCTCATAACTATACTTAGAAGTATCATCACCTCCATCATGATCACTTCCACTGCTAAACTCATCACCTTTCTTTTCCCTGTACCTTCAGCATCATCATCATCATCATTGTTGTCATCATCATCATCATTGTTGTCATCATCATCATCATTATCATCATCATCTTCTTTCTCAGAATCAGATTCCTCATAATCTACTTTCTGTTCATCTTCTTCTTCATCTTCTTCACCCTCTTTCAACTGGGGTGCTCTGTTATAAAGCTCGTCAATCAAACTACTAAGGCGTTTGTTTTCCTTCTTAAGTTCTTTGTTGTCAGCCTTAATCAGTTTGATCTTGTTCTTGTTTCTATCACATCTTCTCTCAAGCTTCTCATTCTTAGCTTCTAACATCTGAATCTTTTCATTTATCTCATCCTGATTCGATTTCGAAGCAACTACAATCTGGAGCATCTTCTCCTCATTCTGCTTGAATTTAGTAATCTCAGCTTGTTGAGCAACCAAAATCTTCATCATGTCCTCCATCTTCTTATTAACCTGTTTCATAACATCATCATCAACAGTCATTTTCTTTGACTTTGATCTGGAGGGCTCAACTTCAACAGCTTTCTCCTTTTGAGGCTTTCTAAACATATCGAGCACTTTATCCATATCGATATTGAACTGATCGATTGGTAAAGTCTCTGCCTCCTTTGCTTTCTTCTGCTTCTTGGCAACTGGTGAAGATAATTTGGATGGTGTTCCAGCATCAGGTAATCTCTTTCCTTTCAGCAACTGAGCCAATTCTTTCTCTCTCAGTTCTTTCACACTTGATTTCTTTGCCATAGTCTTTTGTTTCTTTGTCTTCTTAGGCAAATTCACAACTACTGTATCTCCAACACTCAGTTCAGCTAGGTCAACACCTAAACCTTCATCTTCAACCGATTTCTTTCTCCTCTCAGACTCTTCTATCGACTGATTCAAGGATTCAGACTCACCAACCATAGTGGCCTTACGTTTGGTGGTCCTCACGTTCTCGTCATCAGAATCCCACTGCTCATCAACTTCAGTCTCTTCTGAATCTACAGACTCTTCATCCACCAAACCCGATCCTTTCTTCGCCGTCGATTTCTTTCTAGCAGCCTGTTGCTTTGTGCTTCCCTGATCTATAGCCTTTCCCTTGCCCTTCCCTTTGGCTCCAGGATTGACTACTTGACGCTTCCGCTTAGTGCTTGAATCAGCATACACTAAGGGATCATCATTATCTGAGTCACTCTCATCATGTCTTGCTTTGTTCTTGCCAGGATCAGTGTAATCCGGACGAGCCAAAGCTCCAAACAATCTCCTGTTAGGTGGCTTCTCATTATCAGCTACACCTTTGTAACCTTTCATCCTCATCAAGGTTCTAATATTCATGTGATCTTGACCTAGGATCATAGTCGGATCCTTTTTCAACATTGGATACTTGTAATCAAAGATCATCATTAGAAACCTTGGATACAACATGAACTTCTTAAACTTTATACCCTTCAGCATCTCCAGCATGTGGTCAAGGATCATCCCAGAAACATTAAATGGTTTGTTTAGTGTTAACGCAACCATTAATGAACTCAAACTCTTTCTCATCACGTCATAACCACCACTAACACATCCAAAGACATGAATCAGAACATGTGCAAAGTACTTGTACTGCACTCCCAGCTTCCCTTTATACATAGATCCGTCAGTGATTGGACCTTTGTATTTCATCCTTAAGAAGCACGCCTTCTGTTCTGTCCACGACAATTCCCTGGGATCTTCTCTATCTTCGAACTTAATCTGTAAAGCTTCCCGAATGTCGGCTTCAGTCAAGAACATATCTATCTCCTGAATCTTGCTCTTGATGATCGTCTGATTCTCCCAGTAATCATACTTAGCGTTCTGGTAAAAGTCTTCAATTATGTCTTTGTAAATGATGGTTGGTGTGGCTAGAGCATGTACAATCCTGCTCCTCTTCAGAAATTCAATAATCCCTGTAAACTCTGTGTTCTTCTCAACGTCTCCAAGATACGCGCAACAGTTGTGCGATCGTTCAAAAGGCCAACTGCTCGGAGTAGATGTTTCTGCTACGGGGACTGGATCTTGAACTGTGATCTCTGCTGGAGTCTCAACATTCACTGCTGGAGTTTCAATATTCTCTGGTTGTTCAGCCATCTGCACATGAAAATCAATAAAACGCGTCAAAACACAAAAACGACAAAAATATAAAATTCTGGTCAAAACTGATCTGCACATTCGCCCATTTAGAAGTGGCCGAATGTGGGAATAACTGGTCGAATGTGAAATTGTATGGACGAAAGTGAATATGATCTTGATAAAAAGTCACATTCGTCCGTTTTTATTATACATTCGCCCAACTCATTTCACTTTCGCCCGTTTTATAACACCCGAATGTGAAATGTTTACCCCCAAAATTTGAAATTTTGCCATTGTTTGTTTTAACTTGCAATTTTGATCCTAAAACGTACTAACATGTCCGACTAACATTCGTCTATTACCAATTTTATCAATTAATCATTTTACATAGGTTTTCAAGTGGAATTAGGGTTCTATGTGTTCAATCGATCAAAACTATCATCTAAACATGTTTTAATCCTAATTCCTTCAATAATCTCCCCCTAAAACCTATGTTAAATGATCGGCTATCAAAATCAAACAAGAAACAACATCAAAAATCCCTAGAACAGAAACCCTAGGTCCTGTTCGTTAAACAAGCCATTCTGATCTGTTTTCATGTCCAATACCTGTAAAATTAGGGTTAAAATGATGAGCAATGATCAGGGAACAAATCAAGGTAACATAAATTGCACGAGCAACAAGGTCTGGTTAGGATGCAATTTTTGAAAAAAAATTGTGAATGAGGGTTCGAACCTGAATGACATATATAAAGAAGGCCACGTTCGACCGGTTCAAGTGGACGAATGTGGGTTAAATCCACATTCGCCCCAATTTAATGACACGAATGTAGAAGCAGGCCACCTTCGCCCCTTTTGAAGACCCGAAGGTGAAACCTTATACCCGGAAGTGGAATTTTCACCCGGAAGTGTAAATCTCCACCTTCGCCCAAAACAAAAACGGCCGAATGAGAAGATTTTTCCACATTCGACCCAATTAAGGGGCGAATGTGAAATGGAAAAATCTGAAAATTTCGCCAAATCACGAATTCGAATCCCGTTCAACATTTTTCAATCCGTTAAGCTTCCAAAACTCAAATTTTCACATTTTGAATGTCACAAAGTCCAGATGGTGTTATCAAATCTCAGAAATTGACCATCAAGCATCCCCGGATATCAAAAATAAAACAGAAATGCAAATCTTTTGGATTTTCTGAAATTTTGATTAAAACACACCTAAAATCTTTTTGGATTTTGTAACTTTTTGACAATAAAAGTAAAATGCAACAAAGTAAAATGCATTAAAGTAAATGAAAACAGTAAACATTTTGTGATTTCCGGTAAGAGGATCATATCAGTTTTCTGAGAAATCTGAACACAGCGTTGATCTATTTTAATATTATCATTAGAAACAATATGTGACACGGCAATTGCTGATATTGTTGTCCACATAAGCTCACATGCAGACAATTACGCAATGCTTTAAAATGATACGAATTAGATGTATTAGACTAACACATTGTGGTTCCCACACACACGACATACTCCCGTATCAAGAAGTAATTTGCACAAAGACTCATTGTAAAGCGTGATTATGCTTTCGTCGTCTGTAATTGTACAAGATATAATGCATAGAGGTATACAGGTCAGCAAATTAATGCAGCAAAGTAACATATGCACCATACCAGGTTGAGGACTGATATTAATCATGATTTGCATCAATGATCAATACGATATTATAGATAATCTTTGATCATCATATAACATGGAAAGTTCCTCAATTCGGTAACTTTAGGTTTTGGCATAAAGCTCTTTTATAAAGACACCCTGTCTGATCTAGGTCCGTAATGACTTACAGCAGAAGATCAGAAAGGCTATCCCCAGACAACTAATAACATAACGACCCTAAACCTCCGAGTTTTGTACAAACACCCTATCAAACGAAATTACGGTACTAAGACCATATGCCCATGAGGTGTTCATCCACAAACGCGTAGTTTGTTATGTTTGTATCACTAATGCACGCAATATATAGTCTACGAAGCCTATCAGCATATCACACGTAATCAACATACGTCGCATTAAACTATACAATTCTTTAGCCTGTGTCAGATCCCCACTGATGTACTATCATTTCCTCTTTTTATCCAGGAAATCATTTTGGGTTTTTCTAATTTTTAGGTATTTTGAAAATTTTTCAATGTTTTTGGTTTTTCTGATAAAATGACTCCCCCTAAAATAAAGAACATATTTTTGGGTTTTTAATTTTTCTGAAAAAAAAAAATTTTAAAAGAAACAATCCACTTGAAAGCATCAACTTCTTTGAGGATTAAACAACCCCTCGAAAGCATCAACTTCTTTGAGGATTATGATAGTAAAGAGAAATTCCCAATTAGCAAAGAGAAATTCCCAATTAGCAAAAATTTAAAACTAAAACTAAAAACTAAAAATGATAAACCGAGGAGCCGATTAGTCCTGTTTTTCCTTTATATTGTTTACTTTCAAAAGATATTCAAAGCGGGATCTGTCAAAAGCTTTTGTAAACAAATCTGCACGTTGGTAGTCAGTATGGATTTTGACCATGTCAATCAACTCCTTAGCATAACAATCACGGATAAAATGATATTTAATCCGGATATGTTTAGCTTTAGAATGATTTTCAGTATTTTTAGTTAATGCAATTGCGGATTCGTTGTCACAGTGTATAGGGGTTTTAAGAAACTGCAAACCGTAATCGACCATCTGTTGTTGGATCCAGAGCACTTGTGAACAGCAACTCGAGGCTGAAATGTACTCGGCTTCACATGTAGACAGTGCGACGGAAGTCTGTTTCTTGCATTGCCAGGTAATTAACCTGCTCCCTAAAAACTGGCAACCGGCTGTTGTTGATTTGCTGTCTTTGTCACAGCCGCCCCAATCTGCATCACTAAAAGCAATAAAATCAAAATCATCATCATTAGGGTACCAAAGTCCTTTTGATGGACAACCCTTCAGATATCGAAGGATACGCTTGACCGCCGTCAGATGACTTTGTTTCGGCTTCGATTGGTAGCGAGCACAGAGACACGTTGCATACATAATATCTGGTCGAGACGCTGTCAAATACATCAGAGATCCGATGATTGCTCTGTATGTAAATGAATCTGTCAGCTCCCCCTTAGCGTCGACTCCAATCCCGTGATTGGGTTGAATCGGGGTATCCATCGGCTTAGAGTCCTCCATCTGGAATCGGCTCAAGATGTCGGCTACATATTTCGTCTGGTGAATGAAGATCCCGTCGGGTCTTTGATCCACCTGTAAGCCGAGGAAAAACTGCATTTCTCCCATAGCGCTCATTTCGAACTTCTCCTGCATAACAGTTTCAAATTCCCTGCACAAGAGTTCGTTAGTTGAACCAAATATAATATCATCAACGTAAATCTGTACTAGAAGCAAGTCATCTCCCGTCTTCTTCGTAAAGAGGGTACAATCGACGAGGCCGCGCTTGAATCCTTTGGAGATGAGGTATGTACTTAGCTCCTCGTACCACTGTCTTGGAGCCTGGTGCAAACCATATAAAGCTTTGTTCAGCACGTAGACCTTGTCCCGGTGGATTGGGTCCTCAAAGCCTGGTGGCTGCCCGACATAAACCTCCTCCTTGACTTTACCATACAGAAATGCGCTCTTGACGTCCATTTGATAGACTTTGAATTTCTTATACGAAGCAAACGCTAGGAACATCCGAATAGCTTCCATTCGTGCTACTGGTGCATAGATTTCGTTGTAATCAATTCCTTCGATTTGATGGAAACCCTGCACAACCAATCTGGCTTTGTTCCTTACAATAACTCCACGATCATCCTTTTTGCACTTAAACACCCACTTAGTGCCAATTTCTTTCTTCCCGGCGGCAAATCTGTGAGCGTCCAGACTCCCAATTTCTGGAATTGCAATAACTCCTCCTGCATTGCCTCAACCCAGGCATCTTCTTGCAAAGCGTCTTTGTATGTCCTTGGCTCTACCTGCGACACATAACATGCAAACGACCAATCATTTTGGCTACCAGATTTCTGAATTTTGGCATACAATGCTAAAGCACCAAAACTCTCTGGCGTATTAACGCTTTTAAGCTGCCCTCTGGTCATCACTCCACTACCAGGATCACCGATCACTTGCTCCAGCGGGTGAATACGATGAATCCGAGATTCCGGATTAACAGGTACAATCACTCCCGTCTGAGCAGTCAAATTCTCTACAGCATCCTGATCATGACCCGTGTTAGACGATGAAGCAACGTCTGGATTTGGAGTTGGGTTCACAGTTTGCTCTTCTAAGTCTTCTGCATTTTCAAGAACAGCTTCTTCAAATTGTTCATCTTCAGATTCTGAAGTGTCTAATGAAGTTGAAGCTTCTTGAAACAACTCTTCTTCTTGTGTAGGAACACTGGTATCATTAGAAGCTGGTGGGGGGTTTACGGTGATTGGACGCATCAATGGTGAAGTTGCCGCGTTTTCACACTCGTAAAGTAATCTGATCACAGCTTCTTCAACCAGGCTATCTAGGTTGAATGATTCAAAGAAATCTTTGTAATCAAACATCCAATCAGGGCCCGTGCCTTGCAAATTTTGTGTGTATCGTTGAACTTCCACGTTTGCCCAATCCTCCACTTGACGAGTTCGCTTGTTGAATACCCGTTTGAGCGGGGTTGCATATCCAACAAAATATCCCTCTTCAGCTTTAGGACTAAACTTCTCGCTTGGATTCAACATCGTACATGGCGCCCCAAATGGTTCTAGATACTCTAAATTGGGCTTTCGTCGGTGTAACAGCTCATAAGATGTTTTTCCAAACTTCTTCACTGTCAAAACCCGATTTAATGTATAGTTTGCTGCATAAATCGCCTCATTCCAGAACATTACTGGAAGATTTGAGTCAGCGAGCATTGTTCTTGCAGCCTCAATCAGAGTCCTATTCTTTCTTTCAGCAACACCGTTCTGTTGCGGGGTATACGGAGCTGAATATTCATGATGAATTCCTTTGCTTTCACAAAGTTCATCCATCTTTGCATTTTTAAACTCCGTCCCGTTGTCACTCCTGATCCTTTTGATCTTCAAATTGTAGATATTCTCCAGTCGAGTGAACAGAACTTGTAAGTTGGTAAAGGTGTCGCTTTTGTTCTTCAAACACATCACCCAAGAAAATCGTGAATAGTCATCAGTGACGACTAAACAATAAAGCTCTCCAAGATGACTTTTGCGCTTGACCGGTCCAAAAAGGTCCATGTGCAATCGCTCAAGCGGCATCTCAACAGAGTTAACTTTCTTCACTTTATGGGATTGTCTGTGTTGTTTTCCTTTCATGCAGCTCACACACTTGTCGTTAGATGGAAATGTTTCACGTTTACTCCATCGACAAGTCCATTTCTCACTAACTGATTCATTTTCCTCAGATGAATGTGCCCCATTCTGCGGTGCCACATTATCGATTCTTTTTCGGTCGCCTTGGATAGAAAGCATGTTATCTGTCCCTGTGGTGTCATTTCCTTGGACATATCAAGAATGTAAAGATTGTTGACTCGAGGTGCCATCAACATAACCCACTCCTTTGGAATCTTGAAGCCCGGTTTAGTATATAGCAGGATTTGTCATCAAAATGCACAGAAAATTGTTTGTCGCATATTTGACTGACGCTCAACAGATTATAGTCTATCTGCTTGACATAAGAAATCCGCTCGAAAGTCACAATCCCGTTACTCACGCTTCCTTCCATCGTGATATAACCTCCTTTATTTCCCGCGAACGCAACATATCCTCCATTAATATTCTTCACATCGAACAGCAACGCCAAATCCCCCGTCATGTGGCCTGAAGCTCCACTATCAACAATCCAGAGACTGCTAATAGGGCCAACTGAAGCTCCCTGCACACAAAAAGTAAACATTTAGTTCTTTCGGGGGACCCAAGCCTGAGTCTTGGGCCTTTGAACTTTGGCTTTCAAAGAAACATCCTCAACAACTTTTTCAACAACTTTTTGTTTTGAATCAATCGTTTTCTGATTTTTCAAAACAGATTCATTTTTATCACTCACCTTTGAAGTAGAAGCTCCTGGAGTACCATTAGGTGTCCAAGATTGTTCAGACCTTTTGAGAATACGAATTTGAGATTTTGGTTTCTCAATAGGTTTCTGAACATTGTTACTAAAAGTAACTTTCTTAGCAACCTTATCTGAATTAACAGACTTAGGTCCAACATTTGACTTGACAATTGGTTTTTGTGGAACCTTTTGTCTAGCAGCTGTTGTGTTCACCACTGGTTTTCTCCAAGATTGTTCCATTGCAATCCTATTCCTTTGATCATAATGAAATGGACGGTTGTTCCTCATTTGAAAATTGTTTTGATTATGAAAATGTTGTTGTTGAGGAACAGTCCGTCTATGCGGTGGGACATAATGATCAATTGGCTTTTTCATGGAATTCTTAACCTCAACTTCATGTCTCTTGTGCCTTACATATGGACACTGAGCAAGTAAATGCCCGCGTTCTCCACATTTAAAGCATTTTCTATATTCCTCAAACACATAATGAGCATTTGGTGAAGCAAATGATCTGACAGGAAATTGATAATTATATTGTTGATTTCTTAAACTCTCAGGAAGTGGTCCTTTCGAGTAAGAAGGTTCATGAAAACCATTTGCTTTATCATCTGGTCGAATGAACTCAGTGACATGAATTTTTGGCTCTTGAGGAACTTCTGAAAACAGTTTCTTTAAGATTTCTGGTGGAATTTCATTGGTTCTTTCATGTTTTGGAAACCATATTGTGCTTTCTTGCCAGATTTTATCAAGTTTAGAATAGTTAACATTTTTAATCGGAAATTCCTCATCAGCAATGATTTTATCGGATCCTTCCATCCGATAAAATACCTTTACAGGTTTGTCACTTGGTTCATTCAGCTCATTCTTTTTGACCTCATTCTTAACAACATTAGTTTTCTTAACATCAACCTTTTCAGACTTTTTATCATGAATAGCCTTTGCCATTGGATGAACATGATCAGATGGTGACACTGGTTCAGTAGTAATGATGTGATTTTCTTTTGGAATCTCACATTCATTAACAGATTGATCACTACCAGTATCATCATTTTCTGAGTCTGAACTATCACTCTCAGCATAAACACCCTCATTGTTCAAGCCCAAAATCGGTCTCACATCGGAATATGGATCACCAATACTCGAGGTATTAGATTCCATCTCTGATGATGAGTCTGATTTCACCGAACTCTCCGGTATCACTTGGTGATAGTTATGGTTTTCAAAAAGAACCGGAGATGGTACAGACTTGTAGTTGGTGGTGTTATCATCAATGATATGATCCACAACATAAGCAACATTCTTATAACTTTCCAGTTTCTTGTTAACTTTTTCAGCAAAGCATTTAATGGCGGCCATTTCCAACTTGGTGTTTTCAATTTCATTGATATAGTTATTTATGGCCAATTGTTTCAATGACAAAGTATTTTTCAAGTCAGAAATGTCCTTTTTATAGCCATCTAATACTTTGTTAAAAGCATTTAACTCCTTGCGAGTAGATTGATAGTTTTGAATAGCACTATCACGTGAAATTCGGAGTTGTTTGTTCTCCTCTGTCAATCTATCACAAGTTCCATAGTATTTATCACTCATAACATCAGTGCTAGATTCAGAACTTACAGGTTTTGGCGGTTCGGTCATGGCCATCAAAGCAAAATGAGCTTCCTTTCCAGTGAAAAACTTTGAATAGTCGATCTTGGTGAAAGCATCATCAGCTATGCACGACTTCCTCGTCATCAAAAAGTCAGCTTCTGCCAGCAACTGGTCAATATCATCATCCAAAGAATCAACACTTCCCTCTGTGTCTGATTCGCTCTCAGAATCTGAATACACTGATTTACACTCTTCGGGAACATCAGAAACTGAATCAATCACCATCCCAGAACTCTTCTCCTCAGCCTCAACCTTAACAGGTTCACTCTCCACTTCCATCTCTGTCTCAGAATCATCACTTTCACTCTCCTCAGTTTCTTTCTTCTCATCAACTGCCACCGACTCTTCCAAATCAACCTGATAGGCAACACATGCCACATTCCCACCAGTAGTTACTTCTTCAACTCCTATTTGCATACCCGACCAGTCAAACCTCTCATCCTGCTGAGTTACCAAAGCTTGGTTCTGACTCGCATTCTGTTGAGTCTCAGTAGGTGTAGTGATAGGTACAACTGTTCGGTTTGGGTGATTAGGAGATTGGTTTTGAATCTGGTTTTGAGTGTTTGGTTGTCTGTTTTGGTTGTTAAAGTTTCGGTTTTGGTAATTGTTGTTATTTTGGTAAGAAACTTGGTTTTGTTGACGGTTCTGGTAATTTGCATTGAAAGGGTTTCGGTTACCTTGTTTAGGTGGCTGGGTGCATTCCCTTTTGAAGTGTCCTTTTTCTCCACAATTGAAACATGTAACCTTCTCCTTATTGAAACCATAGGTTGTATTAGGAGAAGTTGCCAAATCAGTTCTTCCAGTTTTCTCGATGAATTCTGTTGCTCTTCTCATTATACTAGCAAAAGCCCATTGAATGTCTATGAGTTCCATCTCTTCTTTATCGATCTGTGCGTAGTCTTCGTTGGTCAAGTTGTTGTTCCCAATCTGACTAGCAACCAATCCATTGTAGGATGAAACCATTGCAGAGACTAATGCAATGTGTTGCTGAGCAACCTCCACAGTCACATTTCCCAAGTTGGATGTATCCAAAACCACTGGTTGTTGTTTATGTTGAGTAACTTGGTTTGATGGTTGTTGTGTTTGGTTCGCAGTGTAAAAACTTGCTTGTTGCATTGGAGAGATTGGTGAAATGTAGGAACTATATTGTGGTGGTGTGTATGATGGTTGTGAGTAGGAATTGTATTGTGGTGGTGTGTAGTTGGTAGTTGGTTTTGATGAATCCATGACATTGGAAATACATGCAACATGTGGTGCAATGCTTCCAGAGCTCGAGTTTCCAGCTGAAACTGAAGTGCCTCCAAAATACAAACTTGGATTCTGAGGAATCTGCGACCTTCTAGCTTTCCTCCTATCCTCCAACTCTTTGTTCTCCAACTTTTCAATAAACTCTGAAATGGTCCAGAATTGATAAGCATCCTTCTCTCTAAGTACCTCCACATGCTGATCCCACTGTGGTGGTAAAGCATCTGCAAACTTATCCACCTGCTTAGTCATTGGAATCTGTACACCATAGCTAGACAATTCAGACAATAAATGCATATATCTCGGAGTTAGTTCTTTCAAAGTTTCATTATTAATAAAAGAAAAATTATCAAACTCTTTGACTAATTCCTCCATTCTCAGACTCCTGGTCTTCTCGTTACCATCATGCTTCCTCTTCAGCTTATCCCAAAGCTGCTTTGACGTAGTACATGTCCCAAACTGATGCAACAGGTCACTTGTGATCGCCTGTGTCAGTTGAGAGAACGCCTTCTTCTCCAACACGTATTTCTTCTTTTCATCCTCAGTCAAGCTCTCCAGAGGAATCAACTCACCGGTATTCTCCAGAATTGGTGCTGTGTATCCTTTCACAATCATGCTCCATGCCTCAGCTCCTTCAACTCCCATGCCTTCCAGATGGATCTTGAACATGGTGTGCCACTGGTTATACTCTTGCATATCCATGAGCTTCGGTGGCCGAGTTCCACTACCTGTAGACAAATCCTTAATCAAGGTAGAAATAGCATTAGTGGTTTGAGTATTTACCGCCGCTGCAGCTACTCCCCAGTAATCTGATTGTAGTGCCGGATGTGCTACATTCTGAGGCATCGTGCTCGTTGTTGTCATGTAGTTAAGTGGTTGTGAGGACTGCGTGTTAGTCTTTTGCGCTGCCACTGTCCATGGGTCCATCGTCTGCTGCTGTTGTTGTGTTGTCGCTGATCCCTGAGTAGTCTGAAAACGCCACATGATCACAATCTGAAAATCTCAACACTTAGAAAAATTTTCAGCAAAAATCCTTAGGTTCGCCCAAAAATAGTACGTTCGTCCAAACTATCCTTGGTTCGTCCACTATTTCTCACTTTCGTCCAAAATGATCTCACTCTCGTCCCTTCTATCTCACTTTCGTCCAAACAGTATCAACCGAAAGTGGAAATGACCAGAATGTAAATCAAACCAACACACTTTCCACTTTCGCTCGAACCAAAACGGTCGAATGTAGAATGTTATACCCGAATGTGAAAAATTCTAAACAAGTTTTCAGGTTCGTCCACTCAAACACTCAGGTTCGCCCACTTTTATGTCAGGTTCGCCCACAACACTCAGTCCAGGTTCCAGGTTCGCCCAAAATCAGCAGATCTCATTTTTGAAAAACGGTTATTGTTTGAAAAACGGTTATTTTGATCTCAGATTTTCAAAAGTTCATGGATTTGAATGATCTCAATCAGGTTATGTTTCGGAATTGATTTGGAACAACTTTAAGTCTTGGAAAACTTGAATTCGACCACAAATTCACCTTTAAATCGATCAAAAACTATGTTTTTAAGAGTTTTTGTAAAAACAGATGATTTTATGTCAAAAACATGTCCAAATCAGTTCTGATCTTATCAAATTTGTTGTTGTATGATCCTCTATGCTCTGATACCACTTTGTGAGCGTTGGATTTTAGCTAAAACAGGATTATATGATCATACAAGTCACAAATCTAGGTGCGGAAACCCTAGATCTGAACAAATTGATAAAACACAAATCACGACACAATCAAGATCATTTTCAATATCATTTTCATAGATTAACTTTCAATCAATAAGCATTTACAACTGTTTATGTTAATCTAGAAACACACAGATAATCTCTCAAAAACACTCCTAAACCTGATCTGAACCTGGACACAAATGACAACTCTCTTACATAATCAAAAACTCAAAATCTATATATAGGCACTGCACATTCGCCCCTTACAGATGGTCGAATGTGAGTATTTTCCACATTCGCCCACTGCAAGTGGTCGAATGTGTTCTTCTGAGCTAGTCCATTCTTCCTTCGTCCAGATCATTTCTACCTTCGTCCATTCTTGATTACCTTCGCCCATACTGATTTACATTCGCCCATATTGAAATACCTTCGGCCATCCACTAACATATGTTAATTATAGTATATCCAATCCTTAGTCGCAAAAACGCATCAACAAAATGGCTAAGATCAAGTGTTTTGCTGAAAAAGTGAATAAGAAATTAGAGAGTGATAAACATGTGGCATATGTTTTGGACCACATTGTTGAAGAGCCACCACAATCCAATGAGCCAATTACAAGGTTGTTCCTGCTCCAGTGTTATTTGAAAATCATAATTTGAATTCAGTAACACCTGAGAGTTCAGTGAAATCGGATTCTTCATCGGATGGTGAATCAAACACTTCTAGTATTGGTGATCCAAATTCCGATGTAAGACCGATACTTGGATTGAATGATGAAGGAGTGATTGTAGTAACTGATGATTCAGATACTGAAGAAGAGGAACCTAAGACTTCTGATGATATTCCTTTGGAAAATCATATTAGAACAAATGAGATAATCTCACCATCTCAGGTTTCTCCTCCCCAGAAAACTGTAACATTTGTACTTTTCGTATTTTCTGTTCTAGTCCTTGTATTCTTGTTTTCTTTCCATTTTGTACCATTGTAATCCCGAGCTTATGATCAATGGAAAAGTATTTTATCAATTGCATTTAATCTTAATCTATTTCATTTATTCTATAAATTCTACGTGACGCAAACTTTATGTAACGTCGCGTGATTCTTAATTTTCTTGTATTATAAATGCTATATTTAGGAAATTCTAAGTTCGTCTTTATTCGTTTCTCTTATGTTACTCGTACCACCTCTTGACGAATCGTCAATATAAATTATCCTAATCAATTTAGAAACTTATTTAGTTAAAATCTTAATATATATTTATTTTGTTTGTAAAAAATATAAAACATATATATTATAATAATAATATACTATACGTTAAAAAAAAAACAAAACAGAAAAACGTGATTTTAGTATTTCCGTTGACTTATTGGACCACAACCACAAACAAACACAAAATGAATGTTGTTAACATTCTTTGTTTTTTTTTTCTCGATGTCTACAGCAGATTAGAAACAATGGTGACACCTTATAATAATTAAAATTAATCCCCACTTAATCTCCTCCAACCACCCTATTAACTCTATTTAATACCCAACCACCTTAACCCATCTATAAATACAACCCCTCCCTACACCTTAATCTCTTGTTCATCTCATTTCTCCCTAAAACTCTCTCTAATCCTCAAGGTTTTTGAGCAAACTTCCTGAAAGCACATCAGTAAGTTTCTAAGCTCAAACCTTCAATTCTTTTATGCTTTTCCTTCTCTTTTTCATCTAAAACTCCTTGGAGAAACCTCTAGGATCTTCCCCATATTTATCCACAGAAGTGTGATAAGGGTAGAGCACCTAAAAGAGGTTCCAAAGGTGGTTGTTTTCTGAATTATACTATATAATAATATAAACATATACTTTCAAGTTTCTATCTTACTAGTTTATTATTAATATTTGGAAGGTTTGTGGTTACACCCTACCTTACCAACTCTCTTGACCCTTCTTGTGCTATGGATTTATCCACACTAGAAAGGGGAAATCCCGTGTCCAAAACCCACGTTTATTGCATAAGCGAAGTGGTTATGACATGAACCTATCAAATGGATTCACATTCCTAACTTTATACCATCCGAATCATCTATGATGATTTTGTGCTTGGTCTAACTTAATCTCATGACCATCCGGATTGCCCTAAAGGCAATTTGTGCTTAGTTTGCCTAAAAGGCTTGCATGACTCTCGTGAATCTATAATCTAAACTCGAACCTAAGACCCTTTATTCTCTAATTCTAGTTAACCAAGGCTAAGGAACTAACCTCCCAAGACTCGTCTTTTGAGCCTTACTAAACGCACCCAAAGGTGAGTTCATACTTGTCCCCCTTTTATTCTTTATTCTTTGGGGCTCAACATGTATCACTATCAAAACTTAAACGATTTCATACTCTTAAACTATCATGCTCAATCTATAAAACATACTTATATGCTATTTGCCATGCTTACGATTCTTGATACTTAAACATAATTCATTAACTATTATTAGCCCACTTAACATGTATAGCGCTATAGGAGTAGCACCCCGCCCCTTTTATGGGTCATTGTTAAGAAAGAAACGTACCTAGCATGAATATGTTAGGTATATGCAGTGGTACTCGCGGGTTTGAGTTATGTTCTTTGTATGGTATGTATGTGCGATGCTATAGTATGAGATTCGAGTAAATCATTCTAATTACTACGTATGTAAACCAAAACTAGTATGCTCACCAATGCTTTATGTGTTGACGAATATTTTATACATGTTGCAGGATATGTTTGATGCAGGATATTCAAGAAAAACTACTTAAGATTGGACTAGAAACTCACGCTAGTTTAAGTTCTATATTTTGATGTTCTATTTTTTTTTTATGAAACAATTTGTATTATGTTATCTTTTTAGACAATGATTATGCTATGAATGAAATTTTATCCTTAAATTATATTATCACGAATTCTAGTGTCATGAAGTCTTTGAACAATCTATCCCAAGTCTCGCCCCGATGTATTCCGCCATCGGTTGGGGTGTGACAGATTGGTATCAGAGCCATGACTATAGGGAATTAGGAAAAATTGCCATGTTTGACCTAGACTATAGTTAAGTACCTTTTTGACCATTCCTTTTATCATGCTTAAAATACTTGTTCTCCCTATCTTGCTTCTACTCCATTATCTTGGTCCTTAAAATTTACCTTCCTATTTGTGGATTACTCTACACTCGAAGACGCTCGTATAACACAAACGAAAGGAAATCATCAAAATAGGCGTGAAACCCTCACTTTGGTGATAACTTTCAATCCGCGAAAATTCTTTGTATTTTTGAAACTACACCAAGATAGGAGTGATATCCTCACCTTGGTGGAAATTTCACAATTCTCATTCTAGTGGATACTTACCAATTGAAGGTTAGAATTAATTTTCTTACCACATTGGACAAAGTGTACAAACCACACTCAAGAAACAACCTCGCTAAGATAGGAGTGAAATCCGTAACTTAGCGATTAGTTTCAATCCTTGATTATTTTTTTTAATCTCGCCAAAGTCTCAAATTTACTAATGACAAGGAACATGTAGTAACTGGAAGGGTGAATACCGTTAACCGAAAGTTTCGGCGAGGGTATTTCCACCTATTAGGCCAAAGCATGTTTTCAAACTCGAAGGTAAATTCGAACCACTTTGGTTAGTCTTAGTTCTGTTCCGGAACACTTCAATGGCTTGCTTAAAACAAGCCCCTCATTTCATGTTAATATTATTTTCAATGATGTTTTCATGCTATGTTTTCACTACATATATTCGATTTAATTTTTTTTTTCACTACTCGCAAAGGCTCTCAAGACTTGCATCTCTAGTACTCTAGCAATCTCCAAACAATACTAATAATCGCAAACCAACACTAATCAAAGCTCCTTTATATTGTCTAAATGCACTATACTTGCTTATACTTATGTGTTATGCTTTGTAAAACAATGTGAAACTACATGCTACTTGAACTATTTGACACTATGTGCTTGTTATGCTTAATTTATTTCTAAAAACAAAGACAAAATGCAATCTTTATACAAATAAACCATTGATCAAAGCTCATAATCCCTTTTTGTTTATCCTTTAGATGTCTTCCATGTCAAACCGAAGAAGCTCAAAACAAAGCACCAACAAGAAAATGCTCTCTTTCATGGCCAAACAAATGGCCAAGGTCATACCCGAAGTGGTTAGCAAAATCCAAGCATCCACAAGCCCACACGGTTCTGTTGACTCAAAGGCCGAATCCTCCAGAACCACCACTTTCACCTTTAAGCAATTTGACCTACATCGACCCGACTCTTTCACGGGAAACGATGGTGCTACCGCTATGCTCGAATGGTTCGACCACATCGAGCTAGTTTTCATCAATAGCGAATGCCCTGAGGATCTCCGCACTCGTCACGCCACTAGTGTCTTCAAATCAAGGGCACTCGAGTGGTGGAAAAGCGAGAGAGCCACCCGTGGAAATGAAGCCGCTTTAGCTCTGCCGTGGGAGGAACTCTAGCAACTCATGATTGAGGAGTTTTGCCCCGCGCAAGAGATTGAGCAACTTGAAGATGAGTTTTGGAAACTCAAGCAAAACAGTGGTGATAACCCAACCTATACCAATCGTTTCAAGCAACCCCTTGTCCTTGTACCTCACCAATTCAACACCACTAAGAGAATTATAGCTAAGTATCTCAAAGGCCTCCCAACAAGTGTTTGTGATATCGTTGAAGGAGCCGAACCCACCACCCTAGAAAAAGCCATTTGTTTAGCTTCCAAAATCTCGGATAACCAAGTGAAAGATGGAACCTTAACTATCCCAAACACCACCAAAACCGTCAATCAAACCACCACCATTCCCACCGACAAACCAAAGGAAGCCAAAACCCCATCAACCCATAGCAATAACCGCAAACGCAAGTCCCGAAACCAAAACTATGCGTTACCATTCCATCCACCGAAGCTCAAGCTCCAACTCCTCTTAACCAAGTGCCTACCCGAAAACCTTACACCGGTCCATTCCCAAAATGTAACACGTGCCATTTTCATCACCCACCAACCTCTACTTGCCGTTTCTGTACCAATTGTAACCGCTATGGGCACCTTGTCCAAACTTGCAAAACCGGCCGTAGAACCCAAAACAACCAACCTCAAGTTGTCAACCAACCCCGAGCTGCTAACCAACCTCCTCTAGCCATAGGCAATGGGGGTGCATGTTTCAAGTGTGGTGATCCTAATCATTTTGCTCCTCAATGTACTCGCAACAACCAAGCTCAAGCTCAAGCTACGGCTCAAAATCAACCACCAAGGGGTCGCGCTTTCAACCTCAATGCGGCCCAAGCTCAAACTGAAAATGATGTTGTGAACGGTACGTTCCTTGTTAATGGATCGTATGCTTCTATACTCTTTGATACTGGTGCGGATAAGAGTTTTGTCTCTTTAGAATTTGAACCCTTACTTGCTTGTGCACAGTCTAAATTATCGGAACCATTCACCGTTGAAGTCGCAAATGGTGAACCCATCTCTATTGATTTCATTATCAAAAACTGCACCTTGAATCTTAATGACCATGATTTCTCCATAGATCTAAACCCCATGCAATTGGGAAGTTTTGACATCATAGTAGGCATGGATTGGCTTGCAAAACATCGTGCCGAAGTTGTTTGTTTCAAAAAATTCATCCGTATACCGCTTCCTAGCGGTGACACTTTACAAATCTATGGTGAAAAAGCCTCCAAAGGACTCAAGCTCATGTCCTGTACTAAAGCTCGAAAGTATCTCCGTAAGGAATATGTTGCATTCTTGGCTCATGTGGTAACAACCAAAGACAAGGAAAAAGGCATAAAAGACATACCTGTCGTTTGTGACTTTCCCGAGGTCTTTCCCGAAGATCTACCCGGTCTTCCTCCTGCTCGTTCCGTAGAATTTCGTATTGACCTCATACCCGGTGCTACACCTGTTGCAAAAGCGCCATATCGTCTTGCACCTTCCGAGATGCAAGAACTTGCTAGTCAACTCCAAGAACTGCTCGAAAAAGGCTTCATACGCCCGAGTACTTCTCCATGGGGTGCTCCTGTTTTGTTTGTTAAAAAGAAAGACGGATCTTTCCGTATGTGCATTGATTATCGTGAGCTTAACAAGCTTACAGTCAAGAACCGATATCCTCTTCCACGCATTGATGATCTATTTGACCAGCTCCAAGGAGCTACTTGTTTCTCAAAAATCGATCTTTGTTCGGGATACCATCAACTTCAAATCCACGAAAAAGATATTCCGAAAACCGCTTTTCGCACAATATATGGTCACTACGAGTTCATGGTGATGCCTTTCGGTTTAACCAATGCACCTGCAGTGTTCATGGATCTAATGAATCGAGTGTGTAAACCTTATTTGGATCATTTTGTGATTGTATTCATTGATGACATCTTGATCTACTCCAAATCCGAAGATGACCATAAACGACATCTCCGTTTGATTCTAGAACTCCTACGTGCCGAACGACTTTATGCCAATTTCTCTAAATGTGAATTTTGGTTAAAAGAAGTTCAATTCCTTGGGCATATTGTGAACGATAGGGGTATTCATGTTGATCCTGCCAAAATTGAAGCCGTTAAAAATTGGATTGCACCAAAATCTCCTACCGAAGTTCGTTCCTTTCTAGGATTGGCGGGTTACTACCGTCGGTTCATCTCCAACTTTTCCAAAATTGCTACACCTCTCACCGCTTTGACTCAAAAATCCCAACCTTTCGTTTGGGGACCTAAACAAGAAGAAGCCTTTCAAACCCTCAAGGACATGCTTTGTGATGCTCCTATTCTAGCTCTTCCCGAGGGGAATGATGATTTCGTGGTTTATTGTGATGCATCGAATCAAGGTCTTGGTTGTGTTCTTATGCAACGAGGCAAAGTCATCGCCTATGCATCAAGACAACTCAAAATCCACGAAAAGAATTATACCACTCATGATCTCGAACTTGGTGCTGTTGTTCTCGCCCTTAAAAATCTGGAGACACTACCTGTATGGTACAAAATGTGTTGTTTTTACCGACCACAAAAGC
Organism: Ambrosia x helenae; assembly: GCA_030844895.1. Classification (NCBI taxonomy): domain Eukaryota; kingdom Viridiplantae; phylum Streptophyta; class Magnoliopsida; order Asterales; family Asteraceae; genus Ambrosia; species Ambrosia x helenae. Next base: position 57,507,486 of record CM061227.1, read on the forward strand.
CTCCAACACATTTTTAATCAAAAAGATCTTAACATGCGACAACGACGATGGGTCGAATTGTTAAACGACTACGACTGCAAAATTCACTACCATCCTGGTAAAGCGAATGTAGTAGCCGATGCTCTTAGTCGAAAAGTCATGCAGTTCTATGCAATATCTGAGAAACCGACCATCTTCGTAGCTCTCAATTTCAAAATGATCTCTTCAACCGTATTCGAGACGCCCAGCATACTTCGGTCAATGAAAATACTCTATATGAAGAAATGTCTTATGGTGCCGAGTTACACTTGGAATCTAAGGCAGATGGGATTCTTTATTATCTTGATCGTATTTGGGTTCCCAACCGTAATGACCTTCGTACTCTTATAATGAATGAGGCGCATAAATCCCGATACTCCATCCATCCCGGTGCGGATAAAATGTATCAAGATCTCCATCGCAATTATTGGTGGCCCGGTATGAAAAAGGACATTGCTCTCTTTGTGTCCAAATGTCTCACTTGCTCCAAAGTAAAAGCCGAGCACCAACGACCGTCGGGTTTGCTTGAACAGCCCGAAGTCCCCATGTGGAAATGGGAAAGTATTGCTATGGATTTTATTACCAAGCTCCCTCGAACATCATCCGGTCATGATAGCATTTGGGTAATCATTGATCGTTTAACCAAGTCAGCTCACTTCCTTCCCATTCGTGAAGATTACAAAGTTGAGAAGCTAGCCCATATCTACACCAAGGAAATCATTTTTCGTCATGGTATTCCTCTTGACATCATCTCAAACCGTGATGGTCGATTCACCTCCCGTCTTTGGGAAACATTTCAGGCTGCCATGGGAACTCAGCTCAATCTTAGTACAACTTTTCATCCTCAATCTGATGGACAAACTGAACGTACGATCCAAACTCTTGAGGACATGCTTCGATCTTGTGTAATCGACTTTGGTGGAAACTGGGATGCTCATCTACCATTGGTCGAGTTATCTTACAATAACAGCTACCATACCAGCATCCAAATGGCTCCATTAGAAGCTCTCTATGGCCGAAAGTGTCACTCTCCTATATGTTGGCACGAGATTAGTGAAGCACAACTCACTGGCCCCGAAATCATCCAGGAAACGAGCAACAAAATCATACAGATCCGCGATAATCTCTTAGTTGCTCGAAGCCGTCAGAAAAGCTATGCTGACAAGCGGCGAAAACCCCTTGAATTCAATGTTGGTGATCAAGTACTCCTCAAGGTGTCTCCTTGGAAAGGGGTAGTCAGATTTGGAAAGAAAGGAAAGTTAGCTCCACGGTATGTTGGACCATTCAAGATCATTGAGCGAATCGGGAAAGTGGCTTACAAGCTCGAGTTACCCCAAGAACTCAACAATGTCCATCCCACCTTTCATGTGTCAAATTTGAAGAAGTGCTTAGCCGAAGGGAACATACACATTCCTCTTGATGATGTACAAATTGACGAGACTATGCATTTCGTCGAAAATCCAGTGGAAATAACGGATCATGAAGTTAAACAACTCAAACGAAAACGTATTCCGCTAGTTAAAGTTTGTTGGGAATCGAAGAATGGACCAGAATTCACTTGGGAACATGAAGAGAAAATGAAGAAAAAGTACCCACATCTTTTCAGTCAAGTCACTTGAATAAATTTCGAGACGAAATTTCCTAAAGTAGGGGAGACTGTAACATTTGTACTTTTCGTATTTTCTGTTCTAGTCCTTGTATTCTTGTATCTTTCCATTTTGTACCATTGTAATCCCGAGCTTATGATCAATGGAAAAGTATTTTATCAATTGCATTTAATCTTAATCTATTTAATTTATTCTATAAATTCTACGTGACGCAAACTTTATGTAACGTCGCGTGATTCTTAATTTTCTTGTATTATAAATGCTATATTTAGCAAATTCTAAGTTCGCCTTTATTCGTTTCGCTTATGTTACTCGTACCACCTCTTGACGAATCGTCAATATAAGTTATCCTAATCAATTTAGAAACTCATTTAGTTAAAATCTTAATATATATTTATTTTGTTTGTAAAAAAATAAAACATATATATTATAATAATAATATACTATACGTAAAAAAAAAAAAAAACAAAACAGAAAAACGTGACTTTAGTATTTCCGTTGACTTATTAGACCACAACCACATACAAACACAAAATGAATGTTGTTAACATTCTTTGTTTTTTTTTTCTCGATGTCTACAGCAGATTAGAAACAATGGTGACACCTTATAATAATTAAAATTAATCCCCACTTAATCTCCTCCAACCACCCTATTAACTCTATTTAATACCCAACCACCTTAACCCATCTATAAATACAACCCCTCCCTACACCTTAATCTCTTGTTCATCCCATTTCTCCCTAAAACTCTCTCTAATCCTAAGGTTTTTGAGCAAACTTCCTGAAAACACATCAGTAAGTTTCTAAGCTCAAACCTTCAATTCTTTTATGCTTTTCCTTCTCTTTTTCATCTAAAACTCCTTGGAGAAACCTCTAGGATCTTCCCCATATTTATCCACAGAAGTGTGATAAGGGTAGAGCACCTAAAAGAGGTTCCAAAGGTGGTTGTTTTCTGAATTATACTATATAATAATATAAACATATACTTTCAAGTTTCTATCTTACTAGTTTATTATTAATCTTTGGAAGGTTTGTGGTTACACCCTACCGTACCAACTCTCTTGACCCTTCTTGTGCTACGGATTTATCCACACTAGAAAGGGGAAATCCCGTGTCCAAAACCCACGTTTATTCCATAAGCGAAGTGGTTATGACATGAACCTATCAAATGGATTCACATTCCTAACTTTATACCATCCGAATCATCTATGATGGTTTTGTGCTTGGTCTAACTTAATCTCATGACCATCCGGATTGCCCTAAAGGCAATTTGTGCTTAGTTTGCCTAAAAGGCTTGCATGACTCTCGTGAATCTATAATCTAAACTCGAACCTAAGACCCTTTATTCTCTAATTCTAGTTAACCAAGGCTAACGAACTAACCTCCCAAGACTCGTCTTTGGAGCCTTACTAAACGCACCCAAAGGTGAGTTCATACTTGTCCCCCTTTTATTCTTTATTCTTTGGGGCTCAACATGTATCACTATCAAAACTTAAACGATTTCATACTCTTAAACTATCATGCTCAATCTATAAAACATACTTATATGCTATTTGTCATGCTTACGATTCTTGATACTTAAACGTAATTCATTAACTATTACTAGCCACTTAACATGTATAGCGCTATAGGAGTAGCACCCCGCCCCCTTTATGGGTCATTGTTAAGAAAGAAACGGACCTAGCATGAATATGTTAGGTATATGCAGTGGTACTCGCGGGTTTGAGTTATGTTCTTTGTATGGTATGTATGTGTGATGCTATAGTATGAGATTCGAGTAAATCATTCTAATTACTACGTATGTAAACCAAAACTAGTATGCTCACCAATGCTTTATGTGTTGACGAATATTTTATACATGTTACAGGAAATGTTTGTGCAGGATATTCAAGAAAAACTACTTAAGATTGGACTAGAAACTCACGCTAGTTTAAGTTCTATATTTTGATGTTCTATATTTTTTTTATGAAACAATTTGTATTATGTTATCTTTTTAGACAATGATTATGCTATGAATGAAATTTTATCCTTAAATTATATTATCACGAATTCTAGTGTCATGAAGTCTTTGAACAATCTATCCCACGTCTCGCCCCGATGTATTCCGCCATCGTTTGGGGTGTGACAAAAACGGTAAACAAAATGAATCAATCAGTTAAGAAAGTTAAGAAAAATGAACTAGTTGACAAATCAGTGAAAGTTTTCTATCGGATGGAAGGATCCGATAAGATAATTGCAGATGAAGAATATCCTATACAGTTTGTCAATTATTCCAAAATTGATAAAATTTTACAAGAGAGTACCATTTGGTTCCCGAAACATGAACGGACCAATGATATCCTAACAGAAACCATGAATGTGCGGGATGCCCAATGGGGGAAATGTGGATAGATCTATTGGGCCTCACAAACCCCACTCGACGGCTGGGGGCCGGCGGGTGCATATTGTCTCTAACTTCGGGTTTATCAAGGCATCGGTAACCCAGTCATCTGGGCTGTTTACATACTGGTACATTTTTAGTAATGGGTTCCCAACCGTAGTAGTATTCGTACTTGACGTCTAGCTAACATTGCATGACATAGTAGTAACATGGATGATCTTTGGAACTTACGAAACATTTTATAAAACCTGTGAACTCACCAACATTATATGTTGACATTTTGGCATGTTTTCTCAGGTCACTAAGGTAGCTGCTTACGGATTAGGCGCACAAAGTCTTACACGACATCTAGGGTCTTGGTGCCAATAATGTTAAACTTTTTGATACGTTTACTAAACTTTTTGATATGTTTACTTATGATGGGATGTAAAAAAAGATTTTCAAATGCTTCCACTGTCAGTTTTATGTTATTTACATATGTTTTGGTTTACGTAATTTATACATCTAGTTATGGTTCATTGTGACCGTGGACTGAGATCCTGGTGTGTCACGCGCATCACTGTAAAACCCCGCATGTGGAATTTGAGGGTGTGACACGCACGAGCAACAATATGGTTTTATCTCAGCACTCATATGCTCGGGACATCATCCATCGTGCAGGCATGGACTCATGCAAACCGATTAGCACTACGGTTGACACACAATCCAAGCTTAGCAGCACCTCTGGACCATTCTTTAAAGATCGCACCTTTTGTCGAAGCTTGGCGGGTGCTCTACAGTATCTCACCTTCACACGTCCGAACAACACCTATGCAATGCAACAAATATGTATGCACATGCATTCTCTGACTACTGAACACTGGGATGCACTCAAGATATGTTACCTGCAAGGGACATCTCAGCTTGGTTTGCACCTTGGCCTTGCCTCTTCCATCTCTCTTGTAGCTTACACTGATGCAGTGTTGGGTCAAAGAGGATTGACAAAGCAGTTATAAACCTTAGTCTAAATCACTCTCTGTATATTTTGCTAAGTATAGAAAGTACTGAAGAAAAAGAAGACAAATTACTGAAGAAGCTCATACAAGTGCTGAAGAACAAAGTGTTGAAAGGTGAACCAGACAGAACACCTAAAGAACAACTTTCTCATCAGAAGTTGTTTGGTCTTCAACAGTTTTAGTAGAAGCTTCCCATCACCCTTACTTCAGTAGTTTCTGTATTATATTAGTTTTTGTTACTTAAAGTACAAGTTCTAATACTACAATCTGTTGTAGTATTATTATATTGTTTCAATACTTCCAATGTACGTATTGTTCAGTCTATAAATAGATGGGTTCACCCCTTCTATTTTAGACATCTTTTGTAGTAAAATATTTCTAATATATGAGAATTATTTGAAAGCAACTTGTTACTGTTTTATTTATTTACAGTAACTCATCTATGTTGCATAGATTTTAAAGGTCTTTACCTGAAAAATGGGAAACTTATTCAATAGTCCTCAGACCAGGACCAGATTTTGACTCCCTTTCACTCTCAAAATTACATGGGAGATTACTAACTTTAAAATAAAAAGTTGGTTTTGACAAATCTAAACTGAGATGTCACAAGTGTCAGAAGTTACTTTGCTAAAGAGTGTAGAAGCTCTAGCTATAACCAACCACAGTCTGGAAATCAAATCAGCTTTAGTTATAATAGGAATTTAGGAACACAGGGAAGTGCATATTTTGTACAGGCACAAGCTACACAAATCCAATATGTGCCTTAAATACAATATGTACAGATGCCTGCTCAGCCTCCACAACCTCAACAACCCACTCAACAAAGTTTATTCATTTCTGGGTATGGTCAAACTTCTGATGAACAAAGTTGATGGTGAACCTCAACAGGGTTCCACCATTGCTCTCAAAAGCAAATCCATGGCCAAAATGACATGGATTTATAAAAATGGTCCAAAACAAACTATTACTCTTCCTGTTCTCAAGAGTAAACCCAAAGCCAAAATGGCTTGGGTTCCTAAATCTGACTAATTTACTCTTTGTGCAGAGGGTCTCCAGAGGCCTAAACAACATTTGGTATGTTGATAGTGGAGGCTCTATGCACATGACAGGATGCAAGTACCTGATCAACAATTTCATAAGTCAAAGAGAAGGATCTGTGTCATTTGGGAACAATGCCAAGGGATATGTGCTAGGATATGGCAATGTATCCTCTGGTAAAGTGCAGTTTGATAAGGTCAATCTGGTTGAAAATCTGGAGTACAACTTGCTGAGTGTCTCTCAAATTTTTGATAAAGGATATTCTTCCCTTTTCACCAAAACTGCTTGCAAGATTATCTCACCAGAACGCCAAAAGTTGATAGAGAAGATATTAGAAGATCATAGTTTTCTGGTTGCCAAAAGATGTGGCAATGTCTATGCAGTGGACATTGAAAAGGACAAAGTATTGAACAACACCGCCTGTTTCTTCTCAAAGGCATTAACTTTTGAAACAGACCTTTGGCATAGGAGACTTGGCCATGTGAACTTTAAAACCATAAATAAAGTCATTAAAATGGGCTTGGTCAGATGTCTACCCTTGAAGAAATACAGTGTAAAGAACATTGTGTTTCCTGTGTTAATGGAAAACAACATAAGTCCTCTTACAAGTCTATTGAAGAATAAAAAACAACTGCATATCTTCATCTACTCCATATGGACTTATTTGGGCCAGTAAAAATCATGAGCCTTGGTAAGAAGAAGTATTTCTTGGTCATCATTGATGACTACTCAAGATTTACATGGGTCTTCTTTTTATTTACCAAGGATGAGGCAGCTGATATTATCAAATTCTTCATTCTACAAGTAGAGAAACAATATTCTCTCTCTGTCAAAGTCATAAGAAGTGACAATGGGACAGAGTTCAGGAACAAAACTCTAGATGAATTATGTCTGTCTAAAGGGATTGTTAGACAGTTCAACATTCACAGAACTCCTGAACAAAATGGTGTGGTAGAAAGGAAGAATAGAACATTGATTGAAGCAACACGAACAATGTTAGCTGATTCAGGCATACCTCTTTATTTCTGGGCTGAAGCAGTCAACACATCTTATTATGTTCAAAATAGGGTCCTTATCAATAAAAGACATTCCAAATCTGCTTATGAAGTTCTTCATAGCATCAAGCCCATTATCTCCTTTTTCAGGGCTTTTGGATGTCAATGTTTTATTCTAAACATTAAGGAATCCATTTCAAAATTTTCTACTAAAGTTGATTCAGGTTACTTTCTTGGTTATTCTCCCACAAGAAAAGCCTACAAGGTATTCAATTTAAGAACCAAGATTGTTGAAGAAACACTAAATGTCAAGTTTAATGAGTCCAAACATACACTCATTTCAGCACATCCTGCTGAACTCTTTGATCTTGACGGTTTTAATTTCGGACATGAAAAGACGGCTATCACTTCATCTAAACCCATTTATTATGGTGATCAAGGGTTTGATGATGGTCCTCCATCATGGACTCCAAGTGCAGTCTACAAATAAACTCCTAAACAATCAGAAGTTTCTCAAACTTCTTATTTAACAAACCAAGCAACTACTGATGTGGAAACCCGAACTTCTGATTCAGCTCCAAAAACTACTGAAACTATCCATATAGCTGAATTAGACATTATTAACCTTAGTGGTTTGTTTGAAGAAGTTCGCGATCCCACTCCCATAACACAAGAACAAGTGATAGAACATAGAAATCATCCATTGGAACAAATCTTGGGTAATATTGCTTCAGGGGTACTTACAAGAAACCAGCTTTCAACTTCTGCTTTTTCTCAGCATTCATTTCTCTATTGGAACCGAAGAAATACCAGAAAGCCCTCAAAGACAACACTTGGGTTGAAGCTATGCAAGATGAGTTGCTGCAAGTCAAGAAGCAACAGGTCTGGGAAATTTGTCCCTTACCTCCTAACAACCTACCAATTGGCACAAGATGGGTTATCAGGAATAAACAAGATGAGACTGGTTTAATCATCAAGAACAAGGCAAGACTGGTGGTCCATGGTTTTTCCCAAGAAGGGGGAATTGATTATGATGAAACCTTTGCACCAGTAGCAAGGCTTGAAGCCATCAGGTTATTTTTGGCTTATGCAATTTCCAACAAAATTAATGTTTTTCAAATGCATGTAAAAAGTGCATTTTTATATGGCAAAATAAAAGAGGAAGTGTATGTTTGTCAGCCACCTGGGTTTGGAGATCCTGCTCATCCTGATTGGGTGTACAAACTTGATAAGGCTATATATTGGCTAAAGCAAGCTCCCAGAGCTTGGTATGATACACTTTCAACATTTTTACTGAAAAATCACTTCACAAGAGGCTCCATTGATAAAACACTTTTCATAAAACATGTTGGAAATGACATCCCCCTTGTCCAAATTTATGTTGATGATATCATTTTTGGTTCAACCAATACAAAACTGTGTGAAGAATTTAAGAAACTCATGCAATCTAACTTTGAGATAAGTACCATGGGAGAACTGCACTACTTTTTGGGACTGCAGATCAAACAACAAGCAAATGGAACTTTTATACATTAATCAAAATATGTTAAAGAATTATTGAACAAATTTTCTTTACAAGACTGTAAATCATGTTCCACTCCCATGAGCCCAACCGCACAAGTTGAACCAGATGATCAAGGAAAACAGGTTGACCAAACCATGTATAGATGTATGATAGGCTCCCTTCTTTATTTAACTGCTTCTAGACTAAACATAATGTTATCAACATGTGTTTGTGCTAGATATCAATCAGATCCAAGGGAATCACACCTTATGACAGTCAAAAGAATTTTTAGATATCTGAAACGAACTCCTAATATAGGAATTTGGTATCTTTCTATCAACAGTACCAAATTAATAGCCTTTTCAGATAGTGACTATGCAGGGTGTAAAATGTCAAGAAAATCAGCATCTGGTGGATGTCAATTTATTGGAAATTGTCTGGGGTCCTGGCAAATAAAGAAGCAAACATCTGTGGCAACATCAACTGCTAAAGCAGAATATATTGCAGCTGCAAGCTGTACATCACAGATACAATGGCTTCAAAATTAATTGCTTGATTATGAAATCAAAGAGACCAAGACACAATTGCTCCTAGACAGTACCTCAGCCATTAACATTATTCAAAACCCTGTCCAATTTTCAAAGACAAAACATATTGAAATTAGGTATCATTTCATCATGGATTGCTATGAAAAAGGCAAAATTGAGGTAAAATATGTGTCAACAGCTAATCAAATAGCTGATTTTTCACAAACCCCTTGACACAATAACCTTTCAGTGGTTAGTATCCATTCTTGGGATGCTAAATTTGGATTAATTTTGTAAGTGTTTTCATTTTTCTGCACATATCTCATTTTTTCACTTATTTTGTTGCTCAACTATCATAAACCTCTGATGACCATAGAGGGAGAAAATACTGATGTACAAAACATCAGTATGGGAATATTTTCTAAAAAGAGAAACTACTGATGATGATAATAATCATCAGAAGTTAAATTGGGTGTTTTTAAACATAATCTCATCAGTTGTTGAAAACTACTGAAGAGACATTAGGAAACTACTGATGAACAATTTTATTCATCAGAAGTTTTGGTTAAAAGGACAAATCAGTCTTTTCTCATTTCATAAGTTTGACCTAGGGCGGTTATAAACTTTTAAAAACCCCCCTTTCTCATTTATAAAGTTTTAAAAACCAAAATCCCCTCTCTCAAACCCTCTGAAAACATGCAACTGTTCCATCAAAACCACCATGGCTCTCGTTCTTAAACAAGGACACAATCAAAAGGGCTACGTCACAAAAGATAAAACCTGGTCCCAATGCGATGAAATCATAGATTTAGTCGTAAAATCCCAATACTACACAACGTTCACTGTTGACCCTCCAATTCATATTGAAACTCTCATTGAGTTCTGGGCAAACGCTGTGGCAGTTACTGTTAATGATAAGGATATTTCCTTGAAGAAGATGATAAAAAAGGGAAGACCATGGCAATCACACCGGAAACTCTGGGAATCAGACTAGGTTTGAAAGATGCTCAAGCCCCAGAACATATTCCAACTAGAACTGTCCAATTAACCATAACAGAGTGTGGTTACCAAGGTAATCTTTCACATGCCACTATCTACAAAAGATTTTTTGATGCAAAATATAAACTTTTGTTCCACTATATTATCATGTGTTTGAGTCCTAAAACTGGTTCATATGATCAGGTGCCCTATTCTTTACAACAAATTTTCCATTCCATGGTAAATGAAACCACTTTCAGGGCATCTTCATATTTCTTTAGTGAGTTGGTGTTACATCACCCAAATGATAAAAATAATTTTTTGCTATACTCAAGGTTCCTAATGCACTGTATTATTAAGGAACTTGGAGAGGGGGTACTTGTGGGTGAAACAACAAAATTAAACCCTTTAACCTTACAAGTATACTTAAGGCATAACAAACCCGACTTCCATGCCAGAAGATGACCAAGGGGAACAAGAAACAGTCCCCATGGAACCCACATCTTCCAAACCCATTTCCCAAAACGCCAAAGCCCAAACAGCAAAAATCCAAATCCACCAACCCTAAAAGAAAAGAAACTTAGGCGGTTGAGATGCCTGAGTCTGCAAATGTGCAATCTGCACTTATTAAAGGTGTAATTGAAACTTCCTCTCAGTTACATCCATCTCCACCCTCACCAAAAAATCTAAACCTATTTCCATTCAGTTTTCAAGGAAGAAGCTCAAAAAGACCAAAACTACTGAAACACTTCCTAAAACTACTGAACCTATTCCTTCTACTGATCCCAAAACTACTGAATCTGAACTCTCCCATACCACAGTAGAAATAGCTCAATTTCTCTCTGGGCTGAAGGAAAATATCCCATCTGACAATGTCATTCCCCAATCACCACATAAAACAGGGGAACAAACTACTGAAATGGACATTGATGTGGATATTATCTGCCTTAACCTAAGAGATGAGGAGGAACCAATGCATCTAAGCCTAAACTTAGATACTTTAGGTACATATGAGGCTGCCAATACTCTTATACTACCCTTTGGTGGATCTGAGGACAGTGGTAACATAATTAAGATCTCATATGTGGCAACTGCGAATGAAGGTTCTAATCTTGAGGCAGGAAATCCCAGGACCAGGACAAAGGGGTACATGAGACAACTAGATTGGGCCTAGATCATGATGTAATTGATGAAGTCATCATTGATGATGTAATTAGGGATTCATAAAATTCCATTAACTTGGATGATGATTCACAAATTCCACAACATGAATTGACGACTGATTGTGAAGGTCATGAATCCAATGTATCTGTACTCAAGGAGTCAGTTACAAAAGATCAGGTTAAAAACCACTTGAACCCTAATTCCCCAAAAGTGGCATCCCGAGTCTTAACTAATAGGGATCTCCCAAAACACCCCATCCACACTCACAAAATCCTAATCAATTCTCTGGTGCCACTAGCATAGACCTGAACCAGCTACGCAACCCAGATGGTCCCTTATACCAGATAATACATCACCTCATATCTTCACATCTTCAAACATTCACAACTGCTATGGAGTTGAAGAATAAGACTCAATTGAAGATGATTGACAGCACCATTGACTTGAAAATGAGGGAGTTATCTAGAACAGTAGAAGACAACAGAAGACAATTAGAACATTTATTTGGTGTTGCACCTCCTGCTCCTTGGTTTCCAGAAGTGGAGGAAGCCAAAAAGAGGGAGATGACAGCTAAAGGCAAGAGAAAATTTCTCTTGAAGCCTCTAAAAAGGCTATAGAAGCTCAACAGCTCAAGGATGCCCAAAAAGAAACCTTCAGAGCAAGACAAGAAATTGCCCTTAAAGAAAGACATGGGTGGCAAGAAAAACAAGAAAGGCTCCTTAGAGAGAAAGCTCTGAAAGCTTCCCAAGGCTTAGGAGCAACTGCTAAAGACAAAACCAAAAGTACTAAAGACAATCCTTCAGTAGTTGGTACTCAGACTAACACTTCAGCAGTTGTAACTCAAACTACAACTGCACAACCTTCTATTGCAATTGAACCAACTCATATTCAAATTCCTGTGCCCATTCCTACAACTACAACTATTTTAAACCCTTCTCCAATAGCATTCTCATCAGAAGAAATGGAGAAAAGTTTATTGGCAGCCAAAAGAAGGCCAAGGAAGATGAAATATGGAACAACTTAGAAGAAAGAGAAGACATGAGCTTCAATGACAAACTACAAGCATATGAAGATAAAATTAGAGAGTTAGAAGAAGAAGAAATGGTTGCTGAGGAACAACTCCTTATTGCTAAAGAAGACAAGAGACAACAGCTGATGAATTATATCAGCAAAAACAGCAAAATAGCAAAACAAAGAAACACTCTCTTAAGGGACTCTCAACTTCTGAACTGGAACACAGGGCTAGGCTTATCTCAGGTAGGCTTGCTACTGAAAAAGAAAGGAAGTTGAAGAGAGCCCAGATTATTCAAGAACTGGCAGCTAATGATTATGGTTCAAAAGCTCAACTTTCAAGATGGAAGGATGCTGACCTTCATGAAACCGATAAAAGATTCAAAGTTTTGCAGCAAACCAATCCTGAAAAATTCAAGACAACAGAAGTTTCCTAAACTTCTGATCCTTCAAAAAGACCAACTTCCAAACCTACTGCCAAGAAACAAAAGAAGCCAGAGGAACAGATCAAAACATACTTCAAAATGATTCTACTTGAATGCAATCATATAGTAGATCAAGATATTGAATGGGAAGAAAAACCTCTGATCACTCAACATAGGGATCTTGCAACTTATGTTTATCAACTAACCCAAACCATCACAGATAAAACACAAACCAAGGTAATCACTGAACACCACATTCATATTCCTAGTGATACCCCTAGTGTTGTACAAGTTGAACAAAGAATGAGATCCAACCTGATTGTTGCTGAAATAGAAGAACCACAAGCATCAGGTAAAAACCAACAAAAAGGGCATAGTTCCCTACACACTAGACTTTGACAGGTCTATATCAAAGATAGTGAAATGGCCCTTCACTCACAAATATAACTCAGTGGTGATGACAAGAGGAGACTGTTCTTTCAAGATTTTCAAAAACATAGATGAGCTGAAAAACCTTTCAACAGAAGACCTTCTAACAATTCAGCATCTTGAACCATAACAGGGACCAATCCTCACTGAACAAAAAGCTCACCAACTTAAGATCTCCATAGTTAGAGAAATTTGGAGAATTCTTGATTGCAGAAGAAAAGAAAATAAAGATTAGATAAGGTTTTAGCTTCATCAATCCAGGGGGAGATTGTTGGGTCAAAGATAATTGACAAGCAAGTTATAAACCTTAGTCTGAATCACTCTCTGCATATTTTGCTAAGTATAGAAAAACTGAAGAAGAAGAAGAAGAAGACAAAGTACTGAAGAAGCTGATAAAAGTGTTGAAAGGTGAACCAGACAGAACACTTGAAGAACAACTTTGTCATCAGAAGTTGTTTGGTCATCAGCAGTTTTAGTAGAAGCTTCCCACCGCCCTTACTTCAGTAGTTTCTGTATTATATTAGTTTTTGTTACTTTATGTACAATTTCCAATACTACAGCCTGTTGTAGTATTATTATAGTGTTTCAATACTTCCAATGTAAGTATTGTTTAGTCTTTAAATAGATAGGTTCACCCCTTCTATTTTAGACATCTTTTGTAGTAGACATTTCTAATATATGAGAATCATTTGAAAGAAACTTATTACTATTTTATTCATTAACTGCTAGATTCTCATATTAACTGCTTTAGTTCTACATTTTAGGGGGAGCAATAACTCCTGTAAAAAGTGATACTTTAACTTAGAACACTTAATACTTTCCGCTGTGCATTTACTTTGATAAGGTAATGGAATGGACAAAGGAATGGAATTGACAAGGTAATGGAATGGACAAAAGAATGAAATGGATGATTACCATTTAATAGTCTTGTTTGGTTACTACGTAAGAATGGACTGAATCATTACTTTGTATTGTTTGGTAGAAAGGAAAAATACGAATGAATAAATTGGCAGTGGTGAGTGGTGGCGGCGACAGTTGACTGTGGGTGCCGGTGACGGTGGTTTGTGGTGGTGGTGGTCGGTGGGTGGTGGTAGTGGTTGGTCGTTTTGGAGGTAAGACATGCAGTTCTTGAAGAAAATGAGTTATCTATACAATTTTCGCAGCAGTGTTGGCCATGGCTCTATATTCGGACAGTTAGACCGTGCAATAGTGGGTTGCTTTTTAGCACTCCATAAGCTGAGATTTCCACCCAAGAAACTAGAATAACCATATGTTGAACGACGAGTTTGGAAGCGAATTATTATTGGGAAGCATATGGGTAGAGGCACCTGTGTCTCCCGTCCAATCAGGAACGATAGAATGTAGATTGCATTGGGCATGAAAGGAATGAGCCAACTGTTAATCAGTGGGTTGCGTCGACGCCACATAGGACGCTAGAAGGGATTGAGATGTATAGTGACCAACTTTCCTCCACAATTGAAAAGTAGGTGAGCGCGAGTTAAAGTAATTACCCAAGTATCCCCACGAGATGAGCGACGATAAGTGGGCCGACAAGAAGGCCTATTGGGCTTATAGAGTGGTTGGTTATTTCTGGGTCGAGATGAAGCAGGAGATTTGGATAGATTGTTGTGAGTCGATCCATTAATAGACCTTTTGGTCTGGAGCAGAGAAAGCAACAGTGGGAGTAGAAGGTTCTAAATGAAGGTTTTTAATGAAAAGTTCATGGCTCTTAGTGCTAGCAATAAGATCCATCAATGTCGGTATTAGACGTTTCGATCAGATGGTAGTAGAAAAACTCTCGAACGAAACCCCAAGGCCACAAAGAAACCAATGGAGTTAATCCATATTATCTACGGGATGACCAATGGCGCAAAGTTGATCACAAAGCACTTTGAACGCGGGCCCATAAGCAGCCACACTTTTGTCTCCTTTCCTTAATGCTCGGAAATTGTCCCACAAGTTTTGAACTCGCTCTATAGAATAACTACAAAACGTAGCCTCAAGAGCACACCAAATCTCTCTAGCCAAAGTTAGGCCTACCGTGACAGGTAAAGTCTCTTTTGTCAAGGAGGCGTTAATGAGAATTTTTGCCTGTTGTTCACCGTTAGTCCATGTGGCATTGAGAGGATTATCAACCTCTTTTTCATTGTTGGTTATAGTTGGAGGAGAGGCAGTTTTAGATCCATCGACATGAGTTAAAAGTTGTTGATAGGCAAGAAGAGGCTCCATTTGAGTGCGCCAGTAGATGAAGTTAGATGCGGTTAATTTGATGGCAATCATCGGAGCCAAGCCATTCATCAGAAGAACTGTATTCGAGGAGGAAGCCATGATCAGACAAAGGTCAGAAATAAAGAACAAGATAGAGGCACGAGGACATAAACGAGGAGGTAGGGGTAAAGAAGAGGAAGGGAGGGACAATGGAACCTCAAACTTTTGACTGACTCTGATACCATGAATGAAAACAAAAATTGAAATTATTATTTTGTTTTCTTGATAATACAGTGAGAGGTTACACTTAGATATATAAAGACCAAGGCATACATAGACAGGAGCCTAAAGGTTACAAGAAACTCCTAAAATTACTAATTATTGTCTAACAATATATTAGTTAACAGAAAATTAAGATCACTAACAGACTACTGAAGTATCACTGTGCCATAAGCGGAATCACCAGATCATATCCATCTTCATTAGGCAATAATGCAATACACCAATTCAGAAGGAGACTCAACAAATCTAGGGAAAACCTCATTGTGGAAATTGAACCTAAAACTAAATAATCCTTAAACCTTATCTCATCTTTAAAATGCTACTAGGCTATAATGCCATCACATCTCTATATATATATATATATATATATATATATATATATATATATATATATATATATATATAGCAAAGTGATTAATCCTACATGTCATACTCTTATGCAATCTCTCCTTTGAGAGATGCCATATAGGATGTGATGTGGCAACTCTAAACCAATTAAAAAAAAAAGAAATAAATATGATTTAACCTAATATATTATAATCTTTAACCTAATCTATTAAATACCTAATCTACTAAATCTAAATATTAAAACTTTATTATTTTATCTCTCGTGTTTCCTCCCATAAATTTTAAACGTTAATATCTTTTATAAACGAGATTTTTTAAAGAAAAAAATTACACCAAATTAACGAGCGTTTTATTATCTTTCCAACGATTACCATAATGCTATATAAAAATCGGAGAAAAAATGACTATTTTTTGTAACCCGACAGGTATTGTGTCGGGTTTGGGATTAGTTTAAAAAAAATTGTGGGTTTGGGTCGGGTCTGGAATCAGGTGAAACCCGACTCGATTACCCGAAACAACATACCCAAATACCCAAACTACATACCCGATCATATACCCATGAATTTTTTAACGCATCACATAACCCTTAGACTAATGCGTTCGATATTTCAATAATTAACGTTTTTTTTTTCTTATTTCATGTTAGTCTTTTTAGAATGATCGATTACAAACTTCCGAATTCATTTATAATGGCACTAGATTTATACCCCGGCGCAGAGATTCGTTTTTTTATATATATTTGAATATGATAACTTATGGCAAAGATTTGTTTTAAAATAATAATAATAATAATAATATATTTTATTATGTTATATTAGATATTTCAACCCGTGACGCTCCCAAGATAAAAACTAGTATCATATATTATTAATCGTTAGACAAGAAAGAGTGATATCACATTGCTAGTTCTTAATGTTTAATATTACCTTTAAAATTTTGACAAATCTTGCAAAATTTTTGATTTTCCATAATAAAATAAAACTATCTTCTTGTTTCCCCATGTGACACTTTTATAGATGGGGACAAATATGGCTCGTATTTGTTTTGCTTTGAACCATATAAGAACAAAGACTACAATTTTATTTTCCAGATCGATTTTTTTTCTTTAATGTAAAAATCTTAACTGTATGTAATTTTATCTCATACAACTTATCCTAGTACCCATAGTGGATATCGTCATTATTTATAATTACACCAAGGAAAGAAAAGATACTAAACATCTTACGCATACAAAAGTTGCATAAAGAAAGATAGACATCATTAACGAGTAACATGCTAGATGTTACATGGGGACTGGAACACAAAACAAGAGTGTAATATATTCCTTAAGCGTATTTTCTGGAAAAGTGAACCCGTCATGGTACCTATACACCACATTATTCATTCGAGCAAGATTAACAATTGGAGCAAGTAGATCCATGGGGGCTTCTGTTGGCTTTAGACACCCCTCGTTTAAATCTTTCCATGCATTTTTAACCATTTTATTAACTTCCTCGACGGCTACATTTTCCGACACCATAAAAGTATTCATATATGCATCTACACTTGTGGCCGATGGACCTCTTTCACGCTTAAGCTTCATATGAACAGAAAATGTCTTTAGACGATAAAACATTATTTGCTATTTTGTAGTCGTGAGAAACAAAAAGTTATCTGAAATAGCTTATTTTAGGATCTTAATTAAATTTAAAAATACATTTGAACACCCCTTTATTATTATTATTATTATTATTATTATTATTATTATTTTATTTTTATTTTTTTGGAACGTAAATAAGGTGAATTTAGTACCTTAACATACGCGACATCAGCTTCAATCCTTCCAATTAACTCTGTCGCTAATATGACCTTTGGATCACTTTCGTACCAAGCTAAAGCCTCTTGCGTGACAATCTTGCCCATACCGATTAACGCAGACTTACAAAGAAGACCATATGTAGAAGCTGTTAACCCAATCTTCATGTACTCTTCAAATGATGGCACCTCTTCACTATGTCTCCATTCAGCCCTTTGATGGTAGCTTCTAGCCAACACTTGAAACTAGACTCATGTCAAAAATAAAGAAAAAATGATGATAAATAATTTGTTTTTTTTTTTGTTTTTACATTTTTTGTAAGTAATAATATACCCTAAGGCATATATATAATGTACAATGAAATCATACAGCGTTTTTTGAAACGTCAATGATATTTCGTGTGAGTGTCTCTTCTTGAGGTAGTCGTTGGTTAAATTTAGCATACTCGTTAAGTACAATTTCATAGAAGGGTTTAATATATTCCGGAAGTTGTGACACAGCACTGACCATGTCCCACCTTAAAACATTAAAACAAAAGTTATTGTCATATATACTAAAGGATCAATGAATCATGATCACTTCATCAGCAATAATCAACTTGTAGTTGAAGTGAAAGGATATGGTTTAAAATCGTGAGATAGAAACATATACCTATTTATTGCATCGGTTAGAAGCCGGGCCTCCTCAATAGTAGCATATGCATCATATGTGTCATGTAACACGAGCACCAACAATAGGATTTTTGTTGTTATTATTCGGGCTTGAGAGTAACAAGGCTCCAAGAATAATGCCAATATCCATAAATAGATCTCAGGTACTCTATCTCTTACATATGGCATTTTCACTTGTAAGTTCGTGTCTTTCCACCAACTAAATCCAAAGTATAAACTTGTTATCGTTTACAATGTCGCTTTTAATTAGTAATATCTATGGGAGTGTTCAAGAAATAACACTTTTTTTTTTTTTTTTTTTTTTTTTTTTTTTTTTTTTTTTTTTTTTTGCAAAAACGGAGAAACAAAATGATTCATTTTTTTCAATCTTATAAATTTCTAAAATATAAGAACTTGGTTGAAATGCAATGTTTATTCGTTAAAAATTTGTATATCGCGTATTTATAATTTATAAAACCTACACACATTAGGTAAACCTCAGGAGGTAAAAGCAACATATATGAACAAATTAGTGTTATGTTTTTTTAGCACATATAACATATATGTTTATATATAAAAATAAAGATCAAAGAAAATATATGAACCACCAAGTACTAAATTTAATTATTTAAATTTGCTCTAATTTGTTCTCGTAATATCGCAATAATTTTGTGTACTGGAATATCATCACCTAGGGGTACACATGCATTTAGAAATTGTTTTCTTTTCTTCAACAATAACTTACTTTGAAATAATTCCAAGTTCTTCCTTTTGTAGGAGTTGTAAGTAGTTGAAATGCACCTTTGCAAGAGTTAATAACGAGTCATATTTTGAAACTTCTTCTTCAAAATTGACCAAATACTCCCTTGCTTCTATCATTGGATGCCCTCGATTAAACGGTCCCTCTAACACACGTTTCACATGTCGTGCAAGTGTACCTGGTTGGAGTACTGTTTTTTCTATGGTTTTTAGTCTAGTTAGCGTGAATTTAGCGGCTTCCTCTAGGATAGATTCTCCTTTTATTCTTAACTGAGCAGCCTCATAGAAACTTATCATACCCTTCACATCCGTAGTAATGTCTTTCTTGAATTCATTTAAACTACAGTCCTTGAACTTGTTGAACACGTCTACATAACAACGAGCAATAAAACATGAAAATCTACCATAAAGAAAATAACTAAGATTAAACATATTTTATGAGTGACTTACATACCACAAGAAAACCTATAACCAAAGTTTCTAAAGACTTGAAAGTGAATTGATATTGTATGGAGATCTGCTTCCCGGTAACTTTGCAAGTTAAGCTGGTTGAAAAGCTTATCAAGTTGGTCATCAATATCTTTTGAGAAAAGATATGTCAAACCAAGATGATATATAGAATAAATCAAACTTAATTTCTCATTAGAGTCAATGGTATGATTTAGTATCAATCTTCTCAGTTGTTCTTTCGGTCGATCCATAGCTTTGCCATATGCTTCCAATTGCTATATAAAAGGAAACATGTATTCTTAATTTAAAAAAATACCACAAACAAACATGAAACATGGAATGTATAGTTTAACCAACACATGAACGTTTTGCAATTGTGTGTGTATGTGCACAAGTTTTAAGTTTGTATTTGATTTGAGCTCTTACTGCTTTGTCAAGGGAGAAAGATAGGAAGCGATCACCCCAAACAGAAGGAGGGAAGTTGACCAAAGGACGCACTGGCTCTACCGTGCTTTGTGCATTTGCTTGAAGAATAGTGCTAGCTTTAGTTATGGCCATTTGTGAATGGAATGAGAGTAAGCTTCTTGTTTTAAACGACTATTGCTGGAAATTTTATGGATCTGTGGACATTATCTTTTGTATTTAGTACTACTTATAGAGGATGTATCCTCATGGAGGGAGCACGTCTATGGGCAGGAGTTAAAAGTCAATATAATTGAAAATGACCTAGAATATAATAAGGAAAACTTGTAAGATCTAAAAAACACTAGATATAATTTTCTTCAACGAGAAGTAGGGTAGCGTATGGTGCATTTAGACATGTGCATGGTTATGGAAACATTTTAAAAGTGTTCTCCCAAAACCTTTTCTTATGTAATTTTCATAATCATATTGTTTGCTATAAGAAACTATTTAGTTTTTGATACAGTATAATATGCTCTAAAAGAGGGGATACAGAGGAATTTCGAAAACATGATCTAATAATTTTACCGAAATAGAAGTTAATGTGCAAAAGTTTTACTACAGATGTAACTTAAAAAATAGAGTCTTTCTTTACGTCAATAAAAAACTAAAAAACGAATACTGATGCTTGTTTCAATAACTGGTACTGGTACAGATGTTGTTCGGCAGTTATCTATCTATCAACCGGTACAATAGAAGGGCAAGTTAATACTAGACAGTGTCGGTCAAATCATCTGCATATACATAAACAACTTGAATAGAAGTTATGGACCGGGGAAATAATGGAAATAAAGAGCGATTAATCCCTTTCCTCAAAGCTTCAACGATGCGGCCAAGATGTGTCATGTTGTTGAAAGAGTTGTCAAATAAGGAGGAGCCTATTGTTGTCAGTCGCAATTCTTCTTTAAATCGTCTTTGTTAATCTACGATTTCATTCATAAATTTTCGTTTGATATTGCTCCCTTCGTCACTGTACCGTTAACGCAAACATACAACCGTGTTTTAAATCAATGGAAAACCAAATAAATAGGTTAAAGGTTTATGTTTTTTATAGTATAAAATGTGAAACCGAAACTTGAAAACAATTTGTATATTAGTTATAGCATAGGGGCAAAATTGAAAATTTAATAAAACACATGGTGTTTATTATATTCAGTTTAATATCTTTAGAAAGTTTATTACTTACAAGTTACAAGAGACAATAATAATTAAGTAATATGATGTTTCAATTAAATGATATTTTTATAATATTATTAAGAAATATATATATATATATATATATATATATTTTTTTGATCGGCGAACAACTGTGTGGCAACCACCCTTGCGGGGCGCCGTGCCCAAGAATCGACTACTCGACCTCCAGCAGCCCCCGCCTTCTCCCGATGCGCGGAAACCCGAGCCCCACCCGCCCGAAGGCACGACAGTGTTATAGAACTCGGTAAAACCTCGCCGCCCGTCAGATTCGAACCGGCGCCACCCGTATTCGATCTTCACCCGGATACCAAACCATAAATGTTGGAAGTGGGAATTGAACCCATGATATTAAGAAATATATAATAGAGGGTTTTATGCAAAACACCAACTACCACATGATTAAAATAAACAAGATTAAAGAGCATGAGGTAAATGTAATTTTTAATGATTATCACTCTCAAATTAAATACTAAATAATTAAAAAAAAAACAAGACTTATTAGTTGAGAGGCCATATCTAGTTGCATTCGACGTTTAAACATATCTATGCTTTACACATCAATCTATGAGGCTGTCTATGGTGACAAACCAGACTAGCAAGTAATTCCAAGCATGCAATCACATAACAAGAAAATATGATCTTCAAACATTTAGCAAGTCACATTCTCCCTATTGGACGTGTGTGTATATATATATATATATATATATATATAAAAGCTAGATATATTATGTTATTTATATGTCTAGTCACATCGGAAGAAAAATCAACACGTCGGTCAACACCGACGGTTATTATATTGTATATATATGTGTTGTATTGTATAATTTTCAGTTATCAAGTTTCTATCGAAACCATTCAGAACAGAAAACATTGTATATTCAATCGTATTCAATAATATCATTCGATTTCTTGTTTATTGTATCAATTATCCGTATATTGCTTGTGATTGACCAACATATCTGGTATTAGAGCCATTCTGAATTCACAAACAAGGAAATTTGAATCAAATTTCTGGAAGAAAATATCAAAAGAAAACAGAGTACGACAAAATTGCCGGAAATTTCAATCATAAAACAGAGAATTTATCAAAGGAAAAGGGAGACAAAGACTCGGAAACAAATAGAAAGGATCACACAGGCTTCAAGAAATAATCCTGAGAAGAAATACAACATCATCACATCTTTTTCAGTAAACATACAGAAACAGAGGAAACCGGGATCATTAATCTTCTTCATCGGGTGTTGAAAAGAAACAGAATATATCGGACATCTTAACAGGAAAGATCTAAATGATCGTATATTTGTTTTATTGATTTCATATTTCAATATTAGAATCACCCTCACATAGAAACGATTCCCAGAAAGTTATACGTATATTAGAAATTTAAAGAAAAGTGTAACATAAACATGTCAAATCAATCCGGAATTCAGATGCAAGTTCCAAAATTGTTAGGGCAAAATTATCATCATTGGCATATCCAAATGAAAGTATTATTGGAATCACAAGACTTATGGAATGTTGTTGAAGATGGTGTTAGAGAATTACCGGTCGAACCTTCGTGCGCTTTTAGAAAGGAACATAAAGAACAAAATAAACGTGACAAGAAAGCATTATATTATCTATTCCAGGCAACAACCGAACCTATATTTGAACGAATTATTAATGCTAAGTCGTCCAAGGAAGCGTGGGAATTATTGCATAAATCATATCATGGAGAAAAACGTGTGAAAACAGCGAAATTTCAAACTCTTAGATGTGAATTTGATGCATTAAAAATGTCAGAAACCGAGTCCATAGAAGGTTACTTTGACAGAGTAACATCCGTAGTGAGTCAATTAAGGATGAATGGGGAAGAATTAAGTGATCAAAGAGTTGTAGAGAAAATATTGCGTAACATGACTAGAAAATACGAATCGGTAGTAGTAGCTGTAGAAGAATCAAAGGACCTAGAAACCATATCTATTGAAGAACTCATGGGAATCTTACAATCACATGATTTAAGGCTGAAACAATATGACGCAAACATTATAGATCAAGCATTTCAATTACAAAGTAATAATCAAGGAAAGAACAAAGGAAATAGGTTTAATAGCAGCTACGGAGGAAGAGGAAGAAGAAAAGGTAGGTCAGGCAGATACTGTAACACCTCGAAGTCTCGAAGTGTTACGTCACCTTACGTGTCTCTTAAACGGGTCGGGTCGGACCTGACCACCCGATTACTAAATTAAATATTCAAGTTCGAATCTCGCGATCAACCGTTTCAACCGAATATATGAATAATAATTATTGAATTATTATTATCGCGGTTTAAACGCTCCTTACCTGTTATTAACCCGCTGCCAAACGCCTATTATTCTATTGTTATACTCGTTACCAATTATCGCGAGTTCCAGTTATTATCCCTGTTACCAAACACCCTCTATTTAATTCTTCTATATAAACCACCCCTCTCTCCTACCTCTCGCTCTCTTTCTCTGTATATACAACACACACATTGGTGTGAAGATAGACAACGCAGCAGCAGCCGGAGAACATGGCCGGCTTACGCCGCCTCCTCTCCGACCACCGCTGTCCATCTCCGGTCACCATCGCCGCCCTACGTCGTCTTCTTCTTCTTCCGGTAAGCAACCCCGAGTCCTCTATCCTTCTGTTTCTGACTGGTAATCTTCTCTGTCCGATGATCCCGAACCCCGTGACCCTTCCTTCTGTTGCAGTTAATAAACCGGACAGTCACCCGAGCCGGTGACTGTCATCATATATCTCGCTGTGTTTCAGCAACTCACCACGCAACGAATCCCTTGTTTTACTGATACCCGATAAACCATCACCCGAATCCTTCTTTTATTCTTAATCAATTGTTCGATTATTGGTATTGACCGTGGTGTATTGTTATACGCAGATAAAGACTGAGGTTTGGTCAACCTTTGCTCGAGCTCCGATAATAATCCGGCAAGTGTCCGGATCTGTTCCAGTTCATATATATGAAGTTATATGTGAGGGATTGGATATTATTAACAAACTGAGTCAGCTCCGGGTCATACCCGATGTACTTCCGGCAAGTGCTCCGGTTACCAAACCCATTAGATTATCTTTAATCAAAGGGCCGATTACCTTTGGTTATGTTTCGATAAGAACTCGGTGAGTATCCGGTTATAATTCTTATAAGTATAGTTCTATTGATTTATTGGTTATACAATCTAATAATCGGTTATTAATATAATGGTTATGATTGTGCGAGGTACCGATAATCAAGTTGGTGAACATTAGTACGATACCGAGTCAACTCAGTGACTCGGTCAACACCCGGAATAGAACCCGGTCCAATAACTAGACGAGGAATATTATTAGAATTATACGAATATATATATAATACGAATAACGTACGGACTTGATAATAATAATAAGAGAATAATAAACATATATAAAATATATATGTTTATATATAAGATTCGATATATAAAACGATATACTAGACTCGGGTAAGTTATGTCTAGAGTTCTTTTAGGTTCGTGTGCCAAGCTGTAAAGGCCAGCTTTATTTCTTTTTGCCTAGATTGACCAAACCCCGAGTTTAGGACTATCTAATATATACCGGATTCCATATATATAAATTGTATATATGATATATATCCTAAGTATTACAATCTAACAAGTCCCACGCGTAAAACGTATCAATATATATATATGAAATATAATTGTAATAAGAAGATTAGCTGAAGATATAACGCAAACAAGTGAGTATCGTGAACTCCCTACTTTTACTGTTTTATTAAGTGTTTTCGGGGAAATACATGTCATTTATAAGAAAACATAATGCTTTACATAAAAGAATAACTATTGATAGAAGTTATATAAAGGGGCAATAGAAACAACGAGGACAGTACTGGACGGTATCGCCATTTCCTTTCTTGTCCAACTAGAGGACAAGAACCAGTTTTACCCGAGTAGAGGGTAGAAATAATTATATATTATCACAAGCAGAGTGATACCATAGACAGGAATGACAACTCATAGAATATAATCGGAATAATAGACATATAATCGAATTAATAGAATATATGTTCCCCTCCAGAAATAGAATTGTAAAGCATATTTATAAAAGATGTTTATAAAAGAATATTTTAGAGAAAAGAATTATAAATAAACGAACTGGCCATTCACTTTATAAAATACACGACCTCACCAACTTTATGTTGACAGAAACTATTTTTGACATGTGTTCAGGTAACCCAACAGACATGATGACGTGGATCCTGGAAGACTAAAAGACTGTTATTACCCTGGATTCCGCTGTGTAGCTCCGATAACCCGACCCGACGACCCGGCCACATCAGCTAGGGTTGTTACAGATACGGACCTATAGTTTGCTACGTCAAGGATTAGGACACATAGCTAGAAATTGTCCTAATAAAGAAGAAGATGAAAAGGATGAATCCTTAATGGTCAGTCAAGATGAAGGAAAGGATAAAATGGAACAAGAGAAAATGTTTATGATTTTCAATATGGAAGAAAGTAGAGAATCTGATTGTTGGTATTTAGATAGTGGATGCAGCAATCATATGACAGGAAACATGAAAATATTTATAAATTTGAATGAACAAGATAGAAGAAAAGTAAGAACTGGGGATGACAAGAAATTGCAAGTGTTGGGAAGCGGAGAAGTGAAAATAAAATTAAATAACACTGTGAATAAAACACCAAATGTATTCTATGTAGAAGGATTGAAACATAATCTTCTAAGTGTGGGACAGTTGCTTCAAAAAGGGTATAATGTGACATTTGAGGATAAAACATGTTACATTAAAAATCATGAAGGAAAATTGATTACAAAATCAATATGACTGAAAATCAGATGTTTCATTTATATCCAAGTCAAAATTTACCAAAGATATTGTATACTTCCATTAAGAGTGTCTTAGATTTATGGCATCAAAGATTTGGCCATATCAACTATGAAACATTAATTGAAATGGAAAATAAGAACACTGTATGAGGATTACCAAAATTACAAAAGGAAGAATACATATATGAAGGTTGTGCACTAGGAAAACATGTAAGAAAACCTTTCAGTAAACAAGCAAAATGGAGAGCTGCACATCCTCTACAACTTGTCCACTCAGACATTTATGGACCTATGAGAACATAGACAATAGGTGGTTGTAGATACTTCATAACATTTATTATTGACCATACAAGAAAAACTTGGGTATACTTTCTTAAAGAAAAGGAACAAGCTTTACACTTCTTTAAAATATTCAAAGCTTTAGCAGAAAATCAATCAGACAAAAAGATCAAATGTTTAAGAACTGGTAGAGGAGGAGAATATTGTGGAAATTCCTTTCAAGGATAATTACTAGAACATAGAATACATCATCAACTAACCACTAGTTATGCACCTCAACAAAATGGAGTAGCAGAACGAAAGAATCGAACATTAATGGAATTAAGCAGGAGTATGTTGAAATCAAAGAAACTCCCTAACACATATTAGGGCGAAGTAGTAAGTTGTACAACTTACTTATTAAATAGAACAATGACCAAAAGTGTTATTGACAAAACTCCTGAAGAAGCCTAGACAGGAATTAAGCCAGATGTATCAAACTTAAAGGTCTTCGGATGTGTTGCCTATGCACACGTTCCTGAACAAAAGAGAGGAAAGCTTGATGATAAAACTGAGAAGGCAATTTTTATGGGCTATAGTGAAAACAGCAAAGCATATAAGTTATATAATCCAGTTACAAAGAAAATCATCATCAGCAGAGATGTCATATTTGATGAACGAAGAAAATGGGAAGAAAACAAGGAAGTAGATATAATTCAATTAAATGAAGATGAAAACGAAGAAAGAAATGAAGAATCAGTCGAAAATTCTGAGAAAGAAAACGAAATAGAAATGCCAATTCAAAATGAAGCAGAAATAGAGGATCAAGATGAACAAAGCATACAAATTTCTGATGATAATTTAGATGCAACTACATCCAGTCAAAGTCCACCATTGAAAATTAGGACCCTAACAGACATTCATAATAGAACGCAACCTCTTAGTAGCCCGGAAGTAAGAGAACTATATAGAAAACACAGGGAAGCTGCACATTATGTATTCTACACAGATTCAGATCCAATTGATTTCGAGGAAGATAGTAAAGATGAAAAATGGAAAAAAGCAATGAAAAGAGAAATTGAATCAATTCAAAAGAACAACACCTGGGAGTTGGTTGATCTACCAAAGAATCAAAAACCAATAGGAGTAAAGTGGATATACAAAACAAAATATGATGAACACGGAAACATAGACAAGCATAAGGCACGACTGGTAGTCAAAGGATACAAGCAAAAGTATGGCATAGATTATCAAGAAGTATTTGCACTAGTAATACGCCTTGAAACAGTCAGACTTGTACTTTCTTTAGCAGCACAAAATAAATGGTATCTACATCAAATGGACGTAAAGACTGCATTCTTAAATGGAGAACTAAAAGAACAAGTTTTCATTGAACAGCCATTAGGTTTCATTCAAAAGGGCAAAGAAAATAAAGTATGTCTTTTAAAGAAAGCTCTATATGGATTAAAACAGGCACCAAGAGCTTGGTACAGAAGAATCAATCATTATTTCGAGATACATGGTTTCAGGAGATGTACATTCGAACATACTTTATTTCTGAAGAAAACTAAGACAACAAGACTGGTAATATGTCTATATGTTGATGACTTGATTATAGCCAGTAACAATCTGGAAGAAATTACTATGTTTAAAGAGTCAATGAAGAAAGAGTTTGAGATGACAGATATGGGAACATTACATTATTTTTTGGGAATGGAAATAACATATGATCAAGATAAAATAAGAATTTCTCAAACAAAATATGCATGGAACATATTAGAAAGATTTAATATGAAAGATTGTATTAAAGTATCAACACCAATGGAATACGGATTAAAATTGCAAAAGGACAGCAAAGATGAATGTGTTGATCCAAGTTTATATCGAAGTCTAGTAGGAAGCCTTATGTACTTGACAAACACAAGACCAGAAATTATGTTCGCAGTTAGTAAAATTAGCAGATTCATGGATAAACCACGAAAGTCACATTGGGAAGCTGGAAAACATATCTTAAGATATATCAAGGGTACATTAGATTATGGAATTATATATGAGAAAGGAAAATTTGACATAAAAGGTTTTAGCGACATTGACTATGCTGGAAATATAGACGATAGCAAAAGTACATTGCACTATCACTAACTGGATGTCAGACATTATGGATCAGGGGCAGTATCTTGGCAATCAAAGAAACAAAAGGTAGTAGCATTATCATCAACCGAAGCAACATACATTGCACTATCACTAACTGGATGTCAGACATTATGGATCAAAGGAATACTAATGGAATTGGATATTGGCAAAATTGACACAATACCATTATATTGTGATAATAAGTCCACTATTAATCTGACAAAGGATCCTGTGTATCATGGAAAGAGAAAACATATACGAGTAAAGTATCATTTCATTCGAGACCTAGTCAAAACCGGAGATGTGGAGATAAAGTATTGTGACACGGAGAATCAGATAGCAGATATCTTTACAAAAGCATTACAGCCAAGAGATTTCACAAGACTTCGTGATATGTTAAATGTCATCCCAATCTATCTTAAGGGAGGGTATTGGAAGTGTGTGTGTGTGTGTGCATATATATATATATATATATTTATAAGCTAGATATATTATGTTATTTATATGTATAGTCACGTCGGAAGATAAATCAACACGTCGGTCAACATCGACGGTTATAGTAGTTAGCGGTTATTTCCTATTATATTGTATATATGTGTTGTATTGTATAATTTTCAGTTATCAAGTTTCTATCGAAACCATTCAGAACAGAAAACATTGTATATTCAATCGTATTCAATAATATCATTCAATTTCTTGTTTATTGTATCAATTATCCGTATATTGCTTGTGATCGACCAACACTCCCGTCACCAAAACAAAGCATGCCCCTGTGCATTTGTTGCTTATCCCTCGCAACACCTTAAGTATTGGCTTTACTTTGGCATCTACATAAGGGAAGCTCGTAGAAAGTTAATCCCAATGTGCTACAACCTTCCATCACCTAGATCATCATGATCCTTCACATGAGTAGAGCAGTTAGTCCTCATATTGATAGACTATAAATCTAGATCATAACGACTAACTTTTTCTCCACAACTGATTCAAAAGTTATAAGGTGACAAACCATATAACCTACGATGCTGATAGATCATCGTTGGAAGTCTGGATCCGACTAAGAGGTATCACATTTATGTCACCGATACACCCTTGTATGATTTGTGGCCTAACGACTAAGTATTAGATATTTGGCGCTGATACGCCATTTTAACAATGGTCGAATGGTGATTAACTTTGTATTCTAGAAACTAGATGAGTAGCATTACAAATTGTCTACGACATCTTGTCACCTTAACTCTCCCATGAAAGAAAATATTTTATGTTCTCTAGAGAGTCCTTGGACACATTCGATGTCTTCAAGAATCGCACACTGAACCAGCAAACCAACTAATGGGCCTAAAATTTGAACTTCTCCCACCACCATTTTTTGAATAAATGAGCATTTCAATGTATCCATGATTGAACCACTTTGATACCACTTGTCAAGGAGTCGTCTTCTGAGGCCCAGTGTTTCGCACTCGGTTGCCCATGTGTCGTCCATTCTATCCCATTATGATAAGTTGGTTCACATGTTTCATCTCTGTTCGAATTCTCCCATGAATGGCTGTCAAAATGGCTTAAATAGTTGAGAACAAGGTTTTGGGCTTGACAAGGAACTATTTTGGATGCATAAGGTCCCATCATGGGCTCTTGGAAAATTTGTTTGTTTAATACTGTTAGCTTTGACTTCTTGCAATGGTCATAGATCGTTACTAATCCGTAACGATCTATTACGGATCTTAACACAATATTTCAACTTCCAAACTTGATTCTTCACTCTGGTTTCACTTTTCCACACTTTTTTCTTCCATTCCACTCGATTTTCTAGAGAAATAAAATCCCCAAATAAATATCGAATTCTTAAGAAATCATACAAAAATCCACTAATATCATAGAGATATATGTATATGTATATTTATATGTATTTTAAAATATATTAGCTATCCCTAATGATACCCCAGGCAAGCCATTACTGTAAGCGTCTAAGCACAAAACAATGAAATACGATCTTCAGATATTCGAAACATCACATTTTGTTGAGTTGACACACCAAAATGGAGTTAAATTATTTGAATGGTGTAAAGTGGAGTTAACTTGAAAGTGTTATAGAAACAATATATTTTTTCAAAATAATATCTTTAGAATTTTGTTACTTGCAAGAAATTATAATGAATATATATATAATTTGTAAGATTATGCTTGAAGTTAAACAATTTTATATAATATACTTGTAATAAGAAAACACTATTTTATATAATAACTTGTTATATCTCAGGAGTTTCCAGGATAGACAAATCTAACATAAAGTGACAAAATGTACGTTACAATGTAGTATAGAAAACATTTTATCCCAAACAAAGATAATAACCACAAATAATTGTTATAAAAATTAAACAAAGGTAATTTAACCAAACCCAATAGCATGTATGCAACCAAAAATACAATGACCCATAATTTTATTCGAAACAATGTTTGTTACCTGTTCCATTAATCAAAAGTACTTAAGTGTAAGTATGAAAAAGAACATGCCACCTCTAATTCACTACTAACCATGAGCTAAGAAGAAAGCATACCTCGACTGTCTACTCCATTGACCATGGACTAACTTTCTATTATTATTGCTACTGCAAGACCATAAAGAATAACCGCCAACCGGCCATATCATCTTAAAACTTTTTTTCACATAAGATGTTAACACAAAAGTTCCTCTACTTTTACTCATATCCCTAATACAAGATTAAAAAACATATTAGGTATCTTGTATGATGTACAATTTCAAGTGATTCTATTGCAACAATGATAATATAAAAGTATAAATAATATAACATCATCAGTCCCAACTCAACATAATTCTTAAAGAAAATAAATAAAAGAATAAAAGACCAGTTTTTATAAACAATTAATTCACCTGCTTAATCCAATTTATGATGCAACCATTTCTTAATTTGTTGCCATCCAAATTGGTGACATGGAAGACTGTAGATTAAAGTTGCAAACAGGTAAATCTAATAGCATCAATATGTCTTTTTAGTAAAAAGAAAATAAATAAAATTAAATAAAAATATATAATAATAATTATTATTATTATTATTATTATTATTATTATTCGTGTTCCATCTTCTTGAGGAAACACAACCCTTTTCAAGGCTAAGATCTGTCTAAGACATGAACTCTATATCATAAAGTTAAAATAAGCCTTCTTTGTTTTAGTACTTAAAGGATCACTAAAATTTTTGTGTCTAATCTTCCGGAGGGTTGTAGTGGGAATGATTTAGCATCACAGGTACGTCCTTTCGGACAGATCTTCGATTTATATATTGCGCGAAAACGTGATAAACGTGGCAATCGTTTTGGGTTCATATCTCTGTTGGATGTTAAGGACAGAGTTGAGCTCTTGAGTAACCTTCGTGGGATTCGAATGGGCAAGGAGAAGCTCTGGTTTAATTTTGCCCGATTTGTAATGGAGGAGGGAGAGATCGATAAACATAGAGAGAGTTTTTATACTCATAATGATAATAATATACACCATAATAATAATGAGAGGCAAAATCATAATACACATAATGATAATAGTTTTTTTCCTAACAAAGAGAGTGAGGGGATGAAAGATAATAGTGGAGGGTCTGTGGGGTTTGGTGCAAAGACGTTTAAAGAGCTCCTGGTGGGCAAATCTTTAGACATAGGCAACAATGTACGTGCATTCTCCGAGTTGCATGGGAAGGCAGTTGTTGCTAAGATGAGGAATGTAGAGGCAGTTCAGAAGGTTTTTGTGTTTATCAATCAGATCTGTTCAGAGTCCTTCTCTGTGCAGTATCTTGGAGGTCTGGAGGTGCTGATTTCTCTCGGTAGTTGTGAGAAGGCTAAGTTTGTTTATGAGGAGATCAGAAAGCTTCATGATCACTTTGCTTATGTGGCTGTTTGGGAAGGGCAAACAATTGGTTTCGAGAGGGTAGCTTGGTTAAAAATAAAAGGTGTACCCCTTCATCTTTGTACCAATGAGGTGTTCGATCGAATTGCCGGTTTGTTTGGGATCTTAGTTCATAAGGCTAATGTGTCTGAAAAGTATAGGGATTTGTCGTTTGAATATGTTGGAGTGTTAGTAGGGGATGGGAAGAGGATTGTAGATGAAATCACATTGAACTGGAAGAACCGGAAGTTTCGTATATGGGTTTCGGAGGAACAAGGAGATTGGGTGCCGGAGTTTGAAGAGGTGGTGCAAGTGCATAATTGTGACGGTTCAGATTCTCCTATGGAGGAGGAGGAAGATGCGGGGATGGAAATTGGTTCGAATGAAGTTCCGGTGTTGATTACCTCACCGGCATCCGATGGTCAACTCTCCGGTGAAGGTAATAATGAAGCAATCAATGTCGAAGAAACGGTTTTAGTAACTCCTAATCATTCTGATAATTCCGCGAGGAATATTAATGCTAATGAAGAGGCTATGGCAATTAATAAGGAAACTAGTAAAACAGGGACTGCATGTGAGAAAGGATCAAAGAGGAGGGGCTTTTTTCGTGTTTGTTCTAAAAGGAGGAAGAATTTGAAGTTTAAAAAATCTGGTAGTGGGTCATCCCAGTCCTCAGGCCCAATTAAGAAAAAGAATAGATTGAAGCCCATTATCAGTGATCCGTTTGAACTCAATGCTTTTATTGGGCCAATGGAGCCTGAAGAAGTATTAGCCCAAAAGCGTAAGGACTATGTGGAGGAGTCAGCGCAAGTGCATACCTGCCCAGAGGTTCAAGTTTTCAAGGAACAGACAATAGAGGTTACTGGTAGTGGGGTGTTGACGGACCGTCGATCTTTGTCGCCATCTGTTCCGTTTGATCAGCTACTCCAATCTATGGAGGACGAAGGTCATATAGCGGATGGGGTTCCTGTTGAAGTTGTGGAAACTATCAAACTCGGGGCTGTGTTGGGAGCTAATTTACAAGACCAATCCCGTTTGGTTGCTGATTTCGTTAATCAAGAAGGGTTACAAAAGGTGACGGTATGAATTTTCTGTCCTTAAACATCAGGGGGTTGGGAGTCTATGGTAAAGATTCGTGGGTTAAGAAACTAAAACAAAAGAATGGTGTCAATTTTGTCGCTTTACAGGAAAGTCAGTGTAGGGATATGAAGGGCTTCAAGGCCTTTAAATTTTGGGGAAACTCGGATGTGGATGTAGATTTTGTTGAATCCAGGGGTCGTTCACGGGGATTGATTTCTTTCTGGGACCTAAACAAGTTTATTAAGACCGATTGTGTTAAGCATCATCATTTCTTATTGGTAAAAGGGTTTTTGAAGGAAGATGGCTCTTTGTTAAATGTGCTGAATATTTATGCCCCGCATAAGTTGGTAGACAAGCGTCCGCTGTGGGAGCAATTGTCGGTGATAGTCAGTAGTAGCCCTGGGTGTTGGATTTTGCTGGGTGATTTCAATTCTGTTAGAGTCATGGAGGACCGAAAAGGTTGTTTTTTTGATCATTCTGACGCTGATTGTTTTAATGAGTTTATTGATGTCACAGGCTTAGTTGAGTATAGTATGAAGGGTGGCTTGTACACTTGCCTTACTAAGAAGGGGACTTCGCTGAAATTCAGTAAGATCGACAGGCTTTTGGTTAACGATGAGTTTTTTAATCGGTGGCCTGAAGCCTGTTTAAGGGCACTCCCGAGATATTTATCTGATCATAGTCCTTTGCTTCTTTCGGTGGTGTTTGAGAATTATGGTCCTAGGCCGTTCCGATGGTTCAATTCGTGGATGGATAGAGATAGTTGCGCAGATGTGGTTTCTAAGGCGTTGTCGGATTTTCACAAGTCTGGGCCCGCTGATACTGTCTTATACGCTAAACTAAAGTTCCTTAAAGGTAAATTAATTGAATGGAAGAAGCAGGTGGAAGCGAAAGAAGGAGAAGAGCTTAAATTTTTGAAAGATGACCTTGAAAGGCTAGAAGTGGAATTGGAACAGAGAGACCTTTTAGAAGAGGAGGAGTGGGTTTGGCAAGAGTGCAAAAAAGGGATTGAAGAAAAAGAATGTTTTCGCGCCAAGGATTTATTACAAAAATCTAGGGTGAATTGGGCGAGGTATGGGGATGATAATACGGCATATTTTCACAGAGTTATTAATACTAGAAAGGCGTCGAATGCAGTTCAAGGTATAATGGTAGATGGTGAGTGGGTTACAAAGCCATCGTTGGTTAAGAAAGAGGTGTTGAGATTTTTTAGCGAGCACTTTAAAGAGAAGATTTCTCATAGGCCGGCTCTGTTCTGTGAAGATTTGAAGAAAGTTCCTGTTAATTTGGTGGATGGTCTTATTGCGCCCTTCACTAGGGAGGAGATCAAGCATGGGGTTTTTGAATGTGGGAAGGATAAAGCTCCGGGGCCGGATGGGCATAATTTTAATTTTATCCGTCAATTTTGGCCTCTTTTGGAAAATGATTTTGTGAAGATTTTTGAGGAATTCTTTGTTTCGGGCTCTATAAGCCGCGGGTGTGCTTCCTCTTTTATTACTCTCATTCCGAAAACTAAAAATCCTCTTGGCCTAAAAGACTTTAGACCTATTACTTTGGTGGGTATTATTAGCAAGGTCATATCTAAAGTCTTATCCTTGAGACTTAAGAAGGTGATTGGTTTTGTTATTTCGGATAACCAATCGGGTTTTCTTAGTGATAGAAATATCCTAGATGGTCCGCTGGTAGCTAATGAAGTCCTAGCATGGTGTAAAAGGAGGGCGAGAAGTGTGTTCTTTATGAAGATAGATTTTGAAAAGGCGTATGACAACGTTAATTGGTATTTTCTTTTATCTATTCTTGGACAAATGGGTTTTCCGGAAAAGTGGTGTTTGTGGATCAAGGGTATTTTAGCTTCGGCTAGGTCGGCGGTCCTTGTTAATGGGTCGCCTACGTTTGAATTTCAATGTCATAAAGGGCTAAGACAAGGTGATCCTATCTCGCCTTTTTTGTTTCTTGTTGTTATGGAAGCGCTTACTTGTTTGCTTAACAAAGCTAGCAAGTTAGGCGTCTTTGAAGGGGTTTCGCTGAATAAAAATGGTCCACTCATCACCCATTTATTTTTTGCGGACGATGCGCTTTTAATGGGGAATTGGTCGGCCAATAATATATTGGTTGCGGCTAGGATTCTCCGGATTTTCCACATTTGTTCCGGCCTCAAGTTTAATATACACAAGTCCTTCTTATATGGTTCGGGTGTTCCAAACGGTGATGTCGAGGAGTTGGCTCTTTCGATAGGATGCCGTGTTGGCTCTTTCCCGTTTGATTATCTAGGAGTTTCGGTTGGTGCTAATATGAATCGCATTAAAGGTTGGCATAAAATCATAGAGGTTTTTGAAGGAAGACTCTCCCATTGGAAAGCTAACCTTCTTTCTTTTGGGGGGAGAATCACCTTGCTCAAATCGGTGCTTCAAAGTTTACCCATCTATTTTTTCTCTTTGTACAAGGCTCCCATGGGTGTGATAGAGAAATTAGAGAGCCTTATGAAAAGGTTCCTTTGGTCGGCGTCTAGTGAAAGAAATAAAATCCATTGGGTGGCTTGGGAGAAGGTAACCCGGGACAAAGATAAAGGAGGATTGGGGATAAGCCGGCTTAAAGATGTTAATGAGGCGCTCCTTTCAAAGTGGGCGTGGCGATTTTGTGTGGAGGAAGGTACTTTGTGGAAATCTATAATTTTGGCTTGCCATAACGGTAGAAGAAGGTGGTCCGGGCTCCCACGTTTTTCAGGCAAAGGGGGAGTTTGGTCCGCCATTGTGTTGAGTTGCGAAAGATTCAAGTGTGGGGATAAATTCTTTTTAGATCTCTTAAAAGGAAAGATTGGTGATGGCAATCGCATTCGTTTTTGGGAGGATAGGTGGTTGCTGGATGTTCCCTTGATGTTGCATTTTCCTTTACTATACAGATCCGCGAAGTCTAAAGGAAGGCTGGTTAAAGATTGTCGTTTCGCTGATACTTGGTGTCCAGTGGATTTCGCTAATCCTATGTCTTTGGCCGAGGTTCAGGAATGGTCAGAACTGTCAGATTTGTTGATGCCGATTGAGTTAACAGGTAACATAGATAAATGGGAGTGGAGCGGCTCTTCGACGTATTTGGTTGCTGAAGTCAAGAGATATGTGAAACAACAGTTGGGTAATGACAATTGCTTTAAGTTCAAATGGGTCAGTCGGGTTCCAACAAAGTGTCAAGTTCTTGCGTGGAGAGCGGAATTGGATAGGATCCCCACCATTGAAGCCCTCGCTAGAAGAAACATTTATATTCCAAACGATCGCTGCAAGTTATGTGAAGTTGTTGCGGAGTCTTCGGAGCACTTGTTTTTGGGTTGTGGGTTTTCGTATGGGGTTTGGGCTAATATATGGAAATGGTGCGGTTTGAATACGGGTTTAGTGGAGAACATTCAAGACCTTCTTTCTCTTTACAAGAAAGTGACTGGAGGGAAATGGGATAAAAGATTGTGCATGGGATCATTGTGGTGACCTTTTGGTTGATTTGGAGAGACATAAATGATAAGATCTTTAAAGGTATTGAGCCAAAAGGTTCGGTAGTGGTTGGTAGCGTCAAATCTTTGTCGTTTTTGTGGCTTAAGTATAGGACCAAATTCAGCGATCTTCTTTGGGAGAATTGGTGTATTAGTCCTTTGTATATGTTGTAATTTCGGGGTTTGTTCTCTTGTTGAGAACGCCCTTGTGTTTTAATGAAAGTTAACGTTCAAAAAAAATGAGTGGAGAGTTTAAATGAAAAAAGAGAACAAATTTAAAGCAATAGGAATCATCTATTTAATAATTCTCTTTAAAGTTAAATAAATGATTAATTTGGTGTAACCCCTAAACTAGTTAAATAAATGAAACTTATAAATCATTTATAAATATAGGGTAGGAATCCTAAGAGAACCAACCCCTATTTGAGAACTGAGAGAACCATTCAGAATCACACATTTCATATAAAGGCAAAAAAAAAAATCATTAATCGCACATTTTTATGCAAGGAAATTTTTATTTTTATTTTTTTTTCATTTATACATATGTGTATATAACATTTTTCAGCTATACATATGTGTATATTTCAGTTATACATATGTGTATATTGCATTATACATATGTGTATAATGCAATTATACACATGTGTATATTGAAAAAAATACAAAAAATAAAATACAATTTTTTTTCCTGCATATAAAGCAGCGATTAAAGCAAAAAAAAAAAATTGCCTTAGAAAAAATTATGGTCAAGAATGGTTCTCACAGTTCTCAATTTGGGAAAAGATCCTCATTTGAACCAAATCCTATAAATATATTCTTTCAAAGCAAACCTAATTTACTGTGAAAGATAATTTTGATATGTGTAAGACATATGTAGAATGAATTTCTATATAATGGAACATTCTTTCATTGTGGGGGTGATAAAATTGGCCAAATTCACTCATTTTTATAGACGAATATGTGTAGGATTAGCATATGATAATCTCAAGATATGTAAGATAAACTTATATTAATTTCGATATATGTAGGATGAATTTTGATATGTGTAGTGTACTCAAAATTTTGATAATATGTAGGTTAAAATGTTAATAACTAATTAATTAAAGAGATAATAATTAATTGATGAAAAGTTAAAGTATTTAATATTATACAATTATGTCATTTCTTCTTTTTATTCTCATATTAAGTTTCTTCTCATTTGATCCTTCCTATCAAATATTATTGTTTATCAAATTCATTTTCACCAAATTAAAGGTTGCATGTAAAACTTGATGCAACCCATTCAGTGGCGGATCTAATCTAGGCCACAAAATCAGTAGTAACGTTTTTCATTTATTTCGTTTTAGTAACAACGTTTTCCAAAATTTGTAAAAAAAAAAAAAAATTCCACTAATTTTCCACTAAGCGCGCAAAATTGAGCCGCAACATCGGCGACCGCTCCTTCTTCCCTATGTCCGCCCCTGAACCCATTCAACCACATTACTAAATGGTAAGTATTAACCCTGAACACATCTTGGGCCATCATAAAATCTCCACATCTTGACACGGCTCATTCAACCTATACTAAAAAAGATCATTTTAACCTGAACTTTAATTTAATCTATTATCCAACCTACTAATCTTGTCATTTTAACCTAACCCATTTAACCTATACATAAAAATAAAAATTAGGGTTAACTTATTTGATTGTCGTAAGTGGAGTTATCTTGAAAGTGTTATAGCAACAACATCTATTCTATACAACTAATAAAATAAACTAAATGTAACATCCAGCCCCTCTCACCACCAATATTGTTCGCTTTGCCCCCGATGGGTTGCCCATCCAGGAACTCACGGCTTTGTTTTTGGTCGCCCCGGTGGAGACTTCCCAGGAGGTCACCCATCCTGATACTACTCCCACTTGAGCACGCTTAACTGTGGAGTTCTCCTCTCATCCACTAGCATTAAGCCCAAAACGCGTTGGTGATTTAAGAGGCTTTTGGATTACTTATGAACCAAGTATCTCTCCTGGCCACGGCCGATGTGGGATTTGCCTAGGGTGTCATACAAAGGTCCATGTTAATCTCCCAGAAATCAGTACTGTTACACTAAATGTGTACACATGGCACTCCCATGTTGAGCCTTCAATTTTCTCTCCTATCAAATTGTGCCACATGGTACAACCATGGAATATATAATGTTTTATGTTTTAAAAAAATCGAAAATCTATATTAAAACACAAGGTTTGGTCAAACACAATTATTAATGACAATTATTATTATTATATCACAATTATTAACTTTTCTAATTTTTTAAAACATTTATTCTCTTATACTCTTTTTTCAAAACATTTCTTCTCTCATAGTGAATAAAAAAAACTCAAATCATTGTTCATCTATTCTCCATCATCACCATCCTTCTTCTTCTTCTTCTTCTTCTTCTTCTTCAAGGTATTATCGATATGCACCCAAACATCGTGTTGAAAAAACATCGTGTTGGAAAACGAATCTTTTTTGAGTGGAAGCAGCCTTGGATTTTGGAGACGTTTAATGTATTCATGTAAATCTCTCTTTTGATCTATCTCTATTTTACAAATTTAATTTCCTTTTGGTTGTGGTTTTTATTTTTGTTGTGTTTGTTTGGTTCAACTGATTCCTGTGGAGATGAGTGAATGGGCTACTCAAATCAAAATCAATATCTTCTTTCGCATTTTTAACAAGGTATAAATCTTTGTTTTTGTTTCATTTATACCATCTCTATATTACATACTACATAATTACATAACGTTACCTATATTTTACGAAAGTAATTTAGAATGGACAAGGTGCATTTAGTTTGCATAACATGTTTTGAATTTGAAATTGCCAAAAAGATTGGGAATTTATCATAGGAATTTGAATTTATATTAATGTTTTTTTTGGTGCAAAACAATCACTGAGGAGTTAGGAATTCATCACTACGGGCAACACCCAGTGGTCGCTGAACCACCGTTGCGGCTCTTGCACCACCGACCACTATCTGCACCACCATCATCGGCGGTGGCGGCTGTGGTTGAGTTATGAGGGATGGATAGTTGGTGGATGAAATGACAGTGGTGGTTGAGATTTGGTATGCTTGGCGGTCACTAGCTGTAGATTCCAATTCCTTAGGTTGAGTCATTCACAATTTGAAAGGAATGTCGAAATCTTTTACATTTAGGGATTTGAGTGAATTAATTTTAATTACACGTTTTCTTTCAATCACACACATTAAAAATGTAAATTAAATATTTCTAATATTTCTGTGTTGGAAATTCATTATGTTTTTTTTTCGGAAATAATATCCCCTGAAATTCATTTTTGTAGGTTGTTCAAATGGTTTCATTCATGGATCGCCTGATTAAGTTGGAAAATCTTGACTTACATTTAACACCATACAGTGTGTTAGCCACTGGACATGATGAAGGTATGCTGTAATTCATAAAATCCAAGTCTCTAGCTCAGGTGTGATTATATCATCAATAAAACCTAGATTGTAAACCTTTTAATGTATTCACTTATTTATTTTTCACGTTTTAGTCTTTTTACTTTTTTTTAAACAAAAAGCAATAAATGAAAATGTGAAAATAAAATGACTTAAATTAGGAACTCATTAAATTTCCTTATTACATTCAAATTACTCATTTACTAAATTTATTGTAATTTATATTGGTAATAAGTTAAATTCATCATAATTAATACGCCTAATTTCATTTGAATTACTTTATTTTCAAACATTCAAAATCAAAATTTTAAAAAAAAATCCGGTTTTTAAAATTAAAGACATTTAAACACAAAATAAATGCTTAATTATTTGATTTGTCACATTACTATTTTTACCGTAT
Organism: Ambrosia x helenae; assembly: GCA_030844895.1. Classification (NCBI taxonomy): domain Eukaryota; kingdom Viridiplantae; phylum Streptophyta; class Magnoliopsida; order Asterales; family Asteraceae; genus Ambrosia; species Ambrosia x helenae. Next base: position 57,548,220 of record CM061227.1, read on the forward strand.
AATTAACATTTATCATGATTTACGCAACATTGAAAACATCTAATGTTAATAATTATGATTACCATTTCATTAATAACCTTTAAACACAATTTTTTTTTTAAAAAAATATGGTTTTTAAAATTAAAGACATTTAAACACAAAATAAATGCTTAATTCTTTAATTTGTCACATTACTATTTTTAGCGTATAATTAGCATTTATTATGATTTACACAATATTGGAAACATCTAATGTTAATAATTATGATTACCATTTCATTGATAACCTTTAAACACAAAATTATTAATCATATATAAATACATTTATAAATGTATTTAAACATTCAAAATCAAAATTTTTAAAAAATCTGGTTTTTAAAATTAAAGACATTTAAACACAAAATAAATGTTTAATTCTTTGATTTGTCACATTACTATTTTTAGCATATAATTAGCATTTATCATGATTGACACAATATTGGAAACCTCTAATGTTAATAATTATGATTACCATTTCATTAATAACCTATAAACACAAAATTATTAATCCTATATAAATATAAATACATTTATAAACAAAGTTAAATTTGAATTTTTTTCCATCATAATTAATACGCCTATTTTCATTTGAATTACTTTGTTTTCAAACCTTCAAAATCAAAATTTAAAAAAAAAAATCCAGATTTCAAAATTAAAGACATTTAAACACAAAATAAATGCTTAATTCTTTGATTTGTCACATTACTATTTTTAGCAAATAATTAGCATTTATCATGATTTACACAATATTGGAAACATCCAATGTTAATAATTGTGATTACCATTTCATTAATAACCTTTAAACACAAAATTATTAATCCTATATAATAATAAACACATTTATAAACAAAGTTAAATTTGAATTTTTTTTCATCATAATTAATACGCCTATTTTCATTTGAATTACTTTGTTTTCAAACATTCAAAATCAAAATTTAAAAAAAAATCCAGATTTTAAAATAAAGACATTTAAACATAAAATAAATGATTAATTCTTTGATTTGTCACATTACTATTTTTAGTATATAATTAGCATTTATCATGATTTACACAATATTGAAAACATCCAATGTTAATAATTGTGATTACCATTTCATTAATAACCTTTAAACACAAAATTATTAATCCTATATAAATATAAATACATTTATAAACAAAGTTAAATTTGAATTTTTTTCATCATAATTAATACGCCTATTTTCATTTGAATTACTTTTGTAAGTCCCGAATGCTAGATCTTGTGAAATGCAATAGATTGTTATCACTTATAAACACCTATTTGTTAGGTGTTTTAAGTTATTAATCCAGAAAAACAAAGATACTAGATGAACATGAATAAAACCGACACACACAATGAATAACATGATGATTCCATTTCTGATTTGATGATGAATAACCTTGGAATACACAGACTAGTGCGCACCTATTCACGTGTGCTACAAAGATAATCCCAAAACCCCAACCCTAGAGCTGTGCACACACTTTCTATTTATAACCAGGAGATGGGCCTGCGCACTTAGCATAAGTGCGCTGGGCCCGTCCAATTAAGTGCGCAGCTTAGGGTTTGCTTTACTAAACATTGTGTTAATTACATACTAAGTCCTTCAACTATCAAACTATACAACTGGCTATTAAAAGTCTATAATCTGGTAACTGTGGTCTCAATATAACCCAACAATACTCCCCCTAGACCAAAGCTACTAGTTATTCAATCTTCAATCAATCTCAACCTCGCTTTGCTCCCCCTCAACCTGTTCTGGGGGGTCTTGAATGTACAGTGCGACTGGATCTTCTTCAACCAATGGAGGAGCTTGAGTAGATTCTGTTGCAGGTCTTTCTGGATCAGCTACTGATGCAGGATCTTCTGTCTGTACCTCTGAAGTAGTCTCGACTTCAGGTTGAGTAACTTCTGCAGCAGCAATAGCAGCAGTAGCTTGAGCAGCTTTCTCTCTATCTTCATTTTCTTTGTCTGCTGCATTGATCCTGTCAACTATCTCAAGCAGTTCCCGCTTTAGCTTCATTGCCCGATCAACCGCCCTTCTAAATAAGACGGCCTCCTCAAATAACGCGTTCCCGGCACCCACATTAATCTGATTTGCAAACAGCATATTCAGATCTGACAGATTAAGCGCAAACACATCTACTGGATCCAAAATCCTCATAGCCTCCGAATCGTCCTGCAGTTTAATGACTGCTTCACCAGTGTTGCTGTCGTAAAACCACTTCTTAAAGTCCATCAGCATCACTGGAAGCTCAGATCGAATAGGAACTCGTGTGACGACCTGAGGAGGGTCAATCACATAAGTTATCATGCCACATCCTGTTGCTGGATCAATTCTTTTCTTGGAGATCCTCCTTCTTGGTTTCTGCGGCTTGAAGATTTGGAAATCAGTGTCACATTCTTTCCTTATAAACCATTCAAGCATGGACCCCGTGGTGTCGTGGGTGCGGTTGATGAATGGGGCCCTGCTAAGCTCCCTGATATCCCATCGAGGAAGAGACTTCTGTTCTTTTTGACCCTTGAAGTACTGTATCACTCCCCCCCCTTCTCTTCACGGCAAACAACCTTTTCTCTTCATCATACTTCCAGGAGATAATCTTCTCCTTGTGAGCTTCCCTAGTGTGATGGATGTTTTGATGCATGGCTGGAATGGTGATTGGCCTTCTAGGAAACCAAGTTGATCTTTCAGGATCCAACTTGTGCCCATCTGACGTCTCATAAACAACCTCTTCATCCATTCCCATCTCCACAAACCTATCAGGCATCTCATCTTCACTGATCTCATCAACCTCACTTTCCTCAGCCACTCTTTCTTTCTCCTTCTCTTCCTCCAGAAACTTTCCGAAATCATAAACCTCATCAGATGTTGCGCTAGGAGCACCAGTTTGCTGTTTCTTGAACTCTTGGAACATATCAAACATTTGCATCTGAACCTGATTCTGAAACTTGATCAGGTATCGTTGATCCTTGATGATTTTCTCCATGTTCCTGTTCTTGTGCTTGAGCTTCTTCACTTTCTTTCTCAGCTCTTGATTGTTGTGCACATCACTCTTCATGGTGCAGATTTCCCTGGCAGCCATTTTTCCAACCTCTTTCACTAGCTTCTCATACAGTTCCTGATGCACCGGTTTGCAACGTGGTGCAACAGGAGCTGAGGAGGATGGTTCAGCTGGCTGTTGAGGTGGAACTTTAGAGGCTGGAGCAGCAGCTGTGGAAGGCCCTGGTTGTTCTGGTTGTTCTGCCCCGAAGATGGATTCCAAGATCACTTGTTCCTCGATATCATCCTGAGTCATTACACGAGGAATCTCAGACTGAGGCAACTGTTCTCTTCTTTTCTTTCTTGTTGCCCTCTCGAACTCAGCAACTTATTGTAAGGCTGCAGTAGTCTCAAGCTGTTCGGGTGTCTGTGTTTCTCTGCTCTCTTGTAATAGACCAGTTGGCCTTTGCTTCTTAGTGGGCTTGGATGGAGCTGGTTCAGTTGCCACTCTTTTTCCCCTTTCTTTTTCACGAGCAATCTCTTCAGCAGTTGGCTGAGCTGAAGAAGGGGTGGGTTCAGATGAACCAGGTGCAGAAGCAGCCGTCGGTTGTTGACGAGTTTCAGTAGCATCCAGTCTTCTCTTCTTGATCTTGTTGTAAAGTTCCATCACCAAAGGATATCGCTGGGCTGCATACATATTCTCCAGCATGGGTTCCCAATCAGGCGTGTTGCACTCAGTGAAGAATCGTGCACCCTTGGTGAAATTGTATTGATCACCAAGGGGCAGATTCTCGTGTTGTGCGTTGATCATCATTTGCACGAACCTTGGGTACATAACCCATTTTCCTGACCCAGCTTCAGCATTCTTTACCATGTAATCGAAGATCATGTCCGACAAGTTGAAGGCTTTGTTCTTGCAAATCTTTATCATTGCTGTGGACCATTCAGTACTGAGCGCGTTGTAGCCTCCTTTTCTATGACATATAGACATAATAAATACGTGACTGATTAGTCTCCAGTCTCTTGTCAGCTGGCTTTTCTTAATATCGCCTCTCTTTTCAAAATCTCCCTTGTAGCCGAAATTCTTGAACTGTTGGTGGATATCTGCTTTGGCCATGAATCTGACAGTTCCTGGCTGATCTTGCAGTCTCAGCACGTTCCGAACGGTATCTTCAGTGATGACTACAGCCTTGTTTCGGACTGTAGCGTTGATTCGCTTGACTCTTCCAGCAGTTTCAACTCGAGCAGACCTCCAGAAGTCTTCGATGTGAGAACAATAGACTGGTACAATGTGCTGCACAGCATATCCGACTTTGCTGTGTCTGATCCAAGTCACTACGTCTTTAAACTTCACATCATCAGTCTCAAGATTCATCGGCTGGTTGTGCATTCCTCTCGAATCCCAGTCAAGTGCCATCTGTTTAAACCAAGAGCACGAAAAGCCAATTAGATCTCTTGAATAAGAATCGACGATCAATGACTGACCTTAGACTTAAACTTAGACGGACAACGTACTTAGACTTAGATTTCATTATTATATATTTTTTTTAAGTTTTGTAATTATAACAGTCATAGGATTAAGGTTTGATGGATTGGTTTCATCAGTGTCCATGATACGTTTGATTTTCAGTTTTAAGATTATTAACGTCCGGGTTTAAGTACGCAGTCCGTTCAAGTGTCTCAATGGTCAAGATGAATGTCACACTTTGTTTAAAGTCCAAGTGCGCATGTTCACAAGTTCACAGGCCAAGTCACAGTCAATTGAGTCAAGTACTTAGTCAAGTACGCACATACTTGACTGAGCACTTAGGTTAGTGCGCAGGCAATGGCCGGTAAGAACTCAAGTGCGCAGATCAGTCATGATTTGGGCATGGTAACCCCTTGGCAACACAGTCAAGTCTGCGTACTAGATAAGTACGCAGACACTTAAACCTTCGTTTAAGATTTTAAGTTCACACTCAAGTACGCAGGACATTAGGGTTTCTTGTGGCTTTAATAAGTATGAGACAAGTGCGGAGTCTCTATGAGACAAGTGCGCACTTGTTCATCCTTAAGTGCGCAATCTTCATGAGTTAAAAACCCAATGAAACAACTAAATCCCCAACAGATGCATTTTAATCAAGCTTTTAGGCCCTGTAATCACAAATGAAAGATAATTAGTATATATCAACTACCTTATCACGAATAAGAATCAACAAGATGAAGAAAAGGCTGTGATTAAGGGTTGATTAGGGTGTGATAATAGGAATTTTGGGGATAATGATGATGATGATGATGAACGATGATGATGATTAGATGTGGTTAAGGTAAATTAGGGTTAGGATAAATCTGTTTAAAAAAAATTACAGAATATATATATATATATATATATATAATATATATAAATATATATATATATATATACAGTGACCAAATGGGCCTGCGCACTTGAGTCAAGTGCGCAGGGGCCCAATTAAGTACGCATAGCCCATATTTTGGCCCAATAAGAGTTTAAAGGCCCAAATCCATTTTAATATGTGGGGATTCAACAAATCTCACCTTCTGCATTCAAGATCATACTAATCATACCTGCCAGAGCCCGTTTCAACTTCACGTTGGATAGCTGCAGCCTAAGAACAATTGTCGGTATGCTTGTCCACTTAAATCCATGCCTTTTATCTTTCAACATGAGTTTGGTGATGATGTTTATCATGTTGTTCGGTAATATTGACGAAAATTTTATGGACCCCACAGTGTGCTAGGTATTGGCCTACCGATCCTCAAGGTTTATTGAAAAATAATGATGAGAGCTTCAGGTCTATGTTACCATAAGCAAAGAAGATGATCATTATCTTGATCAGATGATGAGAGCTTCAGGTCTATGTTACCATAAGCAGAGAAGATGATCATCTGATCGTTTGGTGAGCTATCTAGATATGTTTGCACGTCACTAAAATTGCGTGTCTTTTGCTGCTCAGTTTCAAAAATTTTCTTTTTCTTAGCCCCGCATTGGTAGCTTGCACTCTTAGATGTCTTTTGATTTACCTATGCACAAAATTTTCTGTGTCTTTTTATTTCTCAACCTGTGTATGACCGGACTCAGCTTGTGCAGACCTATAGCATAGTGGGAATCCAGCTTTCCGTGTAGATCTTAATTGTTAATCACCTATTAGCAGTTTACTTGATTCCAGGCTGAATCTACCGACACATCGTTGCTTGAGGCCACAACATCCTCTGGGTCCTATTCACATGCTGACGAGATATGATTAGTTCCTATCATTTCCTGAAGTAATTTTGCATTAGGAATGGACTAGTTGTACTTTCTCCCCCAAAAATCTTGTTTTAAGTAAAAAGAAGATTTTTCTATAAAATATGCACAAGTAATTTTTTTTTATTCAAAATTTATCATCTCAAGCCATGTAACCAACTGATGAAACCGGGTTTTGTCAAAAGCTTTTGTAAAGATATCTGCCTTTTGATCAGCAGTATCTATTGGCAACACCTGTATATATCCTTTGTCGTGAGCATCGCGAATTGAGTGAATCCGAATTTCAATGTGTTTGGTTTTAGAATGATCAATTGGATTCTTCACGATGTCACGACAGGCATCATTATCAATAAAAATAGGTGTATGCATGACGTTCAAACCGTAGTCCAAAAGCTGATTTTGGATCCATAACACATGACAACAACAATTGGATGCAGCTGTGTATTCAGCTTGAGCAGTGGAGATGGACACTGTAGTCTGCTTCTTGCTCTGCCAAGATACTAGCCTGTTACCCAGAAATTGACAACCACCAGAGACGGACTTTCTGTCAATCCTACAACCTGCATGATCACTATCAGAGTAAGCGATTAAATCAAAATTATCACTCTTAAGATACCATAGACCAAGTTTTGGTGTCCCTTTGAGGTAGCGGAAGACTCTTTTCACTGCAGTTTCATGCGATTGCTTAGGATTGGACTGAAAACGCGCACAGCATCCAACTGCCCACATGATATCTGGTCTGCTGGCTGTTAGATACATCAGAGAGCCAATCATTGATCGATAAGTGTGAGGATTCACTGAAAGGCCTTGAAGATCTAATACAAGTGTTGTTTGGGCCGCAAAAGGAGTATTAGACGGCTTGCAGTCGGTCATGTTGTATTTTGCCAGAATGTCTCTTGTATACTTGGCTTGGTGGATGAGAATTCTGTCTTCTTTCTACTGAACTTCCAAGCCTAAGAAAAAAGATAATTCTCCCATCATGCTCATTTCAAATTGAGACTTCATAATGCTTTCAAATTCCCTGCACAAGTTTTCATCAGTGGAGCCAAAGATAATATCGTCAACATAAATTTGAACAAGGATAGAATGTTTGTTGACTTCTTTGGTGAACAGAGTCATGTCAATCTTCCCTCTGGTGTACCCATTCTGCATCAAGTATGAAGATAATGTCTCATACCAAGCTCGAGGAGCTTGATGAAGTCCATAAAGAGCCTTATCCAATTTGTAGTACTTGTTGGGATGATGAGGGTCTTCAAAACCTGGGGGTTGACAGACGTAGAATTCTTCCTTGATCTTCCCGTACAGGAATGCACTCTTTACGTCCATTTGAAAGACTTTGAAGTTCTTGTATGAGGCGTATGCCAGGAAGATACGGATGGCTTCAAGTCGAGCAACTGGAGCGAACACTTCCTCATAATCAATACCTTCCTGCTGACGAAAGCCGTGAACTACCAGACGAGCCTTGTTCTTGATCACCACACCTCTTTCATCCATTTTGTTGCGAAACACCCATCTTGTTCCGATAGGATATTTCCCTTCAGGTAGATCCACAAGTTCCCAGACCTTGAGCTTTCTAAACTGATACAGCTCATCCTGCATGGCTTCAACCCAACTTGCATCTCTAACAGCATCTTCAATGCTGAAGGGTATCGTCTGAGATAAGAAGGCTGATAGTGCAATATTAAGTTTATCTGCCTGATTCCTAGTGAGAACACCCTCAGAGATTGGTCCAATGATGTTCTCCACAGGATGATTCTTAGATGACTTAAATCCCATGTTTGGTTCTTCTTGAATTTGGGAAGGCAGATTAGAAAGGTGATCTACAGGAGTTGATGAGCTGGATGGATCATTTGCAGACTGTTGTGTTGAAGATGTTTCTTCTGAAGCTGGAGTACTTTCAGGAGATGGAGTAGTTTCAACAGTTGCATCACCATTTGTGGACTGAAGAGGAACAATTGGATCAGCTACGAGTGGAGAAAAACGGGTGGTGAACGGTGCAGCATCGTCTTCGAAGAATAAAGAGTATCTTCAAGAGGAGAAGGATCGGCTGCTTGATTGTTAGTTGATTGTTCTTCAATGATACTGAAATTGTTGAAAACAACGTCCATGTCAAAGAACCAGTCAGGACCGGCTCTTGTGTTAGTAGAGTTGGATTCCTGCCAATCAACATAGAAAGATTCGAGAACCATTTTGGTTCGTTTGTTGTACACTCTATAAGCCTTTTGACTTGAAGAGTATCCAACAAAGAAGCACTCATCTCCAACTGCATCAAACTTCATTATATTCTCGTAGTTGTTAAGCAGCGTACATGAGCATCCAAACGGCCTGAAGTAGTCAATCAGAGGTTTTCTTTTAAAAAGCAATTCATAACCTGTTTTCCCGCGCGTCTTTACAATTAAGACTCTGTTAAGAACATAACAGGCGATATACACAGCTTCAGCCCAGAAGATGATCGGCAATTTGGAGTCGATTAGCATGGTTCTGGCCGCTTCAATAAGTGTACTATTCTTCCTTTCCGTCACACCCTCAAATTACCACTTGCGGGGTTTTACCGCGAGGCGCATGACAAACCAGGATCCAAGTCAACAATCACAATAAACGACACTATATGAAGTACGTAAACCCAAAAACATAAATTTCATAAGCGGAAGCATTTAAAGAATTTAATCTCTACAAAACAGTGTTCCCAAGTATCCAAGACATTTATTACAAAACGTGCACTAAAATCTAGACGCCAATGCAGACCCGTGCGCCTAGTTCCGTTCATTGCTACCTTAGCGACCTGAGAAAAACATGCCAAAAAGATGTCAACATATAATGCTGGTGAGTTCACAGGTTTGTTCAAAAATGTTACCAAAGTGTTACCATGTCCATACTATATCAATGTTACCAAGTACGCTAGCTAGGCGTATGTTTCATTACTACTACGATTGGAAACCATTACTAGACACGTTTAGCAATGTTCAGCATGTTTAAGCAGCCCGTATGTTCAGCATGATACCAATGTACCTGTTCGAGACAATATGCACCCGCCCGGCCCTCCAAGCCGACGAGTGGGGCAGGTCACGCCCAATAGATCTATCCACATTTTCCCCGTTGTGCAAACCCGCACATTCATGGTTTCCCCCGGGACTTTCCAAAAGATCGTATAGCAATAATAAGTTAAAACCATAGTATGACATATGTTACCAAAACAGTTTAGCGCATGTTTTCTCCCCCAAAAGTTAAAGCAGTAAAAGTGGGGCCGTGAACTCACCTTAGATAGCGTTCTTCAAATATAAGTAAAGATGTTTAGCCCTTGATAATCCCTCTACCGGAGATCTATCAAAATGTTCACATAAGTGTTCCGACTAATAACCATAAGGTTATCTAGTCCCCGATTGTCCAGATCGTAACCAAGTATGTTTTAAAGCGTGTTTAAATGTTTAACCGACACACTAGACCGACCCGACATCCCGTTGGTGACCCATTACCTTAACTAATCAAGTACACGTAGATTACACACAAGGTTCAAGCATAAAACACTTAGTTTGTATCAAAAATCTCATTTCTGCATCAGAACGGTCGAACCAGTCAGTTTTGAGTCTCCTTCGCACCTTTTTATAGTACGTTCGACCGTTTGATGCTTCCTTCGCCCGTTTATTCACATTCGTCCAGAAAAATCCCAGGTTCGACCCTGGATCCTCCTTCGCACCATCGACTGGTCGAAGGAGGCCAGGTTCGCCCCTGTTGTATTATTTTTCCTAAAAACGCTTCAAACACATTCAAAACGACCCGAAACATCATCAAACACAGCAGTCAAGCATGAATAACTTATCCCTACAAAACCCCATCGATTTCCCCCGATAATACGTCCGTTTCAGCCCTTTCCCAAAATGGTAAAGATTATGGAAACATCACTTTCATGCATGGATTATTTACCCAATTTGGAAACTTTTGAAATCGATTCATGTTTAGCTCAAAATACTCGGTTCGTCGATTATCCGATCTTTCTTATTCATTCTATTGATCATAAATATGCATGCATCAAGTATTAATCCAATAAAACCCCCAAATATCAATATACCCAATCCTAACCCTAGACAACCATAATCCAATCATTAACAACAATCCTATATCATGTTTCTATCATAGATATAGCAGCAAATCAGTGAACAACACATAACACTACATAATACACTACTAACACATGTTATTCATTATGAAAACCTATGTTAAATGATCATGTTTTGATTTAGAAAGATGTTTAAAAGGTTTTTAATCATAAAAACACCCTTAGAACAGATCTGGACAATTAGGGTTAGATGAAAACGAATTAAAATGCTTTTAAAAGATTTAGGATTATGAACACACCTTGGATTCTTGTTTAGATGTTGTAGATGGGTTAGATTATGAAAAAGAAGAGCAAAAACTCCTTCCTTAGTGTTTACGATCGTTTGAGAGCGTTTTGGGACGGTTAGGGTTTGTGAAATGATGAAAAATGACAAAGGTTGGTATTTATACTAGTCTTCCTTCGCACCAACACATTGGTCGAATGTAGGCTCCTTCGCCCCTTTCACAGGGTCGAATGAGCCCTGTTTGGTCGAAGGAAATTTCTCAATTTCCACTTCCCTGGTTCGCCCACTTGCATGGGTCGAACCAGATATTTTTCCTCTCCTTCGACCACTCGAAGTGGTCGAACCAGAGCCCCTTTTTAACTAGTTTTCCAGTTTGTCGTGTTTAACGCATTCTAACACATCTTAACACATAAGCATGCATCCTTAGTCTATATTTAACACATTAAAGCACAGATAATCATTTACACATCATTTAAACACATCTATGTATATAATCCACCACACGACCCATAATCTACACATATACTTAATTAGTTCATGTAATGTCACCAACAACGGAACCCGGTACTAGTGTATTACCAAAACGACTCCCAATGATCCTCCAGATCATTGTACCCTGGACAATCCTAACTTGACCCGACTCAACTAACCCAGTTAAGTTTGTTTATAAACGTTTCTCGCTAAGGTAGACTTAGATGTTACTAATATGTTTAAGCCGAACATGCGGGTGTCACATCATCCCCACGTTGAAAGAATTTTCGTCCCGAAAATTGCGCAAAGCCCAAAAAGAAAGAAACGAAAAGAACCGAACAAAAAGAAACTTACCGGATGTCACATCATCCCTACGTTGAACGGAATCTCGACCCGAGATTCATTCCGCCTCAGCAGTAACATGCCTCGATTCAAATGCGCGCTTCGGAAAGAGATGAGGATACTTAGATTTCATGTGATCCTACCGTTCCCATGTGAACTCCGGTCCACGGTTCGAGTTCCAACGGACTTTAACGATGCGGATTTTACTCCGACGAAGGCTACGAATCTTGTAGTCGAGAATCTCGACAGGTTCCTCCACAATGCGAAGACGATCATCAACCTTGATCTCTTCCAATGGTACAATGAGAGATTCATCAGCCAAACACTTCTTTAAGTTAGACACATGGAAGACGTTGTGTACACTACCGAGCTCCGCCGGTAAGTCAAGTCTGTATGCCACCGGTCCAATCCGATCCAAGATTGCGAACGGTCCGACATAACGAGGGTTAAGCTTGCCACGCTTTCCAAAGCGTATGACGCCCTTCCATGGTGAAACTTTCAGAAGTACTTTGTCCCCAACCTGGAACTCCAAAGGTTTTCGACGGCGATCGGCATAACTCTTCTGACGATCCCGTGCAGCAGCCAAACGTTGACGGATCTGTACGAGTTTCTCCGAAGTTTCGTACACGAGTTCCGGACCTGTGAGCTGGCTCTCGCCCACCTCGGCCCAACAAAGTGGTGATCGGCATTTCCGTCCGTAAAGAGCCTCGAACGGAGCTGCCTTGATGCTAGAGTGATAGCTGTTATTGTAGGAGAACTCCACTAACGGCAGGTGGATTTCCCAACTTTTGCCAAAATCGATAACACATGCCCGAAGCATGTCTTCCAAGGTTTGAATCGTCCGCTCACTCTGTCCATCAGTTTGCAGATGATAAGCCGTACTCATATCCAACTGAGTACCCAAAGCCTTGTGCAGAGCCTTCCAGAAACGCGAAGCGAAACGAGAATCACGATCAGAGATAATAGAAACAGGCACCCCGTGCCGAGCAACCACCTCCTTAAGGTAAAGTCGAGCTAACCGCTCGAGTCCATCGGTTTCCTTAATAGGTATAAAACGTGCCGATTTTGTCAGCCGGTCAACAATCACCCAAATCATATCATAACCACTAGGTGACCTTGGCAGCTTGGTGACAAAATCCATCGTGATTCGTTCCCACTTCCATTCCGGAACCTCTGGTTGTTGCAGGAGACCAGACAGCCTCTGATACTCCACCTTGACTTTAGCACAAGTCAAACATTTGCTGACATAAGAAGCTATGTCAGCTTTCATGTTCGGCCACCAATAAAGTATCTTCAAATCCTGATACATCTTATCGGAGCCAGGGTGAATAGAATACCGGGACTTGTGAGCTTCATCCAGAACAAGCTCGCGCAATCCCCCGAACAATGGGACCCAAACACGCCCCGCAAAATAGTGCAAGCCATCAGTCCTGAGCTCAAGATGCTTGTCAGCACTGTGCATCGTTTCAGCCTTAAGGTTTTCCTCCTTCAAGGCTTCCAACTGTGCAGAACGGATTTGGTCAGGCAACGATGAATGCATGGTGAGCTGTAAGGCTCGAACACGGCGAGGGTTAACAGACTCCTTCCTGCTCAAGGCGTCCGCCACAACGTTCGCCTTGCCAGGATGATACTTGATAGCGCAGTCATAATCGTTCAGGAGTTCAACCCAACGACGCTGCCGCATGTTCAACACCTTCTGGTCGAAAATATGCTGAAGACTCTTGTGATCGGTATATACTTCACACTTGGTACCGTACAAGTAATGTCTCCAGATTTTCAACGCAAAGACCACTGCACCCAGTTCCAAGTCATGAGTAGTGTAGTTCTTCTCATGAACTTTGAGTTGACGAGAAGCATAAGCAATAACCTTCCCGCGCTGCATCAACACGCAACCGAGACCACGAATGGAAGCATCACAGTACACAACGAAATCATCAGTGCCTTCCGGCAGGGATAAGATAGGTGCAGAACAAAGTTTAAGCTTCAGCATCTGAAATGCTGATTCTTGGGGTTCATCCCAGTCGAACTTTCGGTCCTTCTGGGTAAGAGCAGTGAGGGGTTGAGCGATCTTCGAAAATCCCTCAATGAAACGACGATAATAACCGCAAGACCTAGGAATTGCCGCACCTCAGATGGCGTCTTTGGTGCTTCCCAGTCTTTAATAGCTTCGATCTTAGCCGGATCGACATGAATTCCCAGTTCATTCACCACATGTCCTAGGAATTGAACTTCACGCAACCAAAAATCACACTTTGAGAACTTAGCATACAACTGCTCTTGTCTCAAAAGTTCCAAGACCAACCGCAGATGTTCCTCGTGATCCGCCTTGTTCTTGGAATAGATCAGAATGTCGTCAATAAACACGATGAAGAACTTATCAAGGTAAGGCTTGCAAACGCGGTTCATCAAATCCATGAACACCGCAGGTGCGTTAGTGAGACCAAAAGGCATGACCAAGAACTCAAAATGGCCATAACGAGTGCGAAAAGCAGTCTTCTGAATGTCAGCTTCCCTGACGCGCAACTGGTGATAACCGGACCGCAAATCAATCTTCGAATAATAGCTGGAGCCCTGAAGCTGGTCAAAGAGATCATCAATGCGAGGAAGAGGATAACGATTCTTGATGGTCACTTTGTTCAGCTCACGATAATCAATACACATACGAAGACTTCCGTCCTTCTTCTTCACAAACAAAATAGGAGCTCCCCACGGGGAAGAACTCGGTCGGATGAAACCCTTTTCCAAGAGTTCTTGTAACTGGCTGGACAACTCTTGCATCTCAGGAGGTGCAAGTCGATACGGAGCTCGGGCAATAGGAGCTGCGCCCGGAGTGAGATCAATACCAAACTCAACCTGACGATGGGGAGGAAGACCAGGTAAATCATCAGGAAACACATCAGAAAAGTCACGAACCACCGGGATATCCTCGATCTTCTTCTCATCGTCAGAAGAAACGTTAACAAGTGCCAGAACGGCCGAACAGCCCTTTCGAAGATACTTACGGGCTTTCATGCTAGAAATGATACTCAGCGGAGCACCGCTTTTCTCGCCACGAACCGAAAGAATCTCTCCATCAGGGAGAGGGATCCGAATAACCTTGTCAAAACAAACGATCTCCGCGCGATACAATGATAACCAATCCATGCCAACCACGACATCAAAACTACCCAGAGGTACCGGCATAAGGTCAATGGGGAAAGACAAACCTGACAGTTCCAAACGACATTCCCTAAGGGTGTGTGTCGCTTCGATTTTCTTACCATCAGCCAATTCTATTAAGTACTTAGCCTCTAAAGGTGTGGGTACTATATCTAGCAATCGACTAATATCCAAAGATACGAAACTCTTATCGGCACCAGAATCAAACAAAACAGAAACATAGCGATCATTAAGAAGGAACGTACCGGTAACTGTGTCTGGATCCTGCCTAGCCTCTGCAGATCCAATGACGAAAGCACGTGCAGTCCTGCCTCCGCCGCCATTGTTCCCGTTACCGTTCCCGCCCCTCCCATTATCGCCCTGTTTCAGTTTGGGACAATCACGCTTGAAATGCCCCGTGTCACCACAGTTATAACACCCTGCCTCCCCTAAGTCCCCTGAGTAGCAGGAGCAGGAGCAGCCGCAGGAGTCTGGGTTGGGGTGAGCGTTACCTTGCAATCCTTAGTATGGTGCCCCAACTGATGGCACCGATGACAACGAGCCCTATCACAACCCCCAGAGTGATGAAAACCACACTTGTTGCACTTGGGATGCTTCCCGACATACCCACCGTCTTCGCCCCAGAAGAAGACCCAGACGTATCAAATTTCTTCGCCGGCTGAGCTGGCACCACACTCTTCCCCACACTCTCCCACTTCCTCTTGTTCCCCTCAGCAGCCTTCACAGTAGTACCCTTGGGTGGCAAAACGCCTTCCGCCACCTTCAGATTAGTCATCCGATGAGCTGATCGGACAACTTCGGCAATAGTGGGAAGATTCCCAGCAGCCACCAATCCAGCAATCTCGGGCACTAGTCCAGACACATAGTGCTCGATCCTCCTGTACTCGGGTGTGTGTAAGTCAGGACACAACACCGCCAGCTCGTTCCTCCTCACAGTATACTCCTCAATCTCCGACCCAACCATCTTGTAACTCCAGACCTCATGCTCCAACTTCTGTATCTCCTCCCTCGGACAGTACTCACTTCTCAAAAGCTGCACAAACTCCGCCCAAGGCATAGCAATAGCCTCTCCCAACCCATGTTCTGAGTGGTAGCATTCCACCACGACAATGCAGGCCCCTCAAATGTCGCAGTAGCATACTTCACTCGGTCCCCAGCAGGACAGTTACACATAACGAACACAGATTCCACCTTCTCCAGCCATCGGAGCAGCCCCACCGCTCCCTCAGTTCCAGCGAAGTTATGGGGCTGACAGTCCCTAAACTTCTTATAAGAGCATTGAGGTGGGGGTGGATTGGCACCAACACCTGAAACACGGTACACGAGTAAAACACAAACGAAAGGACACGAAACCCAAAAATGAGGCAAGGTCGACAGAAATCAACTCACCACCCATGGCATTAATCCCAGCCTGGAAATTAGCCATAGCCATATTCACTTGCTGCTGGAGCAAGTTGTTCAACTCAGCCTGGGTCATGTTGATGTTCCCACGACCACCGCCTCCGGCACGACCACCGCCGCCACCACGACGTCCACCACCGCGAGCACCAGACATGATCTAACAAATCAAGAAATCGAGAGATTCAGATTCACTTCCAGTGTCAACCACTAGAAATTTTTCAAGAGTTAACCTAGGGACAAATTCAGGACCATACATCCAAACTCGAAGTCCATCGGGATTTTCATGCAACCCAGTTTATTATTTCGTGTGCACCCGAAATGATAAACTGCTCTACATGGTCCTCCAGATGTACCCCTAATCTAGACCCCAGTCACCGAACATTGTCGCCTATGTGGCAATAGGTGCAAGTGTAAGAAGGCATGTGTGTGCGAGAACCAACAAATCAACCCCTCCTCCTTCAATCCAGAAGAAGAAGACAAGAGTAGGTAAGAACCCAAATAAAAACGGATGATGTAACGGAGAAGCATGATGATGATGTAAGGACACCCCGACAACGTTAGTACATATCCCATTAATAGACCCAAAGTATGTGACCGTCTAGTGTGTGCAACTCGGCTATAGACCAGACTCTACATGCAGTCCTAGTTCACTATAACCATTGGCTCTGATACCAATCTGTCACACCCTCAAATTACCACTTGCGGGGTTTTACCGCGAGGCGCATGACAAACCAGGATCCAAGTCAACGATCACAATAAACGACACTATATGAAGTACGAAAACCCAAAAACATAAATTTCATAAGCGGAAGCATTTAAAGAATTTAATCTCTACAAAACAGTGTTCCCAAGTATCCAAGACATTTATTACAAAACGTGCACTAAAATCTAGACACCAATGCAGACCCGTGCGCCTAGTTCCGTTCATTGCTACCTTAGCGACCTGAGAAAAACATGCCAAAAAGATGTCAACATATAATGCTGGTGAGTTCACAGGTTTGTTCAAAAATGTTACCAAAGTGTTACCATGTCCATACTATATCAATGTTACCAAGTACGCTAGCTAGGCGTATGTTTCATTACTACTACGATTGGAAACCATTACTAGACACGTTTAGCAATGTTCAGCATGTTTAAGCAGCCCGTATGTTCAGCATGATACCAATGTACCTGTTCGAGACAATATGCACCCGCCCGGCCCTCCAAGCCGACGAGTGGGGCAGGTCACGCCCAATAGATCTATCCACATTTCCCCCGTTGTGCAAACCCGCACATTCATGGTTTCCCCCGGGACTTTCCAAAAGATCGTATAGCAATAATAAGTTAAAACCATAGTATGACATATGTTACCAAAACAGTTTAGCGCATGTTTTCTCCCCAAAAGTTAAAGCAGTAAAAGTGGGGCCGTGAACTCACCTTAGATAGCGTTCTTCAAATATAAGTAAAGATGTTTAGCCCTTGATAATCCCTCGACCGGAGATCTATCAAAATGTTCACATAAGTGTTCCGACTAATAACCATAAGGTTATCTAGTCCCCGATTGTCCAGATCGTAACCAAGTATGTTTTAAAGCGTGTTTAAATGTTTAACCGACACACTAGACCGACCCGACATCCCGTTGGTGACCCATTACCTTAACTAATCAAGTACACGTAGATTACACACAAGGTTCAAGCATAAAACACTTAGTTTGTATCAAAAATCTCATTTCTGCATCAGAACGGTCGAACCAGTCAGTTTTGAGTCTCCTTCGCACCTTTTTATAGTACGTTCGACCGTTTGATGCTTCCTTCGCCCGTTTATTCACATTCGTCCAGTAAAAATCCCAGGTTCGACCCTGGATCCCTCCTTCACACCATCGACTGGTCGAAGGAGGCCAGGTTCGCCCCTGTTGTATTATTTTTCCTAAAAACGCTTCAAACACATTCAAAACGACCCGAAACATCATCAAACACAGCAGTCAAGCATGAATAACTTATCCCTACAAAACCCCATCGATTTCCCCCGATAATACGTCCGTTTCAGCCCTTTCCCAAAATGGTAAAGATTATGGAAACATAACTTTCATGCATGGATTATTTACCCAATTTGGAAACTTTTGAAATCGATTCATGTTTAGCTCAAAATACTCGGTTCGTCGATTATCCGATCTTTCTTATTCATTCTATTGATCATAAATATGCATGCATCAAGTATTAATCCAATAAAACCCCAAATATCAATATACCCAATCCTAACCCTAGACAACCATAATCCAATCATTAACAACAATCCTATATCATGTTTCTATCATAGATATAGCAGCAAATCAGTGAACAACACATAACACTACATAATACACTACTAACACATGTTATTCATTATGAAAACCTATGTTAAATGATCATGTTTTGATTTAGAAAGATGTTTAAAAGGTTTTTAATCATAAAAACACCCTTAGAACAGATCTGGACAATTAGGGTTAGATGAAAACGAATTAAAATGCTTTTAAAAGATTTAGGATTATGAACACACCTTGGATTCTTGTTTAGATGTTGTAGATGGGTTAGATTATGAAAAAGAAGAGCAAAAACTCCTTCCTTAGTGTTTACGATCGTTTGAGAGCGTTTTGGGACGGTTAGGGTTTGTGAAATGATGAAAAATGACAAAGGTTGGTATTTATACTAGTCTTCCTTCGCACCAACACATTGGTCGAATGTAGGCTCCTTCGCCCCTTTCACAGGGTCGAATGAGCCCTGTTTGGTCGAAGGAAATTTCTCAATTTCCACTTCCCTGGTTCGCCCACTTGCATGGGTCGAACCAGATATTTTTCCTCTCCTTCGACCACTCGAAGTGGTCGAACCAGAGCCCCTTTTTAACTAGTTTTCCAGTTTGTCGTGTTTAACGCATTCTAACACATCTTAACACATAAGCATGCATCCTTAGTCTATATTTAACACATTAAAGCACAGATAATCATTTACACATCATTTAAACACATCTATGTATATAATCCACCACACGACCCATAATCTACACATATACTTAATTAGTTCATGTAATGTCACCAACAACGAAACCCGGTACTAGTGTATTACCAAAACGACTCCCAATGATCCTCCAGATCATTGTACCCTGGACAATCCTAACTTGACCCGACTCAACTAACCCAGTTAAGTTTGTTTATAAACGTTTCTCGCTAAGGTAGACTTAGATGTTACTAATATGTTTAAGCCGAACATGCCGGGTGTCACACTTTCAGCAACTCCATTCTGTTGAGGAGTTCTCGTAGCACTGTACTGAAGATGAATTCCTTTGTTGTTGCAGAAAGTCACGAAGCTTTGATTTTTGAATTCAGTTCCATGATCGCTTCTGATTGATCTAAATTTTGTCTTCACTATGTTCTCAATGAGAGGAACAAACAACATCAATATCTCAGCAGCTTCACTTTTGTATTCTAAGAAGTACACCCATGTAAAGCGAGAAAAATCTTCTGTTATCACCAAACAATAAGACTTTTTAGCTAAACTTTTAACACTAATAGGACCGAAAAGATCCATATGTAGTAATTGAAGAGGTGAGTCTATAGAGTTCACTGTTTTGGACTTGTGCGATTTCTTGTGTTGTTTTCCTTTGGCACATGCTAAACATTTTTCAGAAAAAGGGAATTCCTTTGAAGGAAGACCTCTGACAAGATTTAGTTTTGAAAGCATGTTAATGTTTTTGAAATTAACATGTCCTAATCGCCTGTGCCATAACAGTGACTCTGACTCGGATGCTTTAGAAAGTAAGCATGTCATTTGACATTCTGATTTAGCATCTCTCATATTTATCACATATGTGTTATTTTGTCTAGGAGCTTTTAGCATGATCATATTAGTGGGCGGAATGAATCCAGATTTCAGAAAGATGCACTCCATGTCATTGAATAACACAGATATTCCTTTGTCGCAGACTTGTGACACGCTCAACAGGTTGTAGCACAATTCTGGAACATAGTTCACATCTTCTAACGTCAGTGTGTCAGAGACCACATCTCCTATTCCTACAATCTTTCCGCCTTTTTCATTTCCAGCGAAGGCAACGAACTCTCCATCAATAAATCTGTAGTTCTTGAGAAGTTCTTTTAGACCAGTCATGTGTCTAGAAGCCCCGCTATCAACATGCCATAGATATCTCATCAGGGCTATCAGCCATTTCTGTAACTTATTCTGAAATACAAAAGAAAAACACAAGAAATACACATATAAATACAAGAGACTCTATGTACAATGACCACTCGAACCTTTACTTAGTTGACTTTGGGAATCCAGGTTTGGTTTAGTTTTGATCTATCGTGATTTTCACCCAAACCTGACTCTTGTGTTTTCAAAAATTTTGTGGTTTTATCAAAGATTTTTACTGTTTCTTGAAGGTTTTTAATCTAATCAGAAAGACAGTTTAGTGCTTTGACATCACTGAATTTTAAATGACATGTTTTGACCACATGACCCTCATTTCCACATCTAAAGCATTTTGAGTGCTTTGGCTTGATCTTTGGAGAGGGTCTGGATGATGATGGTTGTGATGCTCTTCTCTTGATCTTGCTTGAGCATGAGCTTTCACTGGAACATGGTTCATCAATGTTGTTGTTGCTTGATCTCTCATTTGTATTGTAGTCTGGCTCGCTAATGTCACTTTCTGTATCACTCTGTGATTCTTCAGGACATGACATATCTGTTGATGATGGAGTAAACTCTGGAATTTCTTCAGTAAGAAATTTTTCAAACCTGTTTCTTTTTAATTCTGGTACAAACGGAGATGGTCTATATACATTTTCATTATCAGAGAATGCATCATTAAGATCAACACAAACTTGCATAACATTGTCAACACAAATATCTGAGCGTTTGATAGGATTCTTCCTATCATCAGGGTCCACAACGCCCTTTAAATTAAGTTTAGATGTTAATGTAGTAGAGTCATCCGGCCTAGATAAACTATTACAGTTATCCATCCTAGATAAACTATTATAATCATCCAGTTTAGTTAAGTTATTACATTCATCCGAATTCAAAATAGTTTTAGACTTGTCATGACTCCAGATAAACCAATTCACTGTAGAGTAATTGGCACCTGGGTGACCTAACCCCATCGTTTGTCCACCACAACTTTCATCATTGTCCACCTGATCCTGTTGGGTCATATCTGCACTGCTTTTACTTATATTAGAGTTTGACTCAGATTGGACACATTCTTTTTCAAAAAGATCATTTTTTGGATGTGGTTTTGGAATGGGTATATATTCACTTTTGCTCAAAGGTAAAAATAGAGATATTACAATTCCCTTTTTATCCTTATACCCAATTCCATCTTTGACGAATGATTTCCTTGAACAATTAAGGATATCTGTATGAGCATGCTTGCTTACATTCCATTTGTCCACAACAATTTGGAGATGATTTGTTTCATTTCTAGATATTTCTAGTTTTTCAGTTAAGTCATTTATTAAAAAATCTTTTCTGAGAACAAATTCTTTTAGAGTGTGCATTTCAGCTATTGTTGCATTTAACTTTCGCTGATATACTAACTCGTTTTCTTTCATTTCAGTGTTGATTTTTCGGATGTCATCCATTTCTCTTAAAATTTTCCTATTGTGGGACAAACAGTAAGCAACAGCTGTAACACACCTAGGTGAGCACAGCTTTGATTTTATTTCAAGAGGAATACTTACCAGATCTCTCTCCTCAACTTTCTTCTGCACGCTCTGAGGTTGTTGATCAGCTTTGCTTGTGGAAGTCTTCTCAGCAACTAAAGCTTCCTCGGTAGCAACCTCCTTTCCCTTGTCCTCACTTAGCACACCTTTTAGACCAGCATTCTCCATCCTTTCTCCTTTTGGCATCTCCGCTGATGACCCTTCCAAAGAGCTCACACCAAGTGTTGATTTAGTGCAGATCTTTGCCATCAGTGCCTTGTTCACTTCAGCCTCAGACACAGCAACTTCCTCTCCCCAGTCAAAATCTTGAACCACCAGTGCCTTCTGCTGATTGGCTTCGTTTCGATCTGTGATTGCCACCATCCTCTTTGCCGGTTTAATTTCAGCTTGATTCAATGTTGGACATTCATACTTGAAGTGTCCGAGAGTTTTGCAATTGTAGCACCTGATTTTTGACTTATCAAAGCCAGCCTTTCCCATTCCAACCCTTCGACCTGTTCTGTCTTGAAACCTCTTCACCCTTAGAGTAATCATAGCCATTTGTCATTTTAGGTCCATCTCCTCCATATCATCTGGATCCACTTGATACATGTCTTCAGGATTCATCATCTCATTCTTGATCTCACCTGTCTTCAATGCTTCAAAGCTGGTCATGAAACTGTTGAAGAGTTCAACATGTTCATTAGCAAGCTTTGTTTGTTGTGGGTTGAGAGTCCTTGCCAGTGGGTCGGAGTATGGAACGGTCTTTCCTGAACTGGAGCTACCACCACCCATTCCATCAACATACACATGAGACGAGCTTGAACCCATGTTACCCACAGGGGTCATTAATGCCAAATTTTTCATTGCAGTGCTGGGTAAGACCTTCGGATTGGTCTGGTTCATCTCTCTCTTCGTGATGTCCATCTCAAACGACTTCAGGGTGTTGATAAGGTCAGCCAAGGTAGACTGGGCGTCTAGATATTCTTTCCTGATCAACATACACTGGATGCTCCATTCTTTTGGCAGGGAGTCTAGCAGCTTCTTGATTGAATTTCTGTTGTTCACGGGAATTCCCGCCTTCTTCATCTTGGTCAACATACTCATGAACCTTTCGATATGTGAGCTCAAACTTTCCCCACGAATGCTACTGAACATGTCATATTCTTTTTGCACCATGTCTTGCTTATACTGGCGCATATCTTCATTCCCTTCATAGTACTCATTTAACGCAAACCACATATCGTGCGCAGTGCCATACTCCTCAAACATGTTATAAACATCGTTTGATAAGGCCATGGTAAGGGCACCATAAGCCTTATGATCTCTCTGGAGTAGCTGTTTATCGACATCAGTGTAAGTGGTTGGATCAGGGTTAAATTCTTCTCCTGTGGCAGTGGTTCTCATTGGAATGTGTGGGCCCAACTGGATAGAATTCCATTGGGTGAAGTCCGTGACATAGAAGAATGATCTCATTCTGTTCTTCCAAGTTCCATAGTCTTCAACACCTTTTAACTTAGGAACTCTAGTTGTGGTTCTGATTTCAAGTTCTTGTTGAGTGATAGGATTTACTGTTGAGTGGTTATCGTTACCGGCCATGATTTAGGTGAATTTTAAGAGTTTTGTTTATCAGATTTTAATTAACAGTCCAGAAAAGTATCCAAGTCCTTAAGTACGCAGTTATGTGCGCAGAGGTCCAGATCAAGTATGTAGCAACCTGTAAGAATGTAAACAGCCTTGTCAAGTTGTAGTCTTTTGTTAAGTGCGCAGGCCGGAAGTACACGTGTAGCTGTGTTTCTTGATAAGTGCGCAGAACAGTTAACACTTGGGCATGATAAGTGCTCAGTATTTACTGATCAGTCTGCGTACTAAATTAAGTGCGCAGACACTTAAACTCTCGTTTAAGATTTAAGTTCGCAGAAACCCTAGCCAAGTACTCAAGACTACACCTATCAATAAGTGCGCACAAATCCAAGATTTCTGTTTAAGTGCGCAGAAACCCTAGATAAGTGCTCAAGACAATGGAAGGCAAAAAGTACGCATGAGCTTGATTGCGTACTAAAACCAGATATTTAAGTACTCACAATCACAAGTATGCAATATATGAGCCAAGTACTCAAACCAAGAAACAAGTGCTCAACTTATGAGATAAGTGCGCAGAATGTATGAAATAAGTGCGCAAAACAGGCTGTGAAAAACACAAAAACTCAGCTGAATTCTTTCCAAAACATTTTCTACCTAAAATGACATACTATTAACTTTTAGAAACACAATTTTCACGAAATTTGAAGCCAAAATATAAGAAAAACACCTAAATTTGAAAGTTCATAAAGAAAATAATCTTGATAATAAAAACTAACAAGATGAGGGTTTTGGTATCTTTAAGTAGATACAATCTAGAGCATAGAGGCTCTGATACCAAATTGTAAGTCCCGAATGCTAGATCTTGTGAAATGCAATAGATTGTTATCACTCATAAACACCTATTTGTTAGGTGTTTTAAGTGATTAATCCAGAAAAACAAAGATACTAGATGAACATGAATAAAACCGACACACACAATGAATAACATGATGATTCCATTTCTGATTTGATGATGAATAACCTTGGAATACACAGACTAGTACGCACCTATTCACGTGTGCTACAAAGATAATCCCAAAACCCCAACCCTAGAGCTGTGCACACACTTTCTATTTATAACCAGGAGATGGGCCTGCGCACTTAGCATAAGTGCGCAGGGCCCGTCCAATTAAGTGCGCAGCTTAGGGTTTGCTTTACTAAACATTGTGTTAATTACATACTAAGTCCTTCAACTATCAAACTATACAACTGGCTATTAAAAGTCTATAATCTGGTAACTGTGGTCTCAATATAACCCAACAACTTTGTTTTCAAGCATTCAAAATCAAAAATTTTAAAAAATCCGGTTTTTAAAATTAAAGACATTTAAACACAAAATAAATGTTTAATTCTTTGTTTTGTCACATTACTATTTTTAGCATATAATTAGCATTTATCATGATTTACACAATATTAGAAACATCTAATGTTAATAATTATGATTACACATACTAATTATCCTTTTATTTACACAGTTACTATGATTCAAAGTCCTTACATAAGTTGTGTCAACTCTTATTAATACATTAATTGATCCTATTAATTGCCCTATATTATCCTAATATTAGTTTAGCTTATATTGGTAATCAATTAAATGGCGAATTATCAATTTCAAATTTCAAATTTCAAATTAAAATTCGAAATATTTAAATACGAATTAGACAAAATTTCAAAATTTGAATTTTGTTTAATAATGGTAACAAATTACACATACTAATTATGTTTTTAATTACACATTTTGAATGACTTAATGTTTTAAAAAAATTAAAATTTTGAATTAAAGTTAATAATGGCCACCATTACAAAACTATTTATTATCTTTAAATTATGATTTCATACTATATTTAAAATATAACAATTAATAATTTTAGTTGTAACTTTCTCAAATTAATTACAAGTAAAAATTAAAATTTTAAATACTATAATTTGAAATTATAGATTTATGTTACATTTTAAAAATATTTGAATACTAAATGTTTTATTTAAATATTTAATCTCAAAAATTGAATTTAAGATTTATGGTAACATTTATATTTAGATTTAATTAACACATTTAAAATATTTAATTCAAATGTTTGAATGATTTGAAACTTTCAAATTTTGATTTATAGACTTTGAATTGATATATTTCAATTAAACTTTATAAAAAATCAAATATTAAATGTTCTATTTAAGTATATAATTTCATATTTCGATATCTATAATTTTAAATTTTTTTAACATTAGAGAATTCTAAATTTTGAATAATAATGGTAACAATAAGACTTAATTATAACATTTAATTCAAATTTTGTATTATCTGAATATTTTAAAAAATGTCAAACTTTGAATTTAAATTAATAGTTGTAGCAATTAATCCTACTATGACCATTAAAATAGAGTTATTATAATTAGAGATTTCCTAATATATTTAAAATTTAACAAATAATAGTTTTGATTATAAACTTCTCCAATCAGTTACAAGTTACAAGTTAAAATTCAAATTTTGCTTATTAGAATTTGAATTGATAGATTTCAGTTAAAATTTATATCTATTCAAATATTAAATATTCTATTTAAATATATAATTTCATATTTCAATATCTATAATATAAATTTTAAAATTTTGTTAACATTATAAAAATTCTAAATTTTGAATTCTAGATAATAAAGGTAACAATTAGACTTAATTATAGCATTTAATTCGAATTTTGAATGATTTAAATATTTTAAAAAATTTCAAACTTTTAAAGTTAAGTTAATAATTATTTACAAGTTAAAATTCAAACTTTGAATACAAAAATTTGAATTGATAGATTTCAGTTAAACTTTATAAATATTCAAATATTAAATGTTCTATTTACGTATTTCATATTTTAATTTCTATAATGGTAACAATTAGACTTAATTATAATATTTAATTTGAATTTTAAATGATCTGACTCAAACGGTGTCTTACTTTTAAAATTTTATCATAAATATTTTTTACTACTATTTATTTTTTACTAGATAATGCTCCTCAAATACCATCTGATAATAAGATTCTAGTGAAGTTCCAAAGGCGTTAATTCCCAATATCCGTATGTTTCGCAATGACCATCAATAAAAGCCAAAGACGGTCTCTATCGAATGTTGGATTGTATTTAAGAGACCCTGTATTCTCACATGGCAACTTTATGTCGTATTGTCAAGAGTTAAAAGCAGGGCAGAGGTGAAATTACTTATACTTTATGGTGACGGGAATGTCAAAACTAAAACAAATAATGTGGTGTATAAGGAAATATTTAGTGATATTTGAATAAAATTTGTATTCGTTGGTTTTAAATTTTAATAAAATATTTCTACTGTATTTTTCTTATACGTTATACTACTCCAAATAATTGTACGTTGGTGAACCGCGTGTCCACGCGGGCAAATATCTAGTATTTATAATATTCTAATTAATACTTTTGAAATTGTATTACTTGCAAGAAATTATAATGAATATAAATAAAGGATTTGGTTCATTTGAGAATTTTTGGTTAAATTGAGAATTGAGAGAACTATTATGGACCACACATTTCTCTAAGGTAAAAAAAAATACTAATAATACTATTTTTTTTTGTTGCTAAATTGCCCATTTTCTTGTAAGTTTTTTTTTCATTTATACATACATGTATATACATGTGTAAATTTGTATAAATGATTTCACATAGATGTATAGAAAAAAATATTATGGATAAGAGCATGTTATTTTAGTGTTGTTTGTGCACTTCGTGTGTGTCCCTTGCTAGTGATAGATCGATAATAGTCGTAGGGGAATTTTAGTCATCCTAGCAGACTCATACGTGTATGAAGGCTCATACGCGTGTCACAAGGCCACGTATGAGGCCATAAGTGTGAATGATGTTAGGCGTATAAGTCTGTGACTATATATACCCCATGCCTTTGTTATTCCAAAACTTTTGCCAATATACAAGTTGTAGCCCTTTGCGTGTGTGTGCTTTGCATATTATTATCTCTTCCCTAAACACTCGCCCATAACAACTAATCGGGTTATTGATTCCGCCTTTAATCCAAAATACACGCTATACATCGTTTCTTATCTGGAACACGATCCTACCAGTGGTATCAGAGTCGAGGCTCATATCACGCGTGTTGTTATAGGGGTTTTGCATCAGATCTGAAAGTTTTAAGGCAAATGTTTTAGAAAACCGATTTTGACCCGCTTATAGCTTAAAACATGGTTTTCATTGATTTTCATGTGTGTTTGATGATTGGATCTGAGATTCGATTGTGGATTCATGTTTAGAAAGTGCTTTTATCGAAAACCAAATCAAATTTCAACAAAGATGGATCAGATCTGAGATTTTTGAGTAATTTTCAAGTTTATGAATATTATGAGTTTTTAGTGTAAAATCATGATCATGGAATGATTTGTCACATCTGATCATTCAATCATCATCCATAGGTGTTTTAGAAACTAATTAAATCAATTTCAAGTGTTAAACAACATTAGATTGATTCAAATCTAGATTTTTAATAAAAACCCATGAGTTTTGTGTTCTTCATGTTCTTGTGAATTTTGGATTATAATTCGTATTTTTGGATTGATTTAAGCTTTGCAAACTTGTTAGGAATCATTCCCTACACAAAACCTAATCATCAGATCATTGTAATACCCAATATCACCGAAAAATTTCAATTACACCAGGTTGAACCTTTATACTTGTGACTTTACAACATCAACGCGTATGAACTAGCGCGTTTGAGCTCAAACATGTGCTAGTGAACAAGTATCAGCTCCCATATGTGTCCTGCTTCTTCATACTTGTTAACTTTCATACATGCCATCTCCAATACGTGTCTACCTCATACCATACGCCTACCATTTCATACTTGTCACCCCATCATACATCTTAATGCCCTACGTGTCCACTAATCCTTATACGTGTCCTCCTTATACGTGTCAGTTCACCTCATACATCTGCCACCCTATATGCCATCCTCACACGTGTACACTGATCTCATACGTGTCACTGGTGATATGTGTTACCTGTTTTCATAATTGTTCATTTTCATACGGGTCCATACCATACGTGTGTTTCTATACGTTTGATTATCCTTCATGTGTGAAAATTTAAGGTGTAAAAAAAATCGAAAAATAGCAAACCCAAGTACAGTTGAACACTGGAAGTTAATCTTTGGACTCTCACCACGACAACAACCCCAAGTCACATGTTCGTATGTTGTTCCTTATTGTCCGTTTTCTTCAAATCCCCATAAACAAAAGGCAACATGATAGATCTGTGGGGACACGACGCATCCATGAGTCAGTTGCAAAGCGCCCAAAGGATCCATGTGAGCGAGAAGGAAACAGGAAGCAGTAACAAGGATCCAGTGAGTACAGTTGTAGTCAAAGCACTGGTCGAACATGCAGATAAAGGGTGTGAAGGGATTACAGGAGTTCGGGATGAAGAAGAATCTTCAGACACTGCTCAAAGTAAAGAGCAATGCAGCAAATGTGAGTGTAAGTGAAGAAAGTTAGAGCTCCGGTTTAAGCTCAACGACTTATGAAGACGGGTCGGGTGAAGGAAGTTAATCATCTGCTGATGAAAGACGTTCTAATTTAACCAACAGCACAGATGTAGAGTGGTCAACATCTGGAAGGGATGATTCAAAGGAAGAAAAGATAGAGGAGAGAAATGATAACACTTCAATTCAGTCAACTAAAAATCAGTCTGAGCAGCATACTCAGGTAAGTTCTAACTCCTCTAAGCTTGTTTGTGCCAAATGTTTAGAATATGAAGCTAAACTAGAGTTAATCAAAGAACACAACATGAATCTGGTATATGATTTGAGGTCATGCACTAATGCTAATGCAGCATTGAAAAAGAACGAAAAAGAATTTAAAGAAATGGTTTTGTTGTTAAAGAAAGATGTAAGTGAGCTTAAACGAACAGTTTTTAAACAAGATGCCATTAACAACTACATCACTAATTTGCAAAAAACTAAGAAAGCATTAGCAGCAGCATTGTGTGACCATGAAACCATCAGAAAAAAGTTGTAGAGTTATTCAAACTCAAGATATGTGCTAGATCATATCATTGATAGTCAAATCATAGAAAAATCTAAGAATGGGGCAGGTTACAATGCAGTTCTTCATCCTTTGCATGACAATTATTCCAAGTCACCAGAGGAGACAGATCTCACAAACTTTGTTGCCAAAACACCACTCGTTGATGAACCATATGAGATCAAGGAAACTGAGATTGTTGAAGATGGGAATTATGTGTAGGTCGAAACTGATTATGAAGATTCTGATGAGGAATTTGAGAGACTGGGGTTAGGATTAAAACTAGTTACTCCACTTGAGAATCACATTGAATGTGATCCTGAACCCAAAGTCAAAAGATAGAATGCTAAACCTCAACAGGTAAAACCACAAGCTGCTCCTCAGAAAACTCATCAGAACCAACATAATCAATCTAAGAAAATCAATTGGGTTCCAAAGAAAAAGACTGGGAAAAACAAGTCAGTTCCCAAGACTAAAGAAGTTAAGTTTTTCAAATCTAGAGGTATGGATCAGGTACAACTTTTGAAAACCACTCAAATCTTGAGTATTCTAAACAAAAAGATCAAAGATATGGTGCACCTAGATCTCATAACCATGAAGCATTATCAAGTACCACTAGATTTGGAAGTTCTAGTCCGATATCTTCTAAGTATAGCTCAGGGTATTCATAGTATGATCCTCAATACTATGAAGAGTGGAGGACATGCTTTGAATGCAACGAGGTAGGACACATTAGATCTCGTTGTCCCTATCTGAGAAAGATAAAGGCCAGAACTTGTGAATCCCCAAGAAACAACAACAAAAACCATTTTGGCTCTCCAAAACAAAATATTTATGATAATTATTATCCAAATGAGAGACCAAACCCATTTAAGAGAAGACAAAGAGTTATTGTTGAAAACCCAAAGCCAAAAACTAAGAAGGTAATAAAACCTAAGGTCTCAAAGCCTAAGACAAACCCTAAGGCAAGTCCAAAGGGAAACCCAAAAGCACAACCTAAGGCCAAACCCAAACCTGCAAAACCAAAAGCTTTCAAAGATAAAATTAAGCAGGTTTCGAGACCTAAATCAATAAATTCATCTGAGGGTTCATCATCAGGTGATCAAACTCTAACTCCTCACGGCAGGTGGATGGATCTACCAATGATTGATGACCTAGGTCGACCAACGACAATCAAGACCTGGGTCCCCCTCCAAAACTAGTCTTTGAACGAGTGTGCAGGGTGTTCCAAGAGGAACTATTAGTAGTCATTGATTGTTGATAATGGGCATTTTAGCACACAATAGGTGACATATAGCTCCGATAACTTGATCAGAAAATATTTAGAGGATATGTAACCTTACCCAATCAAAGGATGGAGTTTGTTGTTAAAGAAGAAAGAAGAGAAATGTTCGATGAGATTAAAATCTTGACCCAATGTTTTGACTTAACAACGGGTGTTACTAATGAATAAGAGTGGACTAGGTGATTAATATAGAACGATTCCTTCATTATCTAAAGGGTTAGCGACCGAAGGTCTATGGTACCCTAATGGCGATAAGCTGGATCTCGTTGAATTTGGTGAGTTTGTTAATGGTGGTTACAATGTTGAAGCTAGATCCGTAGCAGGTGTATATCAGTTCATGGGAGGTCGTCACATGTGTTTCCTGCAACCTGCAAAGCCGAATCAGGTAGCTGCATCGAGCTATTGTTTCCAGGCTCTTCAATGGATCCATTAACACACATGTGTGACTACGGTTTGCGTTTTCTTATCATCTTCATTTTCTTATTCATAGTGTAACTTCCATAGCAATCACTAAGAATCCAGTGATTACTATAGTCCACACTAACTACCAAATTGCCAACAATTTTACAAAATCATTTGATAAATCTAAATTTGACTATCTTT
The DNA here is from genome assembly GCA_030844895.1 of Ambrosia x helenae. Taxonomy (NCBI): domain Eukaryota; kingdom Viridiplantae; phylum Streptophyta; class Magnoliopsida; order Asterales; family Asteraceae; genus Ambrosia; species Ambrosia x helenae. The sequence continues at coordinate 57,579,370 of CM061227.1, forward strand.
GAAAGGTAAAAGGCATTTTGGAAAAATATGAGTAAACCACATCAGAAAATAAGTTTTTGTTTAACCGTTTTTCTATTAGAAAATCCAAAAAGATTTCGATTTCTTTAAACTTTTTTAATTTTAGGGGGAGAAAGTTCTAGAAAAACACAAAAATAAAAATCAAAAATGAGTTTTTGCTACAAGAAAAAGAGAAAATGATAGTACATCAATGGACTATCTAATTTCCTCCAACCCTAAAATGCAAATGATAATCAATCTTACAAGTGATATACCGGTAGGCCTGAAAATCATTTCAAAGTTGGCATGGTGATATAAACATTAACGACTTAAATTCGAGTGGTTACCCTCCTCATTGGCATATGGTCTTGGTACTAAAAATCTCGATTGATGGGTTGCCAAAATCTAAGGTTCTATGTCTTTAACGCGTGATACATCCGGGAAAAATGGTCAAATCTTGGATCTACTGCAGATCTGATTGAGTTGATCAGGCGTTCTTAAATGTGCTAAAAAGATATATCTATAGCTAAACCCTAATTCTCGTACAAACAAATAAGAGAATTCAAGCTGTGAAGTGCGAGCATCTTTCGTCTTCAGCTACTCGTACTGGTAAGTCATTATGCGTTGTGGAGCATACTATATATAATTCTGAAGCTATGGTGATTGCTCACTCGGATAATGACTTGGATTGAACATATCCGCTAAGCCAAGTCTGTTAGGTCAGCCACAACGTATTATATCGAATAAATGCATACCTTATGGCGACTGTGGATTGGGATAGTGACTTGGATTGTACACGCCCTCTGAGGAAAGTATCCCTATAAAAAGGGAAATAATAAAATGGCTTCCGGTATCTGCCCCCACCCTAACCGAGACTCAACCAGTCTCGTGTCTTGCAGACGGATGGTCATGGTTTGCTCACCTTTTATGATGAAGCTTTGCGCAATGCCTGATACGGGAATGTGTCGTATGCGTGGGGACCATTGACTGCAAGTATAAATCTTACCTTAATGTATCTAAAGTGCCGGCGAGTAATCCTGATTTTTAGGTTTAACTGGATCAACATATTGATAATCGCTTGTTTATTAATTATCTTAATCCTAACTAACTGAACAACGGTTATCATGACAAGTCCGTATACTGATATGATTCTCTTATCAGCAAGCTCGCAAAAATATTGTCTGTGAATATTAGTTATCTGCTTTTAAGCTCTTACTTTTTGAAAATCCAAAAAGATTTTACTTTCGATTAACCGATGTTTGATGCTAAATTCTTCAATTGGAATCTAAGATCCGAAGCCGAAACACAATAAAATAAAGTCTTTCAAAATTCAAGGGTTAAAATGCAACTTTAATAATTAAAGGGTTTAATTTGACAAGTTTGAATGTTCAGGGGGAAAACGATTCATTTCTCCAAATGGTGGTCAAAACTGACAAATCTTGAAAGTTTATCGAATTATAAACTTCAAGAATTTGATCGAGTCCGGATTTTTGTTGTATCTAATACAAGTTGTAGTTTGTGTGCAGTTTTTATTATTTTTTCTGCTGGATCAAACACAACCAGTGTGCTCATCATGATTCCAAACAACAAAGCTTGAAGCTGAACAAGACTAGAACCTGAACAACATGATCATCCTAATCAACAAGAACCCAGTACTCCATCTTCAGAGACACCAGATCGTGGTAGAGCTCCAGCATCAGAAGCTGAAGAAGATGACAATCGAGAAATGAAAGTGCAGATGCTGTTGATCTTCATCATTGTCAAAGAATCGTCTATCAAAACAATGGAGATTTCTTGATTCCTCCCAAGTTATCGAAGCTAATCGAAGACCAAGACGAGATCTCATGAAGCCACGACCAAAACTCAAATCAGCAAGTATTCAAGTCTTTAAGGGAAGATTGTTAGTGCACTGCGGTGTATGTTCCCAAGTTGAAGATTGCCAGATATGAAGACTTGAAGACTGAAGATAATTAGCTACACCTTAGGGGAGTCTGTGAACGACTTTCAAGACATCCCAGCTTAGTGATTGGTTAAGTTTGCAAATCACTAGCTAGTTTTAAGGGGAAGACTGTTAGTGCACTTCGTGTATGTCCCCAGCTAGTGATAGGTTGATAATAGTTGTAGGCATGATTATATAGCGTATTAGATGTTCTCGGGCTGCATGTTAGTGTTTAGGGGTATTTTACTCATTCTAGCATACTCATACGAGTATGAAGGCTCATATGCGGTTCACAAGGACACGTATGAGGCCATACGCGTGAATGATGTTAGGCATATGAGTCTGTGACTATATATACCCCCATGCCTTTGTTATTTCAAAAACTTTTGCCAATATACAAGTTGCAGCCCTTTGTGTGTGTGCTCTTCATATAATTATCTCTTCCTTAAACACTTATCAATAACAACTAATCAGGTTATTAATTCTGCCTTTAATCTGAAACGTGCGCAATACATCGTTTCTTGTCAGTAACATGATCCTACAAATGTACATACTTGTCTATACGTGTTAGAATTTAAAAAATAAGTATCATACATATATGTTTGACAATATATACACATGTATAACTGAAAAATGTAATATACACATATGTATAAATACAATATACACATATGTATAAATAAAAAAATTATTCTTGCAAGAAATGTATGGTCTAGAATGGTTCTCTCAGCTTTCAATTACCCAAGTGTTCTCCCAGGATCCCTACCTTATAAATATAAATATAATTTGTAAGATTATTCTTGAAGTTAAATGATATTGTTATAATATTTATATCTATATCTATATATATTAATATTACAAAGCATGAAATCCTACATGTCCTTCTAAGAGGCCATCCTCTCCCCTTGAGAGTGTCACGTGGCACCAGCTAATTAAATAAAAAAAATCTTTTAGTGAAATAAAACCCTACCTACCATCTCTTTCATGTTCTTATTATCTCTTTCATCTTCTCCTCGTCGTACCTAACTTCTTCTCCTAATACCCATCTTCTGTGATTACTAAAATCCTCCTCCCTAGCTTGGTTTCCAAACCCCTCTGGTCATCAAGTGATTCAAAGTCTGGATCGGCTCTTTTTGTGAGAGGCTAGCCTTCCAAACCTCTCATAGAAACTCTCGACAAAAACGTAATCCTACAACCGTCATCTATTCTCAAGATATTCTCTCCGATCATTTGTTCTTGGTTATGTTGGTTAGTTATTTATCTTTTCTAAGATGACGTTTTATTCTTGGTTAATCGTTTTTGTTGGTTATTCTGGTCAGTTATATCCTGAACATATGTATATGAGATACAAACAAACCCTAAATCGGAACGATGGAAGGTACGTAGGATATAGGAATTTGATGGTCTATTATCGTATGAAATCTTTTGTTTTAGTGGTTACTTTATAATTGAAGTGCTGCTTTTGTGTGTGTGTGTGTGTGTAGTGTTTTAATATATGTGTACATGTTATCGCTTTGCTTGGTTTGGATTGTACAGTTTGATCGATATTTGGATTAATTTAATCGTAATATGTGAGGGTACCGACATGGCTTAAGTAACGAGCCAATGATCAAATGATTTTGGCTATTGGTGGCTGGGTTTTGGTGGTCCATTTGATTATGTTGCGGTTATGGCAATACAATAGCCACATATGAACCGAATCATTTTGAGTTATTGTTCATTTTTGTTAACATGTTTGTCCCTCCACCATGGTTTTATTATGATTTTTATGTTTCATGGTGGCATAATATGAACTGTCATGACTGGTAAATATGATTATTGTGTTTACCGTTGATGCTTGTAAAAATGTATAATAAGCTCTCATGATTTTTGTGAGAATAGTGCTTGGCGTGGCATAATTGAGGACGGCGAGTGCAATCTTTTGCACTTGCAACCCATGTTGCAGCCATGGTAATCTGAGCCTGATCTTCTTTATTTTGGTGGTCTTTGATTTCTTGTTTAGTCCATGGATTATAGGCAGGCCCGGTTTTGGGGTAGGGCGAGCTGGGAGACGGCCCGAGGCCCAAATCTCTCGAGGGTCCGAAGGTTTATTCACTGTACATCCATCACTGCAAGGCGGCTAGATTTTTTTCAGGAAGTCGGTGGTAAAGCTTGGTGGAGAGACATTGACGGTGTCTCAGGTGGCTGGGATTGCGGCGGCTAATAACGGTGACGTGGCATCGGCGGAACCAAAGAGGGTCCGGGGTGTCCATTGACCCTCCGGCCAACCAAAATCTTCACCAATTCTAGGTATTTACCATAGCTTTCGTTTAGTTTGACCCCCAACAGTTCTGCGATTTGCTTTCCATTGGTTAGCGTCAACTATATGAGAAGCAATGGATATGAAACCAATAGGAAAGAAATGAATATAACCAAAACTCCAGAAGTCTATGCTTGTGTAAAAGGGGGGCTCCGGTTAGTCACACAATGCAATTTTTTATTTAAACAGCCCTATACGGCCCGTAGAGACCCTTACGGGCCGTATAGAACAACTTATGGCCCGTAAGGGGCTCTACGGCCCGTAGATAAACTTAATAACGAGGTACGAGGTTCAGTCCTGACAAACCAATGATTGTGAGCTCCTATATGGCCCATAAAGGTCTATACGGGCTGTATTTAAGCTCTGGTTATTTTGAACTCCAATTTGGGTGGGATGGTTGGGGTTGGATGGGTGTATAAGATGTGTAATGTTATTTTTTATAAAATAAAAAATAAAAATATAAGCAATATTTAATTTTTATGTAATGTTTTTAAAATATTGTTTTCTATTTAACTATAATTAGAAAACGTGTTGTTTTTACTAAGGTCGTCTCGATAAACGTGCTTTTTTTATAAATGTTGGTTTTATACTAAAAATGTTGTTATGTTATATTTATATAAAATGTTATTTTTTGTTACCTTTACCATCTCGATAAGCATGTAACCGTCAACATAAGCGTTTATATAAACAAACAAACACAAATAAACACTGGTAATATAATATAAATAAACAAGTAAATACAAAGCACTGTAGTTGTTTTGGTCAAAAATTATCTAATAAAAATAACTTTGTATTCCAAATTAGTTTATGTGAGGTAGAGTGCTAAATGTGTAGAAATATGTTTGTAAATCAATAATATTCTTAAGATGATGTATCAGGATGTTTAATAAGTAAAAATATGACAACTACGATCGGGATGGCTTAGGTTAGTTTCGGGATAGACAGTTATATCCTCAGGATGTACAGTTATATCCTCAGGATGGAACTGTTGGAGATAGATAAATAAAGCAAATAACGAGAAGAACAACACACGATCTACGAGGAAAGCCCTTGATCAGTTATAGATCGCCAGCATAAAACCTCGGGAGGAGTCTAGGCCCCTGCCTTGTTTGTTAATATTAAAATGGTAAAAAGATACAACTTTGGATGAGTATGTGGACGAGTGTACTACGATTACAATGATTGTGTGAGTGTTTGTGATCAACTAAGTGTATGTGTGTAACTATAGTGTAAGCAATGTGTATGTAAGTGTCCTATACTCGTCCAATACCCCCATTTATATAGTACATGAAGATTACTAAAGGATCCCGTGAGATCCGCTTAGTAGTTAAGGTTCTTCAATGTCGTGTAACAGCTACTCCAGGTGAACGTTAGAGTTCTTCAACAGAAAGTAGTCGTTGGTTAACGGTTTCTCCTTAGTTAGTCAATGATCCAGCTGTTTCCTTGTTTATAAATGAATATCAGTTATAGTTTTGACTATATCTTCCATCTTGACCACGAGTTGTACTTCTATCCTTGACTTCTTCAATTGAGGGCGATAATATAGACGTTATCAAGCATGTAAATCCATATTATAACTTAATTGTACCTGCAATCATACATGGGAAAATCAAGTCGTTAGTTCATCTTCAGGATGTGCACATGCTGAAATACTGTTACATCCTAAAGTTAGTCAAGTCCTTCAGCATCCTGGGGATAGCATATTAGGGATGTGGGGTAAAATCCTCCTGAGGATTTTCACCCACAACAATTGTCTCCAAACATATGTTACCGTTATCTTAATGGTAAAGATATTTTTCTCAATTGATGGGCTCATCTCTCCAAGTTTCGAGATCTAACGGCTATTTTTCAGGCTAACTTTTCGTGATAACCGTTATGCCTCATCATATCCTGCTGCCTATATCTAGGCTTTCCCTTCCTCCTTTATAATCAACTAGGATTATTTGAAAAGGTAACTGCTTTTGCTTCTTTCTCGTCTTCTTTTTCTTATTCCTGCAAAAAGGAGTCTTTTAATTTTAGTTTTTTAGAATGAGCAAGAAATTAACAAGGGCTCTTGGAAGTGTCGGGATCCCTAAGGATTTCACAACTCAAAACTTGATCAAAGATCCTGATCAAGAAATCTGAAATTTTTTATTGAAGCCCTTATGAAATCAGGGGCTTTTCCTGATTCTGCCGTTTTTAGGCCCTTTGACCTAAATGCAAAGTCTGACTTTGCCTCTTCTGGTTGGGTTTGCTTTTTCTTTTTACCATTCCAGCTCGGCCTCAAATATCCATTCCCAGATTTCATCAAAGAATTCTTTGATGTGACAGGGATGGCTTTTGCCCAGCCTATGCCTGAGATCTGGAGGATCTTAATAGTTTGTGATAAGATCATTTAGACTCATGACATTAGTCTTCAAGTTGGTGACCTGCCATACATATATAAGTTAAGGACACATGGCTCAAACCGTTATGTTCTTCAACTTATTGACAAAGAACCTTCTCTGCTACATAACGTTGTGAGATCTGATAGGCCCTGAAAATCAAAATTCTTTTTTGTAAGGAGGGATTCCATTCCTTATGGGGATGAAATTCCTATGTCCGGGTTAAGAAGCGGTAAAAATGTTAGATATAAATAAGATAGTCACATCCTGAGGATGTTAGTAATATTCTAAATCATCTTCATTTCGCAGATGCTTGTTTTGCAAAACTTGTTCCTACTTTGGAAGACGCTTTCATCAGACGTAAGGCAATACTAGAGCTACCTGCTTCAGCAAGGACTTTTGGAATAGAAGAAAGTTTTTCTACAAGTCGTGCCACTGAAATGTCTGGTAAGTCATATCTTGAGAATATGTTTATCCTCGGTTTTTATATTAACCTATATACGTTTTTCTTGATTTCAGCAAAGAAGCCTGATTACTTTGATCTTGACGAGATTGACAGTCAAGATATCAAGTCTTCAAAGATAACTTCTCCATCCAGCTCCAGGATGACAAGTCCTTCCCCTGCCCCTAAGGCCAGAGCTGCACCTTCTTCTAAGAAGAGGAAGGCTGTCAGGACTTCGACTCAAGAAACTTCTCCCTTTGATGGCCTCAGTTGTGATACCATTTTGGGCAAAGTCTCTCAGTTTGTTCTTCAGGTACGTTACTTATCCTGAGGATGGTTATGGTTATTATTAGCATGTAATAGGGTTTGAGTACTTACCTGACTCCTTTCCTACACGGGCATGAATACGTGATGAAGTCCCTGATGATATGAACAAACTGAGATGACTAGGCCAGAGCCCACTTTTTATGATATTTGGTTGGTTTGTGAACAGTTAAACAATTTCTTTTTATGTCTTTGTGAACAATGAAAGTTTTTGGGGTGGAGGGATCTCGATTTTCAAGACGAAGCCCCAAATTCTTTTTTCATCCCTGACTTTGAAACGCTGACCCCTGGTGGATGGGTCCTGGTTTAGGATGAAGCCAGGGGTTGGTATTATCTTTTTATGAATAATATATCGATAACCTTTGAGATTATGGTGTTCTTATCTTCTTTGTCGTTCTGCAAACATTACCAGACACTTAGTGATATAAAAGAATAAAAAATAATACCTGACCTTGTCATATTCTTCATAAGTCATCCTCATCGTCAGGATGGTCCTCATTATCCTGAGGATGTCCCCAGTCTATTTTTCATCCTTGGGATGGTCCTACATCTTGAGGATGTCCCCAGTGTAATATCTTTAGCATAGACTCCAAGTCTATAATCCTTAGGAAGAATTGAATCTTAATAATATCCGGTAAAGGAAGACTTTGTTATTATCCTGGCGACAAGGCCTTTAGTAATATCTGGCGACAAGGCCCTTAGGAATAACTAGCGACAAGGCCTGAAGAGACGTTGAAAAATGTGTAACCATTTGAGACATTGAAAAATGTCTAAACCTTAAGAGCTCCATCGTATATCTCAAAGATAACGAAATTGCTAGCCACTTTTACATGGACTGGTCCCACCATCCCGAGAATATACATGGGCATCGTGCGCTCTAGGCGAGGGTTGCTAACCCAATGTGAAAGGTGAAAACCTTTAAACCTTATGAAGGTGTCGGACACCTTAACGGAGGAGAGGGTGGCCAGCCCCCTAGTCTTCTAAGCATTCCATCTTCAGGATGGTACTGCAAAATTCTCAGGATGGACTATTTCTAGACCATGTTTACTGAAAATATAATCGATCGAAATAAATCAAGGATAAGTACTTACATATGGAGATGATTCATCTTTATCAGCCTTTACCTTCATCCCACCTGTAATTCGGATCATGGTTTCTCATATGCATCCTTAAGGATGGTAGTATTTCAAGTGTATAGCATTCCAAGCTCTTGGTAGAATCTCTACTTCCATTGTTGACAACCAATATGCTCCTTTTCCTGCTTCAGAATTGATTAAGTATGGACCTTCCCACTTGGAAGCCAGCTTACCATCACTTGGTTTTGTTGTATTTTGGAAGGCTTTTCTCAATACCAAGTCTCCTACTTGAAATCTTCTTATCCTGATGTTTTTGTTGTATGCTTTAGCAATCCTTTGTTGATATGCTGCCATCCTTAATTTAGCAGCATCCCTGAGTTCATCCACAGTTTCCAAGTCTTGTAGTAATGCTTCAGAATTAGTAGTTGCATCCTGAAGATGCTTCCTTGCTGTAGGCATGACCATCTCTGTTGGAAGCATTGCTTCTGTTCCAAAGACCAAAGAAAAAGGTGTCTGACCAGTTGCATTCTTTGAAATAGTCCTATCAGCCCAAAGTGCAAATGAAAGTTCTTCTGCCCATTTTCCTTTCTTTTCCCCAAGCTTCTTCTTCAAGTTGTTGACGATGATCTTGTTTGAGGATTCTGCTTGTCCATTAGCTTGAGGATGGACTGGTGTTGAAGTTACCATCTTGATCCCCCAACTCTTACAAAAGTCAGTTGTTCTTTTGCTAATGAATTGAGAACCGTTGTCACAAATGATTTCAGACGGTACTCCAAATCCTGTCAGGATGTTTCTTTTGATGAATGAGACCACCTCTTTATCTCTAACTTGGACAAATGCTTCAGCTTCAATCCATTTCGAGAAGTAATCTGTCATCACTAGCATGAATACTTTTCCTCCGGGAGCTTTGGGTAGCTTTCCTACTGTGTCCATTCCCCATTTCATGAAGGGCCATGGTGAAACAATAGAATGTAATGGTTCAGCAGGCTGGCGAAGTATGTTGCTATGTCTTTGGCATGCATCACACTTTTGGGAATACAGTATGGCATCCTTCTTCATAGTAGGCCAATAGTATCCCGTCCTCAGAGTCTTCGAGTAGAGAGATCTTCCTCCTGTATAATTTCCACAATCTCCTTCGTGGATGTCTTTAAGTACTTTGTTTGCTTCATCCTTGTTGAGACATCTCAAATATGGACTTGCAAGAGACTTTCTATACAAAAAATTATCTATAACTGTAAATTTAGATACCTTTATCCTAAAAGCCTTTGGATTTTCTTCATCGGGAATGACATCTTCTTGTAAATATTTGATTATGGGAGTCATCCATGATGAGTCATCTTGTTTCTGAGTGGCCAAAATAGTGATATCCTTAGGATGGTCTATTTTTTCCTCAGGATGTGCCTGGCCATCCTCAGGATGCCACTCTTCAATCGCCGGTTTCAAGATGTGAATGATAGGAATCTTGGATCCTTCTGGTAAATTAAAGGAGGATCCCAGATTTGCTAGGGCGTCAGCTTCAGCATTTTCTTCCCTAGGTACCTGTGTTAGTGAAAATTCTACAAAAGAGGTAGCCAAAATTTTAATGATTTCAAGATAAATGGCTAACTTCTGTCCTTTTACTGCATATGATCCATTGAAATGGTTAGTAATCAACAAAGAATCAACAAAGACTTCAATTTTAACAATATGTAAATCTCTACCAAGTTGTAAACCAGCAATGAGAGCTTCATATTCAGCTTCATTATTGGTTGTTTGAAATGCACATCTAATGGCATGGGGTATATTGTCCCCTTATGGCGATTTTAGTAGTATTCCCAGACTTGTGCCTCTTGCATTCGATGCACCATCAGTGTATAGAGTCCATTTTCCTGAATTTTCATTTAGTTGTTGAACTTCAGAATCTACTTCACTCAGGATGTCACTACTGAAATCAGCCACAAAGTCTGCTAGGGCCTGTGACTTGATTGCATTTCTAGGCTCATACTCTAAGTCAAAGGCACTTAATTTAACTGACCATTTTGCCATTCTTCCAGACATTTCAGGTTTTCTTAATACATTTTTAATGGGATAGTTAGTTTGAACATATGTTTTATGTGTTTCAAAATAATGCCTTAACTTAGTAGAAGCCATTATTAAAGCCAAAATGAGTTTTTCGAGATGTAAATACCTGGTTTCAGCATCTAGGAGGGTTTTACTTACATAATAGACAGGATGTTGTTGCCCTTCAAAGTCCCTTACCAATACGGCACTTATTGCATTCCCAGAAACTGCAAGATATAGCTTAAGAGGTTCTCCATCCTCAGGCTTCATCAACAATGGAGCTGCTGCAAGATAATCTTTGAGCTTCTTTAATGCTTCTTCATGTCTCTGTCCCCAGTCGAACTTGTTATTCTTTTTTAGGATGTCATAGAATTCTTTACATTTCTCTGAGGATTTCGAGATGAATCTATTCAGGGCTGCTATCCAGCCAGTCAGCCTTTGCACATCCTTAATATTTCTTGGGGATTTGAGATCAAGGGTGGCTTTTATTTGTTCAGGGCTGGCTTCTATCCCTCTTTTTGTTACCAAATATCCAAGAAACTTCCCAGCTCCAACCCCAAAATGGCACTTTGCTGGGTTTAACTTCATGTTGTAAGCGTCCAGGATGTCAAAAGCTTCTTTGAGATCCCGAAGATGATCTTCTGCTTTCTTGGATTTTACTACCATGTCATCAATGTAGACCTCCATCGTGTCCCCAATCTTTTCTTTGAACATCATGTTCACTAGCCTCTGATAAGTGGCACCTGCATTTTTTAATCCAAATGGCATGGCTATATAACAATATATACCTGACGGTGTCATGAATGTTGTGTCATCCTGATCATCTGGTTCCATTTATATCTGTTGGAATCCTAAGGATGCATCCATGAATGTCACCATCTTGTGGCCTACTATAGCATCCACCATTGAATCTATGTGTGGTAGTGGGAATGGATCTTTAGGACAGGCCTTGTTAAGGTCTGTGTAGTCCACACACACTCTCCATTTCCCATTTTTGTTTTAGACTACCACAACATTCGCCAGCCATCTTGGGAATTTTACTTCCCTTATCATCTTAGACTTCATCAGCCTATCTACTTCTTCTTGGATGATGACATTTATTTCTGGAGCAAACTTCCTTCTTTTTTGCTGAATGGGCTTGAAACTCTTATCAATCCCATGTTTGTGAGTGATGACATCCTTTGATATGCCGGTCATATCTTCATGTTTCCAAGCAAAAGTAGACATCCTACATTTAAGATAAGATATTAGTGATTGTTCAATATCATGTGGGATATTCTTACCGATTTGCACAGTGATATCCTTGTTGTTGTCATCAAGGCAGATGGCTTTTACATCCTGATCAGGATGTGCTTTAACATTCTGAGGATGGCACTGTGCATTCTGCTGTAATTGCTATGCTTGTCGGGATGAGGCCTTCATTAATGTCGTGTAGCAATCCTTGGCTTCTTGTTGATCGCTGTTGACCTTCACAACTCCCCAAGGTGTGGGTAGTTTCACACATTGGTGATATGTTGAAGGCACGACCTTCATATCATGTATCCAGGGTCTCCCCAGGATGACATTCTAGCAGGATAGGGAATCTATCACACAAAATCTCTGGATAGAGTTCACCCCTTCTACATATACTGGTAGTTTGATGTCACCCACTGTGCTTTTGGTTTCTCCACTGAATCCCACCAAAACTGATGACCTGGAAACTATCTCTGATTCCGGGATGTTCATCCTCTTGAAAGCCTCAAGCTGGATGATGTTTACTGAACTTCTTCCATCTACAAGAATCCTGCGAACAAAGTGGTTAGCAATATATAAAGTAATAACCAAACCGTCATGATGAGGATCAAAGAGGTTTTCTCTGTCTTCTTCCTCAAAACTTATCACTTTTGAGGTTGTCAGGATGGTCGTCTTCGTTGGTCTTTCTCCTTTTTCAGACTTTGTTTCCCTCGCATGTCTTTTAGCATCTGAGTATGAGGTTCCTCAAATGTCTGACCCTCCTGAAATGAAGTTGATAATGCCAGCATCCTTAGGTTGGGATGCTGCTCTTTCCGGAATGTTAGTGCCATCCTGAGATCTTGATTTCTTATTGCCCAGGAGATCCTTGAGGTGATCCTTGCTTAAGAGATATGCTATCTCCTTTCTTAGTGCAATGCAATCTTCAGTGATATGGCCAAAATCTTCGTGAAAGGCACACCATTTGGATTTGTCTTTAGATCCTGCCTTATTTTCCTTCCTTGGCCATCTTGCTTTGTCCCCTAGATCCTTCATGGCATACATCAAACCTGTTACATCGACAGAAAAACAATAGTCTGATAATTTAGGGCAGTCATCCTCATCGTCATCCTCTACCACATTGACCTTCTTATTATCAGGCCTATCATATGGTTTATGATTATATGGCTCGTATGTGGGAGTGGATTTACGATTGGGATGGTTATATTTTGAGGATGATTCTATCCTCTCTTGTATCTTCTTATCATCTTCAAGTCGGATGAATCTCAGAGCTCTGTTCCTGACTTCATCCAAGTTCCTGCATGGATTCATCACCAATTCCTGATAGAATGGTGAATCTCTCTGCAGCCCCATCTTGAATGCCTGCACTGCTGTAGTGACATCCAGGTTCAAGATGTCAAGTGCTTCCTTTCCAAACCTGGTAATACATTCTCTTAGTGATTCCCCCTGTGGTTGAGTTACCCTGTACAGATCACTTGTCAAACGTTCGAACGTTCGACTACAAGAAAACTGGTTATTAAACATGTTAATTAAATGTGCAAAAGAAGTAATAGAATAGGGTGGAACACTTAGGAGCCATTTCAGGGCTGGACCAATGAGAGTTGAACCAAATCCCTTGCATAAACATGCTTCTTTCAGATTGGCAGGGATTGGATTTATTTCCATCCTTTCCCTATATTGAGCCACATGCTCCTCAGGATCTGTAGATCCATCATAGAGCTACATGCTTGTAGTTTGAAATCGTTTTGGAATCTCTGCATCACATATGGGAGGTGCGAATCTTGACACTCTATGGCATGCCGAGGATACTTCAGGGATGGGCTGTATTATCCCTAGAACACTCGATACCATATCCTTGATCTTCTGAAGTTCCCTTGCTAGCTGAGGGCTTATTCCTGTATCTTGCAAAGAAGCAACCTCATTAGCAGTAAAAGTACTAGAACTTAAATTGCTACCGTTAGTGTTATCCTTGGGATGGCACAGCTGCATATCCTGTATCCCTGGTGGTTGCCATCCTGGGAGCAGTAATCGTTTCTGGGGCAGAGAATCCAGAACTCATGGGGATGAAATCTCCTTGATGTACTCCTCCAGAGATGCTAGAATTAAAATCTAACATCCTGGGTTGCAATTGTGTCCCCATGTCTTCACTTGGCCTCCTTGCGGATGATCTAAGAGGTTGTATTTCTCTTATCAACATCCGGTTTGTGTCTTGTTTTTGATGTATCGAATCCTTCATTAGTGCAAACATAGAAAGTAATTCCTCATTCGATATAAAGACAGGAGGAGTAGATCCAGATGGTCTAGGTGGGATTTGGGGAGTGAAACTTCTCAGAAGTGCAGGTGGAGGTGGTAAGGCAGTGTTTCTGGCAGAGGTTGTAGATGGCATGGATGTTGAAACAAATTTTTGTGAAGAAGCCATAGTTGTCAAATTTTGTAAATAGAAATTGAATAAAAGAGAGTTTTAGCAAAGTTTTTTGTTAAAATAGCACCACTTGCCCCACGGTGGGCGCCAAATTGTTTTGGTAAAAAATTATCTAATAAATATGTTTGTAAATCAATAATATTCTTAAGATGATGTATCAGGATGTGTAATAAGTAAAAATATGACAACTACGATCGGGATGGCTTAGGTTAATTTTGGGATAGACAGTTATATCCTCAGGATGTACAGTTATATCCTCAGGATGGAACTGTTGGAGATAGATAAAGCAAATAACGAGAAGAACAACACACGATCTACGAGGAAAGCCCTTGATCAGTTATAGATCGCCGGCATAAAACCTCAGGAGGAGTCTAGGCCCCTGCCTTGTTTGTTAATATTAAAATGAGTTAATAGCCATGTTCGTCCCTAAGGTTTGGGCCAGTTTGCCACTCCAGTACAAAAGTTTTTTTTTTTGCAATTCCTTCCCTGAGGTTTGGATTTTTTTGCCAAATTCGTCCTTTTCACTAACCCAGTTAAAAAATCTCGTTAAGGTCAGGGGTATTTTTGTCTTTTTACCTGACCTTTTATTTTTTAAATATTTTTTATCAAATGGGACCCACCTGTAATTTATAACACAACAATGGATCCAAACAAGCAGTCCATTAACCCACTGCACAACCTTCTTCCCCAAATAGACTCTAAACCTAACCCTAACCCCTTCAATCAATAACCTGATACATACACGATTAAAGATCTGTTGTAAGGGGCTATGAACGAGAATCATTCACGGATTAAAATGGCAACAAGATTACAGGCTTCCATACTACTGCTGCTATAAGGAGGTATGGATCGATTGAATCTAGAAATTACAGGCTTTGTAACTGTTTGTTTTCAACTACTACGGTTACCGGAGACGGAGAAAAGGCGGTTAATTACAGGAATTACAGGCGTTGAAGACGAAGTTTGGTACGGAAGGGAAGGAGGTGATAGGAGATGTGAGCTGATAGACGGGCACCACCACCGGTGGTTATTGGTTCCGGCGAGGAGCCTTCCTGCGGCGACCGTCGCCATCATATATTCAACACATGCGGCCATCACCTTTTGTTTATCGTCAATTGCCGTCTTCTTTATAACTTCAACAACCTTCTCCACCATTAAATCATTGTCAGATATTGGGGAAAGAAGAAAGACATTTGGAAAGAAGAACTAAAGACACGTGCCTGGATATGTTGATGAGGATAGCACCTCCAACTACCTCCAATTAAACAACTACACTCCTTGAATTACCTAATTGCCATTACAGTTCATTTCATTTCTAAAAATTACAATTATGACATAGAATACTGTTCAATAGCTTTGTATATTAATATTATGTAATTAGGTTTGTGTTGGTTCAATTTGTGGTGTAAATGTTTAGCTAGGGTTGATAGTGGAAATAGATTGATAAAAAAAATATTAAAAAATAAAAGGTCAGGTAAAAAGACAAAAATACCCCTGACCTTAACGAGATTTTTTAACTGGGTTAGTGAAAAGGACGAATTTGGCAAAAAAATCCAAACCTCAGGGAAGGAATTACAAAAAAAAAAAACTTTTGTACTGGAGTGGCAAACTGGCCCAAACCTCAGGGACGAAAATGGCTATTAACTCATATTAAAATGGTAAAAAGATACAACTTTGGATGAGTATGTTGACGAGTGTACTACGATTACAATGATTGTGTGAGTGCTTGTGATCAACTAAGTGTATGTGTGTAACTATAGTGTAAGCAATGTGTATGTAAGTGTCCTATACTCGTCCAATACCCCCATTTATATAGTACGTGAAGAAAACTAAAGGATCCTGTGAGATCCGCTTAGTAGTTAAGGTTCTTCAATGTCGTGTAACAGCTGCTCCAGGTGAACGTTAGAGTTCTTCAACAGAAAGTAGTCGTTGGTTAACGGTTTCTCCTTAGTTAGTCAATGATCCAGCTGTTTCCTTGTTTATAAATGAATATCAGTTATAGTTTTGATTATATCTTCCATCTTGACCACGAGTTGTACTTCTATCCTTGACTTCTTCAATTGAGGGCGATAATATAGACGTTATCAAGCATGTAAATCCATATTATAACTTAATTGTACCTGCAATCATACATGGGAAAATCAAGTCGTTAGTTCATCTTCAGGATGTGCACATGATGAAATACTGTTACATCCTGAAGTTAGTCAAGTCCTTCAGCATCCTGGGGATGGCATATTAGGGATGTGGGGTAAAATCATCCTGAGGATTTTCACCCACAACAGTAGTCATAAACATTTACAAAATATGATAAGAAATATAAAACTACAATATTTGCGAATCATCAGTCGGCAGCTGCCGCGGGGACGTCTCGGCCTGCTGTGAGGACGAACCGGCCTAATGCGTGGACGTGTGGGTCTGCTGCGTTCTGGGCCCTATAATCGGTGCGACACGAGGCTGAATGTCCAGGCGGCGATAGATCTCCTGCTAGCCAGCTATCAACCACCGCGTCGCCTCGTCCATCCGCTGACGCCACTGACGCGACTCGGAAGCCTCTTTAGCAGCCGCACGTATATCGTCCCTAATCTCAGCAGGCAACCAGATCAAGTGATAAACGCGCGGCAAAACCTGCATTTCATTAGGCGCCGCATCAGCCATCTGGACCTCCCTCTCAGCGTCGCCCCCTGCCCTTCAGCAACATAAGCCAACCCAGTCTCAACTGCACCACCTGCAATGTATTATTATAATAATAATAATAATAATAATAATAATAATAATAATAATAATAATGGATAACAACTGCACCACCTGCAAGGCCCTGATGTACCAACAACTCTGGTACAAACGACTGCTGATCCGGACCAATCAGAAAGTAGATGGGTGGTCTATCCTTCATCTTCCTCGCACAAGCCATATTATGCAGCGTGGGCTGAGCTAATGGGCTGAAAGAAATAAACAAAAACATAAACATTAACATAAATAATCATTATAATACATGGGCGGTAGTGGCGGCGGCAGACGCCGGTCAACATAAATAAAATATCGCTCGGTGATCCTGCTGATCATCCCCCTGCATGTGATGCCTCCCTGCGTCTACTTAATGGGAAAGGAGACAAAGTACTCGGCCATGCACCGATGCAAGGCATACAGCGTGCTGGTGATAATGCAGTACAAGTAGAATAGGTCCGTCTTTGTCACCTGCTCGTTACAATTGCACCGTGCCGTGATGGAATAGGAAATGCAACAGTGAATGTAACTGATAGAATAGGCTCATTGCCTCTCATTCTATTGATATCATCTATAAATAATACAATTGGTTCCACAAATTATGGAAATAGATCATTACAAAATAATTACAAATATTATCAAATATTATCTATATATCTATTATACCCCCGCAGTCGAAGCGGGAGGAGACCGTATGCTGAGACTGTCTCGAAAATCCTCAAAAAGAATGCGCGGTAAACCCTTCGTAAAGATATCAGCCACTTGATAACGGGATGGAACATGTAGAACCCGTACCTGACCCCTTTGAACCTGCTCTCGTATAAAGTGGATGTCTAGCTCAATGTGCTTCGTCCGCTGATGTTGCACAGGATTCCCAGACTAGTAAATAGCACTTACATTATCACAGTAAACCAAAGTGGCACGGGACAGAGGATTTTGTAACTTGGGTAAAAGATTTCATAACCAACAAATTTCCGCCACAACATTAGCAACACCTCGATATTCTGCTTCGACACTAGACCTGGAAATAGTACTCTGTCGTTTAGACGACCAGGAAATAAGGTTGTCTCCAAAATAAATACAGTAGCCACTGGTGTAACGCCTCGTGTCCGGGCAACCAGCCCAATCGGCATTGGTGTATGAGACGAGCGATTGGGTATTGGAGCCGTGTAAAGATAAACCGAAACTAGAAGTGCCCTTGATATATCTGATAATGTGTTTAAGTGCATTCCAATGATCAATACGAGGGGAGTGCATATGCATACAAACCTGCTGTACTGCGTACGAGATGTCTGGACGAATGAAAGTAAGATACTAAAGAGAACCTGCAAGGCTGCGGTATAAGGTGGGGTCATGAAATAGGTCACTGACAGTAGCACTAAGCTTACTATTAGTGTCAACTTGAGTAGCAACCAGGTTACAAGTCTGCATACCGGCGCGGGCAATGATTTCAGTTGCATATGAGCGCTGAGAGAGAAACATGGTGTCTTTGTCCCAAGACACCAAAATACCAAGAAAATAACTAAGTGCTCCCAAATCCTTCATGGCAAATTCACCTGCCAGCTTGGCCATGAGAGAGTGACGAAGCTTATCAGACGAAGTAACCAGGAGAATATCGTCAACATATAACAGGAGATAAGCTGCATGAGACCCCTGATGAAAAGTGAAAAGGGAAGCATCACTTTTATTGTGAAGAAATCCAATAGATAGAACAAAATCAGTGAAACGCTGGTACCAAGCTCGAGGGGCTTGCTTGAGGCCAAACAAGGATTTCTTGAGTGAACAAACATAATCAGGAAACTGTTTGTCACGAAACCCCATGGGTTGGTACATGTAAACTGTTTCATTGAGATTGCCATGAAGAAAAGCATTGGTGACGTCTAGCTGATGAACGGACCAACACTTAGATAAGGCAATGGAGAGAACAGTACGAATGGTAGCCGGTTTGACAACCGGACTAAATGCTTCTCCGTAATCCACCCCAACTTGTTGTAAACGCCCATCACAAATTAACCGGGCTTTGTAACGCTCCAACGTGCCATCCGACCTGTATTTATGTTTAAAGAGCCACAAACTGCGAATAACATTCATATCAGGCTGTATAGGTACCAATTCCCAAGTGCCATTTCTAACTAATGCATTAAACTCAGTGGTCATGGCAGAATACCATTCCGGGATAGTCAAGGCCTCAGTGGGGTTCTTTGGAATTGGGACTACGGGTGTGGTGTGGGAGGTGTGGAGGTTGAATGGATGTTTGGGTTTAAATATCCCACTCATAGAGCGGGTATGGACGGTCCGGGAAGGTGGTGGAGGTGGCGGCGGTGGTGGGGTGGGTGTTGAATATTGGGCCGGTTGGTCATTTGGGTGGGCTGGTATGGTTGAGGGGTTATTAGTTGGTGACAGTGGGCTATTGGTTGAATTTGGATGAAGGGAGGTGGACGGCATTTGTGTATGGGCTGTTGTTTTTTGGGCCGGGTGAAGAGTATGTAGGTTTTGGGCTAGGCGTAGATGTGGTATAGGGTCTGGATGAGTTTTGTATATGTAGAATTAAATGGTGAGGGAAGTCAATTGTGAGAAAGTCATATGATGGGGTAGGTGCAATGTATTGTTTAAAAGGGAAGGTGGTTTCGTCGAAAGCAACGTGTCTAGAGATTTGGATCTGTTTAGTTTTCAAGTCAAGGCACAGGTACCCCCTATGGGTAGGAGGATAACCGAGAAAAACGCATGGTTGAGCTCGTTGGTCGAGTTTGTTGATGGTGGGGGAGGGAGTGAGAGGGTAGCATAAGCAACCAAAAACACGGAGGTGGTCATATGCGGGTGTGGAGTTGTATAAAATTTCGGTTGGGGTTTTATTTTTGGTGTGTTTGTTAGGGAGAATATTTAATAAATATGTGGTGGTTTCTAAGGCAAAGTGCCAAAGGTGAGTGAGCAGGGAAGCATGGGCCATGATGGTTCGGATAATGTTGTTAATGGTTCTAATTTTTCTTTCAGCTTTGCCATTTTGTGAGGAGGTGTATGGACACGACAAACGGTATAATATGCCATTGGTAGTGAAAAATGTTTGAAAAGAGTTGTTCACATATTCACCACCATTGTCACATTGGAAGGTTTTGATGGTTCGTTCAAATTGGGTTTTAATGGTGGATGCAAATTGGGTGAAGGCGTTGAAAACATTGGATTTATGAGTGAGTGGATAAGTCCATAAAAAATTTGAATAGTCATCTAAGAACAAAACATAGTATTTATGATCGGATGAGCTAATACTAGGGGATGTCCATACATCACTGTGAACTATATCAAAAGGCCGAATGGTATAATTATTAGAAGCAAAGAAAGGAAGTTTAATACTTTTACCAAAAACACAAGAGTCACAAACATTGTTCTCAAATTTATTAAATGAAACAGAACTAGACAATTTTATTGAATGTAAAGGTTGACATCCTGGGTGACCAAGACGTTGGTGCCAAAGGTCAACAGAAACGGCAGCAAGAGCAGTGTGTGGAGTGGAGGACCTGAGCACCAGAGGGTAGAGATCACCGCTGTTGTTGCATCGCAGGAGGGGAGTCCGCGTCTTGAGGTCCTTAACAAGAAAACCAAACGGGTCAAATTCAACAGACACGGAATTATCCCTAGTAAATCGACGAACTGAAATAAGGTTTTCAACTAGTTTTGGTGAGTATAGGACGTTTTTAAGGATAAAGGGCGAGAATGGTTTGGGAAGGTATTTTGTGCCCTGTCCTAAAACCGGAATTGTATTACTATTACCTACAATAATATGTTGAGGAATGAAAGAGTTAGAAAAAGATTGGAAATCACCTTGTTGATGAGACATAGTAGAGGAAGCACCGATATCCATGTATTGAGTCGGGTCAGGCTGCTGAAGAGACATCGGGTAAAGTGCATGCTCAATATCTGTTGGGCTGTATGCTGCAAAATGGTTCTGTGATGGTCTTGGGCCTAACAGGCCAGGTTGTTGAACCAAAGGATGGCTGTTGGATTTAGTTGAGGTGGGGTAGGGGCATGGTGGGCCTGCCCAATGGAAAGGATATTGGGCCGATGAATAATTGTTTTGTGAGGCTACTGTGTAATTGTTTGGAGGGGACGATCTGGGAAGGTAATAGGCCATGGGTTGAACCAAGGCCAGTAAGGAAAGAACGGATGTTGTGATCGTCCAGAGCCACCCCGTCCTCGACCACGGCGACCAGAGCAGCCGCGGCCTCGGCCGGAGAAGCTAGGGGAGGGACCGGAATAGTTGGGGGAGGGGCGGTTAGATTCGGTGGTGGTTCGTTTGGTGGTGGTAGCGGATAAGGTGGCGGATGCGGTTTTGGCGGAGTGAAGAGCACGTTCAACTGCACCCCCTGCAATGGATAATAATAATAATAATAATAATAATAATAATAATAATAATAATAATAATAATAATAATAATAATAATAATAATAATGATTAAAAATTGGGCAGAGTTTCCCCTGTTTTCGTTGAAACCAGACAACACAAGTTGTCTACAAGTTTCCCAAAAGAAACGCCCAAACAGATTATATATTCTAATGATCAACACAAGTTGTATATAATAATAATACTAACATCTTCTTTCGTATCATCCTCCTGTTTTTTTCTGTGATTTTGTAGTTGGGCGCCAACGAGTATTTTTTTGTACCTTAGAAGGTTGATGGTCAGTCATACTTGGATTCACCACCGACATTATTTTTGACAACATATTTCTTTGAACCCGTGGTGATTGAGACATTAGTGTCTCTTTGACTTTTTCCCACTCACTCACAAGTTCGCCTTCCCAGCCAACTACTTCGGACAACTGTATTTTTATTCTTGTACTCAATAATAATAATAATAATAATTAATAAAGTAATGGTATTACCTTTATTTCTATACGAATCTAATCGACATGCACACGGCAACCCATAACTCGTGAAAAGCTGGTGACCACAACTCTTTCTTCCTTCCCTCAACTTCTCTATATTTTTTTTAACTCAGTTAGCAACAACTCGATCGCTGCATGGAAAATTTTACCGAGTAGGTTCTCAAAAATTGGTATGTCATTGTGCACTTTTTTCACCGACATACTGTCTTCAAACGAGTGGTTTATTTCTATCTGTTTTGACATTACCACATTGTCTACGATTATCACAAGTATGTAAAACGAGTTGTTAGGCCTAGGGCTGCAAATGAACCGAACGAACATGAACAAGGCCTTGTTCGTGTTCGTTTGCTAAGGAAATTAGGTGTTCACGAACAGTTCATGAACACTTACCGAACGAGATTTTTTGTTCGTGTTCGTTTGTGTTCGTTTGTGATTTTGTTCATGAACATACACGAACATAAACGAACGTTAATGAACACAAACAAGTGTTCATGAACAAAAAGAATTGTTCATGAAAAAAAACAAACACAAATGGACATATATTAATTTTCGAATAAGATCGAATTCACATATATTAAGAAATTAATTAGACCACCCAACATATAACCTAACTATACAAATATACTTAGTACATAACTTAATATCGGTAAAACATAATAAAGTAGTGTCTAAAAAAAGTAAGCTCACATCTTAAACTTGAAGTCTTTATTTATTTAAATGTAAAGTCTTATATACTTACTTCACATAAATTACTTATTTATTTTAGTAAAATAAATACAAATTAAAGAATATAAAATAAAATTATAAAAATTAAAAACTCCATTAAACTATCGAACATAAACGAACACGAACCAAACATTCACGAACATAAACGAACGAACGCGACCTCTGTTCATGTTCGTTCGTTTAACTAAACGAACGAAATTTTTTGTTCGTGTTCGTTCATTTATTAAACGAACGAACACAAACGAACTTCCCACTGAACGGTTCATGAACTGTTCGCTGAAAGTTCAGTTCCTTTGCAGCCCTAGTTAGGCCCCTTAATGTGCATCTTAAACCTTGAATGCTGGCTCTCAGCTCGGTTGGTCATATACTGACCAAAGTTGTAGTTTGTGTCTGTCCATGCAGAAACAAACCTTTCTTTATAGTCATTGAGCCATACCCTTTTCTAAATATTCAAAAACATCTGTAAAAAAATAGAACAAAGATATTGTTAATGTGTGTGTCCATGCATTTTAAACTAAATTAATATAATATGTACCAGATCGTTTGTCCTGACATAGTCGTCTGTAGAGTCGGTCTAGTCAGTGCTCGTAAAATTCCGGAGATGAAGATTTACAGAGTCGCTTAAAAGATTTCACAAATATTTCCAGTCTTCATCTCCAAATGATTGTCTGCAGTGATTTAATATATTTCGTTGAATGTGCCACCTGCATGGCTGCATAATAATAATAATAATAATAATAATAATAATAATAATAATAATAATAATAAAAATAATAATAATTATTATAATAATAATAATATGTATTACCTGCATAACAACTTCAAAGCTGCTGGGAATTAATACTATGTCGCATGCAATCATCAACGTTTTCTCACAATCAGTTATTATAGCACAGGGCTCCGTACCATCTTCTAGCAACTCTTTGAGCCTCTGTAGCGCCCATAGGTAGTTATCCTTTTTTCACAGGAGATAAATGCACGAGCGACACAAAACCGACTTGGATGTTGATGTCATACCCACAACTTGAACAAACGGAAGTTTATGCCCGTTTGTTTTGTTGGTCGCATCAATCATCAGCACATGCGGGAACGCATGCCACAATATGTGCGAGGTGGGATGAACAAACAAAATATCCTCGATCGCATTTGTCGAGGGATTTTGCCGGGTGAAGTAAACAATTTTTTTCTCAACCAATGTGCTTTCGAGTACCTGCATAATAATAATAATAATAATAATACCTGCATTTGAGTCTTGCCGCCGTATAACAAATGTTTAACCTTGGTTATTGTGTTATGTATGTCTCGTAAAATGCAGGGATTGTCCGGGTTTTGTTTTCTGACGGCCGAATGTATGTGTGCTGGCGTAACGTTTGGAAAAGAAAGTGTATCCACCAACTTTATCTCGCTCGGACTCAGCCTCCTAGCGTACCCGTGACCCTCGATATGTTGGAAAGGTCTGTGATTATGTATTTGGTTGTTGACCTCCAAAGTCCAACCATCGTAGCTGGAGCTCTATCTCCCTATTAGTTCAAACGGGCAATTACATTTTTTACTGCCTGTCTTTCGAACCTTGGCTATACTACGATGTTCGCCACTAAGGTCACATCGTATCCATGCCGTCTTTATCCTCCTATCCGCCCCTGCCATCTGAAACAGTACGTCCAAATACAGTGATATACCCGTTATTTTTTGCCTTTTCGAAAACCCAATCTGTCAGGTCTTTAAGAGACCAGAATACCTGCAAAATTTATATACGAGTTCAAATAACAACTAAAAATTATTTTAATGTTAACAATTTAAGTTTTTGACATTAAAATAACAACTAAAAATTATTTTTGAACAATATATATACGAGTTTAAATCTCACAAACCCTAAAACAAATTTATGTACGGGGCTAAATATACGAGTCGAAATATGTACACTGCTAAATATACACGGGTCTAAATTATAAACAAGTGTAAATACATAAACACACCTGACTTGTTTCAAACGAAACATCCGGGCCAGGTTTGTCACCACCGTTATCACCTCCCTCGTGTGAATCCTTGAAGTTGCCATCACCCTCCTCGTGCAAATGATAAGTCCCGTATTCGTACTGTGGATGACTTGGCGGCACGTCAAATGACTCCGGTTCTTCTACGTACTCTTGGTTTAAATCGGGCAGGTACTTCAAATCAGGCAGCGCCTTTCTGTCACCGCAGTGAACAACGAATCTAACCTCCTCCTCACCACGTTCCACCACGGGTCCGAACAAGCTTTCCGAGACGTAAGATAAGTCAAACGAGTGCTCTTATTCACCCGAAACATTACTGAGGTGCCCCGAAGACATCCTTGTAGCTTGGTATTGATCAGAGTTTAGGGTTTTGGTTTTTTTAAAAAAAATCGTCGTCTGAGAAAGGAAGCTAAAGAAGATGAATACATGGGGACGTCGTACGGCCCGTATAGGTCTTTACGGGCCGTAGAGGCTTTAAATGAACCCACCAACCAGGGATATCTACGGCCCGTAGATAAGTTGCTTTTCAGACTCATTGCAAGTCAGTCTGTTCATTGATTGTCCTCGTACCTCGTATGCTACTACGGGCCGTAGAGCCCACTACGAGTCGTATAGGGCTTTAATGCATTTGACCAACCCTTTTACGGGCCGTAGAGGGTTGTCTCATTTATTACACTGACACCTTCTACGGGCCGTATGGGCCTCTACGTCCCGTAGAGGTTATGCAAACCTAATTTTGGTATTGTGTAAATAACATCCCTTAAATGGGGAGAAGACAAACACAGTAAAAAGAGGACTGCAAATGATAAATAAAGTACAAAGTTGCAATTAAGCCCCTAAAGTGTTTAGGTACTTTTTCAACAGCCCTCAATGCTTTAACATATTCCTCTTAATATTTTACCTACAAATTTATGATAATTATTTATACGGTTGTAGTGGGAAACTTTAATTTTAATAGACCTACATGATTTATACTACAAAAAGTATTCTAAGATACTCTACTAGTATTATATAGTAAGGTAGTAACATCTAATAATAATTATTATTATTAGTAACTAGTGGGAATGCCCGCGCGTTGCAGCGGGTGTCCCAATTGATATCAAGTTAATTATGATGTCCATTACGAACCACCACCCATTGCAATTGCAATGTTGGTTCCATACATTTTTCCAATGATTGTCAAATAAGGCTAATGTCCGGTTATAATCCCGCACGTTGCAGCGGGTGTCCCAACTGACATAAAAAATGTATGCTCGGTTTTTACCATTTTATTCCATTCAATAAAAATAGTCATGGCGATGGTTCTCTAACTCTAAAGTTATTGATTCTATCGTATAGTTATCTCAAAATTAGTTAAGTATGTTAAAGTTATCAAGAAGTTGAAACTTAAAAAAAAAATCAACGAACTTTACCCCTCGCAACCAACCACCGGTAAATTCCACTTAGTTAAGAACTTACCTCTACATCATTTCTACAATTTGATCAAATGCACATAATACTTTACACTTTTTATTTAAAAAAAAACGAAAGCAACTTTATATTTTATTCGGCTTTTTTCTATATAAAAATTTATACAAAAGAAAGGAAGGATGTATAGGGGAATAGAAACCTTGAGAAAACATAGCCCCATGTCTCTCCGACGATGATCGACATTATTAAAAGATGTTATTTCAAAAATAATTGTTCTTTAATGTGTGTATGTATAGATAATACATAATTTGATCGCATTCTCCAGAAAAATAATGAACCCGTTCTTATAATATACCTCTATCTAGAGAGAGAGAAAAGAACAAATAAAGAATAGCAGCAATGACTTGTTCATACTTTATGTTTTCTTTCCATTTATGTTTTCTTTCCAAAAGTAGCATAACATAAGGTTGGAATGCAGTGTTGGCATATTATTCGTTGCTTGTAAACATGTGGCAATCATGAGATGGTCCTTCCTCTTTGATGGCAAAACACATGTTTACCTGCTGCTGAAACAAAAGCGTTGTGTTTGGACAATTTTCCTGAATTGCTTGTAGATTAGGTGCTCGATAATTGTACACATCTTTTGCCAAAGAAGCACCACCTGGGAAAAAATGTTGAATCAGAGGCACAGGTAGAAATTTTGATCAGAGGCAGAGGCAGAAATTTTGCCCCGTTTGTATATGAATGGATCGATTCGGGGTTTTTAATGTATGATGAACCATCCCAGAAATCATTCGACCAATAACCGCCTCTAAATACTCGGTTAAAGGATCTGGCTGCCACAAGATAACCACTATAGTAACAAGTAATGCTCTACTCCTTATCATTCGAAGAACCGTCTGCATAAAAGCTTGAAATTATTGAAGAGCATTCAAGATAATTTAGTGTTATTTTCTTTCAAAGACAAGTGTATATGTTAAGTGTGAAATCTAACTGATGAACTTTTGCTTTAACGACCTGGAAATCAAATGGTTCTCATTGTTTATCATACACTTTGTGAATAAAAAGAACGTAATAAATTGGTTTCATCTCATAAAAATTGCAAACATTTTATTTTTAAAAAGTTTTTGTTTTACCTTTGCCAATATTGAAAGACGATATGGGCTCGAAGTGGCATCCCATCAAACTTCTGTCAGGTAAATGCAAGCAAAATCTGGGATGATCATAAAAGTTATTTTTAAGAATGAATTCTAGTTACAAAACGCTGAATGCCAGGAAAATCTGGTACAAATATCATAAAAGCATGTATTGATCTTCACCATTTGTCTGCAACCAAGAATCACAAATAAGATGGTATGCCTAGAGATGACAAGATGAGTAGGCCATATGACGGGTCAAAACAGGTCTTTATAATGTGGTTCAAAACAAATCGGGTCCAATTGGGTTATCACACTAATACTTACACGTTCTCCAAAACTTTCATAAAATCGTCAAATAAATTTTTTTCCAGGTTGTATGCTTCAAAAAAGTGACCTGAGTAGTTTGAAAAAAAAAACTTTAGTTTAGCGCTCCTAACAAGTCAAATGGGTAAAATTTTAAAACTTTGCTAAAATGAAAACATTTCAGACGACTAACAGCAATTGAAATGTCAAAAACCTCAAACATCTATAGTGGCAGTAGCAGAATTCCATTTTAATAGAACATATTTCTTTAAAAATGAATTAGATAACTTATTCAATTGCATCTCTCATATTCAACATACAAGGATCCTGCGTATAACAACAATGCCACATGTGTCAATACAACATATAATACAAATTTAAAAACTTAAGAAATTAAATATGATAATAACCTAATGCCAACTAATGCTGGCAAAAAAAAGAGCATCCTTAGGTAGTAACCAAGAATGAATACAAACAGAAACCTAAAAAAAATAGAATTAATCGAAATCAATGTACCTTCTTCATATGTCCAGTGTGTTGCATACGTTTCCGTGTTGGCTACAACACTCAGGGGAAAGTATATGTGAATGAAGTCACAGCAGTGAATGAAGTCACAGCAGCGAATGAAGTAACACACCTTAAATGTCTACTTAATGCACATAGTCATCCCAATGATCCAGGTTGGTTAGAGTTTTATAAAGACCTACTGCCATATTCCTAAATGTACATGTAACATATATTTAAGTTTTCATTTCATAAACGCACAATGAAAACAAAAACATAGACAAAGCGTAATATTTAAACTCCATTTGTATGGTACGAATGTGATATGGATAGTTGAACATAAGAAGGTTTTAATGTGGACCTAATAATCAACCTATGCTTATATATAATAATAATAATAATAATAATAATAATAATAATAATAATAATAATAATAATAATAATAATAATAATAATAATAACATGTATGACAGTATCTATGTCTGCATCTCAATCTAATGATTAAATATATATATATATTTTTTTAGTTTTAATTATACTATCTCATTCAATCCAGGACAAAGAAAATTACATCAAGATAACGGGTAGGCGGGCAACAAGCTGCGCCGCCACCCCTTTCTGAATAGCAAATCCTAATCTACTAAAAACGTAGCCATGCCCACCCGGAGCCGAGACACTACTTTGAATAACCCGCTGAACCCTGGTCAGGAAACGGATAGCCTCCGGTACCAATGAGCCAAAGGTATCAAATGATTAAATCAATTAAAAAGATTAAATTATACAATTCTGAGTTCTAAGACTCATCTTGCACACAATGAAGTTGAACATAAGAAGGTTTGTTGGCAGCCTGTTGAGTCTTAATCCATGTGTGACAACCATGTTGATACCACTTGCCAAAACTCGTGAGACTAAATTTCAATTAAAAAATCTTACCTCATAGATTCATAACAAATAAGACCCGCATCCATCAACAATAACAACCATATCAAGCAAAATTGGGTGTTAGTAACCAAATCAAACAGTAAAGAATAATATTATTATTAGAAACCCACAAGAGGAAACACAACAAAAAAACAACAAAACAGCTTAAAGATTGAAACTTGGTAATCAAGAAAAGAGCATAAAGATTGAGACTTGGTGGTTTTTATAAGAAACCCATAAGAGGAAAGAAATCAAGAATCAAGAAAAGGGTATACAGATTAAACCTGGTGGTGTTTACCTGGCCCAAGAAAGGGGAGGATAGTGCAGATGAAGCAGTGGCCGCAATTGATGGTTTGTGGTTGTCTTTAATAAACCTGAAAAAAAACAAAAACCGTAACCAAAAAACCAATTTCAAATAAAAACAAAAAAAAAATCTAATTAAATCCAGTTGGGTACCTTTGCTAATTGAGAGTCCATGGATATGTAGTGGGATCAGCTGTTAATAACGAATTAATCGATCAAGGAAAAAAATCCCTAATTGTGTGTGCTCTGTGTTTTCTTGGAGAACAAGACCGATAAACTACTAATGGGGTGGGGGGTTACGAATTAAAGATGAGTTATTGAAAGGGAAGGCAAAAGATCATTGTGAGGGCAAGGCAGGGAAATCAAGGGTACTAATGTAAATTTGTTTTGTTATTGTAAAGGAGGAGGATTGTGAAATGTCTATATTACCCTTCAAAGTGTCTTAATTGTCCCCAATGTCCCTATAATACCCTTATGAAACAAGCTTTATTCTCTTATACTTGTTGCTTTAAAAATTGTACCCATATCAAAATTCCAATATGGTACATCACTCCTCCTTTATAATGTATTATAGATATAGATTATAGATAATAATAAAACATATTCTAGTAAAGTATAAATTTTTATCTTCCTAAAACTCTCCTAGTTTTTATTTAATTTAACTTCATTATTTTTTGATTTATTTAGTTAGAGTAAAGATCAAATACAAATGGACTTAACCTACTCGTAATCTAGAGCGTGACTCCAACCTCCGACCTCAAAGGAGGGGGCACAAATTAACATACTAAGCTACCATTGGGCTAAATGCGCTTTGCTTTTTGCCCTTTTATATAGACTTGTTAAAAAATGTGTTGTGTTATACACTAAGGAACGTATTTTACCATTCCCTTTTGACTATTAAGATATTGGGCCACTTTACAACAATCGGTATAACATATTTTACCATTAATCTCGGGGGCCCAATTTTTATCTCGCCCAAGGCCCAAAATCTTTTTCGGGTTCTCGGGGACGGCCCTAATTATAGGATTTAGAGTTTGTGATCTGAAATTAGGTACAAACCAGATTCCAGGTAGGTTTTGGTTGTTTCTTCAGGCACTTGAACGAATCGTTCTAGATTTGATAACATAGACGTTTGTTCTTCAATTGTTTTAAATAATCGTAATAGGCATTTGCCTCTAAATGGATACTGAATCTGAATGATTCAGCTTTTTTACTTGTTCAATACTTACCAATTCAGAAATGGTCAAAGAGCCCCTAAATATAAATCATACGTCATAAGTTTTATGGTGTGCATCAACATCCTCCGGTAGGCCTGTAAACGAACCGAACGAACACGAACACAGGCGTGTTCGTGTTTGTTCATTTAACTTTAACCAAACACGAACACGAACACATAATCGAACACATTTTTGTGTTCGTGTTCGTTCATTAAGAAATTTGCCGTGTTCGTGTTCGTTTATGTTCGTTCATTTAAACCTAAACGAACAGTTCATGAACATAAACGAACACAAATGATCAATATAAACGAACACAAATGAACATAAACGAACACAAACAAAAACAAGTTAATAATGATTCATGAACATAAATGAACATTAGGGTTAGGGTGGAGAGCGGCTGTGAAGTGTGGGGCTGTGAAGTGTGAAGAGCGGCTAATAAGTGATATGTTTAGAATGTTAGGGTTAGGGTTAAGTTTTTATAACATATGAATTAAGGTTACTTAACAAAAGGAAATAAATAATAAAAATAAAGCTAAGTTTAATTAAGCGAACAAAATAAATGAACATAAATGAACGAACATAAACGAACGTTCATGAACATAAATGAACGAACACAACGTGTGTTCATGTTCGTTCGTTTAATTAAACGAACTTCCCGCCGAACAGTTCACGAATAGTTCATGAACGTTCGGTTCGTTTACAGGCCTATCCTCCGGAAGCTTGTGTTCGAGTTTAAAACAACCCGCAATTTTGTCAAAAGTTTTAGGCGTTTACTTCAACTCTTTTTGCCCCTCTTCTTAAGGCTTAGTTGTTAGGTTTTACTTGTTCGTTGTTAATTCTAGGCAATATGAAAATGTAAGCAAACTGAGATTATGAACCAACTAAAATCTAAATGGATTTACGTACCGAATTAAAAACCTTAGATCTACACTCAAAAACACAAAATCGTTCGGCGACCTGATTTAATTTAGTTATAAGGGTCCGATGACCCGAATTTCCAATGACCTGACGTGACCCGACAATAAATCCCTAAAGACATCTGAACACCGAAAATTTGTAGAACCATGGAAACTTTTGCATCCGCTACTGGTTTTCCTAAATACAAATAAGCTGATTCATTTACAACTGGGTGGGTTTGGACACTTATATAAAGCCGAAGCGGGTTGCTTGTATGTCGGTATGCTACTCGGATCAAAAAACCGAACTTCACCAGGTTCGAAGGCTAGTTCACTATGCCTGTGAAAATAAACAAAAACTTAGCGAGTTCTTGGACCATAGTTTCATACAAACATAGATTATTAAATAACTTACCTTCTAAGATCGAGTCCGACTAAACCTGCTTGAAGTACGGTCAAGTTATCCGAGTCCGGGGAGACAATGATAACAGTGTCCTCCGAATATTGAGTTTCAAGAATAGACATTAACTGTGTCACGCGAACAAAGACATCCGCAACACTCTCGTTTGGTGTTCCATCATTGATCGGGGGAGGTTTAATGTCAGGTGATACAAGATCGGATGCATATATCTGTCACATTATTCACAAAGCAACGATGGTTCAAAGATATATTAAGTAGTGTAATAAAAGGATCACCTCTGGGTTTACTTCTTTAATTAATGTGTCATGTTAGTTTAGCTGAAGCGTCTACTTACGACCCTGTTAACCCATTCGATACAACCTTTCAACTGGTTTAACACATTTACAACTTGATTACAGCCCGTCAACCCATTTGATTCGTTGGATAAGTTTGTTAAAAGGGTGTTCGTGTTAGTGTTGGTATATTTGAGACGAATAAATTGAACTGGATGTCTAACTCGTCTACCAGATCGATATTACAAAAGTCCAACAATAATAGGATTTGCTACATTGCTTGATTTGGATAATATGAATCAAAGATTGATTCTTTACAACTGAAGATAGAGTACAAGAATCTTACTTCTGAAACCGATTGTAACGCCTTGCCTTCGTAGGCTCCTAAGCCGCGCGCGTCCAAGAAACTATACTCGGGTACTATGTTACTTTCAAAACACATTTTCGCAACGAAACAAGAATCAGAAACATAAATCAAAATTTGCAGTAAAAGTGTAAAACCATGACCATCAAAGTGAATGCAACTATTAGAGCAAGAGAATAATATCCCAAAATCACTCTCAATTCGAGTTTTAAACATCCCTTTAAATCAGAGCGAAGATTTGATCGTTACAACGAGCAAAACCAGTGCGCGAGGCCCTGGAGTCTGGGGTGTCAGACTAACTTGGGTCCGACGCATCCTTACTCTACCTTTCTGTAAGCGGTTGTT
The DNA here is from genome assembly GCA_030844895.1 of Ambrosia x helenae. Taxonomy (NCBI): domain Eukaryota; kingdom Viridiplantae; phylum Streptophyta; class Magnoliopsida; order Asterales; family Asteraceae; genus Ambrosia; species Ambrosia x helenae. The sequence continues at coordinate 57,611,923 of CM061227.1, forward strand.
TCCGCAATACCCATGACTTGGCACTAGAGGAGCACAAGTTGGGTTTTGGGCCCAAACCAGTTCAGGTTAACCTGGGTCGGGTTGGGTCAGCGATTGTCAAAAGAAAAATGACCAAAGCTGACCAGGTTGAAAACGGGGTTTTACTAGGAAAGAATCACATTTGACCCGGTTTAGATCAATTTTACCGGTCTAAAACCAATTTTAACGCATAGGATTACAACTAAATTTCAACCATACAGGTCTGGTTGGGTCTAAACCGGTTTCAAAATTGGTTCGGGTTTAAAACCGGGTTCAGTTACCACTTACCACATAGGTTATTTTAGCACCTATATCAGAAAACAACAATCTTACCGTTGCTCCAAGGTTCGCCTAAAATATGTGATCACTGATTGTAATTAATCTCATAAAGATATAAACAATATATTACCTTCTGTTAACTCCATTAACAGCAGCAATAATCTCAGCAGCTTGATAAGCTCTCTGAGTAATCGAAGGCCAAATCCAGCAACTATTATCACAAGCCCCCATCTCCTTCAACCTCAAAGCTGCCTTCACCGTCTGCTTCTTCCCGATCGTCGATAACCCATTATCGACAGACGTTTTCGCAACTGGGTTCGTGTTAATTATCCCCAAACTCTCAAATTCCGACTCCCCTGCCCTCACCAAAAAGTACCTGCAAAATAATCCCATTTTCTAGTGTTATTTAAAAAAAATTTTATATAATTTCTAATTTTCATTCCATAGAAAATTACATGAAGATAGCGGGCGGACAAGAAGCTGCACCGCTACCCCTTTATGAATGGCAAACCGTAATCTACTAAAAACGTAACCTTGCCTCCCGGAGCCAAGACACTACTATTTATAATATTAAATTTCAGAAATAAGGATCCAATTACAATAAAGCGGTAGCTAAACTAAACGGACAACAAGTTATGCCGTTACCCTTTTCGATAGCAAAACCACTCCTACTAAAAACAAAGCTATGGGTTCTAAGGATCGAAGAATTACTATCGCGACCGCTAGACCTTGTTCGGGACAGTGGCGGATTTTGAACTATTAAACTGGTGCCAAAAGTTTTAATGAAAAAAATCAGGGGCGGCCTGGCCCCAACCACGAAACGAAAACAACTAGGGGTGGGGCCCGGCTTGGCCCCAACCAAGATTCGCCCCTGCTTGGAGGCAAGGGACCCAAATGTATCAAAATTGCACCACTACCTCTCAATTCCACACAAATTTGAAAACAATTGTTGGTGTAAATTAGTAAATTCGATTACCGATTCGATAGACGAACAGGCGGCATTTGAAATAGCCCGCGAGCATTTGCAACGGGGAAAACAGAGAGAGGAATATGTGGAGATTGGTCGGAATTGAGGTGAGGATGATGAGGGGAAAAGAATGGGGTAATTGTGGCAGCGAGTGAGGCGAGAATGCGGCGGCGGTCGACGGGTTTGATGGTGGTAAGTTGTGGTGGCTCAGGGTGGTTTGGGGAGGTGAGGATGGTGGATGGATACGGTGGCGGGGTTTTGTTTGAAGAAAATGTTGTTGCTAACATTATTAGTGGTGGAAAGTGAACTAGTGATGACGGTGGATTCAGTTGGTTTAGTATTGGAGGGGAAAATAAAAATATCAACGGTTTTTTTTTTAGAATTATACATTTTAGACCTTTTTATGTTTTTCAATACTAAAGTTGCCCCTAGTTTAGAACATGGTATTTCTTCATGGATGTTAAGTAGTCACTAGGGATGGGTTTTTTAACTGATAACCAATGGCGAATTTTGAACGAAAAACTTAGTAGGGTCGAACTTATTCTGGTAATGCCAGATTCAATACGTATTACTTTTTTTTTTTTTTAATTTTGGCAAATTTTACACTACAAATCGAATTGTCAAAACTTGATCATAAAAAAACCAGCCCGAACCGGAACCGATCTCTCTAAATTGGTTTGGATAGAATTATGAAGAATCGGATCAACCCGATTAAGGAGTAATTAACATGTGATTTGTTTAGTGTTGATGAAAAAACTTTGTGGAATGTAATCCATCGAATGGTTCCTATCTGGATAATGCCCACCATCAAGATTTATCAAAATGGTTCCTATCTGCCTTTTGAATTCTGCTTCATGAAGGAATATAGTTATTTGCAATTTTCCATCCATATGTTAGTCAACTTTTTTTTTTTTTTTTTTCAAAAGTACTAATGGGTCAAATGGGTTAACATAGGTAATCAAATGTGTATCCAGTGCATTTAGTCTCTTGTAACCCGAATACCCGATTAACCTGGTTCGTTTAAACTGAAACTCTAGCAACCTGTACCCCACTAAGCGAATAAAGATATGGCTCAGCTATCGAGATTGAGTTAAAAATTTTAAAACTCGATTAATCCAATTGATTAACACAAAACCCTTAAATATAACACAAAGAATACCTCTAGTTGTCACACATTATCGTTACCTTGGTTTTAAAAAGCGCGAATGGTACACAAGCGAAGAGGTTTAACATTGAGGCGTAAAAGTTGTGGGTTTTTCGTACCCAAGGCACATATAGATTATATAATATTTTTTATATATCCGATAGGTTTTTAGCTTCTCTTATCCAAAATAAAGCTAAAAATAAGGTTTTTATATGATTTTATCTATATCTACAAGCCAAAAAACCCAAGGTACAATAACATACTTCATAAAAACACCCAAAGTACCAGAGGTGCGCGCCTCAAGCCTGAAAACCCCAAAAATATGTGATTTTTCTGCTCTTCTTGTAAAAGGTGCGCCTCGGGCTACAAAAGATGCTAGCAGCCGCGCACGTTGAGGCAAGCTAAGATGCGCTTTATAAAACCAAGCTCATTATAACAACACTAACATATTCAAATCGGAAGTTATTGTCTTTGTTAGCTTGAAATTCAAAGAATCCATCTTGAATTTATCGTCTTTGTTAACTTTAAACGCAAGATCCATAACAAGGCTATCCGCTTGTTCAAAAGCCAACAAACCGCAAACGTAATAGGGGAGATGCAAGATTTGCTATTTTTCATAACCATGTCTATAAGCATGAGATCAACTTTGAGAGAGAGATATGGGCCAGCGGGGCTATTTGATTTTGTTACAAATTGTTATAGTAACTATCATTTTGACTCGTCGCGCATTGTGGTTTCAAAACTTAAAGTAATCGAATTTAAACCATCAAATATTTGACCTAACTTGTTTCTAAACAAAATTACATGAAAATGTAGATCCGCTAAAAATGCATATAAGAATAAGCACGGAATCATATTATATGATCTGACTCATTTTACGTCGAAAGGTAAAGCAACTAGGATTTACATTGACACGTACTTAAAAATAAGTACATATGAAAATAATGTTTTTAAGTTAAAGAATGAAAAAGATAAAAGTTTATAAATCCGATGGCGGTGAAAATGAAACTTTATGAAGTTTTTTGGAACTTAAGTGGGTAAGGTGGGCAAAATTAAAAAAGTGGAAGAGGTGTTAAGGTGCTTGGTAGGGTACCAAGGGTACTCTAACATATTGTTATAACTAGTTGATTACCCCGGGAAGGTCCCGGGGTTGAAAAATTTAATATGACTTAATAAAAAATGATAAAAGAAGAAAACTCAAATCATGAAAAGAGTAAATAACTTAAACATAATCAATCTTAGTTAAAAAAAAAAACGTTTATTTAAAAAGTTAAAAAAATAAAAAGCATAAACCATATTAAACATAATACAGTATTAAAAGGATAACCTTCAATATATAATCATCTTCACGTAATTTAAAATATGTTACAATTTGACTTTGATTTATATAGATGTAGAATTCATGATCACATTAAAAGCAAAAACACTTATTTCAATACAGTGACTTTGTAAAGAAAAGCATATGCGAATTTTCTTTGAATACATGAATTTAGATTAATAAATGTTTTATTAATCTAAACATAAATCACTTTCAATATTCAACGATAAAGAAAAAATTTTAAAGTCTTTTAAAAAATTTTAACACTTACTTCTTGATGAACAGAAGGAGAATTCAGAAACTTGTTAAGAATGAATGATTTGATGTTAATGTAATCATATATTTATAATGGCTACTTAATAATTCTATATTAAATTAATTTGTAATTAAAATCTTCTATTTTAAATTAGAACATATGCATATCTTCTTTTGTTTATCTTTAAATAAATATTTTATTAAAATTATTGTAAACAAATAAATATTTAAATTTTTATGTTAATCCTTATACATAATTCGAAAACAATATTTATATGTAGTATATATTGAAAATAATATTTAAAATTTAAATAGAAAGATATGCATATCTTCTTTTATTTATTTTTAAATAAATATTCTATTAAACCTATCACCTCAACGTGTCACGTGTCACATTCAATGGAGGGTTGAGGCCTCTATTAGAGATTAACCCCTTGATCTCTTTCATTGATAATTCAAGTATATATAATACATCAAGACTCCCTATAATTTGGTAAGGGATAATGACAATTAAATACAAATAAATCTTATACTAAAATACATTATCTATTACACCCCCGCAGTCGAAGCGGGAGGAAACCGGATGCTGAGACTGGACCGAAAATCTTCAAAGAGTATCCGCGGTAGTCCTTTTGTAAAGATGTCGGCTATCTGATATCTCGAGGGAACATGAAGGATGCGAACATTATCGCGTTGTACCTGCTCACGTACAAAATGAATGTACAGTTCGATGTGTTTTGTCCGCTGGTGCTGAACTGGGTTACTGGATAGATAGATGGCACTTACATTGTCACAATAAGCCATAGTAGCACGAGAGATGGAACTGATAACTCAAGTAGCAGATTACGTAGCCATCAAATTTCAGCCACAACATTAGCCACCCCCCTGTATTCTGCTTCAGCACTAGATCTAGATACAGTCGGTTGACGTTTAGATGACCATGAAATTAAATTTTCACCAAAATAAATGCAATACCCACTGGTGGAGCGTCTAGTATCTGGACACCCGGCCCAGTCGGCGTCTGTATATGCGGTCAACGTGGTAGTCGCCGAAGGGCCGAGAAAAAGGTCGTAGGTCAGTGTCCCTTTTAGATAGTGAATGATCCGTTTTAGAGCGTTCCAATGATCTGTGTGAGGAGCGTGCATATGCATACAAACCTGTTGAACTGCATAAGTAATATCAGGCCGGGTAAATGTGAGGTACTGAAGTGCTCCGGCCAAGCTCCTGTATAGGGTAGGATCATGAAAAGGCTCACCAGATGAGGCGCCAAGTTTCGTATTGGTGTCAACCGGGGTGGCTACGGGGTTACATGTTTGCATACCGGCACGAGAGATAATGTCAGTCGCATAGGACTGTTGAGACAGAAACATAGTGTTTTGTTGGCGGGAGACAGAAATGCCCAGAAAATAACTTAAGGGACCAAGGTCTTTCATGGCAAATTCACTTGCAAGTTTGGCAAGCAGTTGCCGCCGAAGGCTGTCAGATGACGTGACGAGAAGAATGTCGTCCACATAAAGAAGTAAGTAAGCTGTGTCACCATTCCTGTTAAAAGTAAATAAAGAAGTATCGCACCGACTGTTGAGAAAACCCAAGTGAAGCACATAGTCCGTAAAACGCTGGTACCAAGCGCGGGGGGCTTGTTTGAGACCATAGAGAGATTTGCGAAGCAAGCAGACATGATTAGGATACCGGCTATCGCGAAATCCCATAGGCTGATGCATGTAAACTGTCTCATTAAGATTCCCGTGCAGAAAAGCGTTTGTAACATCCAACTGGTGTACTGCCCAACCCTTAGATAAAGCAAGTGACAAAACTGTGCGTATGGTGGCCGGCTTGACAACCGGACTAAATGTCTCTCCACAATCAATGCCCACCTGTTGTGAGCGCCCGTCACATACTAGTCGAGCCTTGTACCGCTCAAGTGTCCCGTCCGACCTGTACTTATGTTTAAACAACCACATGGAACGGATAATATTCATAGATGGCTCACGAGGAACTAACTCCCATGTACCATTTCTAATTAAAGCGTTGAACTCGGTGGTCATGGCGGAGTACCATTCAGGGGTGGCCAAGGCATCAGTGGGTGTTTTTGGTACGGGTAAAACGGGTGGAGTGGTGGTGGTGTGGAGGTTAAAAGGTTATACTAAAATACATTATCTATTAGCCTCCATTGAATGTCACATCATCATAAGTCAATTCTTTTATTAATAGTTATAAATTATGGGTGTTTTTTTAACTGATAATCAATAACCGAACTAAACCCGAAGTAACCCGACCCGAGAAAGTACTTTACCCGATTAACCCAAACCCGATTAAGTGCATACCCGAACCCGACTAGAGTCTTTAGGGTCGGTCTTCGGATTAGTTTTTTATAATTCGGGTTGACCCGAATAACCCGAACAATTCTAAAACAAATAAATGATCCAGTTTTCATATTTTTATGTATATCGGAGTAGTGATTTTGTAGCCAAATTTGCAACTAAATATTGTAACCCATGTTGTGGTTTTATTTACCCATATTGTAGCCCAAATTGATAGAAATACACAACCCAAATGGCTAGAAATATGTAACTCAAACACTCAAACCATTTAACCGATAACCATTTTACCCAACCCGAAAAACCCGAACCCGATTAAGCCCATAACCGATAACCATTTAACTATATTGGGTTGGTTATCGGGTAATATTTTTACCACTAACAACCCGAATAATCCGACCAGAATAACCCGATAACCGAAAACCAAACCCAATGAACACCCTAGTTATAATATACTTACACATATGCTAGACAAACGTAAATATATTTGTATAGAAATAGTGAGATTCCCTACGCTCTGTGACGGAATCTCAACCTGTATCAGTCCGATTTGTCAACTTAAGATGTTAAACTGTTTCTTTTAAGATGTAAAATTAAGTTATACCAATAAAAAAACACTTCTTGGTCAGTAACCATTGTTGAGAAAAAAACACTCATTTAACAAAGAAAGTTTATTTGTGTTTTTATTTGGAAACTAAATTATTATATCAACATAAAATCATCTCTCGTTTTTTTTTTCTTATTAACGGCAACTTTCATTAAAAAAACGCCAAACCCTACTAGTAAAAAACTAGACAAGCATGAACAAGAGAGCTACAAGCAACCAACTACAAAGCAATAACAACATACAGAGTCTCCATTTGTTTCAATCTAACTCAAACCTTTTAGCTTAATTTCTTATCCAAAAGTAGCTCAAGATTTAACTTCACAAATAATGTTCTGCTACAACAAATATATGACCAACATTGATAACGAGTTTTACATGGGTAAAAGGGTTAAAGTGTTTAAATTAGCCAAACGCAGGTCGTGAAGTCCCCTACGTTGCAACACGTAGGTGTGAGATTTAGTTATTTTTGTTTGTTGGTTATGATTCGGATTTGAGATTAACTCAAACCAGAATGTTGCTAGAATATTATCACTTTAAAAATGTGATGTGTGAAGAAAAGATTATGCATAAAGCATAATCTTCTAGAGAGAATAGAATTAGTGTAAGGGATGATTTTGATAGTAAGCAGGCCAGATCTTATAGACAAAGGATCTTATACAAGAAGAATGGCAACACTCTCGATCCTATGTTGCAACAATGGACTTTCCACTTTAGCCTATGGAAGGCTTGAGACCTGCGGGTAAAAGCGTACACTCTCCACACGTGGTGGTTGTGACCAGGGTTAGAGAGTCAAACGAGAAAGTATTGACAAGGCTTATCACTGACTTGTTCTCTTTGCTGATGACAGTTGTCACCTTTTGAGCCTTTTAAGCCTTTAACCATATGAGCAGTTTGTATGTTATAATCAGTTTTTAGCCCTAAGCTACCCACGTCATCACCACCTAAACAGGAGTATTAGAAAATAAATGATATTATTATGAGCTATCCATATACTCCAACACGCTGTAAGGATGATGGCGTGGATCACGTTCTTTTTACATTTGTTCCCAGAAACTTGTTTATGAATGGTAAATAGATCCGGCAACGAAAAGGCAAAGATCAGAGGTGTTGCTACAACAAGGATAATGGTCGGGATTAAGTTAGAGAGAAACGTCATCAACTCGATGAATCCTGTAACCTGCTAAGAAGAAGAACACCGTTAGTCTCACTGCATGATGGGGTCCCCTGCGATCAGCCTCCGACATGAGAATAAGTATGCAGTTCTCAATAAGGTGATAGGAAAGAATGGAGAGAATATAAATAAAGAGTGTGAGTGTGAGAGATAAAACATTATCTAGGTTTATAGCCCTTAAGGCCTTTTAACAATGTTTAGGTTTGTGGCCCTTAAGGCCTTTTTCTGTGTGGGCATGATGCTTATCTATATTGACTGTTTGTTGTTCTGTCTTTGTTGTATGTATTGTCTTTGCTTTTTTTGTTCTTGTTCTACCTGTAGCACCTTAAAAGGTTTAGTGCTGCAGTCACTTAACCTTAAGGTAGTCTAGGTAAAAGATACACTACCTATCCTATGGACACTACTTAGTGTTTTTCTTAGTTTATAAGTCTCCAAAGGACTTAAGTAGCATTTTGCGTAGGCTGCTCAAACCTTTTCATGAGGCATGTTTTCTTCTTTGGTTAAGTCTCGTGGTGTAGGATTGATTTAAGAACTCACCCCTTATATAGGTTCATTCAACCCTTGAACCTATTGAGCGATGTGGCCTGGGAGCTCATCCACTTACATGGCCCATGCCATGGAGTTTTTTTGCAAGGTTCTCAACCTGATTATAGGATAGAGAGACAAGTATTAGAAGAGAATTCCATGATTCTTTCATTGATCACACCAAGATTACATAAGATAGAACAAGTTTTAGGAGTTAGGACATTCACCCAAAACATTTGAATTACACAAAGAACCTTTTAAGGTTTTTTCCGTTCCACTGGCGAGGAAGCTTTTTTTCCTTCTGCGTCGGTGAGTTTGTATGACCCTCCTTTGTGAGCTTCGATGATGGTGTACGGACCTTCCCACTTGAGGCCGAGTTTTCCTTGACTTTCTTTTCGGCTTGCTTCAATGTTTCGGAGGACTAGGTCTCCAGGCTTGAAGCGTTCATGCTTGACTTGGGTGTTGTAGTAGGATTCCATTTTCTGCTTGTATTTAGCTTCCCTAATGGCTGCTGAGCTTCGAGTTTCCTCTAAAATGTCCAAATTTAGCAATGTTTCGCTTTCATTGGCCTTGGCATCCATGCTGAGGGTTCGAACTGTGGTAACCCCTATTTCGGTAGGGATTACAGCTTCGGAACCGAATACTATGCTATAAGGAGTTTTCTTTTGGCTTGTTTTCTCCGTTGTTCGGATATCCCACAAAACATTTGGAAGCTCTTCAAGCCATTTTCCTCCATAGCGGCCTAGCCTTGCTTTTATTCCTTCAACAATACTACGGTTCATCCTTTCAACCTTTTCCATTGGATTGTGGATAAGCTACTGAGCTGAAGACTTGTGTGATTCTTTACACTTTGCACCATTAGCTGAAAGGTTTCCCAGCGAATTGCTTGCCATTATCAGTGACCAATACTCCGGGAAGGCCAAAGCGACAGATAATGCTATCCCATACAAATTCAATGATCTTTTTTTCCTAAGATCTTTCCTAATGGTTTCACTTCAGGCCATTTTGTAAAATAATCCAGGGCCACTAGCAAAAACTTGACTCCTCCCTTAGCGGGTGGGAATGAGCCAACTATGTCCATTCCCCACTTGTGGAATATCCAGGCTGACGTGATGGAAACCAAATTATGCTTTGGGCTTTTGGGAACCGAAGCATGTATTTGACAAGATTCACACTTTTTCAGTTGTTCGGTCGTATCTCGGTGCATAGATGGCCAAAAGTATCCGAGGTTCATAAGCTTGGCTACCACCGACCTTGGACAACAATGAGCCCCACATATTCTTTCATGAATTTCTTTGATCAAATATTGGTTTTGCTTCGGACCCACACGACGAAGTAGTGGAGCTAGATAACCTTTCTTGTAAAAGATATCACCTTGCAACACATATTGTCTTGACTTGACCTGAAGCCTTTCAACCTCTGTCTGATCATTGGGCTACTCGCCATTCTTTAGGAACTTCATGATGGGAGTCATCCAATTTGGTCCTTTTTCGGTGATTACGACTTGTACTTCAAGCTCTTAGATGGAAGGAGACTTGACTACCTCAACCAACACCTTTTTGATGAGGTGGGCAAAGGTTAGGGAAGCAAGTTTGCTTAGTGTGTCCACCTTCTTCTTATGTGAACGGGGAACATGTTTGATTGTGCAAGATTGAAATGTTTTCATGACCTCTTTTGCCTTTTCACGATACTTTTTCATGTTAGGCTCTTTGGCATGTAGCTATTCACTTGGTTTGAAACCAATAACGAGTCTGTGAAGACTTGAAGCCTTTGGACATCACAAAGTTTGAAACCAATAAAAAGTCTCCATTTGTTTTAATCTAACTCAAACCTTTTAACTTAATTTCTTATCCAAAAGTAGCTTAAGATGTAACTTCAAAAAGAATGTTCTGCTACAACAAATATATGACCAACGTTGATAACGAGTCTCATAGGGTTAAATGGGTTGAAGGGTTTAAATTAGCCACATACAAGACGTGGGGTCCCCCCACGTTGCAACACGTAGGTGGGAGATTTAGTTATTTTTGTTTGTTTTTTATGACTCAAACCAGAATATTTCTAGAATATTATCACTTTGAAGACGTGATGTGTGAAGAAAAGATTATGCATAAAGCATAATCTTCTAGAGAGAATAGAAGGAGTGTAAGGGGTAATTTTGATAGTGAGCATGCCAGATCTTATAGTCAAAGGATCTTCTATAAGAAGAATGGCAGCACTCTCGATCTTATGTTGCAAGAAATGACTTTCCACTTTAGCCTTTGGAAGGCTTGAGACCTGCGGGTAAAAGCGTGCACTCTCTGCACATGGTGGTTTTGGCCAAGGTTGGAGAGTCAAACGAGAAAGTATTTACAAGACATGTCACTGATTGCACCGAATCTAGTCTTCAGGTAAGTCCACATGATTAATCATCTATACATTCCATTGGTTTATGTCCAATGCAAGGATCTTCGAATGCGGTATGCGCATTAAATTTCATTAAAGAAAAGTTTCTTTATTTATTTATTACATGCAGCTGAGGTTGATTTGATTGATTGTTACTCTTGATTGCCATTGTAAAGTTAAGAAACTTGATTTTTAAGTAAGAACATTGTGGATAATGATGATGATAACTTCTCTTTAGATTCTGATTGCACCAAATCTAGTCCTCAGATTATGATCGTATGTATGGTGTGTGGGAGTGTTATAAACCTGAAACTAATAAGTTACATTATTATTACTATTTAAATTATTATTATACAATAACAATGACAGACTCTTTTACTTGAGAAGAAGAATGAGCAACTGTGGAATTGGAATTGGAATTGGAATTAATGTTAGGAATTTGAGTAGAAAAATCGAGGCCTAAGGTGAATCCGTTTGGTGATGGTAAACCTAGAGAGTTTTTGCTTCAGGAGAAAGGTGTGGATTATCGGAATTGAATACTTAGAGATGACACGCGAAACTTTAGACTCCAAGCGGATCCCTTGATTTCCAACTCACCTCCCGTAGAACATAGGCCTCTACAAAGTTTGATCAATTCGTGTTTTTCACTTATTTATTGAAATTTAACGCGCATACCGCATTCGAATTGGTTTTTTATTTTTTCTAAAAGTAGAAAAAACTAGAACAACATTAACAACTAACAAAAAGATTGTAGAAAAAAAGAAGAAAGTGTTCCTCTCTGTTACCAAGCATGTCAAGAAATGATAATTTTTAAATATTGCAGATCAAGGTATTCATTAGTACTTAACGGTGGTGAACAGTTGTTAGGAATTGAATTCCTAGAGATGATAAAGGATAACGAAGATTAATGTTGTATTTTTCCCGAAAGTACTGAATCTATTGTTCAAGCTTCCTGAATCTATTGTTCATCACATACTCTCTTTTATTAATAAAAACACAAAAAATTGAACCAAAATAAACCAAAAAATACCAAAGAAAGTGTTCCTTTCTATTACCAAGCATATCAAGAAATGATCATTTTTAAATATTGCAGATCAAGTATAACGTTAATGTTGTATTTTTCCCGAAAGTAATGAATAAAATAAATAAATAAACACTTTTAGAGTTATTTAATTTAGTTGTTTTATAAAATAAATTAAAAAAAATAAAAAAAAACACTACAAAATATCAAAAAAACAACCAAAATTCAAACTTTGATCTAAAGCGCCTTGCTTTGACCAAAGCGGGGCGCTTTACGAAGGAATGAAATAGAAGGTGGAGGTGTAAATAGCTGGAGCCATTTAAAAAACTACAGTTAACAACCACCAACTAGTTTTGTCAAAATACCCTAAAGCAATATAAACCATAGGATTAAGCCACTTACATATGAAAAATTATACTAAAACTAGTATACCCTTTATAATTTTAACTAGTGGGATGCTTAGTTGCGCGTTGCGCAACTTTCGACTATGTTTGTGAGCGATTAGAGACGTATTTGCTACGCATTAGGCGGGCATTGTTATTCGGTTGTTACCAAAGCGCTAAGAAGCTATTATCAATCAAAGCAACCAATATATATTGAAATTCAACAACGGCAAATTTGTTTCGGACATTGATCAATTATCACCCAAAACGTACAAAAAGGACATCGCTTGAGTTTCACAAAAGATCTTATCAATGGTTGTTCGCTTTCCTGCAAAAATCAAATCATTTCACGCCTTCCAAATCGACCAACACATGACGATGATAATTGTTCGCGCCAGCTTCCTTTTTGCAGCCGCTTCCTCCAAGTATTTGTGATGCTCTAACAAGCTATTATTTTTTTCAATAGGGACTGCAGGAATACCAAACCAAATGAATGCCTAGATATATACTCTTGCATAGTCTTCTGAGATGTTATGTAAATAATTCAAATTCATAGAGTACCTTATGGTTACTAAGTTGTAAGAACAACTTGATAATTACATCATGTTCATCTGTTGCCTCTTAGTGGCCTGACTGTAATAAATCCTTCAACTAAAATCAAAGGCTCAGTTCTTTAATGATACAATAGTGGTAAACAATGTAAGTACTTTGTTGAAATGAAATACGAAAACACACCAATATGTGCTAATGTGGTTGCTGGAATATTAGACACCAACCTGCACAAAACAAAGCATAATAAAGCAAAAGATTACACCAAACAAATATGCTTCTTCTCAACGAAGACAACCCTGAAATATTGCAATTGAGTTGCAATCAAACACTTTCAAGTACAGCATACTAACTTTCGAAGGAAGACATATCCTAAAATTTTATTGAATGATTTGAACACAAATTCGATAGCATTTCTCCATCAACTTTCTTTCCCCATAAATATCTTTTTTCCAAATTTCCAACCTGCAGAAATATTAAGTTGTTGAGTCAACATGTTCACCATAAATTTTGAAGGTTTAAAGAATATTGATTCAATTTATCGTGTGTCTACCTACTTAGCAAGCGTAACAATTTGTTATCGACTCGGTATATCGATAAATGCATTAGTTCCATTATTATAATCTTATCTTTGAATTCCAACTTTCTTAATTAAATTGTGTGTGGGTAGCGAGAACAAAAAAGTTACCTGATCTCCATTGTCATGAATGTACTTGTTTCGGTATTTTTAACGGCTCAGAACAGGTAAAGTGGTTATCATGGCGGCATAACAGGTTGCGATTAGCAAATAGTGCACTCGCCATCCTTGGTATGCAACGTCAAACCTTATTTTCTTTCACCTACGTCATCATAGCCGGCAAAGAAATTAAAGATGCAACGACCGAATAAGACCTGATCTTAAAAACTCTTCATTCCAACATTTCGGTCAGCCATTAAGCTGGGTTGATAATGGCCAAAGCGAATCAGCGTACAAAAAGCCTTATATAAAATCTAAAAACAAAAACACTAAACGATTGAGGGTATAATCTATGCAGAAATGTCAGGCTAAAGAATCAGAATAACATGGAGGAACGGTGGGGAATTTACCTCTAAATCTTCTTGCAATCGACTGTCCACATAGTCTCTCTCGCGTCTGTACCATCTAACACCCACAACTACAACTGATCAGGAAGACGAACCACAGCTACCAACACAACCATTGACAAACAACCAAAAACGGTGAGCAACTAACCAGCGCCACCATCCAACCAACCGACCGGTAAAGATGCCTAAACAGATCGCACAGAAGTGCTATGTCATTGTGGTTGCAAATAACATATTTGCCACGCAAAAAACAATGAATATAGCAATGATGTTGATCTCATCATTGCCTATCAGTGTATTAATTCACAAGTCGTGTCAAAGCTTTCCAAACTCAAAAGAAAGAACTATTCATCAACGCTTGTAGGGCAGATTACTGAGCACAACATACCATCTGTACAGGAACATTTATTGGTAATATATTCAAACCAAACTATTCAAGGCTCGAACCGGGGCAAGTTCCATGAACACAACAACACACCATCTGTACTGGAACATTTAGTGATAATATATTCAAACATAACAGATATAAATACCGTTATCAATAGCAGATATGGGAAAGAAACAAAAAGCACTATTCATGGGAGTCCATAAATAAACATATAGGATAATTAATAATCCTTGGGATAGAAACTGTAGCTCAAAGGCTCAGAAACGGCAGTTCATTGTGGCTGCAAATGATATGATTGCCACGCCAAAACAATGAGCATAGAATTTTTTGCTGTCTGCATCGCCTAACAGCGTATAAGGCTTATCAGAAACGCCAGTTCATTGTGGCTGCAAATAATATAATTGTTACGCCAAAACAATGACCATTGCATTTTTTACTGTCACTATCGCCTAACAGCGTATAAGGCGTAAATACGTGCATCGATGATTCAAAAGGAATGAAGAGATCATCCACAAAATGCCTCAAGAAACCACTTTATACAGTTGCTACATTTTGGCCATCTCGTAAACAGTAAAATGGGGTTCCTTGAACATGTGATCGTTGTAAGCAGGGGATGCGTTTCTTATCAAATAGTGTTGTGGCTCAGATCTTGTAAGAAAACATGGCGGGAAGGTGGGTTGCAGGCACACGCCTACCATCCAACACCCATGCCATACCATCCTCGTCACATGTCCGTATAAATTCGAGACTCATCACTACCACCAAGTAAACCGATCCAAACGTTAAAAATGGCAGAGCAATTAGCATGTAAGTTGATGAGGATGATGAGGTGAAACAGTTCAACAAGAGCAAACCAACACAACAAATCAGTGTTCGTTTACTTTTAATACAAACATAGGTATTATACCCCAAAATTCAAGTTGGGTATAAGCATAATCACATATTATATATTTATAACTAACAGCTAGCCTATATAAGCATCATCACTTGTTATATATTAAGCATAATCACATATTATATATTTATGACCAACAGCTAGCCTGTAGAAGCATAATTACATGTTATATATTAACAAACAGCCTGTAGAGAAGTATGATCACATGTTAACCAAAAGAGGCAGAAAGTTAGTATGGCTATGCCAAGTGACCCGAGGGAAGAGACTGCAGAGTCGACGACAGTTTTGCGACGTCCCATAACAGCGATGGAAGCGCCATGCTTACCAAACTGTGTGGAAATCCCGAAGCCGATGCCAGAATCGCCTCCTGTCAAAAGTGCTACTTTGCGTTTGAGAATCTCTGGCTTGAATGGTGACTCCATTCTTGTGTCCCTCAAGAATCAAATGCAAATGTTAAATAAAGCTATTAAAAGAAGCAGTCCCTGTTGAGTGTTGGCTGCTACCAATCAATAACCCTTTTGTTAGGTCACATTCACACGTGAATATATTTCATTATTTTGACTTTAATTGTTATGCAGATGTATACTAAAGTTTGTCATATCCATGATTTTTTTGTTATTATTGTTTCAGTAATTGAATCATGGTTTATGTGATGTAAATAAGCTAACATAAACGGACAGTTAACCACCTTGCTCGTCATCATCGACTAACTTGGTGTACCAAACCCCAAAAAATGTTAGGGTTTATAGCCGTAACCAACAAAAGTATTATCCATCACAAAAACGTCAGAAACCTCTCAAGAAGGCTTTCCTCATCATCATCATCAAATTAAACATCAATATGAAATTAACAAAAAAATTAGGGGTTACCTCTCAGCTGAGCCATGGCTCAACATCATCCAGTGAACAATCATACCAACGCGTCGGCACCAGACCTCAAAACGGCCAAATAAAAACCAAAACACAAACACGAATTCCAAACGGCCAGATCTGTTAAAGAGAGGATTAAACCGCCATGGCTGCGAAAAAGAGGTCGCAAAAGCACTTGTCGACCTCCAATTATGCCACGCCAAGCTACGGATAATCTGAATTCTTTAAACAGATTTGAAACAAAAAAATGAACCGATCGATTGTGTTATTATTAGGTTATAAAGATGCGAAATTACCACCAACAGTTTCCATTACCCATAACCATCTCCTTCTGATACGGTCAAAACAGCAAAAACCATAAATATTCCTGTTTAACAAAAAAAAAAAAAAAAAATCAAATGGATGAGTGAAACTGTACATCACTAATGGAACAATATAGCAATATGATGTAAAAGGATAAAGCTATTATCTTTTTAATCGAATGAACTTTGATAAACTATTGGTTTACTTTAAAGAAAATTATTAATTATTAACAGAAAAATAAACATGATTATCATCAAAATTATGCGGAAAAAACTTACCTTGTTTTGAAAAATGATCAGGTTCATTGCTATATCCTTTAGATGGGTCTGTTTGATTGGGTTGATGGATGAAGGGGTTTTACGAAGGTGGATTTTCTTTGATTTCTTTCAACACAATTTATTAGGTTAGCAGAGAAGAAGATTAACTCCGTAATGTTTTTTTCTTTGATTTCTTTCAACCGTTCGATACTAATCGAAAGTATGATTCACCGAGTTTGAAGGTGGATTTTCCATGATACTTTGCCGGGACCACTTCCACATGTCGGAAACCCACCACCGCGTCGGCCGGTTTAGGCGGCGTCGGCGTCAACGATCAACAAATCGGACACCATCTAACACTGATAGATGGGTTGCATGTGGTGCATCACAGACAAGAAGCAAACCCGGTGGTGATACGTATCAAGATGCGACCGAATGGCCGGAGCAGTGGTGTCAGCCAGCAGTGACGGTCGTGTGACAAAACTGGCTCCCTACTCCGGTCTCTAAAGATAATGAGCTGTAAAAGGGTTTAGAAACCCACCTCAACAGCTCCCTTGGTAAAAAGAGAGAGAAGGATGGAAAAAACTTTTGAAGGAGGTGACTATTGAAGGATAAACGATGTGTTAACAACACGTGTGTGCCAGGTGTCCCATATTTTTTAGCAAAAATTAACCCAAAGAAGTGCTGTTTTGCAAGGCTCGAACCGGGGCAGCTTCAATGAACCCAACAACAACACACCATCACCATCTGTACTGCAACATTTATCGATAATATATTCAAACATAACACTATAAATAACGTTATAAATTGCAGAGATGGGAAAAAAACAAAAAGCACTATTCATGAGAGTCCATAAATAAACATATAGGATAATTAGAATCCATACAATATTCATTTAGTATGTATACGCTTCCTCATTTATTTAAAATGTCACCTTTTATTAAGAATACCTAACATACATACTCATTCACAACGCCATTGATGTCCTATGGTCCGCATTTGCATACCTTCATTCCACGACCCAGATTATAAACCAGCATACATGATCAATGAATTAGAAGAAACATAATTAAGCAAATGAGATGTTAGTGCTCATCCACTTAACTATACTAACATTATAAAGCTTTAATTTTAACTAAACTAGGATAAAACTTGGTTGAAATTCGTTCATTTAATAAACAATAAACAAAAAAAAAGACTTTCCTCCAAACAATTTAAGTGTACTAGTCCTAAATTCAAGTAATGCGAACTTGTTAACTAGTTTTAGGGGTGAGCATTTCGTGGTTCGGACCCATAGGAACCTTGGACCTGAGTAGGGCTGTTCACGAGTCGAGTCGATCTGAGCGGAGCTTTGCTCGTGCTTGGCTCGTTTACAAATCGAATCGAGCGGAGCGGCTCATTTACAATCGAGTAAAAAACCGAGCGAGCATTCTTCGAGCGCAAATTTTTCCGGACGAGAATCGAGCGGAGAGTAATTTTGACAACCATAAAATTAGGATGTTTCCTTCGATGATTTCATTGTCTGGTGACAACTAAGGTCAAATTGTCCGATAGTAACACTAATATTGAGATCCGTGTGTCCGAGGATGTGGCTTAGGTTGTGAATGGTGAGGCGATCAGTTAACGCAGAGAACAATTGTTGCATTATGACGCAGGGTGGTATCAAGCAACGATTAACGATGGACGACTAATATCATAAAGAAGTCAAGACTGTCACCTCATGACTTATGGTTTTACTATTAAACTAGTGTTAAATTTTTTATTGAGTTAAGTGGGCTAGTTATTTTTTGTTTGTATATATTGAGCCAAATTCAAAAGAATGTTATATATAAAGCTATAAATATATAATAAATAGATAAAAATGTATTTGAGCCGAACCGAGCCGAGCGGATCTTTGCTCATGCTTGGCTCGTTTATAAACCGAACCAAGCTGATCGGCTCATTTACAACCGAGCGGAAGATCGAGCGAGCATTTTTCGAACGAGCGACGGGCGATTGGCGAGCGCCGAGCGATTTGAACAGCCCTAGACCTGACCCGTGAGAACCTTGGACCCGAACCTTTTTAAATATATGGGTTGGTTTCCAATTCTAGATTTATATGAATTATCGGTTTCGGGTCGGGTCGATTCCAAATCCACGGTTCTAATATAGGAACCACAAGAATCGTTTGTATTTTAATTAAAAAATAAAAAAAACAATCTTTTTTAGTCTTTTCACTATTCGTTTTTTGCATGTTATTGTAATCGATTTCATGTAATGGTAATATAATATTAAAATATTATTTATAAGAATAACAATGTATTTTTCTTGAAATATTTTTCGGCTTGATGTATATGCATAGATGTAATATATTATATAATATATATATATATATATTATATCCAAATTTGAAGTAAATATTTATGTATGTCGCTCTGATGTGTTTGTGTGTGTGTATGTATGTGTGTATTTATGATGTATACATAACATATTCACATAATGTTTCAAGTGATGAGAATGACGAAATTGATACGAAAACATAAGTCGAGAAACGAAAAGTGACTTAAAAAAGAAACTCACGGGCTATTGTTAGAACTATATGGAGGAATTCTTTTACGAGCATGGTAAAAGAATAGAAATATGTAATTAGGGATGAGCATACAAGGCCGAATACCGATCCCGTCCCGTCCCGATCCCGATACCGTACCGAACCGAGGGGTTTCGGGATCGGTATCGGTACCCATATTTATAGATTTTCAGTTTCGGTATTATCGGTATCGGTACGGGATCGGTATGGTATCGGTATTTTAAGGTAAAATACCGATACCATACCGAAACCGTACCGTACCGTATGTGATCGGTATCGGTATCGGTATTGGTTTTTTGGACTTTTCGGTATCGGTATTGTCAGGTTCGGTATCGGTTCGGTACCGATAGCGTCCCGAGCTCATCCCTATATGTAATCCTCTAAAAGTGGCTATTACATTAAAAGGTTATAAAGGGTCAGACCATTTACCCGACCCATCAGAACTTTTAGGACCCGAAACCACAAACCCTTTTAAAGTTCGGTTTGTAGTTCCTAATTTTAACATTAAAAGGGTATACAATTCTCATGGGTTCGGGTCAAATCGGTTCTTGACCCTTTCCACAGCCTAACTAGTTTTACGGTCCTTTATTATAAAACTTTAAAGAACACTTTTAGAAAGAAGAAAGTGTCCCAAGCGGCACCCATATTGCCATATTGGTATCTTCATTTGTTGCTATAAATATCTAGGAATTGAGTCATACCTATGTCCAATTGTACTAGACTGCTATCCCCAGCTACACACTGAAATCGAAAAGGGTTGTTCAAATCTTACATAATTTTTATCGTTTATAATTTGGAACTTTTGTGCATATAAATTTATTAAATAAATACATGCATAGATATATGTGTATTGTTATCGTTAGTTTAAACATTGGAGTGCAAAAGAAAAATAAATAGATAAAAAAATAAATTACAATACTCGGACCAAAAATGTATACATCTGCTAAGGGGAGAGAGACACTCTACTAAAAAAATTACACTTTACTGATTTACTGTATTGCTACGTCACTTTATTGATTCACATCACTGAAACTGTTTTTTAGAAGCAGCACTTCATTCTATAATTAATTATTTTAACACATAATAATAATAATAATAATATGCACCTCATAACCACACATGCACCTTCTCCACCATAAGTATATATTTTTTTTATTTTGGAGAGAAACTCACGGGAAATATTCCGTTAGATAGAACAAGAAATTGGTTCACGAATCTATCACCAGCACCAGTGGCGCTGGTGTTACCGTGCTGGTAGTGGAGTACCCGTGACAAATTCGGGTTGCGCTCCGTCCCCCTCATTGAGTTAAATAAATGGAGAAAATCACCTAAATATTTATTATCCTGTGTGTATTATATGAATATGGTTTATTTTGTAAATCTCTATTCGCCTAAATATTCATGTACTCATTATATCCAACTAAGAGTCTATGAACACGTATTTGATTTAACTTGTATAGGTGCTAGCTCATTTTGTAGAGGCTTTTTTTTAGTAAAAGGTCTTTGATTCAATCTTAAACAAGAGGTCGATTTTTTTTTTTTTATAAATATAAGAATTTAGGGAGAATAACTTGTAGCCATTCAAAAAACAACAAAAACTAATTTAACTTGCATATTATATATTTTTCATAATTAATAATTTTACTTGTTATATGGCACTATATCTTGTATGTATTACTTTTCACGTATTTAATAATAGTATTTGGGTTTTAAATTGATAAAGTAGATAGACAATCAAATATATCCCAGTATCTTTCGACTTATATACATTTAACAAGATTATCTTTCTGAAGATTCTTGAAATAAACAAACCTAATATGAAGTGATAAAATGCGTGTATCGTAAAAAGAATAGGTTGTTTTTTTAGAGATTTTATTTGTGTAGGATTAACATTCGATAACTCATAAAACATACTTCTAATTCTACGTATGTCCTTTTTTATTTTTCTGGTTAAGAATATATGAAAGATATATGTTAGATATATATACATGTTGTTGATCAAACTTGTATGTGTATCAATATTTACATGTTTTCCAAAAAAAAAAATTTTTAACATTATAGAATTCAATAGCCATGCACATTACATGCTTAATTAGCAATGAGTTGTCATCAATTTTATTGTTGTAAAATAAAAAAAATTATATTCTTACCAAGCTAACCACATCTATGAATATATATGTAATTAGCGGGTTCTTATATGTAATATTAAGTTCAAAAATGATGGTAACTTGCCAAGACATGATTAATGAATTACATTAACACGTTATGGTTTTTCTTTTTCTGCATGAAAAAAGCCCACTAAAAAGTCATTTTCTTTTTCATTTTTTGTATAACACTATGGAACTCGCTGGAAATATAATAACACGCTCGTTAATTTGGTGTAAATTTTTAATGTCATTTATAAAAGTTATTAATGTTTAAAAATTATGAGAGGAAGTGCATGTGCCATGCACATGAGAGAGAAAAAGACTTTTAGAGGAAAATCAAGTGGTGGGAAAGCCTCCCCTAATGCCATGTGGGATACCCCTTTTCGTTTATTATATACAGAGAAAATTGCTCGAATAGTCCATATGGGTTTCTCAAATTTTTCCTATAGTTCATATCTTTTCAAAATTACAGGTATAGTCCCCACTTTTTGACATCGTTTAACTCAAGTAGTCCTTGTAGTGGATGGAGGTTTAACTCAAGTAGTCCCTGAATATTATTATCGTCCTACCGTATCGCCGTCAGCTTCTTGGCTGGCACCACCCTCGTCAATCCATCAACTTAATGTTTCGATTAAGTACACTACTATTTCGATTAACAGCAAATTCACACTCCGAAAGCCCATCTCTAGCACCCGCAAACAACCCAGTAGCATGCCTCGACTTCTTCAAAAAGAACCCACCCCATCTGTTCCAAAACCTAACGATAGAGGCAGAAGGAGCAGATCCGGAGTTTGGTGGAGAAATCGACGATGGAGAAGCGTTGTGGATGGAGCGGCAGTTGCGGCAGCGTAAAGATGAGTAAGGGAGGAGAGGGGTGGAAGAGGGTAAGTGTTTGATGGGAGTGTAGATGGCGAAGATTGGGATTATGCATTGGGTGGATTCTTGTTTCGTGCCTGGGATTATGTTACAGGTCATGCGGACTGCATCTTGGGTTTCTAGGTCTAAGAATTCTGTATTGGTTGGATAATCAGAGGGTTTGTTTAATTTGAGTGAAGCAGGTGGGTGATGAATTACAGGAATACGGAGAAGAGTGAACAAGGAAGAAGGTTTGGGGGAATGACACTTAGGGTGTGGTGGTGGTGGTGGTGAAGTGGGTCCTACTAAGAATGGGTTTGATTGCCTAAGTAAGGCCATTTTATATTTTATTAATTAATTGACTTTTTATGTTTATTAAAGTAAGGGTACCTTAATAATTTCATACCTACTTAACTGAATAATCTTACATTCATCCACTTTAGGCACTATTCGAGTTAAACGATGGCAAAAGGTAAAGACTATGCCTATAAAATTAGAAAGATAAAGACTATAAGTAAAATTTGAACAAACGCGTGGAATATTCAATCAATTTTCTCTTATACATGGATAGATAGATTCATCTTATATGATTTAGTATGCAAATAGTGTAGGACATGGGTCACGATTTTATTAAAATAATATTAACAAAATAATAAAGATATACACTTTATACATATTTTGGGAAACAGTAGTACACGCACCATGTATGAAAATTAAAAAGACATACACAAAAGATTCAAACCGTTGTCTTTGATAAGAACTTAAACCGTTTCTTCTTGTACAATTTTCTCTTCGTCTTTAACGAGGACTTGAACAAAGTCTTCTTGTACAATCCTTGGCAAGATCTTCAAGACATAGAGTCTTCAACATGATCATTTTTGTGCACTTTTTATCTGCAAGAATGAACAAACAAGATGTTGACGGTTGAGGCTGAGGCACGTGTTCAACACGCTTCCCTTAAAACAGATTTCGCGCCTCTACTAAAGATAACACGTCTGTCTCCCAGGGTACAACAGCCGAAGCAGTCTGTACTGCCGGAGAAGGCCACGCGCCCAAGGTTACACCAGGTAAATTATAGTGTTAGGACTTATGGAATTTGATAGAAAGTACTCATCTCTATGTTCTCAACACATGAGTGAAGTCTTTATTCTTCTCAAGAACCCTCCATGTATTCAAGTATGTTATGTTATTTTCTCTAGTATCAAATAAGGCACATAGCCTACTATTTATACAAGAGTTGAGGATGAGTGAAGAGTCTTTGTCTTTAATTAGAGACTTAATTACTCTAATAAAAGTTAATCAAGTGAAATTAAAAACTCTACTCAAGAGTTTTCCTTCAATTCACATTATGAATACATTAGTTAATAAATTTTGTTAATTAAATATCCATTCATACTATTAAAATTCCAACAATCCCCCACATGAATGGAGATTGATCAAAACACACAAAATTTCCAATGCAACCTCGACAGTTAAGTATTGCAGGATAGGTAGGTATTAGCTTTGAACCTTCCTTTGTGAAGCATACTTAGCCTCCTAGCAGTTTGTAGACGCGATGTCCTTGAATAAACCCCTGTTTGTGTAGACGACAATACACTTCACACAATACTCTCCTTGGCCGGGCCATCCCCTCATTTTCGTGTCCAATAATGGTCCTGGAACACTTTCCTGGTTCTGCGAGAGCTCTAGGAATTGTGCCCCCAATTCCATTTGTAGCGACCCCACTTCTCTCTAACATAGGTGATTTTTCTCAAATCATTAAAAGCATTATGGTTACCATGATTTACCTACATCATTTACCATATATTATGCTTATCCTCACAATTTGTCACTGAATGTCATAGGAATGGACAAGGACGTATTTAAACACCCTTTATAATTTAGGGGGTATATATAACCATATATACTAGCTTACACATATTAGCCATGCCCCCACAGTGACCACCCATAGGCGTATGAATTAGTTGTCCTATTGAACTTAGATCTTGGGATCTCCAATTAACTAAGGTAGGTTTCCTTCACATGCCTTTTTCTATGGGCTTTAGTCTCATTCCACAACTTGATCTCTCATCAACCCTCAGGTTGTTGGATCCATAAGATTATCTTTGACTTCGTCAAGTCACTACTAATAATTTTGCAATTGAGATCAGTTATACTAACGTGATATTGACTCGCAAGACTATAACTCATGATCTAAACTTTGATCTAGTTATAACGTCTTCTTTTTAGACTAAAACAAATCTTATTTCAATATGAACACATATTTATTATGCATATGTCCTGGTATGCTCAATCATCAGGCATTAATATCAAACCAGTTGGCATCTGAGTCTAATCAATTAGATTGACTCCTTATCAAGTTGGCATATGAGTCTAATCAACCAGATTAACTCCGTATGACCATTGTGTATGCTCGTTACAACCATAACCTTTATTGCCAACTTTTAACTTCATATTATCAAATGCAAGTTACCCCCCACATTTAAGCGTTATTAGATTGAAACAATCCAACACAAGATAAAAGGTAAAGAAATGTCATCTTTTTATATGGATTGAGAGACTCCTCAAACACCATTTATACAAACCTATGGTTGTTCCTTAAATGGATCTCTCCCCCACATTACTTGCACTTTGATCAAGTTTAAGTAATACTACTCACGATGACTACTATACACCTTGATTAGATCACAAATATCTACATCTTTGTACTATTGAAGTCATTCGAGTATACTGTTCACCTCATATTCCACTTGTGCACAAGAGGTTTTAAAGCTAAACAAGGCAACATATGCCTTAGCATGAGATTCCAACACTTTTGCGTGTATGTGTTCTCCTCACTATCCATTAGACTGAAGGAAGTTATATATTTTTAGTGTTTGTTAGACACCAAATTCATTCTCATGTCATCTTATAATTTGAATGTTTAAAGTTAATTTAATCTCCACAGAGCATCTAAATTAACATGTACTAGTCTAGCATGCTTTAGACTACAATACTCTAGCATGTGAACAGAAGATGCATCATTCTGATTATTCACAGCCTTAAGAGATATACGCATTATCTCTTACCAACATTCATTCTTATTTTATACATGACCATGAGATTTTTTTTATATAGTCTCATATGTATGTTACATAAACATGCATTTTCCATTATTTAGTCTAAGAATATAACATTTTTGCCTTTGATCTCAAAGGCTTCACCATTAACTTATAAGTACTTGACTACAAGTCTTATCTTGAGTAACTTTGGTGAACACATTCATCACCCACAAAAGGTATGAATAGTATAAGTGTACAATTACTTTTATGTTGATATGAAATCACTTAGATTCACACTCAACAAAACGACTTCAAAAATGCGTCTTTAAGTGATATGCCTTGTCGTTTTCTTTTAAATCTATATATATTTAGGACACTCTCCCAATTTTAAAGTCAAAACATTTACATACTTCCAACAACTTGAAAGTGGTAGTCATATCAACATGTCCTCCATTTCCAATCGTAAATCTTTTGGAACAAATCATCCTTGATTCATTAAAGATTGGTATTAACATAAATTTCTTCCATATGTTAAAATTCACCATTGCGAATTTTCACGACAATCTTTAATGAAATATATCGATATGTAACATACTTGTGTATTTCATCTCAATACACTCACCACTTTCTTTTATGATTCTCTCATGATGTGGTTAGACATTTGATGTCTCGTCTCCAACTTTAGTCAATGCAACAACTCTTAAGTTGTTTATGTCCAATTCTTTCCGTATACTATCCGTTTATAACAATGTTCTTTAACATTGTATATTTGACGTTATAGTTATTTACTTAAAAAAATAACATTTCATACGTCACAAACCTTACTGATTTATTTCTTTGTAAAAAATTGCATGTGTTATCCGAAGATATTGAACACGAAACAATAATATACATTAGAAACTAAATCATAAAGTGCAAAACACTGTTAAAAGTTTAAACGGATACATAGACATATCTACACATTAAATCTCATAGTGTTATCATCTTCAACATTTTATCATCCAATCAAAGTCATCACAACAATATCGTCTTGCAACATGTCTTGAGAACTCTATGCACTTATAAGTACAAGTTCCTCATTTGATCGTGAAATTCTAAAGTTGGACATTCACAAATCTGTTCAAAACAACACCAAGTCGTTAAAAATACTACAATTAAGTAGTAAAGCTTGAACAATTGATCTTGTTCACAACAACACCAAGTTGTTTTCTACCGTATAGTGTCAACAAGAACACTACTTTGGTTCAGCATATGCTACATCTAGCAAAAGTAACGAACCGTTTGAATTATCAAAACTATGCAAAACTTTGTTTTAAAAATCATTCTAAAACATTCCTTTAGTTTTGTAATATCAATACGGTTTATGAAACCGTATATCAAAACCCAAAATAGCAAACTATTTTATATGGTTTTAGTTTAATACACATGTACTATAACAGTTTCTAACCCACATGTTAAAAAAATGTTATAGCACGCACATTATACAATTGGACATTTACATAAAATGTTTTCCAATGATATAATTCATAAAATAATCTATTTCTAATGAACATATTAGAAAAATAAAATGTTTACATAAAACATTTTTTTCCATTGTGGTTTACAAAACAAACCCTTTTAACAAACATGTTAGAACTTAAATGATCCTAACGCGCACGTTAGAGTCATTTTTTTTTCTACATGAAATATTTCCAAATATTCCATTTCATAAAATAGATCGTATTTAAACTCGTATCAGCGATAACAGTTTCTAACACACATGTTAGAAAACTAAAACCAGTTCTAATGCGCACAATTAGAAGAATTAAAACTTCTATACGAAATTTTTTAAACACACATGGTTCATAATATTAAACCACTTCTAACACACAAGTTAGAGAAAAAAAAGAACTATTGTCATCCTTTTTTATTTTTATATCGATGGTTTTTATGAACCATTTCTAACACGCATGCTAGAAGAAAAATGATTACATAAATCATTTTTAACCATTTTTTAACACACTCGATAGCAATAAACGGTTATAAAAATCGTTATAAAGCCTATCATTAAAGTGGTTCTAACGCACTTGTTAGAAATAACGATTACACAGTATAAAACTTAATAATTTATATACAATAAACATATTCTAACAGGCTCAATAGATATAAATGATTACAAAAATCATTATAATGTTTATTGATTCATATAAAGTACCGTTTCCTACATGCTCGTTAGAAACTATCGATTACAAAAATCGTTCTAACACTTATTGGTTTGTATAAAATAAGCCGGTTCTAACACGCTCGTTAGAAATAAATGATTACAAAAATCATTACAAAGCTTATTAGTTTATCAAAATAAACTATTTCCAACATCAATTATAAGAAACGAGACGTTTAGACAAACTTATTTAAACCAACATATTTTATCAAATATAATCATTTCAAACACACATGTTAGAAAATGAAACGTTTACAAAAAACGTATTGTTTATAAAATAAACCAAGTCCTACGCGAACGTTGTGGAATTTAACGTTTACAAAAAAACGTATGGTTTACACCAATAAACCCGGTATATCACACATGTTATAAAAAATCACGATTAAGATCGTTTAAAACCAAATGGTTGAATCAAAACCAATTGTTTTGTATCACGGAGTAGGATTTAACATTATACCACAATTTCTATAAATCTAAACCCAACAAGTTGTACTACATACATATTTCCCAAAAAAAATATTCATAAGATTATACAAAAATCTCTAAAATATTTTTTATTTAAACCATTTCGTGAACCCAAAATCCTTATGAATAAGGTTTTAAGATTGTAGCAACAATCTCACGAAATCTGTTTTAAGATTGTAGGACATGGGTCACGATTTTATTAAAATAATATTAACAAAATAATAAAGATATACACTTTATACATATTTTGGGAAACAGTAGTACACGCACCATGTACGAAAATTAAAAAGACATACACAAAAGATTCAAACCGTTGTCTTTGATAAGAACTTAAACCGTTTCTTCTTGTACAATTTTCTCTTCGTCTTTAACGAGGACTTGAACAAAGTCTTCTTGTACAATCCTTGGCAAGATCTTCAAGACATAGAGTCTTCAACATGATCCTTTTTGTGCACTTTTTATCTGCAAGAATGAACAAACAAGATGTTGACGGTTGAGGCTGAGGCACGTGTTCAACACGCTTCCTTAAAACAGATTTCGCGCCTCTACTAAAGATAACACGTCTGTCTCCCAGGGTACAACAGCCGAAGCAGTCTGTACTGCCGGAGAAGGCCACGCGCCCAAGGTTACACCAGGTAAATTATAGTGTTAGAACTTATGGAATTTGATAGAAAGTACTCATCTCTATGTACTCAACACATGAGTGAAGTCTTTATTCTTCTCAAGAACCCTCCATGTATTCAAGTATGTTATGTTATTTTCTCTAGTATCAAATAAGGCACATAGCCTACTATTTATACAAAAGTTGAGGATGAGTGAAGAGTCTTTCTCTTTAATTAGAGACTTAATTACTCTAATAAAAGTTAATCAAGTGAAATTAAAAACTCTACTCAAGAGTTTTCCTTCAATTCACATTATGAATACATTAGTTAATAAATTTTGTTAATTAAATATCCATTCATACTATTAAAATTCCAACAAATAGTTTCAAACAAATTATGTATTTCTCATCCAAAATAATATGGTTTCTTAGTTGGACAACCTGTTAGAACCGGTTTATTGTTCAGATAACATTATAAATAATTTAATAATTTATTTTATAAATATATATAACTAATTTAAACAAAGTAAGAAACTACTCTATCTTTTGGAAAAAAGTTTTAATATAAATAACTAAATTTCAAATTTAAAAATAGTAAATATACTAATAAATGAGCTTTTGAAAATAGAAACAAAACTATAATTTCTGTTTGAAATTTTCTCCTGTTTATCACTCCAACCGGTTAGACTAAGCGGAGTGGGGGCGGTAAAGGGGCGGGAAGGGGGGGGGGGGGGGGACACCGCCGCCGGTAGGGGCGGGAGACTGGCGTGGGGGTGGGGCGGGAGGGAAAGCACCGGCGTGGGGGGGGAGAAGATGGGACACGTGGCATGCTGTGGTTGGGCCATTATTTATGATGTTACCGTTTAAAAAAAATTACCGTTATACATACCAACGGCTATTTTACAAAAAAAAAAATATTATATATATATATATATATATATATAAACAATACCATCTTCTACACAAACACACACTCCTTTTTTTCATAAAATCCTCTCCAAACTATCATATATTTTCAAACAGAATTGCAAGATGTCGGGCGACTCTTCGAGTTCAGACGATTTGTTTGATCAGCTCGCTTTGGATGACTTGGGCGAAGGTGCCGCAGAGTTGTTAATGGCGACCGTTCAGAACGTCGTTAAAGCTATAGCGGACGACGAAGGGACCTCCGAACCACCCAAGCGTAGAAAGTATATAGTTCGTGAACGACAAACCGGAAATGAGTCATTGGTACGTGATTACTTCTCACCCGAATCAACATACGATGAAAGAAGTTTTAGGCGGCGTTTTCGTATGAGTCGTAATTTATTTTTAAGAATAACAAATGATTTAGAAAATAATTTTGAATATTTCAAACAAAGGCCCGATGCACGTGGTCAGATGGGATTTACCGCGATGCAAAAGGTCACAGCCGCGCTTAGATCATTGGCTTACGGAACCAGTTCCGACGTAATGGATGAGTATCTAAGGATGGCTGAGCGAACGGCTAGAGAAAGTACTCAGTTTTTTTGTGCGGGCGTCATTGATTTATATTTAAAAACATATTTGAGAAAACCAACATTTAGTGACGTCCAACAACTTTTAGAGTTTCACGAAGAAAAACATGGTTTTCCCGGTATGCTCTGGAGTATAGATTGTATGAAATGGGAGTGGCAACTTTGTCCAACTGAGTGGCAAGACCAACACGCTAGCGGTTTTCATAAAACGCCGTGTATGATACTTGAAGCGGTTGTGTCACAAGATCTTTGGATTTGGCATGCGTTTTTTGGTGTGCCCGGTTCGTTGAACGATAGGACTGTTCTTAATCAATCCCCAATCTTCAACGATCTTATAAACGATGTTGCACCAAAAGGAACTTTTTTCTTAAACGAGGCAGAATACAAGTACGGGTATCTTCTAGCAGATGGAATTTACCCTGATTGGGTCGTGTTCGTAAAATCGTTTACACGGAGGACTACGTTAGACCCTAAGAGAAAAAAGTTTAACAAAGCTCAAATGGCTGCACGGAAAGATGTTGAGCGTGCTTTTGGTGTGTTGAAAAAAAGATGGCACATTTTGGCCCAACCCTGCCGACTGTGGGAAAAAAACGCATATACGAAATGTGATGTACGCATGCGTAATTTTACATAACATGATTTTGGAGGATGAAGGATGTGCAATATGCGAGTACTTTGGTGAGGAAACGCAGCAAAGTCAAGAAGACATCACGGATGAAGAAAGAAACGCCAACAACTTTGAAATCAAGAATAGCCAAACACATCACAACCTTCGAGCGGATCTGGTTGATCATATTTGGAGTATACCAAGAGATTACCCATCTGATGAAGACGATAGCGATAACTAACGTGTATTTTTTTTTATGTTTTTTTTAAAATTTCATGTATTTTTTATTTACTTTGTAGTTTATTAGATGAATTAATATTATGTTTTTTTAAAATTGTGTTTTATATTTATTAAAAAAGAAAATTAAAAACAAAAAATAAATAAAATAAATTCCACATGTATTTTTTTTATTTACTCGCATATTGCACATCCTTCATCCTCCAAAATCATGTTATGTAAAATTACGCATGCGTACATCACATTTCGTATATGCGTTTTTTCTCACAGTCGGTAGGGTTGGGCCAAAATGTGGCATTACGGATGAAGAAAGAAACGCCAACAACTTTGAAATCAAGAATAGCCAAACACATCACAACCTTCGAGCGGATCTGGTTGATCATATTTGGAGTATACCAAGAGATTACCCATCTGATGAAGACGATAGCGATAACTAACGTGTATTTTTTTTTATGTTTTTTTTTAAATTTCATGTATTTTTTTATTTACTTTGTAGTTTATTAGATGAATTAATATTATGTTTTTTTAAAATTGTGTTTTATATTTATTAAAAAAGAAAATTAAAAACAAAAAATAAATAAATACATTCCACATGTCACTCCCCCCCCCCTCTTCCCCCCCTTCCACTCCCCACAATTATTTTCCCCCTCAAGGGTCCCACAAATGCCACATGACGCTTCATCCCCTCCCCCCCCCACACACACACACACACACACACACACACACACACACACACACACACACACACCCACACCCACCCACACACCTTATAGTCTTAAAATGAAGACCATTCAAATAGACAAAACCAACTGGTCAAGTTTCGAGTCCAACCGGTGTGGTCCACACAACTTCAAAAACAGTGTTCAAAACATCTTGATTTATAAGACTCCCTACCCCTCCATAAATCTCACCACAACCAAAACACCTAACTTCTACACACACAAAGACAAACCAAGATGAACACAACAGTCAAACTCAACCTCTTCTACTTCTTGTTCTTATTCATCTCTTCCTTCAATGTAAGTTCGACAAATTCTCTTCATCATCATTTCTTCAATGTCCTTTACCTTAACATATGGTATTAATTATTACTCATCATCCTAACAAACCAACCAAATCTATGCAGGTGTCACTAACTATTGTCGCCTCCACCGCAACCAGCACCCTAAAAACACCAAATTTATCAACTAAATCAAACCCTTTTTCCCCTAAATCTTACATTATTCGTTATTGGAGGGCACAAATCCCAAATAAACTTCCAATACCTTATTTTATATTATCCAAAGCTTCTCCACTTCCACCCTTGGAATTCTCTTTATTTACAAAACTAGCCTCCAACCACACTCTTTCAACTCATATTTCTTCCTTTTGCTCTTCAGCCGGTTTATTCTGCTTCTCCGGTTCAACCGCTATTGACTCCGGTCACCCGAAAGACGCCAATTTTGCCGTCTACGACGCCAAAAGTTTCAACAACTACGGCGCCGCCCAAGTAGGTGGCGCCGACATTTTCAAAAACTACTCGGAGAACACCAACTTTGCATCTAGTGGTTTTACAAAATATAGTGGCGGTTCGACCGGCCACCATGAAGGGTTTAACTCGTACGCCACTAATGCCAATGTGGCTACCTCGAACTTCACTAGCTACGACGCCGGTGTTACCGGCGGCGACGGTGAGTTCGCGGCGTATATGCCGAGTGTCAATGTACCTGACCTCAAGTTCGCGTCATACTCCGTAGACGGGAACGACCACCCCATGTCGTTCTCGAGCTATGTGGATGACGCGAACTCAGGGTTTGAGCAGTTCTCGAACTACGCAAAGGATGGGAGTGGTGTACCTGTAGGGTTTACTAGGTATGGTGAGTCATCGAATGTGGTGGGGTCCACTTTTTCGCAATATAGTGAGTTGGGTAATGGGGTGAATAATAGTTTTAAAGAGTATACCTCAAATGCGAACAACCCGAAAACCGACTTTAAATCGTATGGTGGTGGTGGAGGAAATGGCGGGTTAGATAGTTTTGTGAGTTATCGAGATCGGGCAAACACGGGTACCGACACGTTTATGTCGTACGGTAGGAAGTCGGGTTCGGGTAAGACGAGTTTTGTTAATTATGGGAAGACTTTTAACCAAGGATCCGACTCGTTTAGAGAATACGGTAAAGGGTCAACGGGTGAAACCACTGATTTTAGTATATACGGTTTGAATACGACATTTAAAGAGTATACCAAAACCGGGGTTACGTTTGGTCAATATACAAAGCCGAGCTCGAAAGAAGGTTTCGAGAAGGTTAGTGGCAGTTTAGTAAATAAATGGGTTGAACCGGGCAAGTTCTTTAGAGAGAAAATGTTAAAGAAAGGGACGGTTATGATGATGCCCGATATTGTTGACAAAAGTCCTAAACGGTCTTTTTTGCCCCGAGCCATCACATCAAACCTACCGTTTGCCACTGACAAACTGTTTGATGTGAAGGAAGTTTTTGGGGCTCAAGACCATTCTGTTCTGGAGCGTGTATTGACCAACACGCTCTCAGAATGTGAGCGGGCACCAAGCCCGGGTGAGACCAAGAGGTGCATTGGCTCGATGGAGGACATGATCGATTTCGCGGTTTCGGTTTTGGGTCATGATTTAGTGGTTAGGACTACAAAGAATGTTGAAGGGTCAAAGAAAGAGGTCATGATTGGGAAAGTCAAAGGGGTCAATGGTGGTAAACTCACAAGGTCACTTTCATGTCATCAAAGCCTTTATCCATATCTACTATATTATTGTCATTCAGTCCCAAAGGTGAGGGTCTACGTAGCAGAGATACTTGACGTGTCTAGCAAGGCAAAGATAAACAATGGTGTTGCTATATGTCATATAGACACATCATCATGGAGCCCGGGTCATGGAGCTTTCGTGGCACTCGGGTCGGGTCCGGGTCGGATCGAAGTTTGCCATTGGATATTTGAGAATGACATGACATGGACCACTGCAGATTAAAGACGTAATTATGTGCTTCTTTTTTCTTGTACACATATTAATGATGTGGTCTTGAGATTTTATAACTCCATTGTTAAGGATTTAAAGTGCTTTTAGTAGTAGTTTTAATGTATTTTTCAATAAAATTTATGTTATGAGAAATATAGTAAGTAAAAATAAAAATATACTTGTATCATAGTTCTGTTGACAATGACTAAATATTGCTTATACACTTTTGTGTAAAATATTTTAATAATTGAATGGAAATATGAATTTTGTTACTTATATTAGTGAAATAAAAAATTATTTCTATTATTAATGATTTGGCATTGCACATATAAAAGTGTAAAACATCTCATGCACCTATCACTTATCACTAGAAGAATCTTGTAAAAAGTGCAAGCTTTAATGCAACCATTGGTAGAGGCAAGAAAACATTTGGTCAGACGACTTAGATTTGTCCTTTGGTGGGCAAGCATGCCAACCAAAGTGGTACTACAAAACACACCATAGTTTACACCTCTCCTATTACCCAAGACTCGAGTGTTGACTGAACATAGTTTTCATTAGTGGCTATGAAACTTGGGTGTTAATCGTACATATTTTGTTTTAAATTTTGAGATGTTTTTTAGGATATATAAAATGCGTATAGTGTGTTGGAAAAATAGTAGTGAAAACGATTTTTCGCTAATTTTGGACATAAATAATTGTATTTATATATGCGTTATATAAATAATTATTTCCATATTTGTGTTCTACAATGTAAGAGTATCAAAACGAACCACAGTACCATATCCAAAATAGTGTTCAAATGAATGAGATATCGATTCTCGAAAGTTGTACAGTTGGAACACCCAAAGAAGAAGAAATGAATTAAATTTTGTCAACTTGTCCAACATGATTGGGATAATAAAACTTGAAGTGATATATAAGCAGGAGCTCTCTTTGTAAATCGTTTACGATAAGCCAGACACTAGTGGGGGCGTGGTCAACGTGCGCAATGTAGCGCTTTGATGTCGCCTTTGTATTTTTATTCGCATACGCGTGGTTCAATACATAGGTGTGGGATGGCGCCCAGATAGATGGCAGATCTTGTGGCGCGAACCTGCGGATTCGGCCAGTCGCGTGGCGTGACACCATGTGGCGTAGGCAGGCCTAGATGTGTGTATGACTAGGTGGCATCCTGATTAGCATAGCGGTCTAAATCATTAGATCCTAATATGCTAGAGTATTATGGTCTAAAGCGTGCTAAACTAATACTTGTTAAATTAGATGCTCTTCAAAGATTAAATTAATTTTATACATTCAAAATATGTGACCACATAAGAATGAATTTGTATAAACA
This sequence comes from Ambrosia x helenae, assembly GCA_030844895.1. Classification (NCBI taxonomy): domain Eukaryota; kingdom Viridiplantae; phylum Streptophyta; class Magnoliopsida; order Asterales; family Asteraceae; genus Ambrosia; species Ambrosia x helenae. The sequence continues at coordinate 57,647,171 of CM061227.1, forward strand.
AAACTATATCTGGTTTCATACGAGGAGAACTCATATAACTCAAAGGCTCATGTGAGCTATTGTAATATGAGTAGAGCGATACATATGGCTGACATCCATAACACAAAGATATATGCTACCTTATCACATGTGTCTAAAAGTCAACACAAGTGATATTTACTCAAACTTTCATCAAAGCGCAAGCAATGTTAAAAGGGATAACGTTTCATCACCCCATTCGATTGTTATTCAATCACACTTAAATGTGATGGTGACTTGCATTTTAAATTTGGAAGGTTTTTGGTAACAAGGATTTTGGTAATCCAAATAAGTATTGCAAACACATGACCAAGTGGAGTACATAATGGTTTTATGGAGTCAATCAAGTTAATTGGACTTGAATGCTAGTTAGTTTGACTCGAAATCTTTTCAGATGGTCGATACAACATACCAAAGACATGATGGAAACGTGTTTAGACTTGAATTGAGGCGTTCTAAGAATAACGTGCCATAAACCATTATCCAATGTGCGTATTAGAAATAACTATTTTGCAAAATCATAAGCCTTCTAAAATTTATATTGTTTTTATTTTCTGATGAGCGTGTTAGATGTGATGATTTTGTAAAACGAACAAGTTAGAAGTTTGGATTTTATAACGAGTGTGTTAGAAATGATTACTTTGAAAAAGAATCAACTTTGAAACGGCTTGGTAAACTTTTAAGGTTTTGAACGAGCGATATGGAAACAATTAATTTAAAAAAAAAAACAAAGTTAACACCGTTTATATCTAGACGTTTAATTTTCTAACGAGCATGTTAGAAATGGTTTTATATATAAACCCATAAGATTTGCAACATTTTTTTTTCATAATCATGTATTTCTGACAGACATGTTAGAAACGATTTGCTTATATAATCAAAACACTATATAACGATGTTAGAAATGATTACTTTATTAGAAAAAAACTTTTGAATATTTGGTAAAGGTGGAGTTTTTATGAGAAATTTAGAATCTGTTTATCTTAAAAATAACATACAGTTTAATGATTTATAATCGGTTATTTTCTAACGAGCGGGTTAGAATTAAGTAGTGAGTTAAATACAATTATAAATAATAAAACTATTATAGAGTTTATGGCCGTGATTTGTAATCAAAGCAACACTTGCAAACACGAGATATGTTTTGACTCAACAAAACAAGTTTTTGCATACAACAGTCTTGGGAGACTATTTGTTAGAAAACAAATTGATGTTGTTCAACTACTTGCAAGTAGTTGATGTGTTGCTAAATACATCACATTTTTTCATCGGTTTTGTATCGTTCCAAGTCTTTTATCCTGAGTTTTATTGTGTTTTAGTTATTTATTTGTGTAGATTTGTCTGACATGTGTTTGTATGTTAATTAGAGGGGAAAAAAAAGCTTAATTGGAGAAGAAACGAGCATATGAAAGAACGTGGAATAAAGATTTAGGGAATTCAGGAAAAACTGAAATACGCAGGCCACATATTCTGAGCAGGGAGATACGCAGATTAAGTATTTGGATGCCTTAGTGAAAAAGTCCAAATTACCCTTAATAACCAAGATAATGAATACACAAATCACGTATTTTGTTAACTGAAATACACGTGCCAAGTATTTCATGTCATCCCACAAAAAAAACCCAAAATCTCTATCAAATCCTAATACAGCCATAAAGAATAAAAGAGGGTTGACTGAAAGCAATTTTTGGATGAATTTTGAGAGCTTTTGAAGACTTGAAGCAAGAACCTTCATGCCAGAGCATTTCCAGTGTTACGGCTACCTTAGGCTACTTCAAGGTAAAAATTACGTGACCCCGTTTGATTGGTTAGGATCGGGCTACATGAGGCTTGTGCCCCTTCCCCCCAATGGTTGAAGGATAATATGTCTTATTAGATGTTAAAACACAAAGTTTATATGCTTAACAGTTACTTATATAAAACTTATAGGTAAAGAATAATTAAAGTGTTAATTATTCAAGGTTAAAGCTTGGTGGAAAAGCCATTAGTTTAGCTCTAGAATGTAAATAGGATTATTATAAATATATCATAATCTCTCTAATCTCTAATCCCTAATAAACTAATCACAATATTAGCCACTAACGATTAGAAGGAGCCATCTACGACAATACACATACTTTTCTGGTTGTTGTACAATGAGAGACAAACCATCTAACAGGAGGCACAAAATCTGTTTTATTAGAAGTGTATCAAACACGTGTCTCAACTAAAACCGTCAATATTTTAGTGTGCTTATTGTTGCAATCATGGAGCATGATTAAAGATTGAAGACTGAAGATGATGAATACTCAAGTCATGGATCCTCTCAGAAGTGCTAGTTGAAGTACCTGTAGAAGACACGTTCAAATCAAAATTTAGTACGTTTAGTTTATATCTTAAATTCCATTTATTTAGTTTTATAAACGGTATTGTTACTTTTATAATATTCTATTATATGGCTTTTTAATAGAAATTAAGCGAAACAATTTTTCTACGTAGTGTTTGATTGAAAATAGATTAAGATTAATAATTGAATGTCTGGAGGTAAGGACACAATGTGGGTCGTATTTTATTGTTATAGATTACATTGAGTAATATTTAAAAATTTAGATGAAAATAAACGTGTGAGAAAGTATTCAAAAGTTTTTATTCTTCTAGAAAGATTATCTAAAGCAATTATGCAACTATTTTGATTGTACTTATATAAGATATATAAATTGAATATAAAACCCAAAAAAAATAATAATTTAGGTGGGTAACCTAGCTAATGCAACACAACGTTTGGTTATCATTTTTCGAAACAGTTGTTAAATATTGACGAAACTAGATCTTCTTTACTTGAAGTCATCATATGGTTTTATTTCTTTACTGGCTATAAACTCAGATTTTATATATAAAATCCAACTAATTCTTGTGGCTAGGAGGTAAGCAGACTTTCTTGGCGTTTCTTAGTTCTGCCCGTGATAATTAATCATTTTACGCATTTTCTTTTTTATAAAACTATCGAATCATACCACGTAGTCTTAAATATTACCTGCTAGGAATTGAAATGGTATCGTAAAAGGGGGTGAGTAGTTAATATATCCAAACAACTTTTGAATATATTAAACCAAAAAGTCAGAAACAACCATCACAACTTTAATATGGATATATACCTAGTACATATTTAATTTAAGCATGCAAGTTGAGTGGTAAGTTAAAAAAATAAAGACTATTATGTGATCATCAATGTCATAAATGTCAAATTCAAAACAAATCTTCTAAGACGTATTTGTAAACTTGTATACGTGAAATTCGTAGTAGATTAATTACATTGCTTTATATTTGGCAAGTTAAACTTTCATATACTATTAGACTAAACGGTGTGGGGAGCGGCATCGGCTTGTCGAGCCTGTCTTGGGCCGGCCAACATCGCCTCGGCCGACCCATACCCGGCCAAAACAGCTGAAAATGGACGATTTGGACGGTCCTTTGTGATTGGTTGGTTCAAATGCAACGGTCATATGACCGTTTATATTTAAAAAAAAAAAAAACCCAATCTCTATTTAACAATCCACAATAACATTTTTAAAAAAAAAAAAACCAACCTACAATCAATCCAAATTCTCTTCCACTCTTCTCATTTTCTCTCAAACTTTATAAAAAAATAATATGGATCCCTTCAACCAATATAACTCAAATAACCCGAACACTCCGAACCAAACACCTAATCCAAACGCAAATCAAAACGTGAACGTCCAAACACCTAATCCAAACGCGAATCAGATCGAAGCTTTCAACCGAGTCAACGAGGAAAAACTAAAGGTGAAAAATGAAAAGCTCAAAATTGAAGAGGCGAAGGTTTTAGCAATCGACACAAGTTCCATGTCCAAAGCGAGGCGTCGAGTTATTGAAAAATTACAAGAGGATATCATTAGCAAGTATAGCTACACGCTTGTATTTGTAATGTCGACGTTAGTTTTAATATTATTTGACTTTGTTTTATTTGTAACGTGTTTTTTTAATATTATGTCACTTTTATGTTGTTTATTTTAATTATTTGCTTATTTAAAAATTAGAAAATAAAATAAATTTGTGACCAATAGGATTGGAGGATTACCCCCACACCATTGGGTAGTCCTCAACTTGTCTAAAATTAAAGATGACCCACTTTTTTGCTGATGTGACGGCAAGACTTCCCAAGCCTTGCCTAAACCACACCACATAATCTTAAAAATTAGCATTGGTTTTGGATCGGTTCACTCAAGAACAACACAAGTTAATGTAAATTATTAAAAGAGGCAGAAACAAACTTAGTACTCAATTAGTGAATTGTATGATCACACAAGAACCAGATGAATAATCTTTCAACTAGGGATGAGTTTGGGACGGTATCGGTACCGAACCGATACCGATACCGATCCTGATCCTGACATACCGATACCGAGTCCAAAAAACCAATACCGATACTGATACCGATACCGAACACATACGGTACGGTACCGGTATTTTGCCTTAAAATACCGATACCATACCGATCCCGTACCGATACTGATAATACCAAAACCGAAAATCCATAAATATGGGTACCGATACCGACCCCGAAACCTCTCGGTTCGGTACGGTATCGGGACAGGACGAGATCAGTATTCAGCCTTGTATGCTCATCCCTATTTTCAACCTTGCACATGTATATTTTTATATAACAGCATGAAGGTGTAATACAATTAATTGTTTAGTATATTTATACACTAAAGATCAAATATAAATGGGCTTAACTCACCAAATATGAGACGTGAAAGGGGGATTTTTTTTTTTTTTTGATTTTTTTCCCATCTATTTAAACATGTTTTTTAGATGAATAATATAAGAAAATTAGCGTAATTACGTCATTAGAACAATTACAGTAGTTTACACTAGAGTAATTACGTAATTACTCTACCACAGTAATTACGTAATTACTATACACTAATATTTTTTTTATTTATTTTTATTTTTTTATTTCAGTGCTAAAATACATGTTTAACAATATGAAAAAAATTTAAAAATAAAAAAAAATACCCCCATTCACTTCTTACGTTAAGGACTATTTGTATAATAAGAATCATTTATACAAAACCTTTAAATATATAACTATAGTTAAATTGTTTTATATCAAATTTATCTGTGACCTAATGAGCTCAGGTGTGAGACTTGCTCCGTGTTGTAACGACTCATGCATTGGTTAAGTTGATATGGCATGTATACGGCATATGTACTTAAAATTTCGGAAAAAATATAGGCATGGGAAGGAAGACAAAATATCTGTCTTATTTTTGTTTTCATTATTCTGTATTCCATTTTATAGTATTTAAATCCACATGCCATACTTACTACACATGCATGCTTTAATTTAAATTTAATTTTGAGGTGATGTAGTGTAAGGCCGAAATAAATGCACAACGTTACGAAAAAACTCGTTTAGACTTTTCTTCTGAATTAACTTAACGCGATTAAAACACCCGATCTTGTGTCATACACTTCTATGGTACTCTAGGCCATGGGGTATTCTCTAACCATCTTTAACTCCACTTAGATGTCACATTCTTCATTTTGTCTCATTTCACACTAGCTCAATTCAAGGAAATGGTTTAACACCCCTTAACTCTATCTCATCCCCGTAACTTTCTCTCTCTTAAGTCATGTTAACAGTTAACATGTTAACTTAGTGCCAATTTAATGCCCATTAACATGGGAAGAAAGTGTTGTATAATGAAAGTTAAAATGTCACGTCGCTGTTAACACTCTTGGTGTGAAGGTACACCCCATGGCCTTAGAGTTAGGTCATTTTCGTTCCTGACGTTTGGTCAGGTTTGCTGGTCTAGTCTAAAAATGTTTTTATTTTTGTAACTAAACACTTGACGTTTAGATTTTGGTGCTATTTCCGTCCAACTCACTCATTGGGTTATAAAGTGACATTAAGTGAGAGACATTTTCGTCATTTTGCCTAGTTAAATGGTGTCAATTTAGACATTTCGTCTACGATTATTTTAATCATAAATATCTTGTCATCTTCATTTCCCCCCTTTTAATGGGTTTTAAACCCTAAAAATCCAATCGTTCCAATCACCCTAAACCTCAAACCAACACCTTCAATGTAATGCATGTACTGAATCAATCACAAACACATCAACCGTCAATGTTCAGTAGTAACAACAGATTATTAAACAATTGAATAACGATCTTCCCCATTACAACCTAATTTAAACCTCAAAGCTCCCTTCAACGCAATGTACTCAATCAATCACAAACATAATCTAACCTGCAAGCAAGGCCGGCTCTTAGTAGGGGCGACGCGGGCGACGACCCCAGGCCCGAAAATCCCGAGGGCCCGAAGATTAATAATATGCCACAATAATCATATTATAAAAAAGCTGTAATAACAAAAGAAAAACAAGAGAATCTAATTCTATTTTAATCTTCGAAAAGGGACAGGGGATCAGAGAGGAAAATAAGACCAGAAATAGCTTAATTTTTTTTTTTTTTTTTTTTTGACCAACATAATTTTCATTTCAACAAAAGAGGCAAATTACATAAGAATAGCAGGTAGGCGGGCAACAAGCTGCGCCGCCACCCCCTTCTGGATAGAGAACCCTAATCTAGAGAAAACAAATCCTCGCCCCTGGGGAGTCGAGAAGTTGCTGTGGACCACCCGCTGGACTCTCATCAGAAATCTGATCGCTTCCGGGGCCAATGAGCCAAAAGTGTCAAAGGCTAAAGGGACAAAAGCATGTTGGTTATCCTCACACGCTTTAGCATGCTTTGCCACCTTGTTCGACTCTGCTCTAATTACCGCTTGCCCCGCCACGAACCCACTCTCCCTGAATCCCGCTAAAGGAGACACACCCGTAAGGTCCACGCATGCGTGTTTCCCACCTTCCCAGCCAAACACTAGTAGGTCAGCCGGACGTAAAGTGGACCTCTGTAACAACCGGCAAAAATAAGGTAATTCCGTACAAATTAATTAATATATGATTAACGTAATTAAATGCAATTATGTGTGATTTAATTATCAAAGCCTTAGGGAATAGCAATTTCCAAATAGTGCATAGGAATGCATACGTTTAATGGTAAAGCATGATTGGATCATGTGCGAATAAGCTATCCGGTACGGATGTTGGCAATTACCCGGTAATAATTAAATAAACGAAACGAATCCCGGACACCCAGGATATAAAATAAAGGGTATTTTCATAAGATATAATGGGTTTTGGAACTCCAAAACCATAAATGAAAACGTCTTGTACAAATCTCCCGGTAACGAATAAAGTGCGCGTATCGCACCCGATACGCGTATAACTCGTAATTTCACCCGGTAAAGGCCTAAATAATCAATCAACGCTTAAAATAGACTATATTTAAGTGTTATTTAAGGTATATTTAATGTCCGGATAACGCGTGATTAAAACCCGAAAAATACCCGAACGACACCCGAACGACGGGGGATTAAACATAACAAATATTGGGTAAATATTTGAAGTTGTGGACCCCACTTATACCCATCAAAGGGCCGGCCTATATGGCCAAAATAACATCCATACTTGTGGTTATAATTATAAGCTAAGGACTTGGATTAAGCATGCATGTGTAAAGACAAAAGTGTGTAAGAAAAGCATAAGTAGACATCTAGTACAAAAGCAAACAAAGCTTGTCCCCTTGAGCCAAATTTCGGCCAAGAGGCCAAGAAAAGCCAAGACAAGCTAGCTAAATCATAACCTAGGTGTGTGCATGCATGGAAGGTCTTGTATAAAATCAAGTGCAAGCTTATGAAAGATTATAATCAATTAGCCAAGATTTGCACTCCACCTCTCTTGTCCTCTCAAAAACCCACGGCCACCACACCCTTCCCACACCCATCCAAGATCAACTTTAGTACAATACATATCTCTCATATCTTAGTAATGATCATAAAATCCAAGGAAGATTACATGTGATAAGGATATAAATAACACATGTTAGGAGATTGAAAAGCAAAGCAAAACACTCTTTCTTCTCCCCTCTCTTGGCCGTAAGTTTACACACACATCCACACATTGTTCTTTCAAGTTTTTACATCTCCAAAATACTTAGAATCATCCATCATCCAAACCCCTTTTGTGTGTTTCAAGAGCTTGGAGCTAAACCACTAGGAAGAACACACTAAACCCCTCTCAAATCCAAGGTTTTTGTCTTCCCTAGCCTTGTGCTAGTAGTAAGCTTCTTAATCTTGTTTTTGATTGTTATTATTCATGTATGTGTTCCTAGTAGCAAGTTGTACATGAAGGGTTTAAAAATGGTTTTGAACATAATCTTTAATAGGTTTTCATGTGTAAAATGGAAGGTTAAAGATATAAAAATAAACCATGGATTTGATGATGATGATATATTAGTCTTGAAAATATATATATTTTACATGTAAGACTAAGTAGGATGATGTTTTGGTTAAGATTTTGAAATGAACTTGAATATGTTAAAACTAACTTTAATTCATCTTATTATGATCATTTAAGTTATAATATGTGGTAAAACATGTTAGAAGTTCATAAATGAATAAGATGGAAAATTAAAGTTAACTCACTTGGATGAATGATATTTTGAAGAAATGGGCAAATACATAAAACACACACATAATTAGTCTTTCATATGGAATATAAGACTAACATAAGTGTTTTGATACAAAAATAACTTACCAATAAAAAGTTGAATCTTCAAAGTTAACTATTTTGAGTGAAAAATGCTAACTTTGGAAGTTAGAGTGGAAAAATGCAACTTTTATAAGTTAAGGGACTAAAATGGACATTTTAGAAACTATTAGTCCAAAAATACAAGTATGGAAAGCTTGGTGTCAAAAATGCAAGTAATAAAGTCTAAGGATGATTTTTGTAAATACTAGTAGAAATACTTGGGTATTTTGTATAAAAGTGTATTTTTGAAAGTTATAAAAATATAAAGGGTTTTAACATAAGGATTTTTATAAAATAGAGATTTTATAAAAATATTAAACAAACTTGGGAAACTTATACAAAAATGAATACTTTTATATAAATGGGAATATAAAAGTGTTGGAAACATTTTTGTAGTTAAGTTAACAAGTTGGGTTAAAAAAATACATAAGTATTTTAACCATCCAAGTAACATGTGAAAATAGGAAGAAATATGGTTAAATATTTCTATAAAATACACGTTGGGAAAAACTTGGAAAAATTAACTAATCGAGTTAAGATATCGAACTAAAACGCGTTAACGAACCATAACCGGACAAAATATGAGAAAAATGCCATTGCGGCAAGATAAGAAAAATATATATTTTAAGAGGTAAAATATATATATATACTTTGGGTGAAAATAAATAAACACTTTCCTAAGTGTTGGATGATTAATTCGTGGGAGAAACACATGACACAAACGAGTAAGACGTTAAAACAAACGTATATACTTAACAAGAAAAATTACACATTTATATATATTCGTACGCTCGTCTCGGCAAAATTCTAGTATATCTACTTAATGGGAAAGTAGATATGCGGGAAGGGAAGCCGCGACGAGAAGACAAGGATATATACATGTGTAGGTCGTACCAACGAAATCCTAGTATAATTATTTGAATGGGAAAATAAATATACGGTGTGGTGAGTTGAATCGGACGTTAAGAATATACGATCGAACGACAAAATCTTAGCATATTTGTTTAAATTGGAAAACAAATGTGTGGCAAAGTGAGTCGGGTCGAGGATTGAAACATATATTATATCGGGCGATGCGATCTTAAGTATAATTATTTAAATGGGAAAATAATTATATGTTAAGTGAAGTCGAGTCGATGATAATAAGATACAAGTTATGGAAATATTAACAAGAGTAATATATAACTTGTAACACAAAGGGTAATGTAACGCCAACGAAACCTAGGATACACGCTTAATTAAACGGGATTTGGAACCACTTGTGGTCGGGAGTTGGGTGTACAACTTGCCAAGGCACATGCACTATAGGAATAGTGACTTATACGTTTAGGACGTTGTAGGTGCAGGACCACCCTTTGCTATTCACCTTATTGAGCCAGACGCAGTTACAGGTGAGTTTCACGGCCCCATTTTAAACTATTTTTACGTTTTCCGGGGGAAGATATGTTAGGGATAATGTTTGACGGATTTAATACTTGAGGTGTGACCGCCACTCGGGGTTGAGTCCTCGCCTCTATAATCATTTGTTCAGGGAAATGAAACCGGTGGAATATTTGAATAGTACTATTGGTGCCTGACAAGGCCCACCCCTAATCGATAGCGTCGATTATGCATTAGGTTATGCCTGGGGTGCAATATTCTGAACTTAAGTCGTGGGAAACCGAGTAACGACTTGGAGCGGGGCACAATTATTATATGTCTTGGTTTGATTATAGTCTCAAGTAGATTTATAGGAATTTGCAACTCCTATATATTGTCATAACATGGTATTCCCAAGTATTCAAGTTTTAGAAACCGAAAACCTGTGAACTCACCAATATATTTATATTGACGAAACTTTTTATAACATATCTTTCAGGTAACTAGAAGATGAGAGATCAGGCAAGCAGGGTCGGGGAATCTCCAATGCGACGTCAGGCTTTTGTGGGGTTTCACCTTTATTTCCCAAGGCATTTGGGATATATTTGAGAAACCTCTAAGTTTATTTCAAAAACAATTATCTTTTGTGTAATGTTTGAAACTGATTCGACGTCATAATAAATGACCCATTTTCTTAAATTACTTGTGCTTAGCCATAACCTTGACTTTATGCTTTTGAACCGTCGCGCCACGTGTTTCCGCCTTTGTCGTGGTGTGACAGAACGTGGTATCAGAGCCAAGGTTATAGCGAACTAGAGTATTTTCTTTAAAAACTAGACTATAACCGGATTTGGTTCTAAAGATAAAGTTTTCAAGAGAAAATGTACATGGTTTTAAATAAAAGTAATTTTCAAGAAGCATTGGGCATGAGGAGATTCCGACCAAGCCAGCCATGGGTATTGTTATGCATTAGCGTGAAATTAGAAGTTAGGAAGGTTACTGATAACGTAAGCCATAACTATCTAATTCAAATAATTCATATATATATGTACGGTTCTTTTGCCAGGAATGTCTGACGCTGGGAGTATAGCGCCAAGTTATGATAGTAGTCTGCAGATCATTCCAGCACCCCCGCCTGAGCCAGTTGAGCTGGTTGTACTCGACGCGGAAGAAGACGACGTAGAGATGGACGTCGCCGGAGGATCGGACGACGATAGTTCCGACGAGACGGATCCTAGCGAGGATCCTGACTGGGCACCGGCCGTGATCGACGCGCCACTGCCCGTCGTACCGGCCGCACCTTTGGCCGTACGCCCCATTCGAGCCATCAGGGATTTCCCTGACGGCTGTGCCGGTCCTTCGCGACCAGTTCCCGCCCAGTCAGACGCGGCAGAGTCTCCTTTCCGCCGACAGGCTCACGCCGAGCACGAGCCGGCACCGGTACCCCACATTCACGTACCGGCAGGTATGAGACTCCTACCCATTCCCCGTGGAAGGAACGGATGGATATCCGACGACTCCGATGACGAGTCCGTGGGTTCAGTAGGGCACATGTTGGTGCCAGAGATTCGGGCTGACCAAGAGGAGCCAGTGGCTCCAATGTTGGAGGATGCACCTGCCGATCCCATACCCCCACCAGCACCACTCGAGCCTGTACCACAGGAGGGACCAGCAGCACACATACTCGAGGGTAGCCCCGCGGATAGCTCTGAGCTACGCAGAGCAGGCATGGCAGCTTTTGCCACCGCGAGCCCTCCTACCCCCACTGTTGTGGTATCCACTCCAGAGTGGGCCACTGTCTCTGAGCCATTGATACCCCCACTAGCTGAGCCCATGCCACCACCCACCATTGCCATGACTACACCCATCCTCACCATACCCAGCATGACACCTGCACCATACCCTCTAGGTGCAGGGGACCCCTATCTGATGCCACACCACTTTTCCATCAGGCCACCCAGTTTCTTACTGCCCCACATACCAGTACCATTCCCCTTCGGACCCTTCCCATCCACACACCCTGATGTACCCGGACCATCCCACCTTCCCAGGATGACACCTCCCTCTGGACCCGCCCAGACCTCGACCATCACCTTAGAGCAGGATTTTCAGACTCTAGTCAACACGGTGCAGCGCACCGTGAATCAGGTTGAACAGCAGACGAGGTTGATGTGGGCTAGGATGATTGACACTCGTGATGCCTTGGCGCATTACGCAGAGGAGCTCTTGCGCATGGATGCGCAGAGCGGGATTACTGGGGATGCACACTGGGCACATCGACAGTTTTTGTACGAGCGCATCTCAGAGATCAGCATGACGATTAGCATGTATGCGCCGCAGTACCAGTATCCACCGCCACCGCCACAGTAGGATGTGTCGGGGATGCACAGAAGACGCACCAGCTTATGCACATATTAGCAGCATTATGGTAGTACAGCACGGGTTATGACACTCGTCTGCGTTTTGCCTAGCCGTACGGGTATTACGGCGTATGATATGATGTTTTATTATTTCAAAAGCAATGTATTGTATGAGAAATGTATTCTCCATTTTGGTATTATGAACAAGCATTGTACGGATATTATTGAAATTAATGAAAAATCTTATTATTATGGTGAAATATGTTGTTGTCTATGATTATTATTGCTTACTCCATGTGTTGTGGTTTGTATATTTGTGTGGTGATGTTGTGTTGATTTCTATTTATATTTCTGCATGATGTGTTGGTATGTTGTGTGATGATATGGTGTTAATTATTGTGTTCATGCTTTGGTTTATTATTTATGCTTTGTATTGTATGAATGTTTGCCAAATTAACCTTTGATAATTATTATTGAAGAAAAATGGCACCTACCACCCGAAGCGTTAGTGGAGCAGACGGACTGCCCACAACACCGGCCGAGCTCGAAACCATGATATCTGAACGAATAGCTCGTGCCATCGCTGAACACGAAGCCGCACGCTCTGAACACTCCCGTGACAGGACAGGGAGCGAGCAAAGGGAGACCTCCCTCACTGGTAAGAGGTTTAAGAACAAATGAAAAAGTAATGGGAGAATATTTCAAAAACTCCTATTCCATAATAACATCCTATAACACTATTACAGGGACAGCCTCGGGAGAGCGCGGCTGCACTTTCAAGGCTTTCTTGGACTGCAAACCCATAAACTTCAGCGGCACTGAGGGTTCCATAGGCCTGGTCAAATGGTTCGAAAAGACCGAGGCAGTTATCCGCATCAGCGGGTGTACCCCTCGACAGTCTGTTATGTACGCCACCAATCTGTTTCTAGATCAAGCCCTAACTTGGTGGAACGGCCAAGTACAGTCCTTAGGAGATGATGTGGCATACACTCTATCATGGGCGGCACTGAAGGAACTGATGACTGCCGAATACCGCCCGGCAAGTGAAGTTCAGAAGTTGGAAACCGAATTCTGGAACCTCACCATGGTAGGAGCAGACGTCACTGGGTATACGTCAAGATTTCATGATCTCGCACGACTGGTACCTCGCCTGGTTACACCAGAGAAGAACAAAGTGGAACGTTACCTATTCGGGCTAGCGCCACAGATTCGCAGCATGGTCACCTCTTCCAAACCCACGACCATGCGCGAGGCAATTGATCTGGCACTAAGTCTGACTGAGGATGCTATCCGCATGGGTACCTTAATCCGCCAGGTTTCAGGGTTAAAAATTTCTGAAGCAAGTAGTGTTGAGGCCAAGAAACAGGGATCAAGTTCAGCGGTTACAACTAATGATCAGGGTAACGGACAGAGGTTTGGGAAAAGGAAGAGAGATGAGGGAAGAAGGGATCGAGCGTCGGGTAGCTCGAACAAGAAAGGAAAGGGTTATGCCGCCACAGGACGTGGTAACAATAACAATAACAAGCAGGGAAACCAAGGGAGAAACAATGGATTAACTTGCGGGAAGTGTCACCGCAACGGGCACAAGACTGAAGAGTGCCGATCTGGAGCACCAAAGAACGGAGGGGCCAGACCCTGTTTTGCATGCGGGTCATTGGACCATTGGAAGAAAGATTGCCCCAAAGTCAACAATCAGGCCCGCGGCCGGGCATTTGTGATTGGAGCCGGTGATGCACGGCAAGACCCCACTGTGGTCACTGGTACGTTTCCTCTAAATGGTCATTATGCCTCTGTATTATTCGATACCGGTGCTGACTTTAGCTTCGTATCCATTGAGTTTAAAAGACTACTTGGTTTAAAAACTAGCAAACTAGATACACCCTACTCTATAGAACTGGCTAATGGTAAAACTATTGAAACGAGAGAGATAGCAAAAGATTGTAAGTTAGAACTCTGTGGGCACGAGTTTGGGATTGATCTATTACCGGTTGTATTGGGAAGTTTTGACATCGTTGTTGGCATGGACTGGTTGTCCGCACACCGTGCCATTGTGGTATGCAACGAGAAAGTTATTCAAGTTCCCCTCGCAAGCGGTGAAACTCTCTCAATTCAAGGTGAAAGACACGGGACGCCACTAAGGATTATTTCAAGCATGAAGGCTCGTAAGTGTCTGAGAAAAGGGCTTGTCGCATTCTTGGCACACGTAGTAGACAAGAAAGCCGACGAGCGAAAGTTGGAAGACATTCCAGTAGCTAGAGACTTTCCGGATGTGTTTCCAGAAGATTTGCCGGGGTTACCGCCACCTCGACAAGTCGAGTTCCGCATCGACCTCGTTCCCGGAGCAGCTCCTGTGGCACGATCGCCATACCGCCTAGCTCCATCAGAGATGCAGGAACTGTCCAGCCAGCTACAAGAATTATTGGACAAGGGTTTTATAAGACCGAGTTTCTCACCTTGGGGAGCTCCCGTCTTATTTGTGAAGAAGAAGGATGGCACATTTCGCATGTGCATCGACTATCGAGAGCTGAACAAGCTAACCATCAAGAATCGCTATCCTCTCCCCAGGATCGACGATTTATTTGATCAGCTCCAAGGTTCCAGCTATTACTCCAAGATCGATTTGAGGTCAGGCTATCACCAGTTGCGTATACAAGAAGAAGATGTACCAAAAACGGCCTTCAGAACCCGGTATGGACACTATGAATTTTTGGTAATGCCGTTCGGCTTGACCAACGCACCAGCGGTGTTCATGGACCTAATGAACCGCGTGTGTAAGCCATACCTGGATAAATTCGTCATTGTCTTCATTGACGATATTTTGATCTACTCACGCACGAAAGAAGACCACGAGAATCACCTTCGGGTAATTCTTGAAGTATTACGCAAAGAGAAGCTCTATGCTAAATTCTCGAAATGTGACTTTTGGATTCGGGAAGTTCACTTTTTAGGCCACGTGGTAAACGAGAAGGGCATACACGTTGATCCCGCCAAGATCGAGGCAATTAAAAATTGGGAAGCACCTCGAACTCCTACCGAAGTACGACAATTTCTAGGCCTCGCGGGTTATTACAGGAGGTTCATCGAGAACTTTTCAAAGATAGCGCAAGCTTTAACCATGTTAACCCAAAAAGACAAGAAATTTGAGTGGACGGAAAATCAAGATGCAGCATTCCAACTGTTAAAAGACAAGTTATGTGGCGCTCCGATACTGTCACTTCCAGACGGTACGGAAGATTTTGTGGTTTACTGTGATGCCTCGCATCAAGGTTTGGGTTGTGTACTGATGCAGCGAGAAAAAGTAATAGCTTATGCTTCCAGGCAACTGAAAATCCATGAGAAGAACTACACTACACACGATTTGGAATTAGGTGCAGTGGTGTTCGCTCTCAAGATATGGAGGCACTATTTGTACGGAACCAAGTGCACGATTTTCACTGATCACAAGAGTTTACAGCACATCTTCGATCAGAAGGATTTGAATATGCGACAACGGCGATGGGTTGAATTATTAAACGATTACGATTGTGAGATAAAGTACCATCCCGGTAAGGCGAACGTCGTAGCCGACGCCTTGAGTCGCAAGGAACGGGTTAAACCATTGCGTGTTCGAGCTTTGGGACTGACTATCCACACGAATATGACTGAGCGAATTCGTGAAGCTCAAGTTAACGCCCTCAAACCCGAAATGTCAAAGGTGAAAGGTTACGAAAGATGGTTGATTCACTGGAACCGAAAGCGGACCAGACACTGTATTTCATGAATAGAATTTGGGTTCCAGTATATGGTGGATTGCGTGAGCTAGTATTGGCCGAAGCTCACAGTTCTAGATATTCGGTTCACCCGGGTGCAGACAAGATGTTCCACGATTTGAAGGAACTTTATTGGTGGCCGAATTTCAAAAGGGATATAGCAGCCTATGTTGCGCGATGTCTGACTTGCGCAAAGGTCAAGGCTGAGCACCAGAGACCTTCCGGTTTGCTACAGCAACCGGAAATACCGGAATGGAAATGGGAACGAATCACCATGGATTTCATTACCAAGTTACCTAAGACAACAAGCGGTCATGACACGATCTGGGTAATCGTAGATCGATTGACGAAATCTGCACACTTCCTTTCGATTCGCGAGACGGACAAGTTGGAGAAACTGACCCGTCTGTATATAAAGGAAGTGGTATCTAAACACGGTGTACCTGTATCTATCATCTCCGATCGGGATAGTCGTTTCACTTCCAGATTTTGGGAAAGTTTAAATGAAGCCCTCGGTACTCGCCTCGACATGAGCACCGCATATCACCCCCAAACGGATGGTCAAAGTGAACGAACCATCCAGACATTGGAGGATATGTTACGGGCATGCGCGATAGATTTCGGAGGTAATTGGGATACGCACTTGCCATTGGTAGAATTTTCTTATAACAACAGTTATCATACGAGCATTCAAGCCGCACCGTTTGAAGCTCTATATGGACGCAAGTGCCGATCGCCATTATGTTGGGCGGAAGTTGGAGAAAAGCAACTCACCGGGCCCGAAATTGTTCAAGAGACCACGGATAAGGTCTTTTTGATAAAGGAACGCCTCAAAGCGGCCCGGGACCGCCAGAAAAGCTATGCTGATATGAGGCGAAAGCCTTTAGAGTTTCAAGTTGGAGACAGGGTCCTATTGAAAGTGTCAGCTTGGAAAGGTGTCGCGCGCTTTGGGAAGCGCGGGAAGCTGAACCCACGATATATTGGACCGTTCAAAGTCTTGTCCAGGGTAGGCACAGTGGCATACAAGCTCGAGTTGCCTCAAGAGCTTAGTGGAATACACGACACGTTTCATGTGTCGAACTTGAAAAAGTGCCTATCCGACGAAACTCTCATTATTCCTGCTGACGAGATCCAGATTGACGACAAGTTACATTTTGTGGAAGAACCAATCGAGGTAACTGATTGGAAGGTCCAAAAATTAAGGCGCAGCAAGATCAGGCTGGTCAAAGTGCGCTGGAATGCCAAGCGTGGACCGGAGTTCACGTGGGAAAGGCTGGACCGGATGAAGCAAAAGTACCCCGCCCTATTCGAGAAGACACCTATACCGGAGAACTCGAAGTGAATTCCGGGACGGAATTCTCTTAACGGGGGGAGAATGTAACAACCGGCAAAAATAAGGTAATTCCGTACAAATTAATTAATATATGATTAACGTAATTAAATGCAATTATGTGTGATTTAATTATCAAAGCCTTAGGGAATAGCAATTTCCAAATAGTGCATAGGAATGCATACGTTTAATGGTAAAGCATGATTGGATCATGTGCGAATAAGCTATCCGGTACGGATGTTGGCAATTACCCGGTAATAATTAAATAAACGAAACGAATCCCGGACACCCAGGATATAAAATAAAGGGTATTTTCATAAGATATAATGGGTTTTGGAACTCCAAAACCATAAATGAAAACGTCTTGTACAAATCTCCCGGTAACGAATAAAGTGCGCGTATCGCACCCGATACGCGTATAACTCGTAATTTCACCCGGTAAAGGCCTAAATAATCAATCAACGCTTAAAATAGACTATATTTAAGTGTTATTTAAGGTATATTTAATGTCCGGATAACGCGTGATTAAAACCCGAAAAATACCCGAACGACACCCGAACGACGGGGGATTAAACATAACAAATATTGGGTAAATATTTGAAGTTGTGGACCCCACTTATACCCATCAAAGGGCCGGCCTATATGGCCAAAATAACATCCATACTTGTGGTTATAATTATAAGCTAAGGACTTGGATTAAGCATGCATGTGTAAAGACAAAAGTGTGTAAGAAAAGCATAAGTAGACATCTAGTACAAAAGCAAACAAAGCTTGTCCCCTTGAGCCAAATTTCGGCCAAGAGGCCAAGAAAAGCCAAGACAAGCTAGCTAAATCATAACCTAGGTGTGTGCATGCATGGAAGGTCTTGTATAAAATCAAGTGCAAGCTTATGAAAGATTATAATCAATTAGCCAAGATTTGCACTCCACCTCTCTTGTCCTCTCAAAAACCCACGGCCACCACACCCTTCCCACACCCATCCAAGATCAACTTTAGTACAATACATATCTCTCATATCTTAGTAATGATCATAAAATCCAAGGAAGATTACATGTGATAAGGATATAAATAACACATGTTAGGAGATTGAAAAGCAAAGCAAAACACTCTTTCTTCTCCCCTCTCTTGGCCGTAAGTTTACACACACATCCACACATTGTTCTTTCAAGTTTTTACATCTCCAAAATACTTAGAATCATCCATCATCCAAACCCCTTTTGTGTGTTTCAAGAGCTTGGAGCTAAACCACTAGGAAGAACACACTAAACCCCTCTCAAATCCAAGGTTTTTGTCTTCCCTAGCCTTGTGCTAGTAGTAAGCTTCTTAATCTTGTTTTTGATTGTTATTATTCATGTATGTGTTCCTAGTAGCAAGTTGTACATGAAGGGTTTAAAAATGGTTTTGAACATAATCTTTAATAGGTTTTCATGTGTAAAATGGAAGGTTAAAGATATAAAAATAAACCATGGATTTGATGATGATGATATATTAGTCTTGAAAATATATATATTTTACATGTAAGACTAAGTAGGATGATGTTTTGGTTAAGATTTTGAAATGAACTTGAATATGTTAAAACTAACTTTAATTCATCTTATTATGATCATTTAAGTTATAATATGTGGTAAAACATGTTAGAAGTTCATAAATGAATAAGATGGAAAATTAAAGTTAACTCACTTGGATGAATGATATTTTGAAGAAATGGGCAAATACATAAAACACACACATAATTAGTCTTTCATATGGAATATAAGACTAACATAAGTGTTTTGATACAAAAATAACTTACCAATAAAAAGTTGAATCTTCAAAGTTAACTATTTTGAGTGAAAAATGCTAACTTTGGAAGTTAGAGTGGAAAAATGCAACTTTTATAAGTTAAGGGACTAAAATGGACATTTTAGAAACTATTAGTCCAAAAATACAAGTATGGAAAGCTTGGTGTCAAAAATGCAAGTAATAAAGTCTAAGGATGATTTTTGTAAATACTAGTAGAAATACTTGGGTATTTTGTATAAAAGTGTATTTTTGAAAGTTATAAAAATATAAAGGGTTTTAACATAAGGATTTTTATAAAATAGAGATTTTATAAAAATATTAAACAAACTTGGAAAACTTATACAAAAATGAATACTTTTATATAAATGGGAATATAAAAGTGTTGGAAACATTTTTGTAGTTAAGTTAACAAGTTGGGTTAAAAAAATACATAAGTATTTTAACCATCCAAGTAACATGTGAAAATAGGAAGAAATATGGTTAAATATTTCTATAAAATACACGTTGGGAAAAACTTGGAAAAATTAACTAATCGAGTTAAGATATCGAACTAAAACGCGTTAACGAACCATAACCGGACAAAATATGAGAAAAATGCCATTGCGGCAAGATAAGAAAAATATATATTTTAAGAGGTAAAATATATATATATACTTTGGGTGAAAATAAATAAACACTTTCCTAAGTGTTGGATGATTAATTCGTGGGAGAAACACATGACACAAACGAATAAGACGTTAAAACAAACGTATATACTTAACAAGAAAAATTACACATTTATATATATTCGTACGCTCGTCTCGGCAAAATTCTAGTATATCTACTTAATGGGAAAGTAGATATGCGGGAAGGGAAGCCGCGACGAGAAGACAAGGATATATACATGTGTAGGTCGTACCAACGAAATCCTAGTATAATTATTTGAATGGGAAAATAAATATACGGTGTGGTGAGTTGAATCGGACGTTAAGAATATACGATCGAACGACAAAATCTTAGCATATTTGTTTAAATGGGAAAACAAATGTGTGGCAAAGTGAGTCGGGTCGAGGATTGAAACATATATTATATCGGGCGATGCGATCTTAAGTATAATTATTTAAATGGGAAAATAATTATATGTTAAGTGAAGTCGAGTCGATGATAATAAGATACAAGTTATGGAAATATTAACAAGAGTAATATATAACTTGTAACACAAAGGGTAATGTAACGCCAACGAAACCTAGGATACACGCTTAATTAAACGGGATTTGGAACCACTTGTGGTCGGGAGTTGGGTGTACAACTTGCCAAGGCACATGCACTATAGGAATAGTGACTTATACGTTTAGGACGTTGTAGGTGCAGGACCACCCTTTGCTATTCACCTTATTGAGCCAGACGCAGTTACAGGTGAGTTTCACGGCCCCATTTTAAACTATTTTTACGTTTTCCGGGGGGAAGATATGTTAGGGATAATGTTTGACGGATTTAATACTTGAGGTGTGACCGCCACTCGGGGTTGAGTCCTCGCCTCTATAATCATTTGTTCAGGGAAATGAAACCGGTGGAATATTTGAATAGTACTATTGGTGCCTGACAAGGCCCACCCCTAATCGATAGCGTCGATTATGCATTAGGTTATGCCTGGGGTGCATATATTCTGAACTTAAGTCGTGGGAAACCGAGTAACGACTTGGAGCGGGGCACAATTATTATATGTCTTGGTTTGATTATAGTCTCAAGTAGATTTATAGGAATTTGCAACTCCTATATATTGTCATAACATGGTATTCCCAAGTATTCAAGTTTTAGAAACCGAAAACCTGTGAACTCACCAATATATTTATATTGACGAAACTTTTTATAACATATCTTTCAGGTAACTAGAAGATGAGAGATCAGGCAAGCAGGGTCGGGGAATCTCCAATGCGACGTCAGGCTTTTGTGGGGTTTCACCTTTATTTCCCAAGGCATTTGGGATATATTTGAGAAACCTCTAAGTTTATTTCAAAAACAATTATCTTTTGTGTAATGTTTGAAAACTGATTCGACGTCATAATAAATGACCCATTTTCTTAAATTACTTGTGTTTAGCCATAACCTTGACTTTATGCTTTTGAACCGTCGCGCCACGTGTTTCCGCCTTTGTCGTGGTGTGACAACCTCCCTTCTGCCGGGTCTGTTAGAAAGTTAACTGGGGCCTCTTTCTTGGCCGAGATCCTGCTCGTCTAAGAATATCCATTAAAACGTCCCGAACGAAATCGTGCCTGTACTTAAACCCCGGTAACTCTCTACAATGGAGGGCATGCTCCCCATATTTATCCAAACACGCTTTACGGCAGACCGGACATGTTTCGTCATCGGAAAAAATGGAATCATCAAACGATATTTAAGGATTGCTCTATATTCCACGGCTGACATTCATTGCCCCAGCCCTTCGATAGGGATAACTGTTAGGAAGTCTTGGGCGTGGGGCCTCTGTAAGCATTCCATGACGGCTTTCTGGCGTGGGGTCAAGCAAAAATCTTCCCTTAGACTTCATGCGATTTGACAATAAAGAGCATTCGCCAAGGTTTTTGTGGCTTTTTGGGGGCGGTGTCTTTATTGGAGAAACCGCCAAGATCAAAGTCAGGGAGATTTTCATGCATGCGTTCCAAAGCGCAAACATAATCCGGATCCGTATTAACGACCCCGCTGTTACGTAAAATATGGTCTTGCAACCCCAGGATTGAGATCTGGACGCCACAAAGGCATAAGTGGCGACATCCCGGGCCGAGAGAAGGCCCAACCCACCATGCCGCATCGGTAAGGTTGCGACCCGCCACTGGAGGTCCCCAAAATATGCCCCCCCACAAACTACAATATCTTCAATTGCCTCCCGGAGGCCTTTATCAAAACATGAGACAGCGCTGCCTACAAAGGGGGGCTGGCATGTTCGTAAACCGAAAAGCAACTTTGCGACTCCCATACAGGATCTGAGCAGGAGGAGCTCGCTTTGCGGATCCCGCAGACGAGGGAGGAGCCCCATAAGATCCACAGCCCGTGACGCCCTTTTAGTAGACAAATCACAGATGAAGCTAGCATCGCGACTGACTGCCCCTCCTAGCAGTTTGACACCTCTCTCAGGCCGTTCAATATCACTAGGGAATAGCCCTGGCCTAGTCTTCACCCCATCGCAGGTTGGCCAAAAAATATCTGTTTTCTTGATATTAAGGTTGAGTCCCAATGATGGTCCTTCTGTACTGATGATTTCCATGGCCTTAGCAACCTGCACAGTGTTACCTTAGAGTGAAATAGTCGGTGATTGGTGGCCGGAGGTGACATTATGGAGTATGAAAGGGACGGTGACGGTTGTTATGGTGGAGTTGCAGGGGTGAATATGGGTTGAAAAGAGTGTGCGTGTGCGTGTGTGTGTGTGTGTGTGTGTGAGAGAGAGAGAGAGAGAGAGAGAGAGGGAGAGAGAGAGAGATATGGTGAGGATGTGGGGTGGGTGTGTTATATACAACAAATAAATATATTATGTTCTATTATATAAAAAGTAAAGGATTAAAAATAGAAAAACAAAAATAAATAGGTGGAATGACAATAATATCCTTAAGATAACAGAGTAAACAAACGGAATTAGTGAATTGGACGGAAATAACACCAAAATACAAACGCCAAGTGTCCAGTTGCAATATTAACCACTGGCAGCATGTAACGGGGCACTAACAAAAGCTTAACCCAAGCCTCAATGGGCCCTAGGGCAGCCACCACATTTAGCAACCCTTTTGACAAATCCTGGGCAAACGCCACACACCACGCCGGCGGGATATTCTTTACAGTTGAAATAGGAAGTGCAAGGTTGCGCTCTAAGACAACGACATCTGCAACAAACACTCCAGACATACCACTCTTAGATTCCGTCGGCTGCCTGCTGAACTGAGGAATACCCATAATATATTCAACCCTCCTCTGATACCTAGGGTGTACTTAATGACATCGTTACCATGACAGTAAAAACGGTTAAGTGCATGCAGGCTCATACACTCCCCCACATAACCATTTTTGAAGCATGCGCATGGCATCTCTAACATCAGTGCAAATACCCAAATCTGAAGCGATGTGCCCTTCTAGTGCTTCCTCCTTTCTTTCTCGTTAAAATGGTCCAGTGGAAATGTGATGTGTTGCAAAACACATCTAATTTCCTATGTATTTTGTACTCATTTTCGAGACTTTTTACTAGTGTTTTATTGTTTTAGGCGTGTACTTGTCTATTTAATTTATTTTAGCGTTTTATAGATTTTTTTAGTTTTGAGTCATTTTTAGTATTTATTTATTTATTTTATATTTTGTAGGTGTTCATGAACGTTGGAGCGTAAAAGAGAAACTTTGGTCGAGCCAAGAACACCTTATTCAAGTTTGGAGGATAACAATAATCTCTACTACCTTATTAAGGAGGAGAGATGGGTAAGAAGGTAATTTCACCATCATTTTAAGATGACATACAAAAAGTCTCATGCATAAATCTCTAACTTTTATCATTTTCTTCCATCTATGCCCTTATGTACAAGTCACTAATACAAATCAATTGCACCATTCAATACATTTAATTCATGTATTAACTTTTTGTTACCTAGAACCATTACTAAGTAATATATTAATTCATGTAACTTTTTTTTAATGGATTAACTTTTTGTTACCAATGGAATTTGAATTATCACCACAAGAAAAGGCTAAGCCTTATTTAACACTTTGTAACCAGTAGGCTAAAGGCTCTTTGGTTCATGTGTGTAACTAAATGTTGCAAATAAAAATCAAGCACGTATCGGATTGGATAAATGACAGTATGGTGTATAAAGTTTTGGCAATTTAAAATGTGAATAAAAATACATATCCGCGGCAACGCGCGGGCATTCCACTAGTAAAACTTAGAAAAAATTGAAACAAAAGTCATGCCATGCGTGACTTTCTTACAATATTGTTAGAGCCCAAATTACAATTAATGAAAAGAAAAGAAGCAGGCTAACGACATCAAGCCCAAATCAAGTTTATTTTTAAGAAAAAATCCATTTGTTTGGTAAAACCCTACCAGAGGGCAGCAAGATATTATGATCGAAGAGGAGATTGTTATAAAAGGAGGAGCACTTTTATTTACGAAGGGGAGCAAGAACAGCCGCCAAAGCCAAGGAGCTCGACAACACAGAGCAGCTTATTCAAGTTAAAGAGGTTAATTGAAGGCCAGGAAGACTTGGGTTCAAGAGTAAAGCTACGAGTTCGCTCACTAAAATTTTTAGTTTTCATATTTATTTACTTTGTGTTCATGAATATTGAGACCATGATTAATTTTTATGTTTAACCTTTGTTTTTATTGTTTTCCATTATTATGAGTAGCTAAATCTTGAACCACTACCTAGGTTGTATGATGACTACATGTTAGTTTTATACTTTCGGTTTATGGATTATTTATTGAATGGTTAATGTTTTGGTAACGATTTGGTTGGTGTTTATTATAATGTGTGTGCGTGCTTAAGTCTAATTCATTATTTTTGAGAGTTCCATAAACATCTTAGTGAATGTCTTTCATGTTTGGATGTTTACTAGGGTTACCTGCTTGGTGCTTGTAGCTTAGTTTATGGTTTTGGATCCGAAAGCCATAGGAACTTGATTAGAGAATTTAGAGGACTTTTGAATTCTTCCATTCTTGAGACTGGGAGGTGATGGAATGTTGGGTTGTCTAGAGCTTTAGGTGTTACGTTTTGGGTGAGACCGGGAGGTGATCCTATCCTAGTTGTCTTTAGTTTCTTGCAATTCCAAGTCATAGTTAACCTAATTAAATTACTCCTTTACATCTTTGGGTGTATTGTGATTAGAGAGACCGGGAGGTGATCGAGTCATTAGAGTACCTTTACATTGTTAGTGATGTGAGACTGGGAGGTGATCCCAGCTTGATAACCAGTGTTTTATTCCTTAGGATTCTTTGGTGTGTTGGTGAGACCGGGGAGGAGATCTAGCACGTCTTAGGGGTTTCTTAAGTTATTTTTAGAATCTGGTATCCATTCAGTTTTCCATTACCGAGAGTTGTGAGTTTGCATGTAGGATTCTTGGCCTAGGTAGTTGCCTTCCTATCCTGATATTTTCCTCAATTATCTTCGCTGCTTATTTATCCTTATTTAATTATTTTATTTATTTTAATTAATTATTTAAAAAACCAAAATCATATTCAAAACCAATTTATTTTAAGTCTTAGTCGAGTCTAGTTTTGTTTTCTAGTTGTGTCCTGTGGGTTCGATACTCGGACTTACTTAGTCTGTACTGCATTGATAGGTACACTTGCCTGTCGTGTGGTCTAGTTTAGTTGAGTCTGTTTTATATTACTAGGTGTCTAGGTTAGTTAGTTATTTATTGACCATACATAGCACATCAAAATGCATAAGCAGTCTAGAATACCCCTGTACCCAGGCTTACCATCCTTGCGTGAATGGTAGTTTTTAAAAGGGCAATGCCACTTCCCCGTGGCCAAGCTGGGGCCCGCCTCCTCCATAGAGGCTACACCTCCATCCACCGAGTGACCCAAAAGGGAAAATCCCCCTAAAGACAAAAATTGTCAACTTAAGTAGAGATTGGGAAAACCAAGGCAAACCACCAAGAGGAAGGAAGCTACCCCACATTGCTTACCTCCTGAACCCACTTCACCGGGGACCTTCACGCCATAAAAAGGGACTAAAAACACCGAACAATCTTCTTCTCCCACTCTAAGGGTAAGGTTTTAATCACGGGTAAAAAGAAAAAGAAGCAGGGGGACCCTCGGGCCCCTACTTTTTGCGTTAGTCCTGCATCCGCTTGTGCTTCGGGTGCAAGAATTGTAACATTACGCATTAATACTTGTATGTTACAATTATTTTGAATAAAACGTCAAGTTTCATCTTTTATTTCGTCTTTTAAAAATTATTTGTGACGCATTTGGACCCCTAATACTATATTATATATATAGTATACATATATATTAGAAATATTATCAAAAAAATTATATGCTGGGGCCGGGATTCGAACCCGAGCCCTCAGCCGGGTTAAACAACACAAACAACACCACCATCTGGGCTACACTACATCTTGGGTTAACTCCAACACAAATTAATTATATTATGAGATGGCATACCCACAGTTGACTTCGAAAGTCAACTGTGATGAACGATCACCACAATCAACACCTTTGGACGCGTTTTTGATCTGATATGGTATGTTTGACTGATTCCTGTCTATTACGTGTCAATGACACGGGTAATTATCATCAATTATTTCCAAAAACATGCCAATCAGTCGCGTCATCTTCATAATCGAGTCAACTTACCCAATTCAGCGATTCAAACCCTCACACTATAAATTGAACCTCCCACAACACTCTCCACTCGCCGATCTCTCTCTCCATCCTCAATTTCTGTTTTAAAATCATCATTCGAAGCTTTTAAGTTCGTGTTTGACTTTCTGCTTTGACTGAGCGTTTTGCACCGAATCGTGTTTGTAAGTTCTATTTTTTAGTGGGTTTTGTTCTTCGGCATACACACAACAATAACCCTATGATTAATTGGGTTATTGTTGTGTAATTTGATGAATTGTAAAACTAGGGTTCGTATATAATTGAATTGGGGAAGAACACTTGTCTGAACCCGATGATATATTTAAAACAGACAGAAACCAAACACAACCACTGATCTAGATCAAGTGGTTGTGTCTGGTGCTTTTGAGCCGGTCCACGCGGGTTCGATTCCCAGCATCATCAAAGTATTTTTTTAACATTCAAGCTTTATATAATTACTTGTATTTTAAAATTAGTTTTAAAATACTAAAACAACTTTATAAATTCTACAAAAAATTATTTTATGTTAATCTAGTAGAAAAGTTTAACATACAATTTTTAGTTTTTCAAAAATTATTTATTTAATATATATAATAAATAGTTCAAGTTTATTCTATTTTATTTATAAAATTCTATAAAAATATCAAAACAATTATATAAATTTCCACAAAAATTATTCTGAGTTTTTATAACATTAAGCTTTTCTGAAATAATTTTTATTTCTGAAAAATCATTTATTTAATATTTTTAATCAATTTTTGTTAGTTTTAATCATAAATAAATCATAATAAATTCATTTTTCAATATTTTTGCACCAAAAATTTATACAAATTATTTCTGATTATTTGGAACAGAAATACAATTTTTAAAATTAATAATTCTGTAAATTTAATATTTTTAAATATTAAAGTCATATTTTGACAATTTGAAATAAATAGATTTAATATTCTATTTTTAGGAAAATAATTTTATAAAAATTATTTTCATACTTAAAACTTTATATTTTAACCATCTTTAATTTAAAATTTACAAAAAGACTTTTGTTTATTTAATTATCAAATTTCTCTTTATTTATTAAAACATTTTATTTATTAATCCAATGAATGTTTGTCCCCAATTCGAAACCCTAGAAAATACTTGTAGACTAGATAGACTTAGACTTATTTGTTACCTTATACATAGGGTAATACTTGGCAATCTTTGGGGCTACACTTATACTTTTTCTCGAGACTTAATACTATACTAAGGTGAGTTTACGTAACCATGTTTATGCAATTCTTTATACTTGCAACATTATACTTAAGCAATTCTACATACATGTCTAGTTGTAAACTTTAATGCCTCATGATTTAGACAACAACAACAGTTTCAACAAGTTTCAACATTACATAATCATTAGCTATGGCCAAGCCGGCGATACTCAATAATAGATGTATTGGATTAACAATCCCACCTAGATTCGTTGACCATCTTTTATGGGGAGCGCAGGTGATTGTTATCGTTCCACATATTATTAAGGTGAACCGTGGATGACGGGATGGACCTAAACTAGTCGGAGGTTTGATTATGTCGATTCAACATTCCATGTATATTCATGTAGACTTAAACTTACGATAGACATATGAATTGCTAAACTTTTATACTTAAACTATTTGCTTGACATGGCTTATGTATTCTCACCAACTTCTAGTTGACCACCCCCCCCCCATTTTTACAACTCAACAGGAAATAATGATGCATGAAGACTAGAGTATTAACATGAGAAGACAAACTGAAGTCTATGCTTGTTTGGTTTTTGTGATGTATTAGATTTCCATTTAAAACTCATTATGTATTTTCATTTTTGGATATTTGCACTTTAAATTAATTTCAATTAAAATTTGATTACCATGTGCTACTGTATACTCATTCTTACGTGACACCTCGATGTTTCCGCCATCGGTTGGGGTGTTACAAGAATGTTTCTCTCTCCCCTTTCATACTTGATACTTGGATGATGGTACGATTATTGGAGATGCAACGAAGTGGCGAAGGCTTTAGAAATTATTAAAGCCGAGGGCCGGTGTTGGGCCTTGCTCTAATCATTAAGAAAACTAAGGTTTTTTTTTGCCGTCATGTAATGGAATGAAGATGCAGTCAGAGCTCTTCCTAGTGAGATTAGGAGACCAGTGGGGGCGAAACCCCTTGGAGGGATGTCAGTCAAGATAAGGATTACATCAGCACGTTGGCAGTCAAAAGTGCTCAGCGGGCGGTGGACTTGATGAAGATACTACCGAAGTTGAATAACCCTTAGAGCGAGCTCTTCCTACTCCGTTCATGCATGGGTGTTGCGAATCTATTGTTTGGCCTCTGGACTTGTTAACCAGCTTATGTTGCTGATGTCGTTAAGGGGCTTTTGTGTGCAATAGAAGATATTGTTGTGGAGGGCGTATTTCAACGATTTTTGGTAAAGGGTAGCGTCTTTGCCGATGAGCTCGAGGGGGGGGGGGGTATAAGCCTCTGCTCGGTAGAGGATGTATCAACTTGTGATTTCATGGCTTCCACGGTTGTAGTCCTGTTAGTTACATGATCACATTCTAAGTAATGGTGGTGTCACGCGAATGTGATTACAAGCTTGCGCTAGACAACAATCAAAAATCACTTCCCCGATTAGATTTGGGGGGTTTTACTAATAAGGACACCGACCTTAAGAATGCCCAAAAATATTTGGCGAGTGCTTTTTACAGTACAACCCTTCAGACTTTGGGAGAGAAGTTTGCTATGCCCACATGCCAGAAAGAAAGCGGTGCTTGAATGTCTTCGAGGGGGGCATGCTCAAGATTTCTTAAATGTTCTTCCCAAAAAGGGGATGGCCAACGTATTTTGGCATTTGAATACCGAGCTATCCTCAAATATCGGTTTATGATCTCTTTTTTCTTGGTAGACGAGCCATGTCCTGTTTGCAAAAAGGCTTGTTTTGATAATTTGGGGAGCACACCCTCCATAGTAAGGAGTTTTGGGGGTTTATATATCGACACGACCTAGTTAGGGATGTCCTATGGGATGCATTGAGGAGAGTTGGGATGTCGGCTAAGAAAGAAGCCCCCGTGAACTTTCTGACAGACCGTTGAAAAGAAGGTCCACCCTGCGTCCAGCGGATGTTCTCGTGTTTGGTTAGGTGGGAGGTAAACATGCATGTGTATACCTCACTAGATGTCCAATATGTTGGGACTTTGGGATATAAGGTTTGTGGCGAGGTAAGTTGTTTCGAAGATTAAGTCTAAAAAGGTGGCTAAAGATGAAACGACATGTTTGGAGAATCAACATGTGTTTATGCCTTTTGCCTTTGATACATTTGGAGCCCTAGCCCATGAAGTAATTCGATTCACGGACCAGGTGCAATAGGTTGTGCACAATAATTCTCTATCCTCAAAGATCCAAGGTTTTATTTTTAGCAGGGTTGGATTTGCGATTCAAAAGTGAATTACGGCGCAACTGTTTGCTCGTTTACCATCCATCCTCTTGTAATTCGTTTTGGTTTTATAATGAAATTGATCTTTATAATAAAAAAATCACGGTAGGTACTTGTACGTAATACCGAGTACTTATTCATGGTTGTACTTACGAGTCGTAACACTCACTGAACATGTAGCTTACTAGTAGGTGCAAATAGCTTTAATATTGCTTATGCGTTATTTGAAACCACGGTTTGTTAAATGTTACTCACTAGTTTATTGCGGACATATTATTTTCAAAAATGTTTTTAGGTAATCTTGACTAAATATGATGATAGTGATAGTGCTGAAAGGAGGATGATTCTTAAGCACTAAGGAACCTCATGGCTGAGGAAATTTTGCAAAAGTGTCATTAGACAGAGCTTTTGATTACCATATAAATGTGGAACGTTTTGTATGAACAAAGGAGAGTTTAATTCCCTGTTTATAAATATATGTTTTTATTTAAAAGACGAGGTGTTTAAATATCTAAATACATACAAATGTTTATCTTCCGCGTAATTACCAAAACATGTAGCCACTGATTAGTCGCACGCCGAGGTGTCAAAAAACCGGGGTGTGACACGTCGGCATCGGTGCTACATGTTCTAGCGAATTAGATACTTGATAGTATCTAGACAACCAGATTAATTTATGATACCAAGAGGTGGCAAAATGGGTAAGTTGGTTTGGTTGGTTGATGAGTTAGGATGGGTTTGGGTTAGGATGGGTTTGAGTTAAGATGGGTAAATTAAAAAAATAGGTTAGGATGGGTTAGGTCAAGATGGTTTTGGGTCTAGATGGGTTGGATTAGGATAGGTTCACATCAAAATAGATTAAAATTTAAATAAAATTAAAATACTAATAAAAAGTTAAAAATTTAAAAAGTAAAAAAAAAATAAAAAAAGGAAAAAAGAAAAACAAATTTAAAATTAAATTTGTTTCGACTCGACCGGGCTCGGTAACAACCCAGACCGTTTCAACCTGACCCGTCCCGTAGCGAACCGGACGGGACCGGTAGCAACCCAGACCGTTTTGACCCAACCAGGCGCGGTAATGCCCCAGACCGTTTCAACCTGACCCGTCCCGTATTGACCCAGACTGTTTCGACCCGGTCGGGCCCGGTAGCGACCCGAACCGTTTCGATCCGACCGGACCGGTAACGACCCAGACCGTTTCGACCCGACCGGGCCCGGTGACGACCGAGACCGTTTCAACCTGACCTGTCCCGTAACGACCCGGACTGTTTTGAGCCGGCCGGATAACGACCCAGACCGTTTCAACCTGACCCGTCCCGTAGCGACCCGGACTGTTTCGACCCGACCGGGACCAATAACGACCCAGATCGTTTCAACCTAACCCGTCCCGTAGCGACCCGGCCGGGCCCGGTAGCGACCCGGACCTAGAGGTGAACAAATCAGTTTTTTTTTGAGGAACCGGTTCCGGTTTGGAAACGGTCCGTTACGGTGTCGGTTCCGTTCGGAACCGGTTCTGGTTCCGGTTCCGTCCGGTTTCGGTCCCGGTTCCATCGGTTCCAAAGACCGGTTTTTAAGACCGGTTCTGATTCGGTTCGGTTCCGGTTTGGTTCCGGTTTCGGTTCCGGAATCGGTTCTTGCGCGCACAAATAAAAATAAAAGATAAGCCGATGGCAAAAAAAAATAAACATAAAATTACGGCTTTTGTTATTTTTTTTAGTATTTCGAAACAAGAAACATGGAAAATGAAATTCAAACTTTCTACAACGTGCTTTTTTTTGGCCATTCGACATAAGACATAAGACATAAGTTGAAATAACCATTTTCGCCAAAAAGTTCGGCGTTTCGTGTCGTCTCGAAATTTTAAACAACGGTATGCTCGGTTGTGGAACCGGTTTGGGAAGGGTTTGAAGATGAATCCACAGAATGATGTAATAAAAGCACAGCGAACACAATATTAAGTGCATACGATAGCGGTTTTTGCTTTTTTGGGTTGTTTCTTTTTGCGTTTTTGAGTGTTGGGATCAACCAAAACATCCAAAACCTATTTATACTAAACAAGGGTGGCAAAATGGTGATTTTGGGTGAAAAACGGCTAGTTAACGGCTATACACGAGCCTAACGATCAAAAAAACGAATTTGGCCTATTCTAACGGTGGAACCGGTTCTGGAACAGGTTCTAGGACCGGTTCTTGAGATCGGTTCCGCTTACAATTCCGGTTCCGAACCGATTTTGGCTAAAATAGTGGAACCGGTGCTGGAACCGGCGGTTCCTAGAGGAACCGGAACCGTTCCACTGTATACCGGTTTGGAACCGGAACCGGTTCCGGTTCGGTTCCACGGTTCCAGTTCTAGAACCGGTTTTTTTGTTCACCTCTACCCGGACCGTTTCAACCCGACCGGGCCCGGTAACGACCCAGACCGTTTCAACCTGACCCGTCCCGTAGTGACCCGTACTGTTTCGACCCGACAGTGCCCGTTAGCGACCCGGATCGTTTCGGCCTGAACGATCCCGTTAGTAACACGGGCCGTTTCGACCCAACCGGGCCCGGTAACGACCGAGACCGTTTAAACTTGACCAGTCCCTTAGCGACCGGACTGTTTCGAGACGGCCGGATAACGAGCTAGATCGTTTCAACCTGACCCGTCCCGTAACGACCCGGACTGTTTCGACCCGGCCGGGCCCGATAGCGACCCGGACCGTTTCGACCCAACCGGGCCTGGTAACGACCCAGACCGTTTCAGCCTGACCCGTCCCGTTTCGTTGAGATCGGTCTCGTTAATGACCCGAACGGTTTCGAACCGACTGGGGTGATCAACAAATGCAAAAGATATAATTTTTTGTTTTTAATGACATTGATTTCTATTAGGCAACAACGCTTTTGGTGTTGGGTGAGTTTTAATTCAGATTTGTATATGGTTATTTAAAAATACCCATCCTGACCCATTTGTTTTTTTTTGACATACTCATCCTGATTCACTTACTTATTTCCTACAATTAAAATTACCCATCCTAATCCCCTTCAAAATTATACTAAACCCATTTTAACCCATAAGGTTAAATTTTAAACCCAAAACAACCCAAACTCAACTTGATAGGTTGAAATTGCCAGATCTAATGTTACCTATAAATAAGATAGGAAATTAATATGAATACTTGTGTTAGAAAAATAGCTTATTACAACAACTAAGAAACCATGAAGGCTAAGAGATATATTTCTATTAGATTATGGTAAATCTAGTAAATATTATTATTCATGATAGAAAATCATGAGTTATGTGCACTAGAGATTATGATTACGACACATACTATTGATATTATTTATATAGACTAGTGATGCTAGAGAATTCATGTACTTGTTAGATCACTATGTGCTATGATTTAACATGGAATAATATTACATACCAGTTGCAATATCTATTCTATTTCTATATAATAAATGAAAATACTAGGGTTGAATCCTAGCTTTTGAGAGGGTCTCCTAGGATCCAAATGATAAATGGAGCTCCATGAAATGTAGTATATAAACCTTTTTTTTTCTCACCATCCATTTGTATCTTAAAACATTCTTCCTCCTTCCTAGCCTACTATATTGTTCATCCTTCATATCCTAATTCCTTTCTCATTCCTCATTCCTTTCTAGTCTTATATTTATCATATTACATCAATCTTGTATGAAATACAATCGGTTTTTTGGTAATGATCAAAACGTTTTACGATTAACATAAGTGTCGAAATTGTTTTATTATCAATTTTCTGATTTGGATGAGATTGATACATAACTGCTTACAATCATATTACATCAAAGAGAAATACAATCGGTTATGTTTTTTCTTTTTACTACACAGAAAAATCAAAATCGTATTACATCAACCTTGGAAAAAATACAATCGGTTTTTTTGTAATGATCAACACGTTTTTTGTAATGATCAACACGTTTTTTTTGTAATGATCAACACGTTTTTTTTATTAACTACAAATATTATTTCATATATAGATTATTTACACAATCATTTACATATTCATAAGGTTCATGTTCATAAGGTTAATCAACTTGCTACCTTGGGCCATGTTCATAAGGTTCATATCGGCTGATGGATTTTTATGGGGTTGATTGTTTATTATCGGGTATAGGCCGAATGTTTTAAGGGGTGTTATTGTTTGTGGATTGATTGTTCGTATAATTAGAATATGGGTGGTCATTTGTTATATTGATCATGGTCCTTAAGTTCATTTGTTCATGGATGTTCTTGAGGATTGACTATAAGATGGACCTTCAAATAATGTTTGGATGTTTTGGATGAATGATCATGAGTAGGTGCCGAATAGTGTTTGGTTTGTGTTAATTGGATCCGGATCATAATTAATGTTTGACCTTCCTATTTTGGTTCATCTTGATTTGGAAAGAGAGTAAATGTTTTGATATACGGTTTGAATGAGGAGATAAAGGTGGGATTGACTTTAAATTCGAATATTTTGAATAATTTTAACAATATTCTCATTTTCATTGTCGTTTCGTTATATATATATATATATATATATATATATATATATATATATCTCACATAATATATCATATAATATAATATAATTCGTCCAAATATTGAATTTTACCACTGATGTATTAGAATAAATTTCTTTAAAACATTTTCGTTACAACTGTATGATATATCATTGCCATAAATATATACTTTGGTCAAACGTTTTCAATGTCAATATAATTACCAAAAAATAAGTCAATCATCATTTATGTATTGATGATTTAAAATTTTTTGGTAATGATTTATATTTTTAATTATATTGTAAACATTCTACTTATACTTTGCCTATGAATACTATAAATGCGATGTCATACTGCAAATTATTATGCTCACATCTTACTCAATCATTTATTTGTATCTGTTTTCCGATGTATGTTCTTATTCGTTTTATGGTTTAGATTCACTTATCTTCATTGATGTTATTTTTTATTTTTTTACCTATTTATTTGCTAATCATGTATTCCAATTCTCACTTATTTTTCTATTTATTGGATAGGTGTTACCACAATGTTACACAGTTCGTCAAGGTTGTGTATGAGCCATCTAATTCAGTATTGGTACACATGTTTGTTTTATCTTACTCTTCATTTTGTATAATTATATAAATGATCATATAATGTTCTTTGAATAAACTCAGGAGTCCTTTTCTTCTATTTTTGAAAAATATGCTTCCTTTGATTTGTTTTTTGTATATCCTGTTTGTATTTGAACAAATTTGGTCTTGAATTCTCTATTGTTTATGCTACTTACAACACATTAAAATTTTAATGTTATTGTAGAAGCTGATTGCGTCGAAGATGATGTTGCCTGGATCAAAACGTAGAATTAATTCAGTTCATCGTCATTCCGGGATGGTAAATTTGAATTATTTTTCAGTTTGTTGTATTGTCGCTGTAATTTTTTATTTTAAAAGTCGGTTATGTGTTTTCATGACTAATTTTTGCAACTACAAGGTGTTAGATATCTGCTGAGCTGCGTAAAGGCCATCAGTTTCTTATTGTGTGTGCAGCCATCATGTTTGTAAGTTCACTTAACTTATTATATCATTTATATCCTGATGCTTATTGGTTATAGCTAAACAGTTTTATTAGGGGTAGGCATTATAGCTAGCAATTAAAGACAGTTCTCTTATAAATCTTGCTCTAATATTTCTGAATTTCAATTGTATCTTGATAGGTAAGAATTGTGAAGGTTAGCAATGTTTCCTTTTTATAATGTTGTTTTTTACGTGTTCATCCAGACATTGCCGAAATCCTCCTACAAATACACACTCTAAAACTTTATCACCAACACTTCAACCTATTAACCATGGATTGATTCGTGATTTATGCCACAAAATGTTCCAAAATCAATCACCCTTTATTGCGTTGACTATGTAATAATTATGCAATAATATAGTCATAAAACCATTCCATGTTTATTTCCTAATCTATCCTCCTACAAATACACACTCTAAAACTTTAAATCAATCATCCAACATCAAGATTAAATTTACCAATGGGTACCTGTGGTCTCCTATGGTGCATGTAAGAGTTCATTCTCAAGTCGCTAGGTGTGTTTTCTGCATTTTCAGTATCTACGTTTTCATTTATCTTAATTTATATTGTTTTACCTCTTATATATATTTTGTATTGTTAATTGTTTTATTAAGGTTACTGTCATTGGATGGGATGACTTGCTTGAATCAGAAGATATTTCTGTTGGTGACTATTGCGTGTTCAAATGGTGTTCAGACCAACGTAGGTTGTTTGTTACCAAGATTAACACACAAGAAGTTATTGATTTATTTAGTTAATGCGAGTTTAATGTATTTATTGTTAATTCCATTATAACATTTCCAGTAAATTCGTCAGTTATACATTGATGGTCACAATTGACTTCCTTTTATATTTATTTTAATTTAATTTTGGATATTAATGTGAATTGAATTTGGCTTTTACTACCGTATTAATTATAGGCTTGACTTTGAATGTGTTATCATTTTCGATTATGAAGATTAATGTATTTCAATTTACCTTATATAATTCACACAATTTAATGTCGAGTTTGATTTTCTTATTAATTTCACATTTTACATTGACTTTATCAATAATTTCGCCATTTGGTATTAATGGCCATTGAAACTGACATACATTAATCATATGCCATTTTACATTGACTTCCTTATAAACATATGACATTAACTTTAAAATTGATTCAATTTAATTTGAATTTTAATACCTTAGTAATTATAGGCTTGACTTTGAATTTGTTATCATTTTCGATTTTGAAAATTAACGTATTTCAATTTACCTTACTTATATAATTCATGCAATTTAATGTCGAGTTTGATTGTCTTATTAATTTCACATTTTACATTGACTTTTTATAATTTTCGCCATTTGGTATTAATGGCTATTGAAATTGACATACATTAATCATATGCCATTTTACATTGACTTCCTTATAAACATATGACATTAACTTTAAAATTGATTTAATTTAATTTGAATTTTAATACCTTATTAATTATAGGTTTGACTTTGAATTTGTTATCATTTTCGATTTTGAAGATTAACGTATTTCAATTTACCTTCCATATATAATTCACGCAAATTAATGTCGAATTTGATTGTCTTATTAATTTCACATTTTACATTGACTTTTTTTTTTTTTATAATTTTCGCCATTTGGTATTAATGTGCATTGAAATTGACTTCCTAATATAAATGTTTATTCTTCCTTTATATGGAAAACATGTAATTATCGTATTGATTAAAATTGATTCGAATTTATTACTTATTTATTTCAAAACTTGACTTAGAATTTCTTATAAGTTTCGAATTTATTCCTTATAAATTACATTGAATTTTACTTCCTTTTATAGATACGAATTGAATATCTATCTACATATTACATTTTTGACATTAATGTACATTTTGACGTATTTATAAATATGAGCCAAAATTTATAAAGAATATATATGAATATTAATTACATGTATAAACTTTCTGCGTAATTGAATACGAATTGAATGTCCAAAATCAATTCGAATTCCTTATATACGTTTATCTTCCTAATGTTTCACTAATTGCATAAGGAAATAAATATGTGTATTGAATTTGAATTCTTTATATATATTTATCTTCCTTATAAATATGTAAACAAATTTATATGCAGTAAATGTAATTATACCATTGACTTTGAAATTGACTACCTAATATAAATGTTTATTCTTCCTTTATATGGAAAACATGTAATTATCGTATTGACTAAAATTGATTCGAATTTATTACTGATTTATTTCAAAACTTGACTTAGAATTTCTTATAAGTTTCGAATTTATTCCTAATAAATTACATTGAATTTTACTTCCTTTGATACATACGAATTGAATATCTATCTACATATTACATTTTTGACATTAATGTACATTTTGACGTATTTATAAATGTGAGCCGAAATTTATAAAGAATTTATAAAGAATATATATGAATACTAATTACATCTTTAAATTTTCTGCGTAATTGAATACTAATTGAATGTCCAAAATCAATTCGAATTACTTATACACGTTTATCTTCCTAATGTTTCACCAATTGCATAAGGAAATAAATATGTGTATTGAATTTGAATTCCTTATATACATTTATCTTCCTTATAAACATGTAAACAAATTTATATGCAGTAAATGTAATTATACCATTGACTTTGAAATTGACTTCCTAATATAAATGTTTGTTTTTCCTTTATATGGAAAACATGTAATTATCGTATTGACTAAAATTGATTCGAATTTATTACTTATTTATTTCAAAACTTGACTTTGAATTTCTTATAAGTTTCGAAATTATTCCTTATAAATTACATTGAATTTTACTTCCTTTTATACATACGAATTGAATATCTATCTACATATTACATTTTTGACATTAATATACATTTTGACGTATTTATAAATATGTGCCGAAATTTATAAAGAATTTATAAAGAATATATATGAATACTAATTACATGTATAAACTTTCTGCGTAATTAAATACGAATTGAATGTCCAAAATCAATTTGAATTCCTTATATACGTTTATCTTCCTAATGTTTCACCAATTGCATAAGGAAATAAGTATGTGTGTTGAATTTGAATTCCTTATATATATTTATCTTCCTTATAAATATGTAAACAAATTTATATGCAGTAAATGTAATTATACCATTGACTTTGAAATTGACTTCCTAATATAAATGTTTATTCTTCCTTTATATGGAAAACATGTAATTATCGTTTTGACTAAAATTGATTCGAATTTATTACTTATTTATTTCAAAACTTGACTTTGAATTTTTTTTAAGTTTCGAATTTATTCCTTATAAATTACATTGAATCTTACTTCCTTTTATACATACTAATTGAATATCTATCTACATATTACATTTTTGACATTAATGTACATTTTGACGTATTTATAAATATGAGCCGAAATTTATAAAGAATTTATAAAGAATATATATGAATACTAATTACATGTATAAACATTCTGCGTAATTGAATACGAATTGAATGTCCAAAATCATCTCGAATTCCTTATATACATTTATCTTCCTAATGTTTCACCAATTGCATAAGGAAATAAATATGTGTATTGAATTTGAATTCCTTATATACATTTATCTTCCTTATAAATATGTAAACAAATTTATATTCAGTAAATGTAATTATAATTGACTATAAATTTATTCAAAATAATTAAACCTTTACTGCCTTATTTATTTAGAATTTGACCGTGTCAAAAAATATAATGGTATCCATATTTATATTTTAAACATGAAAGTGTAACAATGAGGGAGTTTTTGCTTATAGGATTTAAGATAGGAGTAATGAATTCTCACTAATTCTTAACGCACGAAGGCTTTTGCAGCAATTTATAGTTGATTCGTATACAATGATTGAAATGGAAAGACTAAATTACATTAAGGGTAAGCAAACCGTTCTTAGGAGTGAGAAGCATAATGTCCTAAGCAAACAAAGAGAAGAAGGACAAACAGAAACATCAACCATGGGTCAACGAGTTATTATTCCATCTTCCTTTACAGGTGGCGCTAGATATGTGATGCAAAATTATCTAGACGCAATGGCAATATGTAAGTGGTACGGATACCCTGACTATTTTATTACAATTACTTGTAATCCTAAATGGCCAGAGATGAGAAGATATCTTCAAGATACCACTCTTAGACCAGAAGATAGGCCAGACATTTTATGCAGGTTGTTTAAGATTAAACTTGATTCCATCATTAAAGACCTAAAAGATAAACACTTATTTGGGACTGTTGAAGCTGGTACGAACACTTGAAGTTATTTTTATTACCACATTATTTTTTTTATAACCTTTCTAACTTATTTTCTTTTGTTTGCTCCCAATACTTTGCAGTTGTATACACAGTTGAGTTTCAAAAACGTGGATTACCACACGCACACATCTGTTTGTTTATGGCCGCTGGTTATAAGCTTCCAACAGTTGACCATATTGACAAGTTCATTTCAGCAGAGATACCGAATAAAGATGAAGAGCCGAAATTGTATGAAATTGTACGTGAATTTATGATTCACGGTCCTTGTGGACCTTTGAACATGAGTTGTCCGTGTATGGTCAATGACAAATGTTCAAAAAATTCCCAAAAGATTTCCAGAATGAGACTTCTATCGATACTGATGGTTATGCAGTGTATAGACGAAGCGATAATGGTTCTTTTGTAGAAAAGTCTGGTGAGCAATTAGATAACAGATATGTCGTTCCATATAACAAGACTCTTCTTAAAAGATACCATGCACATATCAACGTTGAATGGTGTAACCAAGCTGGATCCATTAAGTATTTATTTAAATACATTAACAAGGGTCCAGATAGAGTTACTATTAATTTTGTGGAAAGCAAGAAAGTACCGGGTGAAGACATAGTGGTTGATGAAGTCAAAGGATTTTATGATTGTCGTTATATTTCTGCGTGTGAGGCTTCATGGAGAATATTCTCATATGATATTCATTACAGGACACCTCCTGTAATGAGATTACCTTTTCATCTACCCGGTGAACAAAGAATTGTTTTCGATGCTACGCAGGACATTGACGGCGTTCTCAATAAACCCTCTTGTGCTACATCTATGTTTTTGGGTTGGATGGAACGCAACAAAAATGATGCCAACTCAAGGCAACTAACTTACATCCAATTCCCTTCACAATATGTTTGGAAATTACAAGAAATAAAATGGGAGCCTAGGCAAAGAATAAAGTCAATTGGTCGGATTCATTCAGTTCCTGCTTCTGTTGGTGAAGCTTATTTTTTGAGAATTCTTTTGAATAAGGTTAAAGGACCAACATCATTTCAAGATATTCTTAAAGTTGGTGGGAAAGTCCAATCCTCTTTTAGTGATGCATGCTACGCTATGGGACTCTTGGATGATGATGCAGAATATGTTGAAGCAATAAAGGAAGCGGTTTTTGCAGGTTCTGGCCCTTATCTAAGGAACTTATTTGCAACTCTGTTAGCTTCCAACAGCTTGTCAAGACCTGACATTGTTTGGGTGGAAACATAGAATTATTTGTCTGATGACATTTTACGCAACAGAAGAAAAGATTCAAATTGTCCAGGTTTTTAACGTTTTTTAATATATTATTACTTTAAGATAGATTTTCTACAATTTTTGGTACATATACTACATAGTAATGATTAATAATTATTAGGAATCTAAATTATACTATTTTTAATGGTTCGGCATATTCAATTGTTCATTTTATATGTTAATTATATTATAAATTTCATTCTAACACATTTTTTTATATTTTTTTTTTCCAGATTTGATCCTTTCAGACGACGAAATTAAGAATTTAGCTTTACTTGATATCGAGAAGTTCTTATTGCGTAATAGTTGCAGTCTACGACATTTCGTAGGTATGCCATATCCTGAGAATGAGTTTCTATCATTATTAGACAATCGTCTTATTTGTGAGGAGTTGGGATATGACACAAACATTTTGGTTGAAGAATTTGATGCCCAGTTCGCTTCTTTAACAGATGAACAAAAAAAATTTATAACTGTGTAATGAAATCTGTTGAGGAGAAGAAGGGTGGAGTTTTTTTTTGTTTATGGTTACGGTGGTACGGGTAAAACGTTCCTATGGAAGACTCTATCTTCATCCATAAGATGTAAAAGAAAGATCGTTTTGAATGTTGCTTCGAGTGGTATCGCATCTTTGCTATTGGCAGGTGGTAGGACAACACATTCCAGGTTTTGTATTCCTATAAACCTAACTGAAGATTCTATGTGCTACATACCACCTAATAGTGATGTTGCACAACTGCTTAAACAATTATATGGGATGAAGCACCCATGACTCATAAACATGCTTTTGAAGCACTAGATCAAAGTTTAAAAGATGTATTTGGTGTACATGCTGATGAGTCGTCTGATTTGTTATTTGGTGGAAAGGTTGTT
The DNA here is from genome assembly GCA_030844895.1 of Ambrosia x helenae. NCBI lineage: Eukaryota > Viridiplantae > Streptophyta > Magnoliopsida > Asterales > Asteraceae > Ambrosia > Ambrosia x helenae. The sequence goes on from CM061227.1 coordinate 57,689,210, forward strand.
GTGTTTGGGGGTGACTTTAGACAAATTCTACTAGTTGTACAAAATGGAACTAGGCATGACATTGTTAATGCCTCTTTAAGTTCATCATACATTTGGCACAAATGCACTGTTTTAGAATTAACAAAAAATATGAGGTTGCTTTCAGGAAGCTGCAATTCTGATATTGAGGAAACTAAAAAGTTTGCATCTTGGCTTCTGGATATAGGAGAAGGAAAGGTCGATACAATAAGTGATGATCAGGATGTTATTTTGATACCTGATGACTTACTTATTTCTCAATCTTCGGATCCTGTTTCTGATTTGATAGACTTTGTTTATCCGTCACTTTTGGATAACATCCACATTCCGACTTATTTTCAAGATCGAGCTATATTGGCACCGAAGAATGAAGTTGTTCATGAAATTAATGATATATTACTTTCAATGTTTCCCGGTGACGAAGTTGAGTATCTAAGTTCGGATAAAGTTTGCCAGTCAGAAGATGTTAACAAACAGGTTGATGAAAGATTAGTTTCTCCTGATGTGCTGAATGGTCTTAAGTTTTCTGGAATACCAAACCATCGTTTGGTTTTGAAAGTTGGTGTCCCCGTAATGTTACTTAGAAACATTGATCAGAAAAGCGGTTTGTGTAATGGGACAAGGTTACAAGTTGTTAAAATGAGAAAAAGTTATATATTAGTTTTAATATCCACTTAATATCAACGCAACATTGAAACATGACGTTTATATTAGAAAAAAATAGCAGGCTAACCATTATTCTTAAGACTTTACGTTGTGGACACTAAATTGAATAATACAAGTCTTAGTTTAATATATTTTTTTAATTTACTATGGTTTGCACCGTGGGTACCCACGGGTCTCAAACCTAGTATTTGATAATTTAGATCATAAGAAACTACTAAAGGTATAAAAAAACACAAAAGAGTGACATACATATTGAATTTTGCATGATAGAAGCACCATATGATAGTTGGAAGTATCATAGTGTGTATCATAGATTGCTTTCATACATTGTCAGTATAAAGGTTAATGAATGACACCGCTATGATCTCGCAAACATTATATTGTACTAAAATCAACAACCAATAGGCAGGTTAACAGTCTGGATATGGGAGATTAATCTATAAAAGACAAGGATGTTATCTAGATATTAATATGTAATATTATGATGTGTGATATCGTATGATGCGTAATAGTGTACGCTACTAGATTATAATATGATCATTAAACAACTAATAAATATTTGTGTTTTTCAAAACACCGAACATAGAATTAAGAGGAATCTTCTTAAATTTCTCATCGTTAGAATGTCAAAGCCAATGGAGAATAGTGGACCCTCCCAACTCCCAAAACACAAGGGGACGCAAGAACAAAATTGTCGAAGTTAACGGTGAATGGAACCTATCATTCAGAAAGATGAAATTCAACAGATAATTGCACAAGGGATAGCCAAAGCTATTCGTAACATTATAGCCTCAATGAGAAAGAATGAATCTTCTAGCCACGAAAACGAATATTCTAAACTGAAGTGAAAATAAGAAGATCGCCAAAGTTCTAATGGTGAAAAATCTTATATAGATGAACCGGAGAACAAGAAAACGGAACAAGAAGGTTGTATCTCTGTGCGTCCCAAGATTGTAAACTAATAGAGTTTGCTAGAAATGAGGGAGCTATGGCAAATCTATGATCGTTGGAGAAGATGGCGGTAGTGTGACACCCGTCAAACTTAGGTGAATAACTTTTGTCAAACTAGTAAGCCTACCTTAGCGAGTCATGCATACATTACACTTAACCGGGAATCATCGGGAGTCGTTACAATGACCCACGGGATCATTGGGAGTCGGTCCATAACCACATGTACAAGGATTGGTGATTTGTAGAATCCCCGGGTTTAACGCACACACGCAAGTCTCGAGTCCCAGAAATTGGTGAACGAATGTGAACGTGTTAGTTATCATGAATTATGTGTTTTATAATCATTATATGACTTGTCGGTATGTGAATACGTGCTTATATGTGTTAAAATAGTGTTTAACGCGCCAAAAATCCATACAGCCCTGCAGGGGGCGAGTAGCTGAGCTAATCGCCTGTAACCTGATGCTACTCTCTTGATGCAGCTGGAACAACTAGAAACGCTTATAAATAACACCCTTGTGTTGTAAAACATCATTTGTGAAACCCTAACTCGTCCCAAACCTCTCCCACACCATAATCAACCTCTGGAACACGTTTTTGACCTAGAATCCATCCTTTAAAGCTTTGCACATCATTCTTTAGCAAAACCTAAGGTGTGTTATCCATCCTAAACCTTTATCATGTTATTATGTCGATCCCTAAAGGTCTAGACCTAGTTTTGTGATGTTTGTGTCTTTGAAAACCTTTGAAATCAGTTATTAAACAAGTCTAATCCTTCAATATGTGTTCTATGTGGTTTGTTCATGCAAGATGTGATTTTTATGGTTAAAACATTAGGATTCTTATATGTTTGATGTATTTCTGATATAAATGAGTTGTCAGGATGTTTATCTATAAGTTTGAAGGTTAATGGTTGTGTATTGATGATAATATGCGTTTTGACCCGTTTGAGTGATTTAGAAAGATGTAGGGTGTTATGATATGTTTTATTGATTGTATGATATTAGGGTTTGCTCTAGGATGATGTAGTAACAGTAGGATGTTGTTGTGCAACGTTGTTATGTGATGAAATCTGGATATTTTCCATTTAGGGTAAGGTGTGCATGCTTGATGTGATGTTTTCATAATTTTGTGCTATTTTGGGAAATGATTGCAATTAGGGTTGTTAGAATGATGATAAATTGGGGGTTGTTTTTTCACTTGGAATGGGTTGTTTAATGATTTGGTTTTGATGTTGGGTGTTGTTACATGTTTCGGATCTGATTTGGAGGGTTAAATACGCAAAAAGTGGTCCGTGGACTGTAGGGGGCGAGTAGGAAAGCTACTCGCCTGATAAAGCGGCGATTAGCTCCCTAATTGCCTGATGTAGGGACAATAATTAGCTTTGCTAATTGCCTGTTGAATTTCCTAATGGCCTTTTTGATCCCTAATCGTGTGCTTTGCTGTTGTAAGTATGTTTTGACATCCCGGAACATGGTTTGACACCTAGGAACATGTTATGGAGGCACTATCTCGATGGAGTCAAATTTATAGTTTACAGTAACCATAAAAGTTTGAAGTGTATCTTTGATCAGAAAGAACTTAACATGACGCAGAGGAGGTGGATGGAAGCCTTAAATGACTTTGAATTTGAAATATGCTATCATGAAGGAAAAGCTAATGTAGTAGCTGATGCACTAAGCAGGAGAGAGAGAAAAACCGAAAAACGTTCTTGCTTTGCGATTCAATCTTCAAGTTGATTTGTTAGGACAGTTGAAAGACGCTTAGAGGTTAGCACATGAAGAAAATAATATTGAGGCGAAAGGAATGAAAGGTCTGATTGATCAAATTACTCAAAGGAGACAATGAAATCTTAAGAATGAATAAGAGAATCTAGGTGTCAGTCACTAGAAGTCTACGAGAAAGAATATTATAAGAAGCTCAGAAGTCAAAATATATGATGCACCCAGGGAGTGATAGGATGTGTAAAAATCTGAAAGGAAACTATTGGTGGATTGCTATGTAGAAGGATATTGCCATTTATGTTGCAAAATGTCTTGCATTTTCATTGGTGAACGCATAACACTAGAAACCCTCTAGTTTCTTGCAACAGCTAGAATTACCAGTTTGGAAATGGGAAATGATAACCATAGATTTATTACTAAGCTTCCTCATACTAGTCATGGAAATGATACGATTTGGGTTATCATAGACCGATTGACTAAGTATGACCATTTCTTGCCCATGAAAGAAACCTACATTATGGATAGATTTGCAAAATTGTACGTTGACAAGATTGTATCTCTACATGGAATGCTACTATCTATTGTTTATACCCTATATCAAGTGAATATAATCAAAGGCGGAATCAATAATTATAATGATTCAAGAAATATGAAGAACGATTTATAAGAATAATGATCTTCATAACATACGTGATAACTCACGTCTGATACTAGAGAGAATTCTCTTTAGAAAATGTAAACCGCTAGTTACAAATGAACCAAGAAAACATGTTTTACACGTGGGACTTGGGCTCAAATAGCCTTAACGATCCCACGGCCCAACCCACAAGATTAAAGCCCAAAATACTAACTGAGAACTGATGTGCCGAGAAATTGATATGTTTTCACATATAATTATCACCTGTTTTGTACTCTAACTCGTGCTTTTATCTCTGATATATCATAATTTATCTTTCTTTGTTGATAATTGCAGGTTCGGAGGTCCGGGATTAAAAGAAGTGGAAAAACACACAAAACGGACGAGGAATTGAAGACCTTGAAGCTCTGCCAGATATGGCACGTCCGTGCTAACGGCAGTGCAACTGTCTCGGGTTAATAAGTCAACAGAGGTCAATTTCGGCATTTCAGAAGGTGCACGGGTGTGCCCTAGTGTATGGCACGGTCGTGCTTTACTCCAGCGTGTTCCCCAGGGCAAAAACCAACCAAAACTGACAAGACGGTTAGCTGTACTAGGCAGGACGGGCGTGCCCAAGGAGGCGGCACGGGCATGCTCAGCAACAAACCAACATCTTCTACAAAAAGGACTCTGCAACAGTACCCGCTGTTGAGCAGGGGCGTGCCAAGGATAGAGCACGGGCGTGCAGGGCCTGAAAGGCCTATTAATAGAGGCATTCACCCCACATTTTGAAGCATCCCTTACCACTCGAAAACTAACACTTCTCCACAAAGTTTCTGCTATCCTTGAGGATTGTAGGTGTCCTTTGGAGCCTGGGATCACTCCATAAACACTTTAAGTGTCAGAGAAACACCCCAAGATCATCAAAAACCCTTAGAAATCTCCATACAACCTTCCACCATGTCTTGTGCATAAACCCAACCTTGTGAGCTTGTTGTATCAACCATGCTAGGCTAGATTTCTATTGGTGTTGTTAGGGTGATGATGGATACTTGGTATGAATTAATATAGTTATCTTTTATTTTTAAGTGGTGTTTTGTGTCCTTAATAATTCTTTCTATTCTAAACTTTGTTTAATGGTCTAATTAACAAATCACTTAGTCTTTGGTCTTGTGAGTGTCTTGAAAGGAAGTGGGAGGACTCATAAGTGTACCCATGGTGTGTAAAAACCGATGCACTTGTGAGCTAACCTAATCCCGCGAGTAGTGATTAACCCATTTGTGGGTTGAAATACACACACTTAATGGTTCAGTCCTCTACTATCAAGATCTCATTTAGGGTCGGTACGGTCTTTATACTCGGTCTTAATGATAAGTCAATACTTAATCTTGCAACTCAGCCTCATGGTCTATGTGAAAGCTTTGGCGCAGGTTAAGGATTGATGAACTTGTGTTGAAATAAAACGGTCTTTATTTTATTTCATCATTATACTGCCGCATAATTAATGATAGACCACTCACTTTTTGATAAGTTAATTAAACCTAGTAGGGATGCACGTGTTCTGGTTAGCCACGACTCCTCTATGATATTAAGTGGTAACTTGTTCGGTCATGCTCCGGCCACCAGTAAGTTATTCATAAAAGTCTAGAGTAGTTTGATGTCTATATCGCAACATTGGGTGGTGGGTAATTTGGGGTTGAGTCGACACAGTCTCGAGTCACCTTCTTTTCAGTGTTGAGAGGTGAGCTACCCGGTTCGGGAGACCCTCATAATAACATCTAGAAAATGCAGTTGCAATTCTAAGTTAAGCACAAGTGTGCAACTCAAACACACCACTATAAAATAAAGATAACTATTTTCATACCAGGTTCCATCTGATCCCGAAGCAACACCATTGTTTTGTCATTGATTTCTCTTAAAAGTTTACATCTCTCTTTTTACTTTTCTTCACATTTTAAAAGTCTTTTAAATAATTTTAGGAAGCTGAGCAGTAAAAATCGTGTCCATGGATTCGATACTCTGTACTTGCACATTTCTATACTATACACGATAGGTGCAGTTGCCTATTGTGCTGGGCTTAGAACGTTGAGCAACTATCGTTTTAAGTTGTAAATTTAAAAGTTTACATCTCCATAACTTTATGGTTACTTGTAAGTGTCTTTCTGTTTTCTAACTTGCTCATCTTTTCACCAAAGCTTTTGGCATCTCCCCTGCGACTTTGCCCTTTTTGAAAAGAAGTTAAGTTTTCTTAAAACACCCACACGACATCAAGTTTTTGGCGCTATTGCCGGGAACACGACTGTTTTAGAGAAAGGCTTTCTTAAAATTACTCACTTTTCCTTTTACTGAGTGTTTTTGTTAAAAAGTTTTATCTTAAAGGTTCTTAGATAGTGTATGAACTTACGTCCCTCGCCAATTCTTACCCCTCCTCTTGAAGAACCCAAAAGATATTTTAGAGCTAGAAGAAAAGAACAAAAATTAACAATGGCACAAGTTGATAGAACCATCTCTAATTTTGCTAGACCTTCCATCAATGCTTTGGGGCCTAGCATAGCTAGACCCGCCGTTGATGCCGACCATTTTGAAATTAAGTCCCATGTCATCCACTTGATACAACAAAACTGCACTTTTCATGGTTTATACCCGATGAAGATCTCCATGCTCATATCGCAAATTTCTTCGAAATTTGTGATACTTTTAAGTTGCATAACGTCACCCCTGACGCTATCCGAATTCGCATGTTTCCTTTTTCACTAAAGGATCGTGCCAAAGCATGGCTAAACTCACAACCCGCAGGTTCCATTACCATCTGGGCTGACCTTGCCCAAAAGTTTCTCTCAAAATATTTGTAAGTCCAAGATCTTCTCTACCGGGTATCAAACAACACACAATCAAAGGCGAAAACAATGATTGCGTGAAAAAGAACAAATAAGAAACTGAGAATAGAATGATTTTATTGAACAAGTGCACACGTCTTCAAAGAGACGTCTGGTACACAACCGGCCAACACCAAAGAGGATTTCACAAAAGACTAGCAACCCCAAACTAACTAAGAAACCCCCTATTTATATTTTTATAAGGCGGTCACAATACATGGGCCATAAAAGGCCGAAACCCACAGACAACACTAATATTATTCAAGACAACGCAAACCTTCTAAAATCTGGCCCAACAATATCCCCCTAGGTTTGTGTTGACTTGTGACGGCTCTAACACTTCTTGCTGCTTTTGCTGCGCTTCTTTGAACTTTTCTTCCTTTCTTCCATAGCTCTCTTCCATTCCTCAGGTGACTTACCCACATACGGACCAAATAGTTCCGTCTCCACTCGTCCCCTTTTATCTGACGCCAGCCCCAGTCTATCAACTTGAGCTACAACACTAGTAAATGATTTTGCACAAACTTCATAAGTGGGGTCACACTGAATCTGATGTCTAGCTAGAACTTGAACATCTTCAGAATGCAAACTCATCAGATCTCTAGCATCAGATATCCTGAACTCATCCGTATCACATACAATCACTGCAGATGCAGAAGTAGGATCATATACCCAGAACCTCATATCCTTCAAGCAACCTCTATCCATTGGCTTAGTCAAGGGAATGGTCTTCAATTTCTCAGTGGGTGGCCATTGAACTGTCTTGAAAGGCTTTCCATCAGCACCTCGCACGCCCTTATATTCCACCAACATTGAACTAGCAGTCTTCATATCCCGGAAATTCACTTTCGCCTGCTCCTGAATCTTCTTATGAAACATGAGACCAATCTTATTTCTCAGATTCCTTGTCTGGTTTATGAAAGGAGCTCTGGCAAGTTCAGTCAAATCAATTTTTGTCCAGGAGTTGAAAGCCGAAGTAGAAGCATAGTACTCAACTGCTCCATTCCCTCTATGAACCACGAATACTCCTTTATCATTATTATACCTCCAACACTCTATTCCAGTTCGATTACCATAAGTGTCATACCTATCACTGGTAATCGTCACATATCGTTCTGGATGCTCCTCCATTGGGTCAATAGATGGCTCAGCTAAATTCCTGAGAACGTAGGCACTTCCAGGTCGACGATCTTTCATGTTCTTGAGAACTTTGGGAACTTGATCTTCGAAATACTTCTTCATGTGTTCTTCATGTTCTTTCTCTGTTCTTTCGCGTTCAGCTGGAGTCAATACCTTGTCAACAAAGGATGATGTCTCTGAGAACTCCTTTCCAAACTTGTTCTCGAGTTTCTGAGTTAAGTTGAGTAATCTGGCTGAAACATCGCCCAATCCAGTCTCCAATTCAGTAATCTTATTCTCCTTTTCAGTAACCGTCTCCATCAAGCTTTGCACCTGAGCTGTTAGCCATACATTCTCAGTCTCCAATTTTAACACTCTAGCTTGTAACCTGTGAACGTCCACTTCTGCAAAAACATCTTCATCACTTTCAATCTCTTCTTGATTTGCCTCTCTCTCTTCTGTGGTCAGGAATTCCACATCCACACGCTTTCCCTGCTCTTTATCCGCAAATAAGGCCATTTAAGCTCTCTGAAATGCTTCTTCATCAAACAAAATTTTGCCAGAACCAGAAGCACCAGAGGATCCAGCTTCCTCACTTAGTCTCCCAGTGATAGGTGCCTTGCTCATGAATTGAGAGAAGGCTTCAGTTGCAGTCACAGGTGAAGTAGCAGAGCTAATAGTGCCAACGGGAATATCAGGTGAAACACCAACATCAGTCATAATGGTGTCAGCAGCAGCAGAAATAGTCTCATCCATAGAAACATCAGCAGTAACATTCAGCCGTGGATCTCTTTTGCTTCTCTTTCTTGACCTCAAATCAGAACTTGTATCTTCAGCATCTTCAGTATCGACCACTGTCTCAACTGCAACATCGGATGGAGGAATCCTTTGTTCAGCCTCTCGCACAGTATCTAGTATGCTTGAAAGCACTTCTGCTTGAGGAATAACAGTCTCAGAGGCAGTAGTGTCAGCAGTTTGAGTCACAATCTCTTCTCCAACTACCTCTTTCTCCGCTTCAGTCACAGACTTTATCTCAGCGTTTTCAAGAATAAAGTCATCTATCTCGTCATCATTCAGATCATCAAACTCAAAGTTCTCAAACTGATCATCTTCATTTCCTGAAGTTTGTTTATCATCTTTCAACTCTTCCTCATCCTCGCTTTCCACATCATCTTCACTATCCACCTCAGGCAGGTCAACGTTTTCAGGAGGAGAACGTTGTTCAGCAGGTGGTGGATCAATAATCTGAACATCATGCTCTTCAGCAACAAGAGCAGATGAAGGAATTTGCGCTTCTTCAACAATCTTAGCAAAATTTTCCGAATTTCTCCAAGGGAAACATTCCTTCAAACATTTGCTTAGCATCCTTACGATTCTACTTTATTAGTCCAAAAGCCTGAGGAGCCATACACTTCTGATCATACGTCTCAATGGTTCTCTCCAGATTTGGATATTTGTGCTCCATTATCATTTGCACAAATCGTGGAAACTTGTAGAAATACTTCTTATTTAGTGTCTTCACATTCATTATCATTTCTTCAAAAATACACCTCGAAAAATTAAAATCCCATCCTTCAATCAACGCCACCACTCCCGAAGTGTACTTCAAATTCATCTGATCTAAACCACTCTTATTTCCTCCCAAACTTGCCAAAAACATATGAATCAGCATTCTCCAGTAGCTGGGAAAAAGTTTCTTGATATATGGAGAAGCATGCAAATCACCCTCATAACCCATCCTTCTTAATGTTGGAATAACCTGCTCTCTAGTAAAACTAACAGGGTCTTCATTAGAATCACCAAAAAGTAGCACCTCTCGAATATCCTGTTCTGAGATGGTCACTTCAGTTCCCCGAATCTTTGATCGAATAAGAGTATCTGTCTTTCGTGCCGTTGCATTATTCCAGAATTCAGATATCCAGTCAGCAAGCACCACAGGATTTTCTCTCAAAGCGTGAGCAATTTTACAAGTATTGAGCCCCACGATCAGCAACTTGAACTCCTGCATATGATCTTTAGGTGTGTCAGATAAGGAACAGACTATGTTGTGATCCTTTTCAAACTTTGGTACATGGGCAGCCATTTCTGCACAAAAACGAACTGTATCAGTTAACAATATTTGTCACAAAAATTTCCAAAATATTTAAACAGTTTAATGACCCCCTTGTTAATCATCTTGATCATATTCGGGCCCATATCAGATAGCTTAATGGGCTTCAAGTTACAAGACAATCCAAAACTTGTTGTGTCCGAGGTCAGTTTTGGGTGTCCGAATGAGTTTGAAGTGTCCGAGGGCAAAAAGGTAAAAATTCAAGAGTGTCCGAATGGAATGAGAGTGTCCGAGGGTAAAAAGGTAAAAAGTCAAGGGTGTCCGAGTAAGACGAGTGTGTCCGAGGGCATAAAGGTCAAAAGACATGAGTGTCCGAGTAGGGTGATGTGTGTCCGAGTCCAGGATGTGTGTCCGAGGTGATGTGGCAGCAGCTGTGTCCGAGTGACGTGGCAGCAGCTGTGTCCGAGTGCCTAAGGAGTGTCCGAGGGCATTCTGGTCAAACACCATGAGTGTCCGAGGGCAAAACTGTAATTATGCCTTTGATTGAGTTCGAACTCCAGGTGCGTAAGATTCATGCGCCGCTCGAGTTTGAATTTTCCGGTGCGTGAGATTCACCCTCCGCCGTTTGACACACCAAACCGCCGCGATTACTCTCTCCACCGATCATCCTTAGCCATTCAGCCTTCTCATGTACCTGCAAATAGCTCAAAGAACACCATTTCCATAACCAATGATCAAAGCATCACGATTTTACCTTTTGATTCTTTAAACACACTTGATGATCTTGAACAATATGAAACGACGAGTGTGTGTGTGTGTGTAATGTTGAGAGAAAAACAAAAAAACTTTTGACTTGTGATGATGAGTCTCTAACCGTCGCCCCCTACCTTTTGTTCAACCGAGATTTGTGTGGCCCACCAAACGTGTGGTGGGCCCCTCTCACATCCCAATGCCCATTTGTAAACAATTTTGGTGTATTTTGTAACCGGGTCCAAGTCAGATTGTGAACTGGCCTAACGTAAACTTAACTAAAATATATCTAAAAGAAATACTTAAAAAATAATTTTGTCAACGAGATCAAATCACTGTGTATCAGGCCGAGCTACACTTATCAACTCTAATCTACTCTAGTTGGTCTTAGCAATTTCCAGTATATTTGTCCACTTAAACTTATTTCCTTAGGCCTTCTCGTACAGTGATCTGTGACATTATTTATCACGTTTTGGTGTATTAGTATGAACACTCAAGAAAGTCACAACCAATTCCTAGAATATCAAGTGGTACACTCTATCATGCAAGCAGTTTCCCTACCGCATATTTTTCACAGTATCTGTTCTAGAATTCTGAAACCTTGACTGGAACTGGATTGAGAAAAGAAAAGAATAGATCAATAAGAGATTTAGAGTAAAGTACAAGTCAGATGATTTCTCAAATGACAAAGCCTTTGGGTTTTGGACTCTAGAGGGTCTCTTTTATGACATCCTGATTGTGTCCAGGTCAGCATATATCTGGATGCAGCAGAGGAGCAGTCAGGACATCTTTGGACACTGAGGTCTCTTTTAGGTGAAGGATGATCTATAGCACGACAACGAAAAACTAGGTCAGCATATATCTGGATGCAACAGAAGCTTTCGTTGCCTAGCATCTCCAGGTCTTTGCTTACACAAAACAGAAGAGATACACGAGTTTTTCAGAAAAGGTTTCAGACCTAGACCACAGTGTTATGCTTCGGGACATCACACAAGCATTCAAATAGAGATTGTATCTGATTCCAAGTGATGTTCCTTACTGAGGTCGTGTCTTTATCTTTAACTGCTTCACAAGATCATTAACATTTCAGCCTTCAGGACCAAGCCTACCAACATATCACACTAGAGCCAAACTGTTTCGATACACGTCTTACGTGTGTCAGCCTTAATCCAACTTGTGAAAGTTCATTTCATCTCTCGTTTAGAGACCAAAGAATGTTTTATCTTTTCTTAGGACACATCCCCCTAAATTTGTGCTTAAAATAGAAATTTAAAGAACAAATTTATAAACCTAAGACTAAGAAAAATTCAAAAGACCCCCTTTTTTTAAGATCAGTTCAGTCCTCGAAATGGACCATTTTGAGCAGTGCAGAGAGAGCTTCAAAACGAGCTCGATTAGCAGGTTTTGTAAAAAGGTCTGCGACATTGTCGTCAGTGTGAATGTGTGTAGGCACAATCAAACCTTGGTTAAAAGAGTCCCGGATGAAATGTTCTTTTATGGCAATGTGTTTTACTTTTGAAAATTGAACTGGATTTTTCCCAATTTGGATAGCAGCATCATTATCACAGTAAATAGGAGTAAGAGAAAAATCCAAACCGTAATCTACCAACTGATGTTGAATCCAGATAACCTGAGAATAGCATGCGGAGGCAGCCACATATTCAGCTTCCGCTGTAGAAACGGATACTGTTTACTGTTTCTTACATTGCCATGCAATAAGCCGATCGCCTAAGAATTGACACCCCGCAGAGGTAGATTTCCTGTCAATGTCACAACCTCCAAAATCGCTGTCAGAAAAAGTATATAAATGAAAAGGAGAATCCTTAGGATACCAAAGACCGAATCTGGGTTTCCCCTTAAGGTATCTAAAGATTCTCTTGACAACATTTAAATGAGAAGTTTTAGGATTAGCCTGATAACGTGCGCATTGACACACTGAGAACATGATGTCTGGTCTGCTAGCAGTCAGATACATTATCGAACCAATCATTGAACGATAAAGTGTTTCTTCTATGGCTTCCCGTTCCGGATCTTGAGTGAGACCTGGTCTCTCAGACATGGGTATGTCGGCTGGCTTTACATCGTTGAAGCTGAATTTTGCAAGAATGTCATCCACGTATTTTCCTTGATGAATCAGGATACCCTTAGAATTTTGACGAACTTGCAGACCTAAGAAAAAGGTCATTTCACCAAGAGCACTCATCTCAAACTGCTTCTTCATCACCTCTTCAAACTCTTTGCACAGAGCATCATTGGTGGAACCAAAGATGATATCATCCACATAAATTTGCACCAGAATACGATCATCATTTACTGTCTTGACGAATAGAGTCTGATCAATAACACCACGAGTGTATCCATTAGCAAGCAGGTGTTCAGTCAAGGTAGCATACCAAGCACGAGGTGCCTGATGTAACCCATATAACGCTTTGTCGAGTTTATACACATGCTCTGGATACTTTGGGTTTGTGAAACCCGGTGGTTGACCAACATAGATTTCTTCTTTCACTGTTCCATACAAAACGCAGTTTTGACATCCATCTGATAGACAGTAAATCCCTTAAACGATGCGTATGCAAGGAAAATTCTGATTGCTTCCAATCTTGTAACCGGTGCATATACCTCATCATAATCGAGTCCCTCAATCTGTCTGAACCCTTGCACAACTAACCTAGATTTGTTTCTTACAATGACCCCGCTATCATCTCTTTAGTTTCGGTAGACCCACCTTGTGCCAAGTGGTCATTTTCCTGGAGGCAATTCAACTAACTTCCAATCCTTCAGTTTCTCAAACTGGTTTAGTTCATCTTGCATTGCATCAACCCAACTTGGTTCTCGCATGGCCATAGCAGTAGACTTTGGCTCAATTTGAGAAATGAAACACGAGTACAAACATCTGTTGATGTCACCAGTTTGACTCCTTGTGAGAACACCTGCGTCTACTGGATCAATGATGTTTTCCAGTGGGTGATCTCGTTGAATGCTAGTAGGAATGACTATGTCTGGAATTGAAGAGGCTCCAGGTAGGAGTGTAACACTGCCTGTTGCAGTCTCTTCCACAGTATCATGATCAACTTCTACTGCGTCACTATGCTCCATCATGCAGTCAGTAGGAATGGGATCATGGAATGTAGGAATTGAAGTATCATCAGACACATTTTCATCATTGGCTTGTGGCACAGGATCCGTGGAGGAAATGAATGGTTCGGCAGGAGCTGAGAGTGGCTGTGGTGATTGAGATGTGGGTGCAACATCCCCCTCATCCGTTGCATTATCAGTCATGGAGGATGAGGATCCAGTAGTGAAAGTTGAGGAATCTTCAAAACCTGTATTCACACCACTAGAAACATCGTCAAAAATATGAAAAGATCGGAAGAGAGTTTCATAGTCAAATAACCAATCTGGACCCACTCTAGCATCTGTTGCATTTTCTTCAAGCCAACGCACGTCAAACGACTCTACGATTTGCCTAGTTTGTTTGTTGTAGACCCTATATGCAGTCTTGCCAGCATAACCGAAAAAATAACAGTCGTCAGCTTTCGCATCAAACTTTGGTATAGCGTCTAGATGTAACAGTGTACACGGACAACCAAAAGCACGAAAATGCTTTACGGAGGGTTTAGTACCAAACAGCACTTCGTAGGGTGTTTTCATTCGAGCTTTGTTGACCTGAACTCGGTTCTGCACATAGCAGGCTGTGTTAACAGCCTCTGCCCAAAAGAAAGTTGGAAGTTATGAGTCACACAACATTGTGTGGGCAGCTTCAATTAAGGTGCGATTTCTTCTTTCAGCGACTCCATTCTGCTGTGGCCTCCTTGCTGAGCTGAATTGACGTGCAATTCCTTTTTGAGCACAATAGTAGTTTAACTCGGCATTCTTGAATTCAGTTCCGTTGTCACACCTAATGCCCTTTACCTTCAAGTTGGTCTGATTCTCCATCAATATGATAAACTGTTTGACTATTTCTGCAGTGTCACTCTTGTTAGCCAAAAAGAAAACCCAGGTAAAACGTGAGTAATCATCAGTTATTACTAAACAGTACGCTTTACGAGAAATACTGAGTACATTCACTAGGCCAAATATGTCCATATGAAGTAGCTGCAGCAAGGAATCAATAGTATTGACCAACCTGGAATAATGTGGTTTTCTATGATGCTTTCCTCTCGCACAAGCAACACATTTTTTAATTGTTATAAAATCACGTACTGGCAAATCCCTTACCAATCCTAGTTTAGCCACCCGGTTCAGATTCTTAGCATTTGCATGTCCAAGACGACGATGCCAAAGAATAGCAGTATTTTGAGAAACTTTAGAGAAAAGACACGTGACGTTGTCGGAGGGAGGTTTGTTCATGTCAATGACATAAGCGTCACCTCGACGATCCGACTTCAGTAATACCCATTCATCTGGAATGACTACTCCAGGTTTCAATTTCAAACAACCTTTGTCACTGAAATGAGTTGAGTAGCCATTGTCACAGATCTGTGACACACTTAGCAAACTATGCTTTAATTCAAGAACGTAATTTACCTTATTAAACTGAAGAGCACCATTTCTTACCATTCCTCTTTGTGTTATCTGATCCTTCTCACCTCCTGCGAAGGAGACAAATCCACCATTGAAAAATTCAACATCTGTGAGTTGGGATAAGTCTCCTGTCATGTGCCTTGAACAACCACTATCAATGTACCAGAGACGAATGATAGTCCTCCCCAGCCGTTCCTGCACATGATGCAGGATTAGTTAATCATAGGTACCCAGGCCATAGTTGTTTTGGGTACACCTTTGGTATCTTTATATTGGACTTTTATCCATTGCATGTCAACAGTTGAAACATTAGCACAGTAATTAGATTTATCATTCACAGAGCATGAAGAACCTACAGACGGGGAAGAGATTGGAATAGAGCATTTTGGCTTCCAGTAAGATTTGAAGTTAGAAAACAATCTTTTGTTCGAACTAGATGCTGCCATGCTGGGCAGAGTTTGAGAATTGGATCTTTTATTAGATTGTTTGATCAGTTTATTTCTATTCCAATCACCATCAGAAGGCTTCACCTTGGATTTGTCATTCCGCATTGCCTTAGGTTTTTCAACCTTCATTGGCTTGGTATGATTATGATTCCCGTTTGGAGCCTTCTGATGTTTCTAGCTTACAAGATTTTGTTGATTAGTTTTACAATTTCTGGCAATATGTCCCGGGATTCCACATGTGTAACATGTCTAACGTTTGACATGTGATCCCCCTGAGATCTTGCATACTTTCTAGGCTCAAAGAGCCTGGAGACATCTCTTTACCTGTGTGATGCAGTTTTGGAATACTGTGTCTTTTGTTTTGAAAAATTCTGTTTTTCATATTTTGGTAAAACTTGTTTTGGTGGGACATATTTCTCTGTCCTGTCCTTACTGGATTGTTTAACCAAAAGATTTTTTGTTTTATCACAAGCATGTGGCAAAATAACAGAATCTGAATGAACAAACAAAGAGTCAGATGAAAAGTCACATGGTTTTATGCTCAAAACAAACGAGCCCACACAAATATTGTTGTCTTTATCAGAAATTGAGAAATTATTTTTCTTATTTTCATTATTAAATGCAAGTGAATCAGTGTCATCGACTTCATCCCCATCATCTACCCAATCCTCAACAATCACATTTTCTGCACAAGAATCAACCAAATTAGTAATATTCACATTGTCAGAAACATTCAAGCAATTCTCTGTGTAAAAGTTTTCATCCACAGAAGAAGTAGGAGATTCAGAAGATATTGAGCATGTTTGTTCTGAATCAAATGAGTTTGAAGTGGACACAGAAGCATGTTCATTTTCTTTGGACATGTCTTCAGATGATTCTTTGGTTTCACATGTCTGATAACTAGATGAGTCGGTCTTTCCTGAGTGTGGATCATAGTCAAGACTGAGATTCAGTCACTGTCGAATCATCTAAATGAGACTTAGAATTGGTCAGATGATTTTCACTGTCTGCTCTTTGCTTTAGACAAAGCTCTCTAATTTGCTTCATGAAATCAAACTCATAGTTCACACTTGAGTTTTGCTGGGTGGTCGAAGCAGGAATTTGTTCATTAACTTGTAAGTCTTCATGTTTAGACTCTCTAGACACACCTAATGATTCATCTGATTCAAATGAGGAGGGAACCTCATCTTTGCTAACCTCAAAAACTCTATCAACCTCTTTATTTTTCTCATAATTTAATGTCTCAGTCTGCTTTGAAACATCTTGAGACTTAACAAATGTTTTTGAGGGAGCCTGCTTTTGCTTAGATTGTTTTTGTTTAGGTTTGGAGATTCTAATTGGGATCGATGCAGGTTTAGTGATTTCAACTTGATCTCGTGATGGTCAACTGGTTAGCTCTTCTATGGGTGGACCATATCCTCTCAAAGGAAGAGCCAACAGTTCTTCATCCGACATAGGAATTGAAGAATAGTTTTCATTGAAAGGTGGAGGAATTTCCACAAATCCAATTCCCTTATTCCTCACTTCCTTTGGTATGTACCTTAACTGGGTATTGATCATTTTTTCAACTTTAGGACTAGAACAATCAAATTTTTTAAAATGAAAATCTGCATTTTCAAATTTTGATTTTAAGTCAATCATTCCGTGGTCAAGGTGTCAGAAAGTCGTTTGAAGTGTAAGTATCTACATTTATGATCACTCACCTCCTGATGCAAACGCTTGATATCAAGTTTTTGTTTTTCGACCATTTCTTTATAAGAGTTAAATTTCATTTTAATGTCCCAAGAGGCCATTTTTTCATATTCAAGCTGTTTGTATGCGGAGAGAGTTTCTTCCCTAAAACCCTTAATTTTGAGTTTGCACCTTTCAGTGCAACATGATTCAGCTAAAGTTTCAGAATGTACCTCAGCCGCTAACGGAACATAGTCGTCATCCATCTGTGCCATGAGTGCCTTGTACACAGTATCTTCAACAATCTTCAGATCTTCCATCTGAGAAGACCAATCCCATCCACCTCCTGATTGAGCAACCATTGCTTTGTTGGAGTTAGAGGACTCAGATCCAGTGTGAGTTGTAGATGATTGACTTCCTTGAGTAGCATTGGGAGAAGCAGCTGCAGGAGTAGAATTGTCTCCTTCTTTTTTTGGTTTGGTACACTCACGAGCAAAATGTCCAAGTTCATCGCAGTTGTAACAACGCATCTTCATCTTGTCCCAACCCAGTTTCTTAGTTGGGTTTTCCCACACGTTTCTACCAGTCTTCTTCACAAACTTATTGGCTCTATGCACCACCATAGCTATCTGCCAAGTCAAGTCCATCTCTTCAATATCATCTTGATTGACGTCATTTAAGTCACATGCTCCAACATCTTTTGCTGTAAGTTGACCTATCAGAAATGCGTTATAACAATTCATGAATCTAGCAAATAAGCCTAGGTTACTTTCGAGCTCTTTTGGAATTTTGACTGCTGATAAACGGGGCCAATCATGGTGTTTAAGATGCTTAACTATGTGTTTTTAATGTCGTTTAATTGATTATATGCTTTGAATGTGATAACTACGCAATGATGTGTGATTGTAGGTTAAACGACATATTTGGATGGATTTGGAAGCTTAAACGTGGTTGAGGTTGCGTTTGGATGGTGAACCGAAGATATGGAGGTGTTCATGGACGTTGGAGCATTAAAGAGGAATTTTGGATAAGCCAAGAACACCCGAGTCGAAGGCTAATAGTAATAATAATACTAATAATAATTATTATTATTATTATTATTATTATTATTATTATTATTATTACGTGAATGAAGTAAGTAAGAAAAGAAAATGAGAGGTCAAAGGATTCCATGAAGTCAAAGAGGAGCATAAATGTTTCTTTTATTTTCAGATGTTGACAAACGTAAGGCCTAGTTGCCTTGTTGTAACCTACGGCGATCAATAGGAGAAGAATATGGAAGTTTGTTTGAAAAGGATTTAAAAGCAAAAATCTTAACCTAAAGCTAAGTCAGCCTCCTGGACGGAAATTTATTATTCTTGGGAGCATTTTGAAGCTAAAAACATCAAGATTTATCATCATTCATCCATACTTTCGATTTCAATCATCATGTTCGGTATTATTATTCATACTTTTGAGTTGTTTCTTGTTATCATGAGTGGCTTAACATCTTGTAATCACCTCCGGGTGTATGGTTTATTTGTGAAACCTTAACTCTTGTTTGATTTGGTTTATGGATTGTTTTTCATTTAGTTGAAGAATATTTGTGGTTTTTATCATTTAAGCGATTCACTTGTTTTCATTTGCTTATCTTTTTATCATTCACATTCGGGTTTTCTTGCATCGTGATTAGTTTGATAATTTAGAGGGTAGGTGATACTTGTGGGTTGGTAATTGAATTATACAGGTTATTATTAAAAACTTGTGTTCGATTATCACTTGATTTGAACCGTCCAACAAAACTATGTCTATGTAGTATCCAATCATTTAAACAAGAGTAGGGTGGATCATTAACCAGAAGCCTGGAGGGGATTACTTCTTTTATATTATTGTTACAACTTCTTAAATTCAATAAAAAAAACAAAGTAATTAGATTTTAATTTACTAGTTAACTTACAAAACTATACTTTCCACCAATTCCCTGTGGAGACGACTCAACTTCCATATACTACTATTTTCATTGTTTTTGATCGACCAAACGACATCAATTAAAATGGCGCCGTTGCCGGGGAATCGGTGCGCTTAGTTAGATAGTTTTGTTTTAGTTTTTATTGCTTTTCTTTAAAAAAAACCAAAAAAAAAAAAACAAAAAAACAAAAAAACAAAAAAACCAAAAATATTTTTCTTTTTCTAGTGTTTTAGTTTAATTTTTGTTTTGCTTTATTTAGTTCGGTATTACGCGTGGTTTGCTTGTTTGTGTCTGTGCAGGTAATTCAGTTGCATGCATCATACACATTATTCGGGCAAAACTTCACCGCTAATTTACGATCTGGAAATGGAAAAGACAGCTAGAAAGAACAGAGCCATTCATCAAACCCGACCAACACCAAACATTAGCCATCACAGTACCCAAGATAACCAATCTCCACCGAACCAACCTGACCCAAGACCACCACAACAAAACTCATTGGGCAATATGCCTCCACGACCATTTCAAACAGCACCCACTCCAAGACAACAACAACCATTCCCACAATTTAACCCAGATCCGAACGCTGGTGGTTCTAGACAATTTCAGCAAGGCCATCAAGAGCATGACGAGTGGGACGAACATTATGAAAATGATCAACCTTTTGAGGCCCCACAACAGCAACAACAACCCAACCACCCATTAGCCTTAAATCGACAACCACCACAAAACCGAAACCCGAGATCTAACAGTATTAGAGCAACGGATTCACTTCATGAAGATGACAGTATGCAGGGTGCAGTGGGCACTTTTAATGGTAGAGTTGCTGATTGGGATGGAG
Source organism: Ambrosia x helenae (assembly GCA_030844895.1). Lineage (NCBI taxonomy): Eukaryota > Viridiplantae > Streptophyta > Magnoliopsida > Asterales > Asteraceae > Ambrosia > Ambrosia x helenae. The sequence goes on from CM061227.1 coordinate 57,709,413, forward strand.
GAGTTGCTGATGATGGATACTACATGAATCAAGATCAGTTCAACTATGATGAGTATGATGAGTTTGGTCAGCAATATCAGCAGCAACATCAGCGAGGGTTTAATATGAGGGGACATAATCAGGGACAGAGAGGAATCCGTCAGAATCAACCAAGAAATCAAGTGCTAGGGAATGGGCAGAGGCAATATGTAGATGGAGTACCTCAGGTGAACTACAGACCTCCTGTAAATGGCGTTGGGAGCCATTTTATTCCAGTGGCCACCGAGCACACTTCACCCGTAGTACCACCACATCAGAACAGAAGGAGCTTTGAAGTTAGACCCCAATATTTGAACCATCTTCCGAGTTTCTATGGTAAGGCAACAGAGGAGCCCTATCTACACATTGCGGAGTTTGTGAGTATCTGTAACACCATTGGGGGCCATGGGTTTAGTCAGGATGAAGTGAGGTTGATGATGTTTCAGTTCACCCTCAAGGATCAAGCGAAATTGTGGTACATTCATTGCCTGCTGGGAGCATATTCACATGGCAAGAGCTTCAACAGCAGTTCTTAGAGGAATATTATACTATGACTCGCACTACTGATGCTCGGGAGACTATCAGAACCTTCCAACAACACTCGGGGGAACCGTTTCATGAAGCTTTCACAAGGTTTAAAGAGTTGTTAAGGAAATGTCCACATCATGATATACCTATGTGGGAGCTGATTAAGTCATTTTATGACGGCTTATTACCCGAGGATGTTAGAGATTTGAATGCCAATAGTAATGGTACCTTTTTGACAAATCATGAGGATGTGGATTGGGAGTATATGGAAAGGTTGGCAGTGACATCAAAGAGACAGGCTCGTGCTAGTAGAAGAAGCCAAACAGGTGCAGCTAAGGGTGTTGATGTAGAAGCTGAAAAGAGAATAGCAAGCCTAGAGTGACAGATTGCACAGTTGACAACTGGTAGAGGCGCAGGAAGGAGTGATGGAGCAAAGGCAGCTAGTTCTTTTACAGTTTGCTCTATTTGTGATGATCTGGGACACATGGATGCTGAGTGTCCTACTCAACAAGTGAAATCTGAAGAAGTAAATCAACTTTATGGACAGCGAAAGCCATATGATATGAATTCTAATTCATATCACCCAGGTTTGCGAAATCACCCTAATTTTAGTTACAGTAATACTTCTAACCAGTTGAATCCTCCATCACATGTACCTAATCAAAACAATCAAAGAGGGTATTCAGGCCAAGGGAACTACAACAACCAAAGAAATTATCAGCAAGGATCTGGAAGCAATCAAGGGAGTTCTCAAGGCAACTGGAGAAGTCAAGGCAATCAACAGGGTGGATCCTCGGGGCAGGATGTATCACTGAAGGATATGTTGACTGAGTTTATGAAGTAAACAGGAAATTTCATGAAGGAGATCAGAAAGGACAACGAAATCAGGGACAAGGAGTACAAGGCCCTTTCGAAGCAAGTTGGCCAGATTGCAGAAGAGTTGTCCACTATGCGTCAAGATCCAGGTAAGCTACCGAGCACCACCACAGTGAATCCTGCACACCAGTCATCCAGCTCGAGACATGGCAAGAATGCAGAGATTAATCAGGAAAGTATTCTTTGCTCAGGTAAGATTTATGACAATAAGGTAGGGTCTCCACCACCATTTGTAGAAGGGGTGGTAGAGGATGTTAGTGATGATGATGATGAGGGGGAATCTGTGAAAACATCTGTTAGCCCTAACAAAACTAAGAAAGTAACTTTTTCTGAATAACCAAATAGGGTATTAGAGAATAACACTGAAGCTAAGGAAAAGGGTGTGGAGGGTAATACCATCCCGTTTCCTGAAGATTTGGTACCACCAGAAACAAAGGTAAAAAGAAGGAGCCCACAACAGGAGGAGATGTGGGAAATTTTTAAGCAGGTAAAGATTAACATACCTTTGTTGGATGCTATTAAACAGATTCCCGCTTATGCTAAGTATTTGAAGGAGTTGTGTACTCAAAAACGGCAAAGTAAAGTTCCAAAGAAAATTGATTTTTCAGAAAGTGTCAGAGCCGTTTTGTCGGGTATACTTCCTCCTAAGCTCAGGGATCCAGGAACTCCTTTGATACCCATTCAAGTGGGTGAATGTAGGATAGACCGAGCTTTATTGGATTTTGGAGCTAGTGTTAGCATCTTACCGGGGAGTTTATACGACCAGTATGATTTTGGGCCTTTACAGAAAGCCGACACTACTGTGGTGTAGGCCGACTTGACTTTGAAACTTCCCCGGGGGATAGTATATGATGTCATTGTCAAAATTGAGGACTTTTACTACCCAATTGATTTTCTAGTGTTGGATTATGTCTCTTCAAATACAACTAAACAACCTAATGTGATACTTGGTAGACCGTTTTTAGCAACTGCAAATGCTTTAATTGATTGTAGAAACGGGACAGTTGACATGGCATTCGGGAATAGGAAAGTTCGTTTAAGCGTTTTTCCCCATATATCTAACTCTCTGGTCAGTGATGAATGCTTTATGGCAGACATTATTGACACGTGTCACCCCCATGTAAATGAGGAGGACGCAACAGAGACGTGCTTTGTTTGTGACAGGAAGGATGTTGAATATAGGGAAGTTCTGAAAGAGATGGAGAATGAGTTGGAGGTGATGGCGGTCAAAGAAGGGCAACCCACCTGGACACATCAGGTGGAAAGCCTACCAGAGCACATTGACACACAGTTGAAGCCATCATTGGAATCACCTCCACAGCCGGAACTGAAAGAATTACCAAAGCATTTGAAATATGCTTTCGTGGGTGAGAATAAAACTCTTCCTGTTATTATTGCTTCTAATTTGTCTGATGTGCAGGAAAAAGCATTGATGGAAGTGTTGGTGGAGCATAAGGCGGCGATTGGATGGACCATTGCAGACTTGAAGGGAATTAGTCCATCCATTGTGATGCACATGATCATCACTGAAGAAGGTGCAAAGCCAGCTAGGGATGCTCAGAGAAGGTTGAACCCGAATATACGGGAAGTGGTGAAAAAGGAGGTTTTAAAGTGGCTTGATGCAGGTATTGTTTACCCGATTTCAGATAGTGAGTGGGTGAGTCCGACACAGACAGTGCCCAAGAAAGCAGGTATACAGATTGTTACAGGTGAGGATGGTGAGCAAATTGCTACCCGGCCCGTGACCGGGTGGCGTATTTGCATTGATTACCGGAAGTTGAACTCTGCGACTTCCAAAGATCACTTTCCATTACCTTTTGTTGATCAGATAGTTGAGAAACTCGCAGGTCAGAAATTTTACTGCTTTCTAGATGGTTATTCAGGATATAACCAGATTGCCATACATCCTGAGGATCAACAGAATACTACATTTACATGTCCATATGGCACCTTCGCATTCAGGCGAATGTCATTTAGCCTATGTAACGCCCCGACCACCTTTCAAAGGTGCATGATGAGTATCTTCTCAGATATGGTCGGGGACTCTCTTGAGATCTTCATGGATGACTTTTCCATTTTTGGCACATCTTTTGAGTCATGTTTTACGCAACTAACAAAAGTTTTGAAGAGATGTGTCGAAACAACTCTGGTTTTAAGTTGGGAAAAGAGCCATTTTATGGTTCAGGAAGGGATTGTGTTGGGACACGTAATCTCAAGTAGGGGAATTGAGGTGGACCATGCTAAAATTCAAGTGATTTCAACTTTACCTCCACCTACAAATGTTAAGGTGTCTGTTCCTTTCTTGGACACGCCAGGTTTTATAGACGGTTCATAAAAGGTTTTTCTGTTATTACTAAACCACTATGTAACCTTTTATTGAAAGATATCCCGTTTGTTTTTGATGAAGAATGTATGAAAGCTTTTACCACCCTAAAACAAAAACTAATTGAGGCTCCTGTTTTACAATCACCAGACTGGTCCACCCCTTTTGAGATAATGTGTGATGCTAGTGACTATGCAGTTGGGGCGGTTTTGGGACAACGGGTGGATAAAAAGCCTGTGGCTATTTATTATGCAAGCAAAACTCTTTCTGATGCTCAGTTAAATTATACCACTACTGAGAAAGAGTTGCTTGCAGTTGTGTATGCATTGGATAAGTTTAGATCTTATTTATGGGGTAGCAAAGTTATTGTTTATTCTGACCACAGTGCTGTCAGGTACCTCATGGAAAAGAGGGATGCTAAGCCAAGGTTGATTCGTTGGATCTTACTGTTGCAGGAATTCGACCTTGAGATTCGAGACAAGAAGGGGAGTGAAAACGTGGTAGCCGACCACTTGTCACGGGTGGTGCATGAGACACAAGCACCGGAAGTAGAAATCAATGACACATTCCCAGATGAGCACTTATTATTTATTTCCACTAAACCATGGTTTGCTGACTTTGCTAATTATGCAGTTACAGGAACCACTCCAGAGCACTGGTCAAAGAGGAAGAAGCAACATTTTCTTTCTCAAGCAAAGTATTACATATTGGATGACCCATACCTCTTCAAAGTTGGACCAGACCAGCTCATCCGACGATGTGTACCGAATGATGAAGTTCAATGTGTGCTGAGCATGGTGCACACATCAGCGTGTGGTGGCCATTTCAGTGGTAAAAAGACGGGCCACAAAGTGCTTTCATGCGGCCTATATTGGCCTACCATTTTTAAAGATGCTTTTGAGTTCGCTAAAAATTGCTTAAGATGTCAACAGATGGGTAGCATCTCAAAACGGAACGAGATGCCCATGCAGCCGATTCTAGTTGTCGACATCTTTGATGTTTGGGGAATCGACTTCATGGGCCCATTCCCAAATTCATTCGGTAACTTGTACATCTTAGTGGCAGTGGATTACGTGTCCAAATGGATCGAAGCCATTGCCACCAAGACGAATGATCACAAAGTGGTGTGCAAGTTTGTCCAAAGTAACATCTTTACTCGCTTTGGAATCCCTCGTGTGATCATTAGTGATGGGGGATCCCATTTTAAAAAATTTTTACTTTGGCAAGCTACTTAAAAGTTATGGTGTAGACCACCGTATCGCGACACCGTATCATCCACAAACGAGTGGGCAAGTTGAGGTGTCCAATAGGCAGATTAAGGAAATTTTACAGAAAACTGTGCGACCCGACCGCAAGGACTGGTCCACTAAATTGGACGATGCTTTGTGGGCGTATCGCACTGCCAACAAAACGCCTATTGGAACCACACCTTATCGGTTGGTCTACGGGAAGGGGTGTCATTTACCTGTTGAACTTACTCATCGTGCCTTATGGGCTGTTAAACGGGTTAACATAGACTATGATGCTGCAGGAAAGGCAAGGAAGTTGGCATTGGGAGAGCTGGAAGAGTTGAGAAACGAGGCATATGAGAGTGCAGAGGCATATAAAGACAAAGTCAAGAAGGTGCATGATGCCAAGATCCGGTTGAAAAACATCGAGGTGGGTCATAGAGTTTGGTTATAAAATTCTAGATTGAAATTATTTCCAGGAAAGCTGAGGAGTAAGTGGACTGGACCGTATCTGGTCACACGTGTGGGGAACTATGGACATGTGGAGATTGAAGACTTTGATGATCATTTGAGGCAAGTGGTGAATGGCCAACGATTGAAACCGTATATTGAGCCGAATGACATCAATGGACCGGACAAACAGTCAGAGAGCTTCGCGTTAAGCACCCTGACTTATGATTCAGAATGAGCATTTGAGGTACAAGTCTGGCTGAAGACTAATAAACTTAGCGCTACCGGGAGGCAGCCCGGAATTTTTGTATATATCTTTTGTTTTTGTATATATTTCGTTTTAACCATTTGCAAGTTGTTGAAGCACGCCCGGTGTCTCACACAAGTGTGGGGAAGGTTGACTCGCTCAGAAATTGACAGACGTAAGGCCAACATAGCTGGCCGCACCTTACGCGAGTAAACATCCAAAACATTAAGCCCTTGACCAGAGCTTGACAACCGTAAGCCCCCTCCCATCTTCCGTAACCTACTGCGAGCACACCCCTTTTAACCCCAAGTCGAGCCGGTTCAAGTCTGAACCGGGTTTCAAGTTTGAACCGGGTCAAGCTTTCTAAAACTTATCAAAACCCTAATTCTCACCATCTATCATTCCTATTATCACCTTCTTCAACCTTTATCCCTCAAGAACACCATAACCCACCTAAATCTCTAACTTCTTCAAATCTTCACCAAATCACACAAATTTATAGTCCATCTCGCTTATTTTTTCGAAAGGAACAAAACCCTACCATTTGTTTCTCGTGATTTCGCCGCGTTTGAAAGCATTCTGCTCGAGCTTGAAGAACCCTAATTTTTCAAATTGGGGCTTTTCAATTTTAAAGCTTATTTGGTGTAATTGAAGCTTAATGTAACATCACACAATTTTTTTTTTTATATATATATATAGAACTCTCTCGTTTATTCATCCGATTCATGTTTACATTATCTTTCCCATCCATTTTATTAATTTTTTTGTTTAAATAATGACTTATAATCAATATTAAATTGGATTTTATTTTGATTTAAAAACGTTAAAAAAAATGTTTGCCTGAGCCAGGATTCGAACCCGAGTCCCTGGCGGGCTAAACCTTAACCACACCACACAAACCACTACACCATTTGGTGTTTTGTGATGTTAATTAAAACCAATTAAACTTAAACCCTTTCAAGGTCTCTTAGTCAAACCTGAAAAGTCAAACGTAGCCTCTTAGTCAAATCAAGTCAAAGTGTTAGTAAATATGGTCTCCTAGTCAAGTCAAAGTGTTAGTAAATATGGTCTTCTAGTCAGGTCAAAGTTGTTCCTAAATCTAGCCTAGTCATAGTAGTCCCTAATTACAACTACAATTTCTACACTATAAATACAATAGCCTACCATTCAACTCTTTATAACATTCAATAAAAAAAAACATTATTATCCCATCTCCCACATACTAAAGTTTTCATCCATCATTATCTCCTCTAGCTAGTTCCGAGTTTTCCAAGGCATTATTACTAAGTGTTTGCACGCTCAAGAAAACTCACGAACTCATTAAGCACCTAAGGTGAGTTTTACATAGCCCCTTTTCCATTTCACTATTTTGGGTGAAACATGTTACAACATTCAATTTACAATTCAATCATAAGTGTCTATGTGTTATTCTATGTTGCATTATGTCTTAAACATTACTATGGTAAGCACAATTATTCTAGCATAATCATTAACTCCGTACAAGCCAACGATACACAATGATAGAGCTATTGGACTGACAACCCCACCCGGATACGTTACCTCCTACATAGGTAGCGTGGGTGATTGTTATCGCAACATAAACGAGTGAACCATATGCGTATGGGATGGACCACAATATTCTAGTCACAAGGTTTGATTATGCACACGATTTACCGGGTAGTATTGTTTTCACATATGGACTAGACTTGCCATGACACTCGAATTGTACAAATTTTATTCAACATTCAAACCTATGTAATTCTCACCAACTTTTGTTGACCCAAAATATTTTCAAACTTAACATGTTTCAGGATATAGCTTGCTTGAAGATTAGAGTTAATGCTTGAAGATGTGTATCTAGTATTTTTCATTTTGATGTACAAATTCTTTTAGAACAATTGTATGTAATTTATGAAATCAATTAATGAAATTTATTATTTACCATGAGCTACTGAACAATCGTCAATACGTGACATCCCGATGTTTTCGCCATCGGTTGGGGTGTTACAGATTGGTATCAGAGCCATGGTTATAGGGAATTAGGTTATTAGAAAAATAATCTAGTCTATAACCATAGGATTATAACAAGTACTTGCTCCTTTTACTTGCAACTCTACTTGTTTCTATTCTCTACCTCTATCCTACTTCTTATCCCTACTTTAGTCCCTACAAGATGTTTGCTCTCCATAACTGGAACAAAATTCTCAGATCCTAACCTGAAATACCTTCTAAATCTCTTCAAAGCTCTATATTCTAATAACGAACACGTGCAATCTGGAAGGGTGAACGCCTGTATTCTGAGTTTTCTGTCTAGGACTGGCATTGCGCATAAATCCCAATCAGACGAGGGACTCGGATGCCTACCTGGGAATTCTCGGGATGAGTGTTCACTTATAGGCTAAAGCATGTCTTCACTATGTTATTAGAATCTAGAAGCTTTGATAAGTCAACGTTTTCGTTTATTCGTTTTAATTAATGAATAAATGATTACACTCACTTTCCTTAAAACTAAGCATTAAAATCTCAAAATTTTACAGCTTAAATCAATCCCATTTCCTAATCATATATGGATTTCACAATCACATTTCATCTTACCATCTTAGCCACATGTTTGATTATTTTCAACACCCTCCCCAAATCATATTATTTCATTTTCAACATGTTACATATTTCTAAACTGTAACCTCATAACCTGGGTAGACCCTAGCCCAACACTAAAGATTTCTTAATATTGTCAAAATTTTCATCACCTATAAACCATGGAAAATACATATTTTTATTATAAGATATCCTCAAACTTAATTTCTAAATCCAAATGTTTATTCATTTGCATTACAAAGGATTTTTGATATAATGTCACCTTGATCTATAAAACCTAACGTCGTGTTTAAAATCTTTGACTAAACTAAAATATTCTTATCTAAAGCCACTTAGTTTGTACTATTTAGCAACTTTTGTTTTATATAAGAAACCAGTTTTAAAAAGAAAAATGATAAGATCTTTCCATCCTCATGAACAAAATTTAATCTCCATTGCCACCTAATTATTTTCAACTTGTTCGAACTTTTACAATTTTTGGTATTTATCACAATCATGATCCAAACCCCACGATTTACACTGCTACATAATCTCCTTACTATAGAATAAACCCTTTATTAACTATTTTCATGTTGACTATCTTTCATAACCTTGATGATGCTTTGAGTTCTTCATCATCCTCTCAAGAACTAAATTCATATTCTTCACCTTCTGGAACATGAACTTGATCCCTATGATAATCAGACTATTGAAAACTTGATTGTTCGTTGCATCAAACTTGATTCTTAGTTATACATGAGGATTTGATTATCTACTTGAACATTTGATTATTCATGATACTTGAAAGCATGGAATATAAACTATTTGCTATAAACACACCTAGAGTCATTAATCTTGTCTAGGACAACTCTATTACAACTCGCATGCTATACTTGATGCATTTACAAACTTACTTACATGTATATATTACGAACTTGCAACTTATGTGTTAAATAAAAAACAATTGTTACACTTAATCAAACAACTGGTAGAGGATGAAGTACTTGCTCAACAGTTAGTAGAGTACCTAACAACCTGCTCAACGATTGGTAGAGTTCATCATGCCTGCTCAACAGTCGGTAGAGGTTCTAATAACCTGCTCAACGACTGGTAGAGGCTATCGCACCTGCTCAACAATCGGTAGAGGTTCCTACTCACTGACTGGTTGAGGTCTTCTCCTGCTCAACAGTTGGACTCATTTTTGGATACATTATACATGTAATTTGATACAAAGATTTATTAGACTCATTGATACAAAGATTCAATCACAAGGTTATTTTGCATTACTTACATATGTGTTTAGAGTCATAGAAGGACACAAAACCCTAATGTAAGGTAAATTGGTGATTGCGGTCCGAAACATAATCATGAATTTACAGGTACGTTAAGGTAGTGTGGAATTCTATCAAGGTTTTCGGTAGATAATCAATTATAAACTCTAGTTACCTAGTAGTTCATCTAGTCTTTCTATAGTCAATCAACTCATGCATTTCTTTCCTAACACTTAAGTTTAGTGTTTTGCTAGATTCTTATTCTCCTTGCTAGTTCAAATGAACCTAATCCAACCCTTAAAACTCACACATATCAAACCTTTTATCCAAATTATTCGAAACAGATTATTCTATTACCTATAAAATTATGTCGTGCCTTAACCCAGATTTTCCAAACCCCAGTTGACTTAATTTCTACCTAATCATCCTCAACCCTGTGTTTTTAATAAACTTCGAGACGAAGTTCCTAAAAGTAGGGGAGACTGTAACATCACACAATTTATATATATATATATATATATATATATATATAGAACTCCCTCGTTTATTCATCCTATTCATGTTTACATTATCTTTCCCATCCATTTTATTAATTTTTTTGTTTAAATAATGACTTATAATCAATATTAAATTGGATTTTATTCTGATTTAAAAACGTTAAAAAAAATGTTTGCCTGAGCCAGGATTCGAACCCGAGTCCCTGGCGGGCTAAACCTTAACCACACCACATAAACCACTACACCATTTGGTGTTTTGTGATGTTAATTAAAACCAATTAAACTTAAACCCTTTCAAGGTCCCTTAGTCAAACCTGAAAAGTCAAACGTAGTCCCTTAGTCAAGTCAAGTCAAAGTGTTAGTAAATATGGTCTCCTAGTCAAGTCAAAGTGTTAGTAAATATGGTCTTCTAGTCAAGTCAAAGTTGTTCCTAAATTCTAGCCTAGTCAAAGTAGTCCCTAATTACAACTACAATTTCTACACTATAAATCATAGTTGTCAAAGCGCCTAGGCGTACTCAAGGCGCATGGGCCGAGCCCAGAGCCTAGGCGCAAGGCGCATAAAAAACGACGGCTTTTTATAATTAATCGCATAGTATAAAATACATTTTTTAGGGATTCTAGAGATGTTTTAGGCTTGTTTAGGGCTACTTTAGGATGTTTTAGGGTTGTTTAGGAATTTTTCATGACTCATTTAGGATGTTTTAGTGGTTTATGCAACTTTTAGCCTGAATTTGGCCGGAAATTAGCCCCGATAGTGCGCCTCAGTGCCTAGGCGCGCGCCTCACAGGGCGCAGCGCACTTGGTGCGCCTCGAGCCTAAGCGCGCCTAGGCGCGCTTTTGACAACTATGCTATAAATACAATAGCCTACCATTCAACTCTTTATAACATTCAATAAAAAAAACATTATTATCCCATCTCCCACATACTAAAGTTTTCATCCATCATTATCTCCTCTAGCTAGTTCCGAGTTTTCCAAGGCATTATTACTAAGTGTTTGCACGCTCAAGAAAACTCACGAACTCATTAAGCACCTAAGGTGAGTTTTACATAGCCCCTTTTCCATTTCACTATTTTGGGGTGAAACATGTTACAACATTCAATTTACAATTCAATCATAAGTGTCTATGTGTTATTCTATGTTGCATTATGTCTTAAACATTACTATGGTAAGCACAATTATTCTAGCATAATCATTAACTCCGTACAAGCCAACGATACACAATGATAGATCTATTGGACTGACAACCCCACCCGGATACGTTACCTCCTACATAGGTAGCGTGGGTGATTGTTATCGCAACATAAACGAGTGAACCATATGCGTATGGGATGGACCACAATATTCTAGTCACAAGGTTTGATTATGCACACGATTTACCGGGTAGTATTGTTTTCACATATGGACTAGACTTGCCATGACACTCGAATTGTACAAATTTTATTCAACATTCAAACCTATGTAATTCTCACCAACTTTTGTTGACCCAAAGTATTTTCAAACTTAACATGTTTCAGGATATAGCTTGCTTGAAGATTAGAGTTAATGCTTGAAGATGTGTATCTAGTATTTTTCATTTTGATGTACAAATTCTTTTAGAACAATTGTATGTAATTTATGAAATCAATTAATGAAATTTATTATTTACCATGAGCTACTGAACAATCGTCAATACGTGACATCCCGATGTTTCCGCCATCGGTTGGGGTGTTACACTTAATACAACCGATATAAACATCAAAGGATGACGAAGTCAAAGTCATATGGTAGCAAGGATAAGGGGAAGGCACCCGAGTCTTCTTCCAATCCTCAACCAAGCGCTGCCAAGAAAAGAAAAACCACAGGTCAAAGCATAGTCATTTATGAGGAGGGTAGAGTGGAAGGTCAAGAAGAACAAGGAATTGCTGAGCAAACCATAAGAAAGCATGGGGATATACCATACAAGCTCGAATGGTCAAAGGGTCCACTTTGGAAAAGACCTCAAGCTTATCAACCAGAGCTATTCATGGCAAAGATGGGGCCACGTTGCGTTATCCTAGATAACATGTGCTTTGAGAGGGAGGTGCTTGAAGATGACTTTAATGCCATGGGGTTCATAGAGAAATTTAGAAACTTGGGTTGGGAGGCGCTGGTGGATTTCAAGGGGAATGCAACGGGAAGGGTTTATGTCGATAGTATTATGGCATGGCTAAGCACATTAGAGCGGGAAGAAGGGTCCAACCCCCCAAGGACAGTCAAACTCACGGGACGGGTTGGGGATAAAACTGCTGTGCTCTCGATTACTAAACTGAAACAGCTAACCAAGTTTGATTCAAAAGGGTTAGCTTTTTACGATTATGTGGGTGAGCGCGATTATTGGAAGCATCCTCATGCATTGGGGGATGAAGACACAATGAGAGCAACAATATTTCAACCAGGTACGGGTTCTTCGATGAAGAGGGATGACTTGAAGCCGATAGTCAGGGTGTTACTGAAGTTCGTAGTCACGAATATAGCACCCAGAGGAGGTGATATGGTGAATATGAGAATTTGGGAAGTGCCACTTCTGTATGCGATCATGACTGGGGAGTTGCCTTTCTCCTTTTGCCATTTGGTTATTATGCATGTGTGGAAGGGGAGGAATCTCAAACAACAAAAGATGACACCACATGCGAGGTTGTTGAGTGCTTTGTTGGAGAAGCAAGGGGCCATATTGGAGGATGAAGCACCCTACGTGAAAAAAACATATTATCTTCTCTTTCTCTAACCTGGCGTCAGCAGTTGAAAAATGGAAGTACAAAAGAACCAAATTGTGGCACAAGCTGGATATGGGCAACGGGAACAAAGTAAAGGTGCTACAATGGGGAAAGGAAGCACCAACAGGAGGAGAAATGGATGACGAGGACTCTAGTGATGAGGAGTTGGTCCGAAGGCAGGTAGAAGAGGGGGCAAGACAGCCGGTTGAACTGAATCAGCCGCAAAATGGGGCGGCCAAACATTCGTGGGGTGTTTTTGATGATGATATCTACGTGGTGAGTATGAAACCGCCATAGTATGATTCGTCGGATTCGTTTCAGCAGAGCCGCTATGATCAGAACTCCAGGATGGAAGAAACCCGCAGGAGGCAACATGAGCAGCTGATGAGAGCTGAACGAGTTCGTCACATCGAAGCGCAAATGGAATTAAACATGCAAGCATTTGATGAAAATCAATATAGGAGGCACTTGGATCTTTGTGCTGGGGTTCCTTACGTGGAGAATCCACCTTTCGTGGATTACAACACTATGCCACTACTTGGGCCAGGTGTGCCGAGGCCTCCATCGCCTCAGGTTCACGGGTCGATGTGGCTGCCACGGGAGTATACTGCTCCCCATTTTCAGAGCTCTTACCCATATCGGCCACCACCCTATCAGTACCAGTCCCAGCAGCAGCAGCCGCCTCAATCATCATCATCAGCATCATCATCATCATCATCACAGCAGCGTCAGGACCAAGGCTTGGGCAACATTTTTCACATGACAGAATTGTACCAGCTTTTGGGGGGATTTTATGGTGGACCACCTGGCCTATCTTACAGATGAGCACCCTCCTCTTAATCAGGTCATGTGTCGTTCCTCGCCTTGTATATTTTTGTACATTTGCAGTTATTTCTTTTTTTTTTCGTTTTTAGTATGTTTTGTTTGATTGTTTTGGGAATGTTAGTCCACCTGGGTTGGTAACATTGAAACTTGAATATGTCGAGTGAGAGAGGTTGTGAAAAGCATGAGACACCATACATTGGGGACAATGTATCCCAAGTGTAGGGATGGGGACCCGAGGGAAGTAAGGTGGATAGTTACCTTTGCAAGAAAAATGTGGAATTTTGAAACTTTTTGAAAATATTTTAATGAAAAATCTTGCAAAGTTGTCCTTTTTTTCTGCTTAATCAGGCACAAAAGCCAAATTTTCAATCACCAAAGAGTCTTTTGCCAAATGATGTATTGTAAAATACATCTATTTCCAGTGTAAAGTTTGTATAGTTTTCGAGTCATTTAGATAGTATTTTTATTAGTTTTAGGCTTGTACCGGTCTATTTTATTTAGTATAGGTTTTTATAGATTTTTATTAGTTTTGCGTCGTTTTTAGTACTTATTTATTTATTTTGTATTTTGTAGGTGTTCATAGACGTTGGAGCATAAACGAACAACTTTGATCAAGTCAAAAACACCCGAGTCTAAAGAGCCGAGTTATAATAATAATAATAATAACAATAATAATAATAATAATAATAATAATAAAACTACAATTGAAAATGTGACCTTTGTCACATGGGCTATGGCCCAAAAATCCAAATAAGAGAATGAGGCACATAATAGGCGAATAGATTGCTTGGAGGAGAATTCGAAGCAGACAATATTTATTCTTCGAAGCATAACAGCGGCAGAGATCATAATTCTTGGAGGGCGCTGCATATTATAATTGGAAGAGAGGTCGCACACAGGAGCAAATATTATTATAGAGGCAAGCCAGGGATCAAAGGTTCTAAGCCAGAGAGCGATTATTCGGGTGTCAATCATTCGGTTTTTTCGTTCCTTTATTATCTTTGTTCTATACAATGATTGCTGAATTTTTATTTGGCTTTGTTTCTCTTTTCAAGATGGTTTGTGGCTAAAACTTTTAATAACTATCTAGACCAAGACAAATAACTATGTTTTGATTTGCGTTTTCTATGGTTTTTGGAACTTGTTTTGGATTTATGATTCAGTAAAGATTTTGATTTCTCTAAATCTGGTGTATGTGCGTATCTATTATTTTTTGATTGTCACTTATTCACTCCACTTGCACTTTTGTGAATGTCTTTCATGTATGAGTGCTAGTTAGGTTGCAGACTTTGTGTAGCAACTAGTTTATGGTCAATAGTCGCGAGTTTACCATAGGAGTGATATTTGGTGGTTAGAAGATTTTAGGTATTCTTCCAAGTTCAATAGCTGTAAGGTGAGGACTTGTTGGTATGTCTAGGTTGTTAAATTGCTAGGTTAGAGGCTTTGTGAGAAGATCTGCCTAGTTTCCCTTTCAACTTTTGCATATCAAGTTAGATCCAGGCTTCAATAATTACCCCTTACACCTAGTGTAGTGAGGCTTTCGCGCTGTGAGGTAGATTGTCTAGCGGGTACTCGATCATAAGAGTTAGATAACCTGTGAGGGTTTGTACTCCAACCGGTAGTTTAACAGCACAACAATATTCTAGGGTTTCCCCTTGAGAAGGGTCGAGGGTGTCTAGTTTATTCTTGATGTTTAGTATTTTAAGATCCCGGTTCCAAATTAGTTCCATAACCATAGAAGCTTATCAGGCATAGTTAGGAGTCTGGTCTAGGTAGTGTCTTGTCATCATCTGAATTCAGCTCAGCCAAGTTCGTGTCTCTAGTTCAGTTTAGTTTGTTTTAGTTAACCTTTATTTTTCTTGAATTTAGTTTTTAGTAAACCCCCCTTTAAAATAATAGATAGTTTTATTTCAGTTTTAGATAAGTAATCGAGTCTAGTTTTCGTTTTCCATTAGAGTCTCGTGGGTTCGATATCCGGACTTACTTTAGCTATACTAGAGTCGATAGGTTCACTTGTCTGTCAGTAGTTTAGTTTTAGAGAGTCTAGAGTATTACTAGGTGTCTAGTTTTAGGTTTAATTTAGTTATTTTTATTAAAATACTTTTAGCACATCAAGTTTTTGGCGCCGTTGCCGGGGACTCTTGGCGATTGCGTTAATTAGCTTCGATTGAACCTATCTGAAATATTTGTGCTATTTTTTTTATTTCACTTTTATTTTATTTTGAGTCTAAGCTTGAGGTTTGTGCTTCTTCCCCGAGTTTATCTAACTCTAAGTTTACCATCCCATTTAGATCACCTAGTCCACCACCTACCCATCCCCAAATGGCCGAACGTCGCACTGTCCACCAACAATCCACCCAAGGTTTTACGGGAGCTAACTCTCCTATTATCGCCCCAACCATCCACAATGAGGGGTCCTGGAAGATACCCTCCTACATCATGACGGAAATTGCTAACAATTGTCAATTCCACGGCCGTGATGATGAGGATGCCCCGGCCCACATTGCCCGACTGACTCGCATCCTAGCCACATTTAAGCTGCAGGGTGCCCCAGAGGATGCTAAGTTCCTCCATTTGTTCCCTTTTTCCCTTGCTGGTCGAGCCGCCACTTGGCTTGACTCTCACCCTACTGACACTTCCGCTACTTGGGATGCCCTTAAACAAGCCTTTCTGAATAAATACTTTCCACCTAGCAAGGCTTCCCGACTTCGCGATCAGATCCATTCATTCCGAATGGAACCTGATGAGCCATTATCTTGCATGGGAGCGGTTCCAAAACCTGCTTAGCAAGTGCTCCCAGCATGGTCTGACTGATTGGGCCCTTGTAGAGAAATTCTACAATGGCTTAACTTATAAGGCAAAGTACCGTTTTGATACTTCTGCAGGCGGCCACCTGATGAGTAAGAAAACTACGGCCGAATGCAATGACCTATTTGAAAGTTTTGCCCAGACAGACCATGAGCAGCGAGTCCTACTTAGGAATTCTACTCCTGCACCTAGTACTACCTCACCCGCACAAGGTGGTCACCAAGTTACATTGGATGCTAGTGTGGTCGCTGCTTTAGACGCACTAACTAGGGAAGTGAAAGAGTTGAAAATGAAATCTGAAAAGTGTGAGATGTGTAGGGGTGGTCATGTTACTTCTGAATGCCCCTTGATTCACCAGGAGGGACAGGCGGATTTTGTAGGAGGTCAGTATCGGGGGGAGAATAACTCTTATAGAAATTCAGGTGGGGATAGCGGGAATGGTTTGGGTAAAATAGAAGAGCTTTTAACCCAGCTGGTGGCTAAAGATGCCAACACACAGAAAACTCTAGCAGAACATGACATGTTGAAAAATCACCACTCTGCATTCTTAGATCTTCAGCGTACCGTTGGTGATATTGTTAAGCAGTTGGATGCTATGGCTCTAGGCCAATTTTCAAGTAGTGCTCAGGCAAACCCGAATGCCCACGTTAAGGCAATCACCACGTGTAGTGGTAGGACGTTAGAGAGTCCTAGAGCACCGGTTGAGGAGGAGGAAGAACCGGTGATTAGAGAGATAGAGCTAGAGGCTCCTAGTAGGGTGCAATCTAGGCAAGGCCCAGTAAGTACAGCACCAAACAGTGAGTCTCGGGTTGAGAAGCCAGTAGTTAGGCCACGGAATGTTAGGCCGAGTCCTGAGATTGATCCTGCCCATGTTCCTTACCCTGCCCGCATTAGGAATCAAAAGTATTATAAGGAATATGGCCACTTCCTAGACATGTTTAAGCAACTTAAGATCAATCTCCCGCTCATCGAGGCTCTCCAGCATATGCCTAAATACGCAAAGTTCCTAAAAGACCTTCTGACACGGAAGGATAAATTGGGAGAGCTGTCGACTGTTCCGCTTACTGCTGATTGTTCTGCGGTGGTTCTGAATAAGCTACCGGAGAAATTGACAGACCCGGGCATTTTCACAATCCCGTGTTTGTTTGGTAGCGATGTTCAGCACCACGCGTTGGCTGACCTAGGCGCTAGCATCAATTTGATGCCTTATTCTTTGTA
The DNA here is from genome assembly GCA_030844895.1 of Ambrosia x helenae. Taxonomy (NCBI): domain Eukaryota; kingdom Viridiplantae; phylum Streptophyta; class Magnoliopsida; order Asterales; family Asteraceae; genus Ambrosia; species Ambrosia x helenae. Next base: position 57,727,016 of record CM061227.1, read on the forward strand.
TGAGAAGCTAGGCTTGGGTAAACTTACCCCAACGCGCATGACACTGACGTTAGCAGATAAGTCTGTTAAATATCCACGGGGCATCATAGAGAACTTGCTTGTTAAGGTAGATAAATTTGTGTTCCCCGTGGATTTTGTGGTTCTCGACATGGAAGATGACGATTGAGTTCCACTTATTTTGGGACGCCCTTTTTTATGTACCGCGAAGGCATTGATTGATGTCTTTGATGTTAAGATCACACTTCGGGCGGGGGATGAAACCGTTGTCTTTGATGTCTCAAAATCTAGACCTAAGCTGAGTGAGAGGTGTGAGAATGTCTTCTGTGTTGATGATTCCTTAGGACTACCGCCATTAGAGAAGCAGGAGGAAGATAGATCTAGGTCTGAAGATGTGGTAAAACCTAAGTGTGGGGATAGTTCATTGATATGTAAATTTCACTACAAATCCCAAATGCATCAGGGTTTTAAGGCGAGTAAGAAGAGGTTTGATGAGCTAGAGAGGCTGAGAGGTTGCAGGATGAGCTTGTACGTGAGAGCCCGGTTTGTTAGTTTCGGGGGTGATGTGGATCTTAAGGATCCCCCGTAGGTTTTGAGGAGTGTTGAGGATAGTTCTTGGGTACAATCCCAAGTGTAGAGTTTGTAAATTTATTTTTATTTTTAGCCTTTCATTTATTTTATTTTATTTTATTTTATTTGTGGTTCGGTATTATGCTCGGGTTTTGTTTGTTTCATTTTGCGCAGGTTTGGATTGCACCGCCCGTACTCAATCTCCATTCGGGTGATTCCGGAGCTGTTAACATTTATCAAGGCAAACCCGAGAGTTTATTATTGTGTCAGAGCCGATCGCGAATGAAATGCTATACGATCGAGCTGGATTGGACTAGAGTTTTTGGAGATTACGCGTTAATAATCCAGCTAAGTCCTTTCCAATTTGCCATTCTCTTTTTATTTTTGTATTCGGAATTTATTTATTTATTTATCTATTTTTTTTTTTTGTTTTGAGTCATTTTCTATTCCTACATTGAGGGCAATGTAGAGTTTAAGTGTGGGGATGGAAACTGTCGTCTAGTCTGTAGATAGGGTCGTTTTGAGTCAAAAAAAAAAAAAAAAAAAAAAAAGAAAAAAAATGAAAAAAAAAGTCTCTGATTTTGAAGTTTGCATTATATAAAATATGGAAAATGATTGGTAAAGTTAGGTGTCTGGTTTTCAAATAGTATTTATAATAAGAGATAAAAAATTGATTGAAAACGTGTCTGATTTGGGATATGTGGGTAGGCTCGGCCGGTAGAAAGGTTTCCTTTGAAAAGTAATAAATTAATTATGTTAGGCTATTTTATGAGTTCTCAACTAGGAAAAACGGGGAGACCGTAACCGCCAAAAATAGTATAAGAAACACCGTTATAAGTAGAAAACCGTTAGAATTTCTAATCACTAAAAAAAATTAGAAATCAAAGCAAAAATGCTGAAGCTTAAGGTGCCTGGCCACTGGGATAGCGACTTGGATTGGTCACACCCTCTGAGTTAAGTATGCCGGAAAAAAAAGTGATTTTAAATTCTCTTGGTTTTCTACATAAGATGGTTGGGAAATGGTCAATTGGTCGTTCCTTTAACTTCATAAGCTTGAGGCGGGATTAGGAGGAACTGTAGCTTCCTTCGAGTGAGACCCTAGATAGACTAATCAACATGAACTTAACATAAATAAAAAGGGGCTTGGAAACCGGTGTGGGTTTAAGAGGATCAATATACCTGCAATCGCAATCAACACGTTAGTAGATTATTAATTAAGTAACCTATGTTTTGAAACTGGATGTAAACCTAACTGTGATTCCATAGCATAATTCTTTTTCAGGGACGAAAAAAACATAAGTGTGGGGATATTTGATGTATTGTAAAATACATCTATTTCCAGTGTAAAGTTTGTATAGTTTTCGAGTCATTTAGATAGTATTTTTATTAGTTTTAGGCTTGTACCGGTCTATTTTATTTAGTATAGGTTTTTATAGATTTTTATTAGTTTTGCGTCGTTTTTAGTACTTATTTATTTATTTTGTATTTTGTAGGTGTTCATAGACGTTGGAGCATAAACGAACAACTTTGATCAAGTCAAAAACACCCGAGTCTAAAGAGCCGAGTTATAATAATAATAATAATAACAATAATAATAATAATAATAATAATAATAATAATAATAATAATAATAATAAAACTACAATTGAAAATGTGACTTTTGTCACATGGGCTATGGCCCAAAAATCCAAATAAGAGAATGAGGCACATAATAGGCGAATAGATTGCTTGGAGGAGAATTCGAAGCAGACAATATTTATTCTTCGAAGCATAACAGCGGCAGAGATCATAATTCTTGGAGGGCGCTGCATATTATAATTGGAAGAGAGGTCGCACACAGGAGCAAATATTATTATAGAGGCAAGCCAGGGATCAAAGGTTCTAAGCCAGAGAGCGATTATTCGGGTGTCAATCATTCGGTTTTTTCGTTCCTTTATTATCTTTGTTCTATACAATGATTGCTGAATTTTTATTTGGCTTTGTTTCTCTTTTCAAGATGGTTTGTGGCTAAAACTTTTAATAACTATCTAGACCAAGACAAATAACTATGTTTTGATTTGCGTTTTCTATGGTTTTTGGAACTTGTTTTGGATTTATGATTCAGTAAAGATTTTGATTTCTCTAAATCTGGTGTATGTGCGTATCTATTATTTTTTGATTGTCACTTATTCACTCCACTTGCACTTTTGTGAATGTCTTTCATGTATGAGTGCTAGTTAGGTTGCAGACTTTGTGTAGCAACTAGTTTATGGTCAATAGTCGCGAGTTTACCATAGGAGTGATATTTGGTGGTTAGAAGATTTTAGGTATTCTTCCAAGTTCAATAGCTGTAAGGTGAGGACTTGTTGGTATGTCTAGGTTGTTAAATTGCTAGGTTAGAGGCTTTGTGAGAAGATCTGCCTAGTTTCCTTTTCAACTTTTGCATATCAAGTTAGATCTAGGCTTCAATAATTACCCCTTACACCTAGTGTAGTGAGGCTTTCGCGCTGTGAGGTAGATTGTCTAGCGGGTACTCGATCATAAGAGTTAGATAACCTGTGAGGGTTTGTACTCCAACCGGTAGTTTAACAGCACAACAATATTCTAGGGTTTCCCCTTGAGAAGGGTCGAGGGTGTCTAGTTTATTCTTGATGTTTAGTATTTTAAGATCCCGGTTCCAAATTAGTTCCATAACCATAGAAGCTTATCAGGCATAGTTAGGAGTCTGGTCTAGGTAGTGTCTTGTCATCATCTGAATTCAGCTCAGCCAAGTTCGTGTCTCTAGTTCAGTTTAGTTTGTTTTAGTTAACCTTTATTTTTCTTGAATTTAGCTTTTAGTAAACCCCCCTTTAAAATAATAGATAGTTTTATTTCAGTTTTAGATAAGTAATCGAGTCTAGTTTTCGTTTTCCATTAGAGTCTCGTGGGTTCGATATCCGGACTTACTTTAGCTATACTAGAGTCGATAGGTTCACTTGCCTGTCAGTAGTTTAGTTTTAGAGAGTCTAGAGTATTACTAGGTGTCTAGTTTTAGGTTTAATTTAGTTATTTTTATTAAACTACTTTTAGCACATCACCAAACATGAAAGTACGAGATCCCCAATCATGGTTGTCCCTTTAAGTTTCATGAGAGTATTTCTGGAGAGCGTTTTTAGAGGAAATGAAAAGAGATGCCTAACTAGGGGTAACCTGCTTATAGGACTTGCATATGCTACATGTCGGCAGCCTATTTCCCTACATTGTGAGACTTTGAGCCTACTAGATATTTAGTGATATAAATGTTTCGTTTCATGAGAGTAGGCCAAATGCTTCTTAGTTGCAGAATTTGTGTAATTCGATACATGCTAAAGCTTTAGGCAAAATATGCACATAGATGAGAAAGGCAATGTAGGAACCCACTCGTTTGTTGATACCCTTGTGTTGTCTGTGTTGACCCGTTTGTTAAACATTACCATTAGTAAACCATGTTGAGCCTAAACCTTTCAATTGTTAAACCTACATGATCACCTGTTGGATCAGTTTGCTCTTTTATGCTAAGTAAGAACTTGCTATCTTGACACTTAAGTGTTTAGCAAGTCCTTGTAAATCAGATTATAAGCACAGCGGAATGTTATAAGTTAAAGCAACACTTTCTACACTAAGGCAGAGTTGTAACTCCCCCTTGATGTTTGAAACTAATGAATGACAAAGTATTTATTATGAATCTAAGCTTGTAAATGAGAATTAGATACTTAGACAGATTCACAATAAATACAGAAATGGAATAGAACAGTGAGAGTGTTTGAAGGATTTTTCTATTAAAATCAATGTCTAAAATAGAAGGTTGAAGCCTCCTATTTATAGACGTTTACATGCATGTATCTTGCCCAATAAGCAAGTACAGAAACTACAGAAACAAGTTGCACAAGTTGCAACATTGAAAGAAACAAATACAGCTAAAAGTAATATTAAACAACAAACTACTGATGCAAAAAGGCGGTGGGAAATATCTAATGCTAAGTGCTGATGAAGGACAACTACTGAAGAGTAGTTTTGTCTTCAGTACTTCTGAAGTGAACTTGTCTGGTTTGGACTTCAGAACTTCTGTAACTTCAGCACTTCTCATATCTTCTAATCAGCAGTTTCTTGTCTTCTCTTCAGTACTTCTATACTTAGCCAAAATGACAGAAGTGAATTAGACTAAGGTTTACAAAAGTGGTTTCACCAATCCTCTTTGTCCTAACAATCTCCCCCTGGATTGATGAAGCCAAAACCTTACTAATTCCTTATGTGTTTCTTCTGTCTTAAACAATCTTCCATATCTCTTTGTACATGGTGTTCTTGAGCTGGTTGTACTGACCATCAGATAGAGATCCTCTCTGTGGTTCTAGATGTTGAATTGTGAGCAGGTCTTGTGTTGACAGTTTCTTCAGATCACTGATCTTCTTGTAAGCCCTGCTTGAGAGGTCTCTTCTTGTCAACAGTACTGAGTTGTTATCAGTAAGTGACCATATGATGATAGGGATCTTTGACTTGTTAAAGTCAGAAGAATAGGGAACCAGACTTGTCCCTTGGGTTGATGGTCCTGAGTGCTGGATGTCTTCAGTTTCAGATAGCCTCAGGTGGGATTCTCTTCCTTGTTGTTGTTGTTGCATATCAGGCATCTGAACAGTTGGGAGATGGTGTTCGGTCACTACTTTGGTATGCAGCTTTTCTTTGATTGTCTTTTGTATTTGATAAGCAAAAGTGGAAGGATCCCTGAACTGTGTTAACAGAGGTTTCTCCTCAATGTCAAAATCTGAATGGACTACTGAACTTCCTTCAAGTAGTACCATTTTAAAATCAGTTTTGACATTGTCCTCTGTCTTCTTCTTCTGAGTAGCAGATCTTCTAGATGCACCAGAAGTTCTAACTACTGATCTTGAAGGATCAGCAGTTTGAAACTTCTCAGGATTTGCAGCCTTGGCAGCCAAGTATTTTCTATAAGTATCCATCAGTCTTTCTTCTTTCCATCTGGATACTGAGGCTTTTGAACCATATCCTTCTGCTACTAACTCTTCTATTATCTGGGCTCTCTTGGCCTTTCCATCTTTGCTTGTGGCCACTTTGTTTGCAAGCAGTTGTGCTCTTCTTGTCAGCTCTTGCATAGAGAGTCCTTTGAGTGTAAAGGCTTTAGTCTTGCTGTTCTTGGTAATATAAGACACCAGTTGTTGTCTTTTATCCTGTTCAGCAATCTCATCAAGGCTAGCCTGCCTTTGTAGTTCAGCTGCATAAGCCTGAAGTTTTTCTTCATGGCTTAAATCCAAATCATCCCTTTCTTCCAGAGATTTCCAAATCTGATCTTCTCTGGCCTTCTTGTTGGCTGCAATTAAGCTCTTCTCTAATAGTTCAGCTGATTGAGAGATAGGAGAAGGGTTTAATACAGTCATTGTTGTAACAGATGTAGGCCTGATGGGATCAGATGTTGGTTGAATGGGAGCAGTGGTTCTGGAAGGTTCAGTTGTTTGAGGTTGGGAAGTGTTAACTTCTGATGTGCTGACAACTGCTGATGGTTTGTCAGCTACTGAAGGATTGTCTTCAGTACTTTCTGATTCTTCATCAGAAGTTTGATCATCAGAAGTTTCTTCATTGTGCCTTAGGGATTCTTCAGATGTTTGGGTCTCATCTTCTTTCTCTGCAGCTTCAATTTCTTCTATTGAGACACCAAACTGTTTGGCCAATTTTTCTTTCCTGGCCTGATCTTTCTGATCTCTTTCAAGGAGTGCCACTCTTGCCTTTATCCTGGTTTGGAATGACTCCTTAGGTTCCCTGATCTTCTCCCCCTTTTTGGATTCATCAATTGTAACCCTTGAAGCAGAGGGTTGGGAGAATTGTCCCTGAAGATGAGCAATCTGTTTGCTGTTGAATTCTATTTTGTTGGACAGATCGTTCATCTTTGTCTTGATCACTCCAAATTGGTTCTTGATGGACAGCTCCAAGTCAGCTGTATATGTTTGGAAGTGATTTCTGATGAGTGTATTCATCATGTGGTACAGGGGACCCTCTGGGCTGCATAGCTGGTTCAGGTCTATGCTTGTTTGCCCAGGGAATTGGGTAGGCATTTGCTGTGAAGGGGGTGTTTTTGGGAGATCCTCATGTTGTACAGAGGATGCCACTCTAGGGGTTTTAGGGATTGAGTGGGCTTTAACCTGTGCAGAGGTGACTGGCTTCTTGAGCCTGGATACCTTTGCAACAGGACCTTCAGAAAGTGCCGTCAATTCAGTAGTTTGAGTGTGTGAAACATCATCCAAACTAATGGAATCATCTGAATCCCTGATGTTGTCCTCAATGAGGGCTGTCTCAGTTAAATCATGAGCTGAGCCCAACTCAGTTCTCTCATGAACCTCTTTTTCTTGGTACTGAGGATTTCCTACTTCAGGCATTAAGCCTTCATCAGTAGTTGCCACATCTGAGGTCTTAGCTATGTTACTTCTGTCCTCAGATCCACCACTGGGTGGTAACTGAGTAGTAGCAGCCTCAGATGCCCCAAGAGTCTCTAAAATTGGGCTTAAAGACTCTGGTCCACCCTCATCTCTTGGGATAGGGCTAGAGATGTCCATATCCATGTCTGATGTAGTAGTTATGTCCCCTGTTTGTTGTGGTTGTAGGGGACTGACATGATCAGATGGGACATTCTCTTTTAGCCCAGAGAGAAGTTTGGCAATTTCTATTGCCTCTTGTTCAGAAATTTGTGGGGTTGGTTCAGTAGTTTGGGCAATAGGTGGTGAAAGTTGTTGTTCAGCAGTTTCAAAAGAAGAGTGTGATTGATATGTTTTTCTAAGTCTTTTTCTTTTGAATAAAACAATGATGGGTGCTCTTGGTGGGGTTTGAGATGGATGAGACTGAGAGGGTGTTTCAGTCTCATCTATTTGAAGAGCAGAATGCTCATGAGCAAGTTCAGGCATCTCAACCTCCTGAACAGCTTTTCTTTTGGGTTGGTGGGGTGCAGTTTTTGTTGGCTTGGGCTTTTTGGCTTTTGGTGGTGTGAGTTTGGAAGATGTGGGCTTCAGGGGGACTTGTTGTTGTTCTCCCTGATCATCTTCTGGCCAGGCAGCCGGTTTGTTATGCCTTGAGTATGCTTGTGATGTTAAAGGATTTAAAGTTGAAATTTTTCCCACAAGCACCTCATTACCCAGTTCCCCTATTATGCATTGCATAATGAACCTTGGGTATAACAAAAACTTTTTCTTGGTATTATTGTGATGTAACACCAACTCATTGAAAAATAGTTTTGATGCCCTGAATTTTGTTTCATTCACAATGGAATGAAATATTGGTTGAAAAGTGGAGGGCATCTGGTCATAAGACCCTGTTTTTGGACTCAAACACATAATTATATAATGAAACAAAAGTTTGTATTTTGGTTCAAAATATTTTTTGAATATTGTAGCATGGGAGAGAGTACCTTGATAACCACACTCAGTCATGGTTAGATGAATATCAGTGTTAGCAACATGGTCAGGGGCAGTTACATCATCCAGACCCAGTCTTGTTGCTAGTGTGGCTGGTGTGATGGTCAGTTGTTTCCCTTTTATCTTTGAGTTGAGGGAAATGACCTCATCACCCATTGTAACCGTCTCAGCATTTGCCCAGAACTCATTCAGAGTTTCAGTGTGAATTGGTGGGTTTATTGTGAGAGCAGTAAAGTATTGGGATTTGACGACAAGATCAATGATCTCATCGTATTGGGACCAGCCTTCTTGTTTTTCAAGAAAGGCTCTTTGATTGTGTCCCTGTTTTAGAACTAGAGCCATGTGGTTTGGGTTTTTGATCGAACAGTGGATTTTGCAGGTATAGGTTGAGAGAGTTTTGAGAGAGAAGGAGGGATATTTTTGAGTTTGAAAGGATAAGTGTGTAGAAAAGGTATTTATTAGAAGTTTTAACCGCTTGAATCTTCTTTATTAGAAGTTTTAAAACCGCCTTTGGTTAAAAATCTCTTTATCAGAGGTTTTAAACTGATTAGGTCAAACCTCTGATGATGGGAAAAGTCAGATTTGCCCTTTTGACTTAAACTGCTGATGAAGGATTACTTCATCAGTAGTTCCCATTTTCTCTTCAGCAGTTTTAACATCTGATGAGAAATGTTTTTATAAATACTTTATTCATAACTTCTGAAGTTTATTTTATCAGAAGTTACACACTTTTTCAGAAAATTATCCCTGTACTGATGATTTTTGTTCATCAGTAGTTTCTCTCAAACTGATTTTGTTTTTCAGAAGTTTTGTTTCAAACTTTTGTCATTTGTAAGTGAAAACCAGAAAAAAGATGAAAAAGGTTAACTTGAAATCCACCAAGGTAAACAGGATGGAATCAAGGATGGAAAAAGGAAAAAGAAAATTTTGATGTTTTATGCATAACAGTAGTGATTGATGTAGAAGTTTGATGTAGAGTTGGGTAGCATCAAGTGTTAACTTGGATTCTAACTGATATGCATAAAAATAAAAATAAAAATAAAAATAAAGTAAACACTTACAAATTTAGCATTCCAAGCATGGATACTAACTTCTGAAATGTTGATGTGTCAAGGGGCTTAGTGAAGATGTCAGCTATCTGATTAGCTGTTGCTACATGCTTCACCTCAATCTTGCCTTTTTCATAGCAATCTCTTATGAAATGGTACCTGATCTCAATATGTTTAGTTTTTGAGAACTGTACCGGATTTTGAATGATGCTAATGGCAGATTTGCTGTCTACAAACAAAGGTGTCTTGGTCTCTTTGATTCCATAATCAAGAAGTTGATATTGGAGCCATTGTATCTGTGATGTACAACTTGCAGCTGCAATGTATTCAGCTTCAGCAGTTGAAGTTGCAACAGATGTTTGCTTCTTTGATTGCCATGACACTAGACAGTTACCCAGGAATTGACAACCACCAGATGTTGACTTCCTAGTCATCTTACACCCTGCATAGTCACTATCTGAAAAAACTGATAACTTGGTATTGCTTGAAGCAGGATACCAAATTCCCAGTGTTGGTGTTCCTTTCAGATATCTGAAAATTCTTTTGACTGCTATAAGGTGTGATTCCCTTGGTGCTGATTGATATCTAGCACAGACACATGTTGAAAACATAATATCTGGTCTAGAAGCAGTTAAGTATAAAAGGGAACCTATCATGCATCTGTACATGGTTTGATCAACCTGTTTTCCTTGATCATCAGGTTCAACTTGTGTGATTGGTGTCATGGGAGTGGAACATGATTTACAGCCATTTAAAGAAAATTTGTTCAATAATTCTTTAACATATTTTGATTGATGTATAAAAGTTCCATTTGTTTGTTGTTTGATCTGCAGTCCTAGAAAGTACTGCAGTTCTCCCATGGTACTCATCTCAAATTTTGATTGCATGAGTTTCTTAAAATCATCACACAGTTTTGTGTTTGTTGAACCAAAGATGATATCATCAACATAAATTTGAACAAGTAAGACATGATTTCCAACATGTTTAATGAAAAGTGTTTTATCAATGGCACCTCTTGTAAAGTTATTTTTGAGTAAAAAGGTGGAGAGTGTATCATACCAGGCTCTTGGAGCCTGTTTGAGCCCATAAAGAGCTTTATCCAGTCTGTACACCCACTCAGGATGAGAAGGATCCTCAAACCCAGGTGGCTGACAGACATACACCTCCTCTTTGATTTTTCCATACAAAAATGCACTTTTCACATCCATTTGATAAACCTTAATTTTGTTGGAAATGGCATAGGCCAGAAATAACCTGATGGCCTCAAGCCTTGCAACTGGAGCAAAGGTTTCATCATAGTCAATTCCCTCTTCTTGAGAGTACCCTTGAACTACCAGTCTTGCCTTGTTCTTGATTATCATACCAGCTTCATCTTGTTTGTTCCTGAAAACCCATCTTGTACCAATTGGTTGCTTGTTTTGAGGTAAGGGACAGATTTCCCAGACCTGTTGCTTGTTGAACTGAAGCAGTTCATCTTGCATAGCTTGCATCCAATTATTGTCTTTGAGGGCTTCCTGGTACTTCTTTGGTTCCAACTGTGAAATAAAGGCTGAGAATAGGCAAAAGTTGGAGAGCTGGTTTCTGGTCAGAACACCTGTAGCTATATCACCCATGATTTGATCAAGTGGATGATCTCTGTGTTCAATCAGTTGTTGTAAACCACTGACAGGTGTAGGTGGCTCTTGTTCTTCAAACAAACTACTGAGGTCTATAATATCTGGTTCAGCAGTTTGAGCTTCTTCAGTAGTTGCAGGTGCTGAAGCAGATGTTTGAGTTTGGCCTTCAGTATTTGTTTGATCAGAAGTTTGAAAAACTTCTGATGGTGTTGTAGTTGACTTAATGACTGTTTGAGGAGTCCATGGTGCATGATCCTCATCTTCAAACCTTTGATCACCATAATAAGTAGGTTTGGAAGAAGTAACAGTCTTTTCAGGTCCAAAGTGAAAGTTGTCAAGGTCAAAGAGTTCAGCAGGATGTGCTGGAATAAGAGTGTGTTTTGACTCATTGAACTTGACATTGAATGTTTCTTCTACTATCTTGGTGTGAGAATTAAAAACCTTGTAGGCTTTTCTAGTTGAAGAGTAACCAAGAAAGTAACCTGAGTCAACTTTGGCAGCAAACTTTGAAATAGATTCCTTGATGTTCAAGATGAAACATTGACACCCAAAAGCCCTGAAAAAGGAGATTAGGGGCTTCATGCCATGAAGAACTTCATAGGCAGTCTTGGAATGTCTCTTGACCACAAGAACTCTATTCTGAACATAACATGATGTGTTAACTGCTTCTGCCCAAAAGTATAATGGCAGTCCAGAATCAGCTAACATTGTTCTTGCTCCTTCTATCAATGTTCTGTTCTTCCTTTCTACTACACCATTTTGTTCAGGAGTTTTGGGAACACTGTATTGTCTAATAATCCCTTTAGACAAACAGAATTCATCCAGAGTTTTGTTCCTGAACTCTGTCCCATTGTCACTTCTAATGGTTTTGACAGATAGAGAATATTGTTTCTCTACTTGTAGAATGAAGAACTTGATGATTTCAGCAGCCTCATCCTTGGAAAATAAGAAGAATACCCATGTGAATCTTGAGTAGTCATCAATGATGACTAAGCAGTACTTCTTTTTACCAAGGCTCATAATCTTGACAGGTCCAAATAAGTCCATATGGAGTAGTTGAAGACATGCAGTTGTTTTTGATTCTTCAATAGACTTATAGGAGGACTTATGCTGTTTTCCCTTTAAACAGGATACACAGTGTTCTTGACACTGGTATACTTTCAAAGGTAGACCTCTGACCAAGCCCATTTTTGTGACTTTATTTATGGTTTTAAAGTTCACATGGCCAAGTCTCCTGTGCCAGAGATCTGTTTCTGAAGTTGATGCCCTTGAGAAGAAACAGGCAGTGTTGTTCAATACTTTGTCTTTTTCAATGTCCACTGCATAGACATTGCCACATCTTTTGGCAATCAGCAAAGTATGATCTTCTATAATCTTCTCTATCAACTTCTGGCCTTCTGGTGAGATGATCTTGCATGCTGTCTTTGTGAAAAAGGAAGAATATCCTTTATCACACATTTGTGATACACTCAGCAAGTTGTATTCAAGGTTTTCCACCAGATTGACCTTGTCAAACTGTATTTTGCCAGAGGAGACATTGCCATGTCCTAGCACATATCCCTTGGCATTGTTCCCAAAGGATACAGATCCTTCTCTTTGGCTGATAAAGTTGTTTATCAGGTATCTGCATCCAGTCATGTGCATAGAGCCTCCACTATCAACATACCAAATGCTGTTTAAGCCCTGGAAACTCTCTGCACATAAAAGCAAATTAGTTAGATTTGGAAACCCAAGCCTGTTTGGCTTTGGGTTTGCTCTTGAGAACAGTTACAGTTTGTTCTTGACCAGGTTGAGAAATCCATGTCTTTTTGGCAATGGATTTTTCATGAAGAACCATGGTGGTATCCTTTTTAGGACCACCATCAACCTTGGTCATCAGTAGTTCTACCATGTTCTTTAGATTTTGAATCTCAGCAGTTTGTGAAACTGCTGATGATTCTGGTCTAACTACTGACAAGGAATTTTGAGAAAAAGATTTTGGTTGAGATTTTATCTTTTTCTGAGAAAAGGTGTTTTCAGGTTGTTGTTTCTTGGGTTTAAAGACTTTTTCATAATCATTTCTGATTTGATTTCCCACAACCTGTTGTTTAAATTTTTGATTGAACTGAATTCCTTTTCTGTATCTACAAAATTCAGTTTTGTGGTTGAACAGGCCACAAATTTCACATTCTTTTGCCTTTTGTTTTTGATCTAAAGGCAAATTTCTGACAGTTGTGAAAAGATTTTGCTCATCAGTAGTTTTCAGGGTCTCAACTTCTGAAGTAGATGAAACTACTGATGGCTTGTTGTCAGTTTTTGTAAATACTTCTGAAGTACTTTCTTTAAAAATGCCAGGATTTCTGTTTAGAAAGTTTTCATGGAAAGATGTGCATTCTTTCCCTTCAGAAGTTTCATTTGAAACAATTCTTCTCCCATCTTCAGTAGTTTTGGGAGAAAAATCTGTTGGTGTTTCAACATGATGGTATCCTATGCCAAACTTAACATTTGAAGCACTTTGTTTGTTTAGCAATAGTTGATACCCCCTACAAGATTCCACCCATTTTTCACAAGTGATCCTGGTGTCAGCAAGCTCTTGTCTGACATCTCCCAGGTCATTTAGCATCATTTTGATTTGTGCTTGGGTTTCAATAGCAGAGTCAGTTAATTTAGAAACTTCTTTTGTTTTAGCACACAGTTTTCTTTCTAAATCACATTTTATCTGTGTGTATTTTCTTTCTAAATCATTGGCTTTGCCTTGTAGGTGCAGGTTTGTCTCTCTTATGAGAGCAAAAGTTTCTTTGCATGAATTTGAACAAAGTTTTGTCAAAGATTCTTTTGATACCTGAGACAATGCAGATTTTGAGGTACAGCCTTCAAATGCCATTAAGGCAAAGTTCTTTCTGCCATTGTCTGGTTCTCCCCAGTTGATGTCAAACACTTTGTTGTCTGCATCAGGATTGCACTCTGTGGTGTCATAAGGGAGACTGCTCCAGTCAACATACCCTGAGGTAAAGAGACTTTGTTGAGGGGGTTGTTGAGGCTGTGGAGGAAGTTGAGCAGCTGGAAAGGGAGGGATTGATTGTTGGCTCTGCATCTGTTGAGCAGGCACTTGAACATATTGTACTTGAGGCATATATTGCTGTTGAGGAGCTTGTGCCTGTACAAAATGAGCACTCCCTTGAGTTCCATTGTTCCTATTATAATTGGGGTTATAGTTATTTCCAGATTGTGATTGGTTAAAGCTAGAGCTTCTACACTCTCTAGCAAAGTGTCCCAACTTCTGACACTTGTGACATCTCAGTTTAGATTTGTCAAAACCAATTTTTGTATTACTGGTCAATCCTGGAAATTTCCTTCCTGACCTTTTATAAAACTTGTTAGTTTTAATGCTTAGCATGGCCAGTTGGTGTAATATGTCCATTTCTTCTAAGTCATCACTGCTAAAATTTTTCAAATCATCCATGATAAAACATAGATTATCAGCAGTTTGACTTTGGTCATCATTGTCATAACCTGGGAAAGATCTTTCTGATGAGATCCCAGTGGTTATGTCAATATTGTCATAAGATCCATAGGAACAAGTTGGTGAATCTTGTCCCAAAAGTGTTGTACTACCTGGTAGGTAGTCATCAGCAGTTTTACTAAAAGTTTGTAATTTCTTCTTTTGATCGATTTCTCTCTCAAAAGTAAGTAATCTCCCATGGAGTTTTGTAAGAGTGAGGGAGCTAAAATCTGGTGAGGATCTTAAGACAATGGAGTAAGTTTCCCATTTGTCAGGTAGAGACCTTAAAAATCTATGTAACATAGATACTGTTGTATAGGTCTGACCATTTAACTTTAGCTCAGAGATTAATGAGGAGAATCTTTCAAATTGTTGTGTCAAAGTTTCCCCATTAATATAAGCAAATGTTTCATATTGTTGAGCCAAAATTTCTCTGGTGTTGGCAATCACCTCTTCAGTTCCTCCAAACTGTTCTTTAAGACAGTCCCAAAGTTCTTTGGCACTTTCACAATGTAAAAGGCCAGAGTATATTTCATTTGGGAGAGCCATTGCCAACATAGAGAATGCCTTAGCATCTAGCTCAAGTTTTAGGAAATCCTCATCTGTATAGTCTTTGGGATCCTTTGGAATCCCTTCTTTAGTTTCAAGATTTATGTTTACTGGTTTGTGAGGACCATATATCACAGATCTCCAACAACCTGTGTTGGTTTGTGACAAGGTATGTGCCATTCTCTTTTGCCATATATTGTACTCATTTCTCACAAGCATGGCAGGTTTGGTGGCAGAACCAGTATTATGTGGATCCATTTTTAAAGAGTATAGATTTGTCTGATGACTCTTTTAAGTGATGGATATTGATAAAAAGTGAACTTTTGATCTTTTTATTGAATATCAATAAGAGCTTTGTGTCTGATTCTCAATTTGTTAGATTGATATGTGATCAGATAAACCAATGCTCTGATACCAATTGTTGGATCAGTTTGCTCTTTTATGCTAAGTAAGAACTTGCTATCTTGACACTTAAGTGTTTAGCAAGTCCTTGTAAATCAGATTATAAGCACAGCGGAATGTTATAAGTTAAAGCAACACTTTCTACACTAAGGCAGAGTTGTAACTCCCCCTTGATGTTTGAAACTAATGAATGACAAAGTATTTATTATGAATCTAAGCTTGTAAATGAGAATTAGATACTTAGACAGATTCACAATAAATACAGAAATGGAATAGAACAGTGAGAGTGTTTGAAGGATTTTTCTATTAAAATCAATGTCTA
Organism: Ambrosia x helenae; assembly: GCA_030844895.1. Lineage (NCBI taxonomy): Eukaryota > Viridiplantae > Streptophyta > Magnoliopsida > Asterales > Asteraceae > Ambrosia > Ambrosia x helenae. Next base: position 57,742,411 of record CM061227.1, read on the forward strand.
AAATAGAAGGTTGAAGCCTCCTATTTATAGACGTTTACATGCATGTATCTTGCCCAATAAGCAAGTACAGAAACTACAGAAACAAGTTGCAAAAGTTGCAACATTGAAAGAAACAAATACAGCTAAAAGTAATATTAAACAACAAACTACTGATGCAAAAAGGCGGTGGGAAATATCTAATGCTAAGTGCTGATGAAGGACAACTACTGAAGAGTAGTTTTGTCTTCAGTACTTCTGAAGTGAACTTGTCTGGTTTGGACTTCAGAACTTCTGCAACTTCAGCACTTCTCATATCTTCTAATCAGCAGTTTCTTGTCTTCTCTTCAGTACTTCTATACTTAGCCAAAATGACAGAAGTGAATTAGACTAAGGTTTACAAAAGTGGTTTCACCAATCCTCTTTGTCCTAACATCACCCAAATTGACCCGTTACCGTGTTGAATAAAAATGTTGACATCCAATGTGTTCGTAATGCTTATTGTTTGAGTTACTCAATATTAAAAAAAAGAGAGAGAAAAAGAAAAAAATTATATATATGAAAAAAAATTGAAAAAAAAAATAGAAGTTATTGTTATGGGTCGATTTTGCCCAAGTTTGTGTGTTAGTATGTTTGTATGTTTGTGTGATTTGTGAATAAGGATGTCAAGCATTTGTGTTAAACTCGTTGTTTTGAACCATTTGTGAACCAAATCTATCCTACCTTTACCCGAAGCCCAAAACCCATAAGTCCTTTTGATATGTGCACGGTTTATAGCTTATGTATGATTGTTATACAAACTTATGATGAGGAAGTCGCATTCTTGGTTATATGAGTGTTATATACTAGAACATTATACGCTAGTCCAGATATTAAACCGAGAGGAGCGAACATTGTGAGGGGTGTGTAGCATATGTAGATGATAATAAGCATGTTAGTTTTGGATAGGCAAGTCTTGTTTTAAAATTGCGCAACACTTGCTCGCCAGATTGTCAATCTCGATTGTGTAAGTCTATGGGACGGGTATGATTGGGGACCTTGGAAAATCGATAGGTGAAGGAATTGGAGGTGATTTGTTAAGTAGGTGAGTCATGTTTTGAGATGGTTTGATTGGGGACAATCAAAGGTAAGTGTGGGAATGTGATAAACGGGGCCAATCATGGTGTTTAAGATGCTTAACAATGTGTTTTTAATGTCGTTTAATTGATTATATGCTTTGAATGTGATAACTACGCAATGATGTGTGATTGTAGGTTAAACGACATATTTGGATGGATTTGGAAGCTTAAACGTGGTTAAGGTTGAGTTTGGATGGTGAACCGAAGATATGGAGGTGTTCATGGACGTTGGAGCATTAAAGAGGAATTTTGGATAAGCCAAGAACACCCGTGTCGAAGGCTAATAGTAATAATAATACTAATAATAATTATTATTATTATTATTATTATTATTACGTGAATGAAGTAAGAAAAGAAAAGGAGAGGTCAAAGGATTCCATGAAGTCAAAGAGGAGCATAAATGTTTCTTTTCTTTTCAGATGTTGACAAACGTAAGGCCTAGTTGCCTTGCTGTAGCCTACGGCGATCAATAGGAGAAGAATATGGAAGTTTGTTTGAAAAGGATTTAAAAGCAAAAATCTTAACCTAAAGCTAAGTCAGCCTCCTGGACGAAAATTTATTATTCTTGGGAGCATTTTGAAGCTAAAAACATCAAGATTTATCATCATTCACCCATACTTTCGATTTCAATCATCATGTTCGGTATTATTATTCATACTTTTGAGTTGTTTCTTGTTATCATGAGTGGCTTAACATCTTGTAATCACCTCCGGGTGTATGGTTTATTTGTGAAACCTTAACTCTTGTTTGATTTGGTTTATGGATTGTTTTTCATTTAGTTGAAGAATATTTGTGGTTTTTATCATTTAAGCGATTCACTTGTTTTCATTTGCTTATCTTTTTATCATTCACATTCGGTTTTTCTTGCATCGTGAGTAGTTTGATAATTTAGAGGGTAGGTGATACTTGTGGGTTGGTAATTGAATTATACAGGTTATTATTAAAAACTTGTGTTCGATTATCACTTGATTTGAACCGTCCAACAAAACTATGTCTATGTAGTATCCAATCATTTAAACAAGAGTAGGGTGGATCATTAACCAGAAGCCTGGAGGGGATTACTTCTTTTATATTATTGTTACAACTTCTTAAATTCAATTAAAAAAAACAAAGTAATTAGATTTTAATTTACTAGTTAACTTACAAAACTATACTTTCCACCAATTCCCTGTGGAGACGACTCAACTTCCATATACTACTATTTTCATTATTTTTGATTGACCAAACGACATCGATTAACTGCTGACAAAGGTGCAGCTGAAGAAAGTGAAGTAGATGACGAAGGTCCAGCAGTAGTGGCTACAGAGGAAGCAGGCATAGCTGACCCTTTTGAAACACTGGGTGCAAACATAGGTGGATACGAAGAGCCACTTGTTGGATAAGAGTACAATGATGGACGCTGAGTTTCTTGTTGAGAAATTAAAGCATTGCTGGGAGTTGCAATGATTGCATTGTTGAGAAATTAAAGCATTGCTGGGAGTTGCAATGATTGCATTGTTGTAACTGGCAGTCTGAAGAGTAGGACTTGATTAAAGAGATGGTCTCAGAAAGGGTGAGTCTTGCTAGATCTTTAGTTCTCTTGATGAGGGTGACATTTGAGTCCCAACTCCTTGGAAGAGTATTAAGCAGCTTTTTGTTCATGACTGAGTTGTCTACCACCATATCATTAGACTTCATTTCACTCACTAAAGCCACGAAACGCTGGATCTGACTTTCAAGTAATTCTCCTGGAATGTGATTGAAAGAATTAAACTTCTGACTCAGCATCTCCCTCCTGCTTTCCTTCATTTCTTCATTTCCATCATACAAATTCTCAAGAGCTTCCCAAAGTTCTTTGGCAGTGGCATTGTCACGAACTCCAATTGATACTTCAGGTGAAAGTCCTTGATGAAGATAAGCAATTGCCCTCTCATCAATATCAGTCTTCTCATGATCTTCATCAGTGTACATACTCTTTGGTTTGATAGCAGTGGCTCCAGTTATTTCATTGACCACATAGGTGATCACACAGGGTCCATTCAGGATAGATCTTAGAGCCTTTGCATCTTTTATCTTCATGACTTGAATGAACCTGAACTTTCACTCAGAATAGGACATTCCAAGTTGAAGAACAGGTATCTTCTGATGAGTTCCAATGACGGATTCCATAGTTTTGTCCACTTGGGCAGCCACAAGTAGCTGGTCAGTATTTAGTCAGTTCAAATTTGCCTGATTAACAATTTGATCCATTTCTGAAAAGAAGCTTAAATTTATTAGTTCGGTTTTAAGTCGTTTAAAGCAGTCTTAGAAGGTCCAAATTCCAGTCCAAAGTCCGTTAAAGTCCAGTTCAATTTAAGCAGAGCTATATGTGACTCGTACACAGTTTTATGGTCAGACACAGATATGTGGGTCGGACACAGTGTATTGGTCGGACACAAATGTAAGTCGGACACAGTGTGAGGGTCGGACACAGATGTTTAGGTCGGACACAGTTGTGAGGTCGGACACAGAGGTCGGACACAGTCTGAGGTCAGACACAGAGGTCGGACACAAGGCTGATGAGGTCGGACACAGACTTATGAGGTCGGACACGCTCCTGGAGGTCGGACACAGGCTTCAAGTCTGATGCGTCTTGATATGGTAACCTGCAAAGATTAGCAACCAACTTTCCAAGAATTGCGAGATTTTTTGAAAAATTTAAAGAGATTTGTAATCAATAAAAACCATTCCTTTTTTTAAAAAAATTATCTCCTTAATTTTAGCAAACAAAATGACCTTCAACCAAATCGGATCAAAACAAAAAATTTCTTCAAAAATTTTAACGAAACAAAATGATAATCAATGCTAAAAACATCAAAATCAGGGCTGCATAAAACCAACTGATTAGTAATAAAACATATAGTTATGAAATCAGTATAAATCAGAAACATTAAAATCAACCTTCTCGTAGCAACAGCTTCTCTGGTCTTCTTCCTTTGATACCGAACCGAGCCTTCGTAAGACTACTTAGGCTCTGATACCAATTGTAAGTCCAAGATCTTTTCTACCGGGTATCAAACAACACACAATCAAAGGCAGAAACAATGATTGCGTGAAAAAGAACAAAGAAGAAACTGAGAATAGAATGATTTTATTGAACAAGTGCACACGTCTTCAAAGAGGCGTCTGGTACACAACCGGCCAACACCAAAGTGGATTTCACAAAAGACTAGCAACCCCAAACTAACTAAGAAACCCCCTATTTATATTTGTATAGGGCGGTCACAATACATGGGACATAAAAGGCCGAAACCCACAGACAACACTAATATTATTCAAGACAACGCAAACCTTCTAAAATTTGGCCTAACAATTGGTCTGACCTGCCGGATTAAACCACAAACATCATCCAATAATCCTTAAACATCCAAACTATCAATAATCCTTAAGAACAAGTATGAAGATTTTAAGAACATTCAAACACTTTCAAAACCCCTCCCATCATCAATCTAGAACTCGGCCAAACTAACAAATTATGTTGATTAACTCTAAAGAGCAATCGCATGAACACAGGATAACCCATAAACAAACTCTAAACCAGTTAGCCAAACCGTAACCTGTATCCAAACAACCAAATCCGAACCTAAACATCAGGAACATGAACGACACTATGATGATTAACCAAGGTATAATCAGATACATTGATTGTACTTGGAGTTTGGTCTAATGCCGACTAAGGACTACGGACCTTCAAATCACACACAAGCCAAGATTCGAACATGAATCATAATCGGCATCACCCGTCATCAATCAAAACTCGTAAAAACAACCAACCCCGTAACCATATTGAACTCAATATCCGATACGAATTCCAATCAAAATACTCAACCAATCACGATTTCAAATAATATAAAACTAACCACATGAACCGGAGAACCTCTCTTTTGACGAACATACATCCCCCCAAAATATGCTAAACCTTCTTTTGATCTTCGTGTTGATACCAAACCGAGCCTACGAAAGACTTCTTAGGCTCTGATACCAATTGTTAGTCCAGAATCCTCTCTGGGGTATCAAACACACCCAATCGAGTGAGGAAAACAAGATTGAATGTAAGAACAAAAGAAGAAAAAAGAAAATTTTATATTAATAACATTGTGTCGCTGCTTCGATTGCACACGGTTTCAAAGAACCGTCTGGTACGATCACTAAGAAGATTGCACACGTTCTCTAGGAACGTCTGGTACAATATCTAGGAACCTTGCACACGAGAGAACTCGTCTGGTACAAGGTTCTCCAAAGGGGCTACATGATTACAAAATATGAGAGGTCTGCCTACCAATGAACTAAACAATACAATATATAGAAGCCTCTAGCCCATTGGCCCACATGGCCTAGCCCAAGCCCAAGTCTTAATCTAAGCCCAATGAATATAAACGTGTACAATAAAGATAAGCTTAAAACTATACAATTTTTGGGCCTTACAATATTTCCCCCCAGCCAAAACCGCAAAGTTAAGAAATGACATCACCATCTTTTGTCAAGAAGAGGGAGAATCACTTTATGAGGCTTGGGAGAGATTTAAGGATATGCTGAGAAAATGCCAACACCATGGTCTTGAAATTTGGTTACGGGTTTCATCCTTCTACAATGGGCTGACGAATCAATCAAGGGAGACACTTGATGCAACCGCAGGAGGTATTTTTCGGAACAAGAGACTGCATGAAGCCTATAATCTCATCGAAGAAATTGCAGTCAACAGCTATCAGTGGTACAACCCTCGAAGCCGGCCATCAAAGAGCGGCCTCTATCAGATCGATTCCACCACTTCATTGCAAGCTCAAATTGAGGCATTGTCAACCCGTCTCAACCAACTGAGCAAAGCACAAGTCAATGCCATCACCGCAGCAGAGTTGCAGCAGCAAGACAGGAGTCTTTCTTAGGCCACCGTAGAATAGGTTGACTTCATTGGTACTGTAAGGACAAAAAGAATTGAAGAAACCACTTTTGCAAACCTTAGTCTAATTCCTGCTCTGCCAAAAATGCTAAGTGTAGAACTGCTGAAGAAGAAGATTGAAAGTACTGAAGAAGAATACATCAAGTGCTAAAGAGTAAAGATCAGAAGTTCTGAAGTCAAACCAGACAAGTCAAGTGAAAAACTACTGAAGACAAACTACTCGTCAGTAGTTTGTCACTCATCAGCTGTTCTAATGGAATCTTCCCACCGCCTTTGTATTTCAATAGTTTAGTATTATAGTATTACTTTATGCTTTTGTTAAAGTCTTTATACAAGTTCCAATACTACAACCTGTTGTAGTATTACTTTTGTATCAACTTGTATGTATTTGCTGGTCTATAAATAGATGGGTTAATCCCACTATTTTAGGTATCGATTTTTATAACTGAAATCCTTCAAAGGCTTTTTAATTGAAATACCATTTCACATCTGAGAATCTTTCATCATACTTATTGTTATATGCATTCAATTGTTTAGATTCTCATTAACTGCTTTAGTTCATTAAATCCAGGGGGAGTAATAACTCCTATTGAAAGTGAAACTTTAAACTTGAACGCTTTACTTATTCGTTGTGCTAACTGCTTTGATAAACATACAACACATAAGTGTTCATGAATAAGAACTGTTAAAGAACATACTGATCCAACAATTGATATCAGAGCATCTGGTTTATCTGATCAAATATCAATCTAACAAATTGAGAATCAGACACAGACTCTTGTTGATATTCAATAAAGGATAAAAGTTCACTTTTTCAAAAACATCCATCACTTTGAGAAAAACTTGACACATCAATATTCTCAAAACTGGATCCTCATAATACTGGATCTTCCAATAAGCCTGCTATGCTTGTTCGTTTTGAATATAACATATGGCAAAAGTGGTTGGCACATACCCTGTCACAGACAAACACTGGTTGTTGGAGATCTGTCATGTATGGACCCCATAAACCAGTAAATATAAATCTTGAAACTAAAGTTGAAATACCAAACGACCCAAAAGAGTACACTGATGAAGATTTCCTTAAACTTGAGCTTGATGCCATGGTTTTCTCTATGTTGGCAATGGCTCTCCCAAATGAAATCTACTCTGGACTTTTACATTGTGAAAGTGCCAAAGAGCTTTGGGACTGACTAAAAGAACAGTTTGGAGGAACTGAAGAAGTGATTGCCAACACCAGGAAATCCTTGCTCAGCATTATGAAACATTTACTCACATTAATGGGGAAACTTTGACACAACAATTTGAAAGATTCCCCTTATTAATCTCTGAGTTAAAGATAAATGGTCAGACCTATACAAATGTATCTATGCTTCATAGATTCTTAAGGTCTTTACCAGAAAAATGGGAAACTTATTCAACAGTTCTTAGATCTGGACCAGATTTTAACTCCCTCACTCTTACAAAATTACATGGGAGATTGTTAACTTATGAAAGAGAAATAAATCAAAAGAAAAAGTTACAAAATTATGGCAAAACAGCTGATGACTATGTTCCATGTAGTACAACACTTTTAGGACAAGACTCACCTTCTTGTTCAAATTACTTTGGATCCTTTGATCACATTGACATAACTGCTGGGATCTCATCAGAAAGATCATATCCAGCTTGTGACAATGATGAAAATAGTCAAACTACTGATAACATGTGTTTTATAATGGTTGACTTAAAAAATTTCAGTAGTGATGACTTGGAAGAAATGGACATTTTACACCAACTGGGCATGGTAAGCATAAAAACTAACAAATTTTATAAAATGTCAGGAAGGAAATTTCCAGGACTGAACAACTCAACAAAAGTTGGTTTTGACAAGTCTAAACTTAGATGTCATAAGTGTCAAAAGTTAGGACACTTTGCTAGAGAATGTAGAAGCTCTGGCTTTAACCAACCACAATCTAGAAATCAGATTAACTCCAGTTATAATAGGAATAATGGAACACAGGGAAGTGCACATTTTGTACAGGCACAAGCTCCACAAATCAAATATGTGCCACAAGTACAATATGTTTAGATGCCTGCTCATCAAATGCAGAGCCAACAACTGATGCCTTCCATTCCAGCTACTCAACAACCTCCACAAACTCAACAACCCTCTCAACAAAGTCTTTTTACTTCATGGTATGTTGACTGGAGCAGTCTTCCTTTTGACACATCTGAATGCAATCCAGATGCAGACAACAAAATGTCTGACATCAACTGGGGAGAACCTGATAATGGAAGAAAGCATTTTGCCTTAATGGCCTTTGAGGGTTGCACCTCTAAATCTGCCTTATCTCAGGTATCAAAAGAATCTTTGACAAAACTTTGTTCAACTTCATGCAAAGAATATTTTGCTCTCATAAGAGAGACTAATGTGCATCTACAAGGCAAAGCCAATGACTCTGAAAGAAAATATACTCAAATGAAATGTGATTTAGAAAAAAACTTGCTGAAAAACAAAGGAAAATTCTAAATTAACAAATACTGCAATTGAAACCCAAGAACAAATTAAAATCATGATAGAAGACCTAGGAAATATCAGAAAAGAGCTTGCTGACACCAAGGTTGATTGTGAAAAATGGGTTGAGTCATGTAGAGGTTACCAAATGCTGCTTAACAAACAAAGTTCATCAAATGTTAAGTTTGACATAGGGTACAATCATACTGAAACTCCAACTGATTTTACTCCCAAAACATCTGATGATGGGAGTAGAATAGTTCAAAATCAAACTTCTGAAATGAATGACTGCACATCTTTTCATCAGAACTTTCTTAAAATTGAAAAAGAAAGTTCTACAAAAGTATTGAACAAAGCTGACATTAAGTCATCAGTAGTTTCATCTACATCAGGAGTTGAGAACCTGAAAACTACTGATAACCTAAATCAAACCAAAATTGTTAGTAATTTGCCTTTCACAGCTCATGATGAAAAGGAGAAGGCAAAAGAATGTGAAATTTGTGGTCTGTTTAACCACAAAACAAAATTTTGTAGATATAGAAAAGGAAATCAGTATAACAAGAAGATTTCACAACTGGTTGTGGGAAAACAAATCAAACATGATTTTGAAGAAACTTTTTATCTCAACAAACAACAACCAAGCAACACCTTTTCTCAGAAAAAGACTAAATCTCAACCAAAGCCTTTTTCTCAAAATTCTTCCTCAGTGGTTAGACCTACATCATCAGCAGTTTCACAAACTACTGAGATTAAAGATCTCATGAAAATGGTAAAACTACTGATGACCAAAGTTGATGGTGGTCCTCAAAAGGATACCACCATTGCTCTTAAAGATAAATCCATTGCCAAAAAGACATGGATTTCTCAAATTTGTCAAGAACAAACTATTATTGTTCTCAAGAGCAAACCCAAAGCCAAATTGGCTTGGTTTCCTAAATCTAACTAATTTGCTATTTTGTGCAGAGGGTCTCCAGAGGCTTAAATAGCATTTGGTATGTTGACAATGGAGGCTCAATGCACATGACAGGATGCAGATACCTGATAAACAATTTTATCAGTCAAAGAGAAGGATCTGTATCCTTTGGGAACATGCTAAGGGATATGTGCTAGGACATGGTAATGTCTCATCTGGAAAAATACAGTTTGACAAGGTCAATATGGTTGAAATTTTAGAGTACAACTTGCTGAGTGTCTCTCAAATATGTGATAAAGGATATTCTTCCTTTTTCACCAAAACTGCTTGCAAGATTATCTCACCAGAAGACCAAAAGTTAATAGAGAAGATAATTGAACATCATACTTTGCTGATAGCCAAAAGATGTGGCAATGTCTATGCAGTGGACATTGAGAAAGACAAAGTACTAAACAATACTGCTTGTTTCTTCTCAAGAGCATCAACTTCTGAAACTGATCTATGGCACAAGAGACTTGGCCATGTGAACTTTAAAACCATAAATAAAGTCACAAAAATGGACTTGGTTAGAGGTCTACCTTTGAAGGAATACCAGTGTAAAGAACACTGTGTATCCTATCTCAAGGGTAAACAGCATAAGTCATCCTATAAGTATATTGAAGAATAAAAAAACAAATGCATGTCTTCAACTACTGCATATGGACTTATTTGGACCAGTCAAAATCATGAGCCTTGGTAAGAAGATGTACTGCTTAGTCATCATTGATGACTACTCAAGATTCACATGGGTGTTCTTCTTATTTTCCAAGGATGAGGCAGCTCAAATTATCAAGTTCTTCATTCTACAAGTAGAGAAACAATATTCTCTCTATGTCAAAGCCATTAGAAGTGACAATGGGACAGAGTTCAGGAACAAAACTCTGGATGAATTCTATTTGTCTAAAGGGATTGTTAGACAATTCAGCATTCCCAGAACTCCTGAACAAAATGGTGTGGTAGAAAGGAAGAATAGAACACTAATTGAAGCAGCAAGAACTATGTTAGCTGATTCAGGCCTACCATTGTATTTTTGGGCTGAAGCAGTCAACACAGCCTGCTATGTTCAAAATAGGGTCCTTGTCAACAAAAGACATTCCAAAACTGCCTATGAAGTACTTCATGGCATCAAGCCCCTTATCTCCTTTTTCAGGGCTTTTGGATGTCAATGTTTCATTCTAAACATCAAAGACTTTATTTCAAAGTTTGCTGCAAAAGTTGATTCAGGTTATTTTCTTGGTTACTCTTCCACTAGAAAAGCCTACAAGGTTTTTAATTCAAGAACCAAGATAGTAGAAGAAACACTGAATGTCAAGTTTAATGAGTCAAAACACACTCTCATTCCAGCACATCCTGCTGAACTCTTTGACCTTGACATCTTTAATTTCGGACCTGAAAAGACTGTTACTTCATCTAAACCTGTTTATTATGGTGATCAAGGGTTTGATGATGAGGGTCCTACATCATGGACTCCTAATACAGTCATTAAGTCAACTTTTAAACCATCAGAAGTTCCACAAACTTCTGATTCAACAACTGCTGATGTACAAACTCAAACATCTGATTCAGCTCCTGCAACTACTGAAGATGTTCAAACAGTTGAACTAGATATTATCAACCTCAGTGGTTTGTTTGAAGAAGTACAAGAGCCACCTACACCTGTCAGTGGTTTATAACAACTGATTGAACACAAAGATCATCCATTTGATCAAATCATGGGTGATATTGCATCAAGGGTATTCACAAGAAACCAGCTTTCCAACTTCTGCTTTTTCTCAGCATTCATTTCTCAGTTGAAACCAAAGAAGTATCAAGAATCCCTTAAAGATAACAATTGGATTCAAGCTATGCAAGAACAGTTGCTCCAATTCAAGAAGCAACAGGTCTAGGAAATTTGTCCCTTACCACCAAACAAGCTACCAATTGGCACAAGAAGGGTTTTTAGAAATAAACAAGATGAAGCTGGTATGACTATCAAGAACAAGGCAAGACTGGTGTTACAAAGTTATTCTCAAGAAGAAGGAATTGACTATGATGAAACCTTTGCTCCAGTTGCAAGGCTTGAAGCCATCAGGTTATTTGTGGCTTTTGCAATTTCCAACAAAATTAAGGGTTTTCAAATGGATGTTAAGAGTGCATTTTTATATGGAAAAATATAAGAGGAAGTGTATGTTTGTCAGCCACCTGGGTTTGAGGATCCTTCTCATCCTGAGTGGGTGTACAAACTTGACAAGGCTCTTTATGGGCTAAAACAGGCTCCTAGAGCTTGGTATGAAACACTTTCCAACTTTTTTACTCAAAAATCACTTCACAAGAGGGTCCATTGACAAAACAGTTTTTATCAAACATGTTGGAAATCATGTCTTACTTGTTCAAATTTATGTTGATGACATCATTTTTGGTTCAACTAATACAAAATTGTGTGATGAATTTAAGAGACTCATGCAATCAAATTTTGAGATGAGTACAATGGGAGAACTGCAGTACTTTTTAGGACTGCAGATTAAACAACAAACAAATGGAACTTTTATACATCAATCCAAATATATTAAAGAATTATTAAACAAATTTTCTTTACAAGACCGTAAATCATGTTCCACTCCCATGACACCAACCACATAAGTTGAACCAGATGATCAAGGAAAACAGGTTGATCAAACCATGTATTGATGTATGATAGGTTCCCTTCTTTATCTAACTGCTTCTAGACCAGATATTATGTTTTCAACATGTGTTTGTGCTAGATATCAATCAGATCCTAGGGAATCACACCTAATTGCAGTGAAAAGAATTTTCATATATCTGAAAGGAACACCCACACTTGGAATTTGGTATCCTACTTCAAGCAATACCAAATTAACAGCTTTTTCAAATAGTGGCCATGAAGGGTGCAAAATGTCAAGAAAATAAACATCTGGTGGTTGTCAATTCTTGAGAAACTATATGGTGTCCTGGAAATCAAAGAAGCAAACATCTGTGGCAACTTCAACTACTGAAGCAGAGTATATTGAAGCTGCAAGTTGTACATCACAGATCCAATGGCTTCAATATCAACTACTTGATTATGGAATTAAAGAGACCAAGAGCCCATTGCTTGTAGACAGTAAATCTGCCATTAGCATAATTCAAAATCCTGTTCAGTTTTCAAAGACTAAACATATTGAAATCAGGTATCATTTCATAAGGGATTACTATGAAAAAGGCAAGATTGAGGTGAAACATGTGACAACAGCTAATCAAATAGCTGATATATTCACAAAACCCCTTGACACATCAGCATTTCAGAAGTTAGTATCCATGCTTGGGATGCTAAATTTGTAAGTGTTTTTCATTTTCCTGCACATATTTTACTTTCACTTACATTGTTACTAATCTGTCACAAAACTTCTGAATAACATAAAGAGGGAAAACTACTGATGTACAAAAACATCAGTATAGGGATATTTTCAGAAAAATGATTAACTTCTGATAAAATAAACTTCAGAAGTTATGAATCAAGTGTTTATAAATGTTCTCATCAGTGGTTAACAAACTACTGAAGAGAAAATGGGAACTACTGATGAATATTGTTCTCTATCAACAGTTTTGTCAATAAGGGTAAATAAGACATTTCCTATTTCAGAAGTTTGACCTGGGGCGGTTATAAACTTCTGATAAACACCTTTTCTCACACTTATCCTTTCAAAAAGCAAAATTCCCTCCTTCTCTCTCAAAAACACTCACAAACCCTATCCTGCAAAAAAAAAAAAAAAAAAAAAAAAAAAAAAAAAAAAAAAAAACCAAAAACACTATCCACACACACACAAAACACCATGGCTCTTATACTAAAACAGGGACATAACCAACGAGGCTACTTTGTGAAAGATGAAGCCCGGTCCCAATACAAAGAAATCATTGATTTAGTCGTCCAATCCCAATACAACACTGCTCTCACCATTGATCCTCCAATTCACACTCAAACTCTTAATGAGTTCTGGGCAAACGCTGAGGCGGTGACAGTAAACAACAGAGTGATTTCCCTCAAATCAACTATCCAAGGGAAAGTTATGGCAATCAAACCGGCTACTTTGGGAATAAGACTTAGTCTGGATGATGCTGATGCACCAGAGAACATTCCCAATTCTGAAATTCACTTAACCATGACGGAGTGTGGTTACTAAGGTACTCTCTCACATGAAACAATCTATAAGAAATATTTTGAACCAAAATACAAACTTTTGTTTCATTACATAATCATGTGTTTAAGTCCCAAAACTGGATCTTATGATCAGATGCCCTCTACTTTTTAACCTATTTTTAATTCCATTGTGAATGAAAGAAAATACAGGGCATCAACACTTTTCTTTAATGACTTGGTGTTGCATCACCAAAATTCGAAAAAGAAAATTTTGTTGTATCTAAGATTCATCATGCACTGCATAATTAAATAACAAGGAAATGAGGTGCTTGTGGGTAAAATAACAGTTTTAAACCCATTAACCTCACAAGCATACTCAAGGCATAACAAACCGGCAGCCTTGCCAGAAGATGACCAAGGGGAACAAGAACCAGTCCCCATGGAACCTACATCTTCCAAACCTTCATCTAAAAAGGCCAAGAAACCCAAACAAGAAAAATCAAAACCCACCAACCCTAAAAGAAAGGCAGTTCAGAAAATTGGGATGCCGGAAACTGCTGATGTGCAATCTGCACTTGTTAAAGATGTGACTGAAATATCCTCTCAGTCTCATCCATCTCAAACCCCCCAAAAGAGCACCCATTACAATTTTATTTCATAGGAAGAAACTTAAAAAGGCCAAAATTACTGACCCTTCCTTTGAGATGCCAGAAATATCTCACACCACAATAGAAATTGCCAAACTTCTCTCTGGGGCTATAAGAAACAATCCCATCTTAACATGTCATTCCCCAACAAAATACATCAAACTGGGGATATACCATCAGAAGTTGATATGGATATGGATGTTAATAGCCCTATCCCAAGAAATGAGGATGAACCAGGGTGTCTAAGCCCAAACTTAGATACTTTAGGTGCATTTGAGGCTGCTACTACTCATTTACCATCTAGTGGTGGATCTGAGGACAGAAGTAACATAGCTAAGACCTCAAATGTGGCAACTACTAATGAAGGCTTTATGCCTGAGGTAGGAAATCCTCAGTACCAAGACAAAGAGCTTCATGAGAAAACTAGGATGCGCCTAGCTCATGATAAAACAGATGATGTCCTCATTGAGGATGTCACCTGGGATTTAGATGATTTCATTGATTTGGATGATGATTCAGACTCTCCGCAACATGAATTGACGGCTACTTGTGAAGGTCCTGAATCTGATGTCTCTAAGCTCAAAGAGCTGGTCACAAACGATCAGGTTAAAGACTACTTGAACCCTGATTCCCCTAAAGTGGCAGATTCAGTTCATACTAAAGATCACCCAAAAACACCCCCTCCACTTCAAAAGCCTACCCAATTCACTAGGTCATCAAGCATAGACTTGAACCACCTATGCAGCCCAGCTGGTCCCCTATACCAGATGATGAACACCCAAATCTCTCAACACCTCAAATCATTTACAACTGCTTTGGAGTTGAAGACCAACACTCAATTTGAGGTGATCAACAACAAAATTAGTGAGCTGTCAAAGAAGATAGACAACAACACAAGACAACTTGCTAAATTATCCGGTGAAACTTCTTTACCTGTTTGGTTTCCAGAAATGGATGAAGCCAAAAAGGGGGAGAAGATTAAGGAACCAACAGTGTCACTTGAAGCAGTACAAAGGCAAAAGAGGCACAACAACAAAAGGATGCCCAAAATCAGAAAGAACATCAAGATAGGCTCCTTAATGAAGCTAAAGAAGTAGCTGAGAAGTCCCAAGGCCAAATTGAAGAAACTGCTGAAGTCCAAGAAAGTACTGAAGACAATCCTTCAGTAGTTGATAGCCTGATCAACACTTCAGTAGTTAACACTTCCTTCTTTCAAGCAGTATAGCCTTCTAAGGCAACTGAACCCATTCCAGCTGATATTCCAACGCCTGCTCCCATTCAAAAAACTGTCTTAAACCTTGCTCCTATATCAATGTCAAAAGAACTTTTGGAGTAGAGTTTAAAAGCAACACAAAAGAAGGCCAAGGAAGACAAGATTTGGAACAGCCTAGAAGCAAGGGATGACTTGAGCTACAATGAAAAGCTTGAGAAATATGAAAAAGAGTTGGGTGAGTTAGAAAAGCTAGAAATAGTTGCTGAGGAAGCCAAAAGACAACAATTGATGACTTACATCACCAAGAACAGCAAAACTAAAAAGTACTCACTCAAAGGGCTCTCTATGGAAGAACTTACAAGAAGAGCTCAGATTGTATCTGACAAGCTTGCCACAGAAAAAGACAGAAAGGAAAAGAAAGGTGAAGTCATAGAAGAGTTGGTAGCCAATGGATTTGGTTCAAAAGCTTCAGTGTCAAAATGGAGAGAAGATACATTATATGACACTTACAAAAGATTCAAGGCTGATAAGGCTGCAAATTCAGAGAACTTCAAAACTTCTGAAGTATCACAAACTTCAGTAGTTAGATCTTCTGGTGCAAGACAATCAACATCAAAGCCTGCTACCAAAAAGAAGCCAGAGGAGATCATAAAGACTGATTTCAAGATGGTATTGCTTGAAGGCAATACAGTAGTACAAGGAGACTTTGTGATTGAAGAAAAGCCTCTACTAACACAATTCAGGGATCCTTCCACATTTGCTTACCAAATACAACAAACAATAACAGACAACAAGCACACTAAGGTAATCACTGAACACCATCTCCCTACTTTTGATATACATGATGTTGTGCATACTAAAGAAGGAAGAGAATCCCACCTGAGGGTCACTGAAGTAGAAAACATTCCTCACTCAGGATCAACCCAGGAGACTAGCTTAGTCCCCTACACTTTAGACTTTGACCAATCTAAAGTGAATATAGTGAAATGGTCATTTACTGATTCAAACTTAGTATTAATCACAAGAAGAGATCGTTCAAGCAAGGTCTTCAAGTCTATAGATGAACTGAAGAATCTCTCTACAATAGACCTGCTCACAATCCAGCATCTTGAACCAGAACAAGGATCTCTCACTAATGAACAACTGCAACAACTCAAGACTTCCATGTTCAGAGAAATCTGGAAGATGCTTGAAGGCAGAAGAAGAGAATAAAGGATTAGATAAGTTTTTGGCTTCATTAATCCAGGGGGAGATTGTTAGGACAAAAAGGATTGAAGAAACCACTTTTGCAAACCTTAGTCTAATTCCTGCTCTGCCAAAAATGCTAAGTATAGAACTGTTGAAGAAGAAGATTGAAAGTACTGAAGAAGAATACATCAAGTGCTGAAGAGTAAAGATCAGGTATTCTGATCGAATCTTCCCACCACCTTTGTATTTCAGTAGTTTAGTATTATAGTATTACTTTATGCTTTTGTTAAAGTCTTTGTACAAGTTCCAATACTACAGCCTGTTGTAGTATTACTTTTGTATTAACTTGTATGTATTTACTGGTCTATAAATAGATGGGTTAATCCCACTATTTTAGATATCGATTTTTATAACTGAAATCCTTCAAAGGCCTTTTAATTGAAATACCATTTCACATATGAGAATCTTTCATCATACTTATTGTTATATGCATTCAATTGTTTAGATTCTCATTAACTACTTTAATTCATTAAATCCAGGGGGAGTAATAACTCATGTTGAAAGTGAAACTTTAAACTTGAACACTTTACTTATTCCGGTGTGCAAACTACTTTGATAAACTTACAACACATAAGTGTTCATGAATAAGAACTGTTAAAGAACATACTGATCCAACAGGTACAAACCGCCCACCAAACAATCCTTACAGCAATACTTATAATCCTGGCTGGCGTGATCATCCAAATCTCGGGTGGAAAAACAACAACACCATGCAACCACCCAGATTCAGTCAACAAAACAACCAGCAACTCCCACCAAACAAAGGTTACTCCTCCGTGGATGAAAGACTTGCAAAGCTTGAAGCCCTATCAGCAGCATGAATGGACGAAAAGTTCAACAACACCGACAAGAGGCTTCAAGGATTCGAGTCCACCATCAGAAACCTGGAGGTACAGCTGGGCGTAATAGCCAAGTCTCTCGCCGAAATACCCGTTGGAAGCCTCCCAAGCAACACTAAAACCAACCCAAAAGCCAATATAAGTGACATAACTCTTCGGAGCAGCCGCGTTTATCCTGAACCAGCGGTACCTGCCAATGAAGAAGTTACACCACGCAACCCACTCACAAATGAACCCACTCCAAACATAACCATTCCCAATATCACCGCACCAGAAAACCCGATCGCCAGTTCACCAATGCTGGTTAATGAAGGGCCCGCAGTCAACCAGAATCCTCCAATTGCTCCACCACCAGCACCACCATCGAAGACAGTACAGAGGGAATATCGGCCTAACATACCTTATCCCGGACGATTGATGAGGCAGAAGACGGACGAGCAGTACCAGAAATTCACCGAAATCCTATTCATGTCAACTTGCCTTTTATAGAAGTCATTCAGCAAATGCCCAAGTACTCAAAATTTCTGAAGAACTTCATGAGCAACAAGAAAAATCTTGAAGCAGCGGTCAAGGGAAACGCACTCGAGTGCATGGCACTACTCCAGCAAAATCATCCCTCAAAATTAACCGACCCAGGGAAGTTTTCTTTACCATGCTCTATAGGAAATTTGCCTACAAATTATGCCTTGGCAGATCTGGGTGCGAGTGTGAATGTTATGCCCACTTATATATACAAGCAACTCAATTTGGGTGACCTGCGACCGTTGATAGCTACGATCGAGTTGGCAGATGGCACCATTAAGAAGCCCGGGGGGATTGTCAAAAACCTACTCATCAAAATAAGAAAATTCGTCTTCCCCATCGACTTCGTCATCCTCAACATGGGCGAGAGTAATGTTCCTATTATTCTCGGTTGACCATTCTTAGCTACCGCCAGAGCCACCATAGATATGAGTGAGGGGATTCTTACACTTCAGGTTGGGAGTAACAAGTTGCACTACACAGCTAGTGGAAGAGATATGAGCCAGAAGATCCATTTGACATTGTCCACTTCATTGATAGACAACTAGATTATCAACTAAAGAAAGCCAAAGGCGTAACAATGGCACCACCAGAAGAATCGACAGTAGGACTTGACAACACCAAGTGGATAGATGAATACTGGGACAATCATCAGAGGACTGGATGGAGAAAGAGCAACGGATGAAAGAAGAACACCATCAGTATTCTAGAGGCAGGGAAGGAAGCAGTCTGAGTACCACACGTTTTGTCCAGCCAAAGACGTGAAACGTGGCACTACTGTGGAGGCAGCCTAGATTAGTATCCTAGGATGAACAAGTTTAGAGGTTGGTTCATACGGTAGACGAGTCGGTCAAGAACCATCAGGTATGGTCGTTCACTCTTGATACTTTCTATCACCCAGGTTTGCCCTCTCGGCATTAGGACCAGTAGCTTGTTTTTATTTCTTTTATTTTCGTTACTTATAAATTACTAAAGTTCATGCCAAGTAGTTTCTCTCACGAAAGCAGTCGAGGCAGCTGCGGGGATCGACCGCACGCGGACCAGTGGAAGACAAAAAGGGGAGATACTTGTTTCTGTTGACTTGCCCACTTTTCTTTGCACACACATATATTACTATTACTAATTTAAAATTGTGTAAAAGAATTAAGTGTGAGGTGTTTAAATTTTTTGTAAGATTTTAAACACCTCAAAGTAATCGGCAAACCGTAACTAAAAAGGCAATGTTTTAAAAAATGAAGTTTTTGGAAACAAAAACATTTTCAAACCCTTTGAGTCAGCCCAACGATTTTTCAGGAGATTAGGGAGGTTTTTGGTAAACTAAAGAGCATCTTAAGGTGTTTCCGATTCCTTAAACAACCCCTACCCTTACATGTGAGTATTATTGAGCCTTATCGAGCATACCATCACACACACACACACACACACACACATATATATATATATATATATTGCACATGCTCGTTCATTTGTCTTGAGAGATATTCCCCGATTGGCATGGCGCGATTAGAACTTGTGTGACTTATGCCCTGCATGACCACATCAGAGGGGGGTGTGTGAAAATGATAAAGACACCAAGGATTTACCCATTCCGTTATCATTGGCCTTCCATATATTATCCCCACCCCTAGCCACCCATCTTTGAGCCTTAGCCTTTTCATTCCCTTACATCCATTTAGCCCCCGCTGTGACAAAACTAGAGAAGTGTTGAGGTGTTGAGGGAGCTCATTGGCAATTTTGGACTTTGAAGCATAAGTCGCACATCAAGACTCAAGAATCCAGATCGTAAAGATGCTACAAGAGAACTTCAAAAAAAAAGTTTTGCAAGACCTTCTAAAGAGACCAAGTGATCGACCCGACCTAGTGGAGGCTATTAGGCGGGCCACGCGCTGAACGATCCACGAGAGTAGGCCACAGTCGAGCTGCAAAGTCCAAGGAGGGATCAGCAAAGCCAACTTAGAAGAAAACCGAGATTCCGACAAACACCTCAAGCACCAAACCCGAACTTAGTCATGGTGGTAGACTCCATTCCTACCCTATTTTCACTATCCCACTAAAATAACCCTCCAAAAAGTCCTTTTGATTCACACGCTCCACCTCAATAAAAGTAGTGGAGTTGCGATTTGCACCCAAGCCTATGATTCGAGTCGTCCATCAGGTAGAATTTGAGTGATCACCCCAAAATGAAACCCGAGTAAATGAGAGGAGTAAGGAAAAAGGAAAAGGGGGCACCTTAGGAATTATTGTAAGTCTCACCAAAAGCCATGCCCGAAATCCCGAAAGTTTATTAAGTTAGACTCTTAGGAGGTAAGTTGAGCTCGTCACATCGAGTTAAACTTACAATTTTTATCACACAAAAATTTCCTAACGTTCGGATTGCTTGAGGACAAGCAAAAGCTCAAGTGTGAGGTGTTATGATGTGCTGAGAAATTGAAATGTTTTCACACATAATTAACATCAGTTTTATACTCTAAATCATGCTTCTATCTCTGATTTATCATAATTTATCTTTCTTTGTTGATAATTGCATGTTCGGAGGTCCGGTGATGAAAAGAAGTGGAAAACCACACAAAACGGACGAAGAATTGAAGACCTTGAAGCTCTGCCAGATATGGCACGGCCGTGCAACTGTCTCGGGTCAACAAGTCAACAGAGGTCAATTTTAGCATTTCAGAAGGTGCACGGGCATGCCCCAGTGTATGGCACGCTCGTGCTTTACTCCAGCATGTTCCCCAGGGCAAAAACCGACCAAAACTGACAAGACGGTTAGCTGTACTAGGCAGCACGGGCATGCCCAAGGAGGCGGCACGGGCGTGCTCAGCAACAAACCAACATCTTCTGCAAAAAGGACTCTGCAACAGTACCCGCTGTCGAGCAGGGGCGTGCCAAGGATAGAGCACGGGCGTGCAGGGCCTGAAAGGCCTATTAATAGAGGCATCCACCCCACATTTTGAAGCATCCCTTACCACTCGAAAACCAACACTTCTCCACAAAGTTTTTGCCATCCTTGAGGATTGTAGGTGTCCTTTGGAGCCTGGGATCACTCCATAAACACCTTGAGTGTCAGAGAAACACCCCAAAATCATCCAAAACCCTTAGAAATCTCCATACAACCTTCCACCATGTCTTGTGCATAAACCCAACCTTGTGAGCTTGTTGTATCAACCATGCTAGGCTAGATTTCTATTGGTGTTGTTAGGGTGATGATGGATACTTGGTATGAATTAATATAGTTTATCTTTTATTTTTAAGTGGTGTTTTGGGTTCTTAATAATTCTTTCTATTCTAAACTTTGTTTAATGGTCTAATTAACAAATCACTTAGTCTTTGGTCTTGTGAGTGTCTTGATAGGAAGTGGGAGGACTCATAAGTGTACCCATGGTGTGTAAAAACCCATGCACTTGTGAGCTAACCTAATCCCGCGAGTAGTGATTAACCTATTTATGGGTTGAAATACACACACTTAGTGGTTCAGTGATCTACTATCAAGATCTCATTTAGGGTCGGTACGGTCTTTATACTCGGTCTTAATGATAAGTCAATACTTAATCTTGCAACTCAGCCTCATGGTCTATGTGAAAGCTTTGGCGCAGGTTAAGGATTGATGAACTTGTGTTGAAATAAAACGGTTTTTATTTTATTTCATCATTATACTGCCGCATAATTAATGATAGACCACTCACTTTTTGATAAGTTAATTAAACCTAGTAGGGGATGCACGTGTTCTGGTTAGCCACGACTCCTCTATGATATTAAGTGGTAACTTGTTCGGTCATGCTCCGGCCACCAGTAAGTTATTCATAAAAGTCTAGAGTAGTTTGATGTCTATATCGCAACACCGGGAGGCGGGTAATTGGGGTTGAGTCAACACAATCTCGAGTCACCTTCTTTTCAGTGTTGATCGGTGAGCTACCCGGTTCGGGGGACCCTCATAATAACATTAAGAACACAGTTGTTTGTACAGTTATGCGAAAACAGTCACCTCTAGAAAATGCAGTTGCAATTATAAGTTAAGCACAAGTGCGCAACTCAAACACACCACTATAAAATAAAGATTACTATTTTCATATCAGGTTCCATCTGATCCCGAAGCAACACCATTGTTTTGTCATTAACTTCTCTTAAAAGTTTACATCTCTATTTTTACTTTTCTTCACATTTTAAAAGTCTTTTAAGTAATTTTATAAAGCTGAGTAGTAAAAATCGTGTCCACGGAATCGATACTCGGTACTTGCACATTTCTATACTATACACGATAGGTGAGCTTGCCTATTGTGCGGGGTTTAGAACGTTGAGCAACTATCGTTATAAGTTATAAATTTAAAACTTGTAAGTGTCTTTCTGTTTTCTAACTTGCTCATCTTTTCACCAAAGCTCTTGCCTATTTGTTGGGTTTAGAACTTTCAACAGTGTCTGATCAATGACACCCCGAACATAGTCATGAGCTAGAAGATGTTCGGTAAAAGTGACATGCCAGACTCGAGGTGCCTGATGTAGTCCATACAAATCCTTGTCCAGCTTATAAACATGATCCGGGTTCTTGGAGTCCACAAACCTTGGAGACTGACTGACACATATCTCCTGTTTAATCTCCCCATACAGAAAATCAGTCTTCACGTCCATTTGATAAACGGTGAATCCCATGAAGGAAGCGTATGCCAAGAAAAGTCTAATTGCTTCTAGTCTCGTAACAAGAGCATATACCTCATAGTAATCTAGCCCCTCTATCTGTCTAAATCCCTGTACTACTAACCGGGCTTTGTTTCAAACAATGACCCCATTGTCATCCTTTTTGTTTCGAAACACCCATCTTGTACCCACCGCTTTCTTTCCTGGAGGAACTTCCACCAGCTCCCAGACCTTTAATTTTGTGAACTGGTTTAACTCATCTTGCATTGCGTCCACCCAACTTGATTCTCTTAAAGCCATTGTAATGTGCTTTGGCTTAATTTGAGAAATAAAGCACGAATACAAGCATCTGTTAATATTACCTGTTTGACTTCTTGTCATAGTTCCTGAACTGATTGGTCCAATTACTTGGTCAACAGGGTGGTTTCTTTGAACATGTGCTGGTACAGGAGTATCAGGAACGATCTCGGCAGGGGATAGATTTATCAAATTCTCATTGCTTTCGTCAATAATAATATCAGGATCTACAGCTTCATTCACAATCTCTTGTGCTGTGTCATCAGGAATGGTAGTTGGTGTGACAATACTTTCTTCAAGAATCGGATCTAGAAAAGATGATCCAAGCAAATCTGGAGAAGATACTCCTACATCTGATTGTTGAGTATTGTTGTCAGCAATGTGAGTTGACGACACATGTGTGGTATCATCTAAACTTGTGACTGGTGTAATCGGGTTGGTACTCTGAGGTGGTAGTATTTCTTCATCAACAATCAACGGAGGTACTGCCACTTGTGTAGAGATCGAAGATGAACTAGATACTGAAGGATCTTGTGACAATGGACCTGCACAATCAGAAAACAGATTAAAATATTTAAACAGAGTAGCATAATCGTAAACCCAGTTTGGTCCTTAGCCTGCATCAGTTGGATTTTCTTCAAGCCACTCCACATCATATGATTCGATGACATCTTTGGTACTCTTCCTGTAGACTCTGTAAGGCGTCTTCTTGGCATATCCAATGAAATAGCATTCATTTCCCTTTGCATCAAACTTGGGAGTAGACTTTTTATGTAACATAGTGCAAAGACAACCAAAAGTTCTGAAATGTTTTATTGTAGGTCATTCTCCATATAGAACTATTACTAAACATAAACCTATAAATATATGGACCTAAAAATTGTATTAGATAGGGATAGTCATTTCACATCCCAGTAATGGCAAAGTTTTCAAAAGGCTAATGGTAGACGTTTGAACCTTAGCACTCTTTATCATCCTCAAACAGATGAGTAAATAATGAAGAGTCAACCTTCTACTCAATTTTCTTACGCGTTGCATCAGATAATAAACAAAAAAAGGCAATTTGTTTCATAAGAGGCGAGCATGTTTAAATTTCCATAGAGTACAACAAAAGTCAGATATGTTTAAATTTTTTTTTGACATATGATTCATGTAAAAAAATAATTTATGTGTTTAATACATGTATGTTTCTTTTGTTTATTGTTGGGCATGTATTAAAAATGTGTTGTTTCTTCTTAAAAACCTTTAGATGACAAGCACATGATAACAGTACGCGTGAATTTCATTAACTCTCTCTCTCTCTCTCTCTCACACACACACACACATATATATATATATATATATATTTGTATAGGGTAGGGTTCCTATACGAAAGGTGTTTTTTGTGAGAAGCTTAAAAATGTTATTGGTCATTAGATCTATAAATGGATGGTGGATATTGATTATTGACAAAGTTGTAATATCTGTTATAATTTTTCATTAATTAATTTGACTGGATAGGAGTATAATAGTAATTTGTTTAATTCTAAATTTGAAAACTCACATGCAAGAGACATGTAACTTCCTCCATTCTTTTTTAAACGCCAATAACTTTTTTATACGCAATTATGCTTTTTAAATACACCATATTATCGAGCGATTTTTATTTTTAATATGAATACCATATTGGTGTATATATATATATATACACACACGTATAAAAATTACGTTTAGTCTTGATGGATGTGTTTTGTTTTATAAAACACAAACTAGTCTTATTTATTTAAAACACAATAAAACCAGATTGATTCATTTAAAACACACATGTACTAAATAAAAAACAAACTAGAGTGATTTATATTAAGTACTTAACCGAAAATACAGACGAACTAAACAAGAAACAAAGAAAACACTATTTGACTCTTTTACTGATACTGGTGGGAAACTCGTGCGTTGCGGCAGGGCCAACAAATTACAGTATTGTATTTTTTTCCGTTTCTTTATCAATTGTTTAGTTTTTTTAGGTTATGAAGATAAGTCGGCGCTTCATGGTGGGTAATGATTTTTCCACATAAATATATTTAAGCCATAACATGAAACATACTTAACAAAAGAATACCACGCATTTTCAATCTACTGTACACTTCTAGCCAGTCATAGTGAAGAAAATATGTTAGAATCTTGGTCAGCATGTTACTCATTTGATTCTTACATCAAACATATAGATGTCAATGATATTAATACTCACGTCTATGTGTGCTTAGAGACGAAATGGATTGGTTGTATATTCTAGTTGACCCTCTCAAGGGATCTTTGGTGTTGAATTGTTGCTTATTTGTTGCAAAATAGAGCATCCTAGCATACATAAATATCAACAACTTCAAACTTAAATCATATCAAAACTAGCGAACATAATTACAATGATTGAACAAAATATAAATTGGATTCATTCTAAACTTTGGATCTGATTCCCGAATAACATTCTATTTCTTGACTCTAATTACTATATAATAATATATGTGATTTTATAAACACGGGCTTTAAAAAAATTGAAGTTTTGATTGATAATATAATAATTTAAGATGCTTCCAAAATTTAATAAATGACTTTATGAATATTGTTTCAAAAACAGAATCCTTCGGAAAAGTTGATAATTTTGTATAAAAAAAACTATTTAACCTTATTATAATTTTTTTAACATGGAATAATGATTTACATAAATAGCAAGGTGCATTCAACAATTTCATTCAATATCACAAAAAATGTACAAGTTGCTTTTGCAAATAAGGGTAGTATTGAAAGAATTTTCATGACATCTTGAGTGTAAAGCAAGGAACTCTTCATTTGTCATCTTAACTTTAGACAATTTAAACATATTTGTCCATGCCTCCTTCTTTATAATCTATATCTATAATCTATAATCTATAATTTATTAATAAAATAATTGACTTATGATGATATGGCATTCAATGGAGGCCTCAACCCCACATTGAATGTGCCATGTGGCACATTGAGGTGAGAGTGTTTATTTTTTTTAATTTTTTTATTATTAAATCTACTAATAAAATTAATTACAAGATAAGAGTTTAAAATAAAAGATTTACTTTACCAATTAAAAATAAAATTGAATTTTTCTTTCTCATGTTTCATCCAATAATTTTTAAACGTTAATATCTTTTATATACGAGAGTTTTTAAAGAAAAAAATTACACCAAATTAACGAGTGTTTTATTATCTTTCCAACGAGTACCATAGTGCTATATAAAAAACGGAGAAAAACGACTATTTTTTGTGGGGTTTTGTTTATACATGAAAAAAAAACACAAAATGTTTAGGTTATTCATTAATCATATATAGGCAAATCATTAATTATGTTCAAACCTGTAAATATGAATTCTATAATATTAGAGTTATACATTGTTTAAGGTTAGACGTTAACATTGGATATACATTGTTAATTGTTTTAGGTTAGGTGCTACCCGAAACTTTCCTGCATGTAACTGTAAAGTGCATCAGTCTATTTCGTATGCAAAATTGATATGTCATATTAGCTTTTTCAACCCGGGACACTCCCGGGATATAAATCTAGGGTAGTATAGAATAGATAGATAAACGACAAGATCTGTACAAACCTATCGACCAAGAACAAGAATAGACGCTCATCAACATGACGCACCTAATATATCGATCTATATCTGGTTCATAAATTAGACGTATGAAATCAGACCATGAAAATTATAAAACTGAAAGAAGTTATAATATCTAATGATCAGAGTTCTCTCAAAATCCTCTCATAGGGTGAATAAATAATTTGTGCATATAAAGGCAAGTGAGGTAGTGTTATTATTCAGATTTGATCCAATCCCATCTGCTAAACCGTAATGTCACGACCCACCAAAATTCAGCCCTAAATTTTCAGCTTTAAGGCCTTCCCGGGACCATCTTGACACTTCTAGAGACGTCCGGAAGTCTTCGGATTGGCCTACGAATTTCCAGCCATCATGGTGCACACACAAGGGTCATGATCCAGCTAAGAACGATCTAGAAAAGTCCGGAAAAGGCAAGTAATAAACACCCTTAAAAGTGCAGCCCTAGAACTTTCTAGATCCCACAAGATAGTACCAAAAATATCATGATATTACTAAAGAAAAACCTAGAAGCTCCGTAGTAGATTTTTGTATAGATTCATCTAGATATGGAACAATCTAGATCTTGTAGCACTAGTATAAATAGGTCATCAAGGAATCATTTGTAATCACCCCTCATAACTTGATCACTACCCAAATCACTTGTAAAGCTTCTTGTAACTTTGTTATTGTATCAATATAAAGAGTTAATCTTTCATAACCTGAACGCTTCCGCATCACTTAACGTGAATTACTACATAACCAGATCAAAGGCTTAACTTAGAGGCATTCTAAGTCGCCGCACGTGAGTCAAGAAAGTTACTCCGTGACAAGTGGTATCAGAGCCGCGTTGGTTCATCGGGATGGCAAACGAAAAGACCAGGAGAAACGCTGCTACCAAAAAAGCAACACAACATCAAAACAAGACTCCACAAGAAGCTGAGACAAGCAAAGGTACGTCTATGGATTTAGTTAAGTCTTTAGACAAAATGATGGCCAATGTTGACGCATCGGTCACACAACTCGGAAATTTAGTTAATAGCTACCTCAAAAAGCTAGAAGCTTTTGAACCATTACACGTTGAGTTAAAGGCACTCAAAACCGACTTCAAAGATACTATTGAAGTCATACGTCTTGAGATACAAGACAAAATCGATAAGGAGGTTGCGAAGCTCCGAGAGGAGGTAAACAACAAACTCCAAGAATTATACACAAACTTTGCTGAAATGGAGGCAAAAGAAAACAACAACAAGACAAAACCAGAAGCATGTTTGGGGTCAATACAATTACAAAAATTTAATACTTTACATCAAAAAGAAAAGACCAAATCAAAACACAAAAAGAAAGGAGTCATGAACAATGGCAAGTCAAGCCAAAGAAACACAAAACCAAGAACGAAGTCAAAGAAAAGACTTCAACTCGTCAATATGGTGGTAAACGGAAGACCCGTAAAAGCACTAGTTGACACAGGCGCAAGCCATAACTTCATCTCAATTGATGAAGCCATAAGACTCGGTGTCCGAGTAACCAAACATAACGCGACAATGAAGGCCACAAATGGACGAATGCAACCAATACTTGGAGTGGCATATGGCGTTAAAGCCACAATTGGGAAATGGAAGGGAATGATAGACCTTTTCGTTGTCCCAATGGAAGATCATAACTTTGTGATTGGCCAAGATTTCCTCGACAAGGAATCGGCTTTTCCCATGCCTTTCGCAAATAAGTTTTGCATCATGATTGAAGATCGCCTCCACATAGTCAAGATGGAGTCTGATCCAATACAAGGTGTGTCAATAACATCAATGCGCCTTGAAATCGATTCCAAGAGATGTTTAGGCACAAGCTCATCACTAGGACCATCCATCATTACCAGAAAGGAAGGAAAAACGAGTGTGTCCCACAAACACGACGAGGACGTCGTGGATTTAGGTGGGGGAGAATGTCACGACCCACCAAAATTCAGCCCTAAATTTTCAGCTTTAAGGCCTTTCCGGGACCATCTTGACACTTCTAGAGACGTCCGGAAGTCTTCGGATTGGCCTACGAATTTCCAGCCATCATGGTGCACACACAAGGGTCATGATCCAGCTAAGAACGATCTAGAAAAGTCCGGAAAAGGCAAGTAATAAACACCCTTAAAAGTGCAGCCCTAGAACTTTCTAGATCCCACAAGATAGTACCAAAAATATCATGATATTACTAAAGAAAAACCTAGAAGCTCCGTAGTAGATTTTTGTATAGATTCATCTAGATATGGAACAATCTAGATCTTGTAGCACTAGTATAAATAGGTCATCAAGGAATCATTTGTAATCACCCCTCATAACTTGATCACTACCCAAATCACTTGTAAAGCTTCTTGTAACTTTGTTATTGTATCAATATAAAGAGTTAATCTTTCATAACCTGAACGCTTCCGCATCACTTAACGTGAATTACTACATAACCAGATCAAAGGCTTAACTTAGAGGCATTCTAAGTCGCCGCACGTGAGTCAAGAAAGTTACTCCGTGACAGTAAGCCCAGCAACATCTTATCAGCCCATGTATTAAGCCATCTTCTATCTTCATAAGACCAGACCCAACCTCACAATATAAAGTAACGTAGGCTATGTTTGGTAAAACTAGCTGAAGGCTGGTAGCTGAAAGCTTTTTAAATATATTTTGGTGTTTGACAAAGTAACTGAAGCTTTTAATAAAATGTATAAAATGACCAAAATATACATAATTAAAAGATTGTAAGAAAAGTTTTTATTTTGTTTTTAAAATAAAATGGGTATTTGTGTCATTTATTAATTAAAAACTTGTAGCTAGTAGAGTTTTTTCTTAAAAGCTAGTAGTAGTAGCTTTTCACTATAGAGTTTTTTCTCCTAACTTAAAAGCTTCTAGCTCTTCAACCAAACAAGGCTTTTTATTGATTAAGAGTTTTTTTTCTTAAAAGCTTAAAGCTTGAAGCTCCTAAAAGCTCCTTGCCAAACATACCCATATTCTTCTTGCTATTAACATAGGTATTGATTTGACAGTACACTTGTCCAGACGCTGTTAGTTCAAAAGTTATAATACTAAAAAATGAAATTATGAAAAACATATTAAAAGATAAAACTGTATATAAGGATATATTTTAACTAGTAGGAATTCGCACGTTGTGGCGGATACAACAATACATGACAGAAACATAATTTAAACCTTAAA
Organism: Ambrosia x helenae; assembly: GCA_030844895.1. Lineage (NCBI taxonomy): Eukaryota > Viridiplantae > Streptophyta > Magnoliopsida > Asterales > Asteraceae > Ambrosia > Ambrosia x helenae. Next base: position 57,772,174 of record CM061227.1, read on the forward strand.
ACGATTAGGTGTATGTTTGTGTGTGTAAGCACCTCTATTTTGCAGTGAGGTAATTTTTTAAAGGCTACAAAGAAACATGATAGCATGCTACGTTCTATATACTATATGCGATTTGACCTACATGCCGGTAAAAAAAATGTAAGTAGCGGTTTGACTCATTAGCAACTATTACTATACTAATAGTCCTACTAAATATGTTGAAAATGCCAAATCTGGAGAGATTGCAGAGGAGAAAAAGCATAGGGACCTTTATAAGATCCGCATTAAGAGGAAGTTGGAACGCCTCATATGTAATAAACCTGTAAAGAAGCATACCCATAACTTGTTTCACATGATAAAAGCAATGCAATACAACTGCTAATCAAGTGCACCATAAATTTCTGTCAGTTGCATCGTAAAGTGAAATTGGAAATTAGGTTAGTTGAAAATATTCCACATAATACATCTCAACCTGAGAACTTTATAGACGTGCACATATCGGGGTTTTTTTTCTAGGAACCGAACCGATTCATGTCTGAACCGGCTTTGATTCGGTTCAGCTCCGTATTCGCCAGTTTGAAAGACCAGTTTCGGTTTGGTTTGGGTTCGTGAACCAATTCATGTGCACACATTTTTTAAGAAAAGGCGTAACAAAATTATTTGTTTATGTAAAGTTCGACTTTAATTGATTCTTACAATCTTTTTAAGGTGTATAGGTATATATTTGTACTAGCTGATTACCCCGGGAGGGTCCCGGGGTTGAAAAATCTAATTTTACGTAATAACCTATTGCAAATGGCTCAAGTTAATTAACCACAAAATCTCTCAATCATTGCATGTTCATAGTATTCTAATCAGTAATAACTCATATTCTCTAATCTAAAACCTAATCAGTAATCATCTAAAGAATCACTTATGTAAGCTGCAACTATTAAAAAACTCATCACATCTCTCTAATTTCTCACATTCTAATGGCTCTTATAATTTCTAACCTAATCAACTAAACAAACAATTAAGTTGGAAGTTGTAATCATTGCATCTCATTATGCCACGTGGCATAATCAAGAGATGGTTGAGACCACCATTGAACGCCACGTCAGCAACTATCAATTCTTCCCGGGAGCGTCCCGGGGTTGAAAAATATAACCATTCTAATAATACTAATACTAATAGTAATAATTATTACTATTGTAATTAAATAAATAAAAAAATAACCTTGCTATAAGGTGACACCATGTGTTGCAGTGTTGCGCGATTCTTTCTCCTAACTTTTCTTGATGAAGTATACCTAGTAAAATTCCAATGATAACATGGTGATTGGGCTGATTTTCAACATCGTAGATAAGAAACCTGGTTTAAAAGAAAAAACATGATTAATAAATAACATGAACACTTTGTGTGTTTTTTTCCTGTATGAACGAAACCCCACAAAAAATAGTCGATTTTTCTCCGTTTTTTATATAGCACTATGGTACTCGTTGGAAAGATAATAAAACGCTCGTTAATTTGGTGTAATTTTTTTCTTTAAAAAATCTCGTATATAAAAGATATAAACGTTTAAAAATTATGGGAGGGAACATGAGAGAGAAAATTTTAAATTTATTTTTAAATTCTTTTTTTCCTAAAATAACTCAATTTAATTTAGGGTTTTATGTTTATTTTTTTTTAATTAAAAAAGTAAATAGTTCAAAAACACTAAAATCTTTCAATGCCACGTGGCTGTAACAACCGGCAAAAATAAGGTAATTCTGTACTAATTAACTATACGCGATTAACGTAATTAAATGCAATTATGTGTTGATTATTTAACTGAGGCCTTGGAAAGATAGCAATTCCCAAATAATGCATAGGAATGCATATGTTTAATGACAAAACATGATAGGATCATGTGCGAGTAAATTATCCGGTATGGACACTGGCGATTACCCGGACACCCGGACACCCGGACACCGGACACCCGGGATATAAAATAAAACGTAATTTCACAAAATATAATGGGTTTTGGAACTCCAAAGCCATACGTGAAAGCTTGTTATACAAATCTCCCGGTAACGAATAAAGTGCGCGTACCGCACCCGATACGCGCGTAACATATAATTTCACCCGGCAAAAGCCAAAATAATTTATCAACGCTTAAACTAGATTATGTTTAAAGGATGTTAAGGGTATTTTTAATATTCGGATAACACGCAATTAAAAACCCGAAAATACCCGGACGGTACCCGAACAAGAGTAAATTAAACATAATAATTATAGGTAATATTTAGCAAAGTGGACCCCACTCAAAACACCCCAAGGGCCGGCCTATGGCCCACCCAAATGGATAATATCTTGGTTATCTTGCTAAATCATTAGGATTAAACACTAATCATGGGAATGCATGGACTTGTATTGGGTAAGAAAAATTCACCAAATCCTCTCATCTCTCTCTCTAAACTCACGGCACAAACACCCTCTTAATAATCTCCAAAGATTTTTTTTTACAATCTTACTTAACCCACTTGATCTTCCATAATCCAAGATGAGATATTGGATGATCTTGGAAAGATTTGAAAGAGAATGTTATAAGCAAACTAGTGAGAACACTTGAAGCAAAAACCAAAAACTCTTCTTCTTCTCCTCCTCTTGGCCGTAGCATATCACCCATCCATACACATTTTTCTTACAAATCTTACACTACCAAATCATCTCTAGATCATTATCCTTCAAAACCCCATTGTGTGTTTCAAGAGCTTGGAGCTTAGCCCTTTGGAAGAACACACTAAACCCCATCCAATCCAAGGTTTTTGTCTTCCCTAGCCTTGAGCTAGTAGTAAGTTTTAACCTTGCTTTGATTAGTAATGTTCATATTATGTGTTCTTATGAGCAAGTTGTACATTGATGGGTAAAATGTGGTTTTGAAACATAAAGTTTAATGTATCTTACAAGTGTAAAATGGAAGAATAATAACATGGATAAATCATGGATTTAATATTAGTAATGTGATATTTCACGAAAATGTAGAAATATGTACATACACTTGTGTTGGATAATGATTTGAACATGATTTTTGAAAAAGACTTGAACATGATAAAAGATGGTTTTAATCATCATAAAATACTAGCTAATGTCAAAAATATGTTGGAATGTGTTAGATGATCATGGATGAAAAAGTTACATGTTCAAAGTCTACTCACTTGGATGAGTGAAATTTGGATATGTTGGATAAAAACATAAAACACACATGTTAAAAGCATCAATAATGAAATAAAAGAATATTAGAAGTGGAATAATGTAAAAATAACCAAACATGAGAAATATGATTCTTCATGTGAGCGTTGGATTTTAGCTAAAACAGGATTATATGATCATACAAGTCACAAATCTAGGTGCGGAAACCCTAGATCTGAACAAATTGATAAAACACAAATCACGACACAATCAAGATCATTTTCAATATCATTTTCATAGATTAACTTTCAATCAATAAGCATTTACAAACTTTTATGTTAATCTAGAAACACACAGATAATCTCTCAAAAACACTCCTAAACCTGATCTGAACCTGGACACAAATGACAACTCTCTTACATAATCAAAAACTCAAAATCTATATATAGGCACTGCACATTCGCCCCTTACAGATGGTCGAATGTGAGCATTTTCCACATTCGCCCACTGCAAGTGGTCGAATGTGTTCTTCTGATGTAGTCCATTCTTCCTTCGTCCAGTTCATTTCTACCTTCGCCCCTTTCTGATTACCTTCGCCCATATTGATTTACATTCGCCCAGTCTGAACTTCCTTCGGCTATCTACTAACACATGTTAATTATAGTATATCCAATCCTTAGTCGCAAAAACGCATCAACAAACTCCCCCTCGACTATTGATTGGATAGTTTTCTCTGATAGTCCATCGTCTTGTTCAACAATTTGATTCTGAGCTGCTTCTTCTGCTCAGAAGTCATTGGCGGCTCGAATTTTTTCTTCACAGGCTTTGACACATTGGCGATCTTCACAGTCTTGCCAAGTTTACCCTCCAAGTTGCTTCCAGCATTTATGTCATATGCAAAACACACTCCCACAACTTGAGTATACTTTCTCGCTTGAGCAAAATCGTTGGGTTCATAGTAGATCGGATTAAAGAACAACATGATGATGTCTTCGAATGTGCAATTAATCAGCCACATAGGATCAAATACATGCACATGCTTGTATTTATCCTTTCCATCCCTCAACACGATCACTGCTTCTGCCTTCCTCCAATCGTAATACCAAAAGATGAAATCAGCACTAAAGTGCTGTGGCATTGGCATCAACGGTATCTTTCTCATCACATTAGGTGCTTTGTAGATTAACGTAACACGCTTCATATTGGTTTGTGGATCAATATCCCTATGCTCTTTTCTTCTGGGATATTGAGGCATGAACCTGTTCCATCTAGTACGACTCTCCCAAACCAATTTGTCTGCGCACCAACCGACATGCGATCCATTTACCTCGGCTCCTGACATTGGGAATCTGCATAAGTCTCTCACCGCCCAGTACGGTAGAGTAAGCAAATCACAGAATCTGTTGAAATACAGAATTCCGGTTTCCCATTTCGCTGCAATACACTTCAGTCTGCCTAGATAAGTCCACCCAAGAGCTCTGCCTTTGAACTTGGCATTATGAAATCGATAAAAGTTACCTTGAGCTTCAGGTTTAGGTCGGTTCTCATCCATCTCCTTCAACTTCTTCATATAATTCTTCAACTCATCAGACTGGTTAGAAGAATCTTTCTTTTCAGAACCAAATACCTTCTCAACAAACTCTTCGCTTCTTTTCTTTGCTTTCTGTTTCGCTGACTTATTTGGTATCTCAGTGAAGTCAGGAAATACTTCATTCTCATCTTCTTTTCTGAAATATTGGGGAAACTCCTCATGAGTAATATCTTCTACTTCAACTTCATTGTTTTCTGGAGTATGCACATCATCTGAATGACTTCCCATATCCTTTTCAGGAATATCAGGAATCGATTCATCCATCATAAACTCCTCAAACGTCTTTCCTACCCTCTGTGCGAGACCATCTAAAATTTCTTTCGCCACAGATGCAGGTAGTTCCCCTTCTTCAAGATCTGGATCTTCATATTCCAGCTCATATCTCAAATCATCAGTCTGGAATATCTCAGCGAAGCATCCTGTGAACTCAATGGTCCACTCTCTCTTCTCCAACATATTCTTGTATATCTGTTTAGCATCATCAGACAGAGATCTCACCTTCTCGTTCCATAAAATACTTTCATCCGAATCTACATTCCCACCTTTCTTCTTGGAACTCGATTCTCCAGTATCTTTCTTCTTCTGTGATGTTCTCTTCTCATAACTATACTTAGAAGTATCATCTCCTCCATCATGATCACTTCCACTGCTAAACTCATCACCTTTCTTTTTCTCTGTACCTTCAGCATCATCATCATCATCATTGTTGTCATCATCATCATCATTATTGTCATCATCATCATCATTGTCATCATCGCTTTTATCCGATCCATCATCATCATTATCATCATCATCTTCTTTCTCAGAATCAGATTCCTCATAATCTACTTTCTGTTCATCATCTTCTTCTTCATCTTCTTCACCCTCTTTCAACTGAGGTGCTCTGTTATAAAGCTCATCAATCAAACTACTAAGGCGTTTGTTTTCCTTCTTAAGTTCTTTGTTGTCAGCCTTAATCAGTTTGATCTTGTTCTTGTTTCTATCACATCTTCTCTCAAGCTTCTCATTCTTAGCTTCTAACATCTGAATCTTTTCATTTATCTCATCCTGATTCGATTTCGAAGCAACTACAATCTGGAGCATCTTCTCCTCATTCTGCTTGAATTTAGTAATCTCAGCTTGTTGAGCAACCAACATCTTCATCATGTCCTCCATCTTCTTATTAACCTCTTTCCCTTTCTTCTGCTTCTTGGCAACTGGTGAAGATAACTTGGATGGTGTACCAGCATCAGGTAATCTCTTTCCTTCCAGCAACTGAGCCAATTCTTTCTCTCTCAGTTCTTTCACACTTGATTTCTTTGCCATAGTCTTTTGTTTCTTTGTCTTCTTAGGCAAATTCACAACTACAGTTTCTCCAACACTCAACTCAGCTAGGTCAACACCTAAACCTTCGTCTTCAACCGATTTCTTTCTCCTCTCAGACTCTTCTATCGACTGATTCAAGGATTCAGACTCACCAACCATAGTGGCCTTACGTTTGGTGGTCCTCACGTTCTCGTCATCAGAATCCCACTGTTCATCAACCTCAGTCTCTTCTGAATCTACAGACTCTTCATCCACCAAACCCGATCCTTTCTTCGCCGTCGATTTCTTTCTAGCAGCCTGTTGCTTTGTGCTTCCCTGATCAATAGCCTTTCCCTTGCCCTTCCCTTTGGCTCCAGGATTGACTACTTGACGCTTCCGCTTAGTGCTTGAATCAGCATACACTAAGGGATCATCATTATCTGAGTCACTCTCATCATGTCTTGCTTTGTTCTTGCCAGGATCAGTATAATCCGGACGAGCCAAAGCCCCAAACAATCTCCTGTTAGGTGGCTTCTCATTATCAGCTACACCTTTGTATCCTTTCATCCTCATCAAGGTTCTAATATTCATGTGATCTTGACCTAGGATCATAGTCGGATCCTTTTTCAACATTGGATACTTGTAATCAAAGATCATCATTAGAAACCTTGGATACAACATGAACTTCTTAAACTTTATACCCTTCAGCATCTCCAGCATGTGGTCAAGGATCATCCCAGAAACATTAAATGGTTTGTTGAGTGTCAACGCAACCATTAATGAACTCAAACTCTTTCTCATTACGTCATAACCACCACTAACACATCCAAAGACATGAATCAGAACATGTGCAAAGTACTTGTACTGCACTCCCAGCTTCCCTTTATACATAGATCCGTCAGTGATTGGACCTTTGTATTTCATCCTTAAGAAGCACGCCTTCTGTTCTGTCCACGACAATTCCCTGGGATCTTCTCTGTCTTCGAACTTAATCTGTAAAGCTTCCCGAATGTCAGCTTCAGTCAAGAACATATCTATCTCCTGGATCTTGCTCTTGATGATCGTCTGATTCTCCCAGTAATCATACTTAGCGTTCTGGTAAAAGTCTTCAATTATGTCTTTGTATATGATGGTTGGTGTGGCTAGAGCATGTACAATCCTGCTTCTTTTCAGAAACTCTATAATCCCTGTAAACTCCGTATTCTTCTCAACGTCTCCTAGATACGCGCAACAGTTGTGCGATCGTTCAAAAGGCCAACTGCTCGGAGTAGATGTTTCAGCTACAGGGACTGGATCTTGAACTGTGATCTCAGCTGGAGTTTCAACATTCACTGCTGGAGTTTCAATATTCTCTGGTTGTTCAGCCATCTGCACATGAAAAACAATAAAATGCGTCAAAATACAAAAACGACAAATTATAAAAAATTTTGGTCAAACTGATTTGCACATTCGCCCATTTTAGAATTGGCCGAATGTGGGAATAACTGGTCGAATGTGAAAATGTATGGACGAAAGTGAATATGATCTTGATAAAAAAATCACTTTCGTCCTTTTTGTTATACATTCGTCCAACCATTCCACTTTCGCCCGTTTTAAAACAACCGAAGGTGAAAAATTTACCCCCAAAATTTGAAATTTTGCCATTGTTTGTTTTAACTTGCAATTTTGATCCTAAAACGTACTAACATGTCCGACTAACACTCGTTTATAATCAATTTTATCAATTAATCATTTTACATAGGTTTTCAAGTGGAATTAGGGTTCTATGTGTTCAATCGATCAAAAATATCATCTAAAAATGTTATAATCCTAATTCCATCCATATTCTCCCCCTAAAACCTATGTTAAATGATCGGTTATCAAAAACAAACATGAAACAACATCAAAAATCCTAGAACAGAAACCCTAGGTCCCGTTCTTTTAACAGTCAATTTTGATCTGTTATTTCGTCCATTACCTGCAAAATTAGTGTCAAACAGATCAGGAATAGATGAGGAATGATATGCACAATCACAGAAAATCACAGCAACAAGGTCTTGTACTGATGAAAGTTTTGAAAAATTTTGAATGAAAAGAATCGAAGGTGAAAGAGGTTTATATAGAGTGCCACGTTCGACCGGTTCGGATGGACGAATGTGGGTAATAATCACATTCGCCCCAATTTAATGGCACGAATGTGAAGTTGGTCCACCTTCGCCCCTAATGAAAGGCACGAAGGTGAAACTTGGTACCCGGAAGTGGAAATCACACCCGGAAGTGAAAAATCCACATTCGCCCTTTTTCACAACGGTCGAAGGTGATGATTTTTCCACATTCGACCCAATTAAGGGGCGAATGTGAAATGGAAAAATCTGAAAATTTCGCCAATTCACGAATTCGAATCCCGTTCAACATTTTTCAATCCGTTAAACTTCCAAAACTCAAATTTTCACATTTTGAATGTCACAAAGTCCAGATGGTGTTATCAAATCTCAGAAATTGACCATCAAGCATCCCCGGATATCAAAAATAAAACAGAAATGCAAATCTTTTGGATTTTCTGAAATTTATATCAAAACACACCTAAAATCTTTTTTGGATTTTGTAAAATTTTGACAATAAAAGTAAAATGCGACAAAGTAAAATGCATTAAAGTAAATGAAAACAGTAAACATTTTGGGATTTCCGGTAAGAGGATCATATCAGTTTTCTGAGAAATCTGAACACAGCGTTGATCTATTTTAATTTTATCATTAGAAACAATATGTGACACGGCAATTGCTGATATTGTTGTCCACATAAGCTCACATGCAGACAATTACGCAATGCTTTAAAATGATACTAATTAGGTGTATTAGACTAACACATTGTGGTTCCCACACACACGACATACTCCCGTATCAAGAAGTAATTTGCACAAAGACTCATTGTAAAGCGTGATTATGCTTTCGTCGTCTGTAATTGTACAAGATATAATGCATAGAGGTATACAGGTCAGCAAATTAATGCAGCAAAGTAACATATGCACCATACCAGGTTGAGGACTGATATTAATCATGATTTGCATCAATGATCAATACGATATTATAGATAATCTTTGATCATCATATAACATGGAAAGTTCCTCAATTCGGTAACTTTAGGTTTTGGCATAAAGCTCTTTTATAAAGACACCCTGTCTGATCTAGGTCCGTAATGACTTACAGCAGAAGATCAGATAGGCTATCCCCAGACAACTAATAACATAACGACCCTAAACCTCCGAGTTTTGTACAAACACCCTATCAAACGAAATTACGGTACTAAGACCATATGCCCATGAGGTGTTCATCCACAAACGCGTAGTTTGTTATGTTTGTATCACTAATGCACGCAATATATAGTCTACGAAGCCTATCAGCATATCACACGTAATCAACATACGTCGCATTAAACTAGACAATTCTTTAGCCTGTGTCAGATCCCCACTGATGTACTATCATTTCCTCTTTTTATCCAGGAAATCATTTTGGGTTTTTCTAATTTTTAGGTATTTTTGAAAATTTTTCAATGTTTTTGGTTTTTCTGATAAAATGACTCCCCCTAAAATAAAGAACATATTTTTTGGGTTTTTAATTTTTCTGAAAAACAAAACAAAAAAAATTTGAAAGAAACAATCCACTTGAAAGCATCAACTTCTTTGAGGATTAAACAACCCCCTCGAAAGCATCAACTTCTTTGAGGATTATGATAGTAAAGAGAAATTCCCAATTAGCAAAGAGAAATTCCCAATTAGCAAAAATTTAAAGCTAAAACTAAAAACTAAAAAAAATGATAAACCGAGGAGCCGATTAGTCCTGTTTTTCCTTTATATTGTTTACTTTCAAAAGATATTCAAAGCGGGATCTGTCAAAAGCTTTTGTAAACAAATCTGCACGTTGGTAGTCAGTATGGATTTTGACCATGTCAATCAACTCCTTAGCATAACAATCACGGATAAAATGATATTTAATCCGGATATGTTTAGCTTTAGAATGATTTTCAGTATTTTTAGTTAATGCAATTGCGGATTCGTTGTCACAGTGTATAGGGGTTTTAAGAAACTGCAAACCGTAATCGACCATCTGTTGTTGGATCCAGAGCACTTGCGAACAGCAACTCGAGGCTGAAATGTACTCGGCTTCACATGTAGACAGTGCGACGGAAGTCTGTTTCTTGCATTGCCAGGTAATTAACCTGCTCCCTAAAAACTGGCAACCGGCTGTGGTTGATTTGCTGTCTTTGTCACAGCCGCCCCAATCTGCATCACTAAAAGCAATAAAATCAAAATCATCGTCATTAGGGTACCAAAGTCCTTTTGATGGACAACCCTTCAGATATCGAAGGATACGCTTGACCGCCGTCAGATGACTTTGTTTCGGCTTCGATTGGTAGCGAGCACAGAGACACGTTGCATACATAATATCTGGTCTAGACGCTGTCAAATACATCAGAGATCCGATGATTGCTCTGTATGTAAATGGGTCTGTCAGCTCCCCCTTAGCGTCGACTCCAATCCCGTGATTGGGTTGAATCGGGGTATCCATTGTAACACCCTAACCGATGGCGGAAACATCGGGGTGCCACGTGTTGATGATTGTTCAGTAGCTCATGGTGAATAATAAGTTTCATAAATGATTTAAATAACTTACATACAATTGTTCTAGAATTTGTACATCAAATTGAATAAAACTATACACGTATCTTCAAGCATCAAAACAAATCTTCAAGCAAATAGAACCTGAAACATGTTAAATTGAAAATGTTTTGGGTCAACAAAAGTTGGTGAGAATTACATAGGTTTTTTTGATAATTGAATAAAAATGTTGTGCAATTCATGTGTCATGTCAATCTAGTCCATATGTGAGAACATACTAGAAATAAATCGAGTGCATAATCAACCCTGGTGACTGTTATAAAATGATACATACCATACGCTCATGGTCCAATATGTTATACGATAACAAACACCCACGCTACCTTTGTAGGAGGCACGTATCCGGGTGGGATTGTCAGTCCAATAGATCTATCAATGTATACCGCCGGCTTGTACGGAGTTAATGATTATGCTAGAATGGTGCTTACTCTAATCATGCTCAAGACATAATGCAACATAGAAAACACATAGACACATTGATGATTGAATTGCATAAATGGTGTTGTAACATGTTTCACCCCAAAAATGGTGATAAATAGAAAAGGGGCTATGTAAAACTCACCTGAAATTCACCGTGTAGGTACTAGCAAAATAAAAGTCTGAACTTGAATTAATTGAGCATCTTGTATCCTATTACAAATAAATGATGCCTTAAAGTCTAGTGCAAATAAGCGTGTTTCGTTCTTGGTTGTAAAGATAGTTGATTCAACCATCTAGACTCGTATTGTAACAATACGTGTCTTAATGTGTATAACTTAACGAACCGATAATAACTTGGTTTGGTTTCACAAAATATATTCGTATGTGTAGTTATTCGAAGTAACTACATTAACATATTATGTCTTGACTTGAAGTTATTGTTAAAAAAAAAACACATTTTGGGATAAAGAATTAATATTTGTGTAGCTTGAGTCGAACGTTTATTCGCCTCGTAGTTGGATAGTATGTGTGTGTACATATATTATGATTTATGATGAAATAATGCTTGGATTAAATCTATTAGTAAAATGTAGCTTTATTTATACGGAACTATCTAAGCGTCAGATATGTTCCTTATATTTTATAAAAATTTGGGCAGAGTCTCCTCTGTTTTTGTAAGAAACCAGACAACTCAAGTTGTCTATATTTTCCCAAAAATCAAATGTACAATTATACGACACATAGTTGACTAAGCTTTTAGACACGACAATTGGTTAACTCATTAAACTATAACAAACAAGAATTTTGCGCTCGACAAGTTATGCTTATGTATGCATATAGTTCGACATTTGAGCATTCTAGTAACAAAATCCAAGCTTATCAATAAAGGTAAGTTTTGTTATAATTCGGCTCGGTTCATTTAAGTGCTCGTAATTTATATACAATGTACTACAAAACAAAAAAAAATAAATAAATAAATAAATAAATAAATAATAACTAAACAAGAGTCGCGACGCATTATACCTTCCCGATATTTATTTGCGAAACGAAAGTAATCTGCCCGAGGTTCCGTGTTGACCAAGTCTGACCCGAATATGGACCGCAGTTGACCAAAAGTTTGACTTGGTCAACAGTGTTGACTGTTGACCAGATCCGAGGACAAGCCACAGCCAAAACCACCAAAATGGCCACCAAAACCCGTCGGACCACCAAGCACAAATCAACGCCTGAACTGAGAACCAAGCACATCGGAACCTGCACAGAGAAACCCATCTCCACCGTCGCCGAACCCACCTGCAGCTATCGTCAATAATGAGACCCAACTCCAACCTGGGAACCACCACGATCCATCTTCAATCGGCCGTATGCATCACCCGGTTCTGCCGCTGTTTAGATGGAGAGAAGGGACTGTTATGGTGACGGGTAGGGTGGTTATGTGATGGTGGTTGTTGGCTCAGGTTCAATCGGAACCCATGTCCGGTCGCCGGACTGTAACGAGAGGGAGAAGGAGAGTAAGGAAAGGCGTGTGTGGGTTGGTGGTAGAGTGAAGGGGTGGTTGCTGTGGGCCGACGCCGCCGCGTCAGAGGGCCGGAGTGTGCAGTCGGGGAGGAGCCGGAGTAGAGGGGTGGACTGATTGATGATTACGAAGATGATGGGGAAGACGAAGCAATTTTGCTTCTTGTTTCAGTTGTATTATATCAGAAAAATATAGAGGAGAGTTGTTGATTTAAGGGGAAGGACTTAGGTGATGGTGAAGAAGATGACATGGGGCTAGGGTTTATGATGAGGAAGAAGATAGGTAGGAGATGATTGAAGAAGAAGAAGAAGATTTAAATAAGTAGGGTTTGTTAGGTGGGTTAGGTGGACACCGCGTATACGAGCCCGCTACCGTTTCGCATCTCGTTAATTCCACAGTTTCTTGAACTACCAAATAATTATTTTTAGTCACCTTATATTTAGACAATACATTTGTTATATGTATTTATAGTCGTGTTAAAATTTATTAGGCTAAGTGTCGGTTAACTAGTACGGTATCACTTGCCACGCGTTATTATTATTATTTTCGACATAAAAATAACGTAAATTGATACTTTAGTTTACCAATGAACAAAAATGTATTTCTTAGTTAATGAGATATTATTGTTAACAAATTAACGCGTCACCTTATGAATAAAATATTATTATTATTATATTATTCGAGAAACGCTGGGCGTTACAGTCTCCCCTACTTTTGGAAACTTCGTCCCGAAGTTATTAAGAACATAGGGTTGAGGGTGATTGGATAGAAATTAGGACAATTATGGTTTGGACAAATTTGGGTTAAGATACAACGTGAATTTATAAGTAATAGGATAATATGTTTCGAGTAATTTGGGTAAGAGTTTTGATATGTGTGAGTTGATCGACTATGGAAAGACTAAATGGATTACTAGGTAACTAGCGTTTATAATTGATTATCTACCGAAAACCTTGATAGAATTCCACACTACCTTAACGTACCTGTAAATTCATGATTACGTTCCGGACCGTAATCACCAATTTACCTTACATTAGGGTTTTGCGTCCTTCTATGACTCTAAACACACATGTAAGTAATGCAAAAATAATATTATGATTGAATCTTTGTATCAATGAGTCTAATAAATCTTTGTATCAATGTACATGTATAATGTATCCAAAGATGAAACTGTTGAGCAGGAAAAAGACTTCTACCAGTCAGTGAGTAGGAACCTCTACCGATTGTTGAGCAGGTGCGATAGCCTCTACCAGTCGTTGAGCAGGTTATTAGAACCTCTACCGACTGTTGAGCAGGCATGATGACCTCTACCAATCGTTGAGCAGGTTATTAGATACTCTACTAACTGTTGAGCAAATACTTCATCCTCTACCAGTTGTTTGATTAAGTGTAACAATTGTTTTTGATTTAACACATAAGTTGCAAGTTGATAATACATACATGTAATCAAGTTTGTAAATGTATCAAGTATCAAATATAGCATGTGAGTTGTAATAGAGTTGCCCTAGACAAGGTTAATGACTCTAGGTGTGTTTATAACAAATAGTTTATATTAAATGTTTTCAACTATCAAGAATAATCAAATGTTCAGGTAGATAATCAAATCCTCATGCATAGCTAAAGTTCAAGTTTGATGCAACGAACAATCAAGTTTTCAATAGTTTGGTTATCGTAGGGATCAAGTTCATGTTCAAAAAGGTAGAGAATGTGAATTTTTTTTTTTTTTTTTTTTTTTCAGGAGTGAGGGGGTATACATGAAACACCAAGATTGTAAATATCTAACCCTGAATAAACAAAAATGTTGGCTTATCAAAACAGATCAGGTTTAAGCCCAACGAATTTGCCCTAGATTTAGTTACGTTAGGATTATAGCAAGTAAGTAAAAGAGAGTATGCAAGACTAAGTTAGGCTAAGAATAAAGATGAGGATAAGGATAGGGATAGGGATAGAGATAAGGATAAGGTAGAGCTACAAGTAATTGAAGCAAGTACTGGTTAAAGTCCTAAGGTTATAGACTAGATTATTTTTCTAATAACCTAATTCCCTATAACCATGGCTCTGATACCAATCTGTAACACCCCAACCGATGGCGGAAACATCGGGGTGCCACGTGTTGATGATTGTTCAGTAGCTCATGGTGAATAATAAGTTTCATAAATGATTTAAATAACTTACATACAATTGTTCTAGAATTTGTACATCAAATTGAATAAAACTATACACGTATCTTCAAGCATCAAAACAAATCTTCAAGCAAATAGAACCTGAAACATGTTAAATTGAAAATGTTTTGGGTCAACAAAAGTTGGTGAGAATTACATAGGTTTTTTGATAATTGAATAAAAATGTTGTGCAATTCATGTGTCATGTCAATCTAGTCCATATGTGAGAACATACTAGAAATAAATCGAGTGCATAATCAACCCTGATGACTGTTATAAAATGATACATACCATACGCTCATGGTCCAATATGTTATACGATAACAAACACCCACGCTACCTTTGTAGGAGGCACGTATCCGGGTGGGATTGTCAGTCCAATAGATCTATCAATGTATACCGCCGGCTTGTACGGAGTTAATGATTATGCTAGAATGGTGCTTACTCTAATCATGCTCAAGACATAATGCAACATAGAAAACACATAGACACATTGATGATTGAATTGCATAAATGATGTTGTAACATGTTTCACCCCAAAAATGGTGATAAATAGAAAAGGGGCTATGTAAAACTCACCTGAAATTCACCGTGTAGGTACTAGCAAAATAAAAGTCTGAACTTGAATTAATTGAGCATCTTGTATCCTATTACAAATAAATGATGCCTTAAAGTCTAGTGCAAATAAGCGTGTTTCGTTCTTGGTTGTAAAGATAGTTGATTCAACCATCTAGACTCGTATTGTAACAATACGTGTCTTAATGTGTATAACTTAACGAACCGATAATAACTTGGTTTGGTTTCACAAAATATATTCGTATGTGTAGTTATTCGAAGTAACTACATTAACATATTATGTCTTGACTTGAAGTTATTGTTAAAAAAAAACACATTTTGGGATAAAGAATTAATATTTGTGTAGCTTGAGTCGAACGTTTATTCGCTTCGTAGTTGGATAGTATGTGTGTGTACATATATTATGATTTATGATGAAATAATGCTTGGATTAAATCTATTAGTAAAATGTAGCTTTATTTATACGGAACTATCTAAGCGTCAGATATGTTCCTTATATTTTATAAAAATTTGGGCAGAGTCTCCTCTGTTTTTGTAAGAAATCAGACAACTCAAGTTGTCTATATTTTCCCAAAAATCAAATGTACAATTATACGACACATAGTTGACTAAGCTTTTAGACACGACAATTGGTTAACTCATTAAACTATAACAAACAAGAATTTTGCGCTCGACAAGTTATGCTTATGTATGCATATAGTTCGACATTTGAGCATTCTAGTAACAAAATCCAAGCTTATCAGTAAAGGTAAGTTTTGTTATAATTCGGCTCGGTTCATTTAAGTGCTCGTAATTTATATACAATGTACTACAAAACAAAAAAAAATAAATAAATAAATAAATAAATAAATAATAACTAAACAAGAGTCGCGACGCATTATACCTTCCCGATATTTATTTGCGAAACGAAAGTAATCTGCCCGAGGTTCCGTGTTGACCAAGTCTGACCCGAATATGGACCGCAGTTGACCAAAAGTTTGACTTGGTCAACAGTGTTGACTGTTGACCAGATCCGAGGACAAGCCACAGCCAAAACCACCAAAATGGCCACCAAAACCCGTCGGACCACCAAGCACAAATCAACGCCTGAACTGAGAACCAAGCACATCGGAACCTGCACAGAGAAACCCATCTCCACCGTCGCCGAACCCACCTGCAGCTATCGTCAATAATGAGACCCAACTCCAACCTGGGAACCACCACGATCCATCTTCAATCGGCCGTATGCATCACCCGGTTCTGCCGCTGTTTAGATGGAGAGAAGGGACTGTTATGGTGACGGGTAGGGTGGTTATGTGATGGTGGTTGTTGGCTCAGGTTCAATCGGAACCCATGTCCGGTCGCCGGACTGTAACGAGAGGGAGAAGGAGAGTAAGGAAAGGCGTGTGTGGGTTGGTGGTAGAGTGAAGGGGTGGTTGCTGTGGGCCGACGCCGCCGCGTCAGAGGGCCGGAGTGTGCAGTCGGGGAGGAGCCGGAGTAGAGGGGTGGACTGATTGATGATTACGAAGATGATGGGGAAGACGAAGCAATTTTGCTTCTTGTTTCAGTTGTATTATATCAGAAAAATATAGAGGAGAGTTGTTGATTTAAGGGGAAGGACTTAGGTGATGGTGAAGAAGATGACATGGGGCTAGGGTTTATGATGAGGAAGAAGATAGGTAGGAGATGATTGAAGAAGAAGAAGAAGATTTAAATAAGTAGGGTTTGTTAGGTGGGTTAGGTGGACACCGCGTATACGAGCCCGCTACCGTTTCGCATCTCGTTAATTCCACAGTTTCTTGAACTACCAAATAATTATTTTTAGTCACCTTATATTTAGACAATACATTTGTTATATGTATTTATAGTCGTGTTAAAATTTATTAGGCTAAGTGTCGGTTAACTAGTACGGTATCACTTGCCACGCGTTATTATTATTATTTTCGACATAAAAATAACGTAAATTGATACTTTAGTTTACCAATGAACAAAAATGTATTTCTTAGTTAATGAGATATTATTGTTAACAAATTAACGCGTCGCCTTATGAATAAAATATTATTATTATTATATTATTCGAGAAACGCTGGGCGTTACATCCATCGGCTTAGAGTCCTCCATCTGGAATCGGCTCAAGATGTCGGCTACGTATTTCGTCTGGTGAATGAAGATCCCGTCTGGTCTTTGATCCACCTGTAAGCCGAGGAAAAACTGCATTTCTCCCATAGCGCTCATTTCGAACTTCTCCTGCATAACAGTTTCAAATTCCCTGCACAAGAGTTCGTTAGGGGAACCAAATATAATATCATCAACGTAAATCTGTACTAGAAGCAAGTCATCTCCCGTCTTCTTCGTAAAGAGGGTACAATCGACGAGGCCGCGCTTGAATCCTTTGGAGATGAGGTATGTACTTAGCTCCTCGTACCACTGTCTTGGAGCCTGGTGTAAACCATATAAAGCTTTGTTCAGCACGTAGACCTTGTCCCGGTGGATTGGGTCCTCAAAGCCTGGTGGTTGCCCGACATAAACCTCCTCCTTGACTTTACCGTACAAAAATGTGCTCTTGACGTCCATTTGATAGACTTTGAATTTCTTATACGAAGCAAACGCTAGAAACATCCGAATAGCTTCCATTCGTGCTACTGGTGCATAAATTTCGTTGTAATCAATTCCTTCAATCTGATGGAAACCCTGCACAACCAATCTGGCTTTGTTCCTTACAATAACTCCACGATCATCCTTTTTGCACTTAAACACCCACTTAGTGCCAATCTTCTTTCTTCCCGGCGGCAAATCTGTGAGCGTCCAGACTCCCAATTTCTGGAATTGCAATAACTCCTCCTGCATTGCCTCAACCCAGGCATCTTCTTGCAAAGCGTCTTTGTATGTCCTTGGCTCTACCTGCGACACATAACATGCAAACGACCAATCATTTTGGCTACCAGATTTCTGAATTTTGGCATACAATGCTAAAGCACCAAAACTCTCTGGTGTATTAACGCTTTTAAGCTGCCCTCTGGTCATCACTCCACTACCAGGATCACCGATCACTTGCTCCAGCGGGTGAATACGATGAATCCGAGATTCCGGATTAACAGGTACAATCACTCCCGTCTGAGCAGTCAAATTCTCTACAGCATCCTGATCATTACCCGTGTTAGACGATGAAGCAATGTTTGGATTTGGAGTTGGGTTCACAGTTTGCTCTTCTAAGTCTTCTGCATTTTCAAGAACAGCTTCTTCAAATTGTTCATCTTCAGATTCTGAAGTGTCTAATGAAGTTGAAGCTTCTTGAAATAACTCTTCTTCTTGTGTAGGAACACTGGTATCACTAGAAACTGGTGGGGGGGTTTACGGTGATTGGACGCATCAATGGTGAAGTTGCCGCGTTTTCACACTCGTAAAGTAATCTGATCACAGCTTCTTCAACCAGGCTATCTAGGTTGAATGATTCAAAGAAATCTTTGTAATCAAACATCCAATCAGGGCCCGTGCCTTGCAAATTTTGTGTGTATCGTTGAACTTCCACGTTTGCCCAATCCTCCACTTGACGAGTTCACTTGTTGAATACCCGTTTGAGCGGGGTTGCATATCCAACAAAATATCCCTCTTCAGCTTTAGGACTAAACTTCTCGCTTGGATTCAACATCGTACATGGCGCCCAAATGGTTCTAGATACTCTAAATTGGGCTTTCTTCGGTGTAACAGCTCATAAGATGTTTTTCCAAACTTCTTCACTGTCAAAACCCGATTTAATGTATAGTTTGCTGCATAAATCGCCTCATTCCAGAACATTACTGGAAGATTTGAGTCAGCGAGCATTGTTCTTGCAGCCTCAATCAGAGTCCTATTCTTTCTTTCAGCAACACCGTTCTGTTGCGGGGTATACGGAGCTGAATATTCATGATGAATTCCTTTGCTTTCACAAAGTTCATCCATCTTTGCATTTTTAAACTCCGTCCCGTTGTCACTCCTGATCCTTTTGATCTTCAAATTGTAGATATTCTCCAGTCGAGTGAACAGAACTTGTAGGTTGGTAAAAGTGTCGCTTTTGTTCTTCAAACACATCACCCATGAGAATCGTGAATAGTCATCAGTGACGACTAAACAATAAAGCTCTCCAAGATGACTTTTGCGCTTGACCGGTCCAAAAAGGTCCATGTGCAATCGCTCAAGCGGCATCTCAACAGA
This sequence comes from Ambrosia x helenae, assembly GCA_030844895.1. NCBI lineage: Eukaryota > Viridiplantae > Streptophyta > Magnoliopsida > Asterales > Asteraceae > Ambrosia > Ambrosia x helenae. The sequence continues at coordinate 57,791,676 of CM061227.1, forward strand.
GTTAACTTTCTTCACTTTATGGGATTGTCTGTGTTGTTTTCCTTTCATGAAGCTCACACACTTGTCGTTAAGATGGAAATGTTTCACGTTTACTCCATCGACAAGTCCATTTCTCACTAACTGGTTCATTTTCCTCAGATGAATGTGCCCCATCCTGCGGTGCCACATTATCGATTCTTTTTCGGTCGCCTTGGATAGAAAGCATGTTATCTGTCCCTGTGGTGTCATTGCCTTGGACATATCAAGAATGTAAAGATTGTTGACTCGAGGTGCCATCAACATAACCCACTCCTTTGGAATCTTGAAGCCCGGTTTAAGTATATAGCAGGATTTGTCATCAAAATGCACAGAAAATTGTTTGTCGAATATTTGACTGACGCTCAACAGATTATAGTCTATCTGCTTGACATAAGATATCCGCTCGAAAGTCACAATCCCGTTACTCACGCTTCCTTCCATCATGATATAACCTCCTTTATTACCCGCGAACGCAACATATCCTCCATTAATATTCTTCACATCGAACAGCAACGCCAAATCCCCCGTCATGTGGCCTGAAGCTCCACTATCAACAATCCAGAGACTGCTAATAGGGCCAACTGAAGCTCCCTGCACACAAAAAGTAAACATTTAGTTCTTTCGGGGGACCCAAGCCTGAGTCTTGGGCCTTTGAACTTTGGCTTTCAAAGAAACATCCTCAACAACTTTTTCAACAACTTTTTGTTTTGAATCAATCGTTTTCTGATTTTTCAAAACAGATTCATTTTTATCACTCACCTTTGAAGTAGAAGCTCCTGGAGTACCATTAGGTGTCCAAGATTGTTCAGACCTTTTGAGAATACGAATTTGAGATTTTAGTTTCTCAATAGGTTTCTGAACATTGTTACTAAAAGTAACTTTCTTAGCAACCTTATCTGAATTAACAGACTTAGGTCCAACCTTTGACTTGACAATTGGTTTTTGTGGAACCTTTTGTCTAGCAGCTGTTGTGTTCACCACTGGTTTTCTCCAAGATTGTTCCATTGCAATCCTATTCCTTTGATCATAATGAAATGGACGGTTGTTCCTCATTTGAAAATTGTTTTGATTATGAAAATGTTGTTGTTGAGGAACAGTCCGTCTATGCGGTGGGACATAATGATCAATTGGCTTTTTCATGGAATTCTTAACCTCAACTTCATGTCTCTTGTGCCTTACATATGGACACTGAGCAAGTAAATGCCCGCGTTCTCCACATTTAAAGCATTTTCTATATTCCTCAAACACATAATGAGCATTTGGTGAAGCAAATGATCTGACAGGAAATTGATCATTATATTGTTGATTTCTTAAACTCTCAGGAAGTGGTCCTTTCGAGTAAGATGGTTCATGAAAACCATTTGCTTTATCATCTGGTCGAATGAACTCAGTGACATGAATTTTTGGCTCTTGAGGAACTTCTGAAAACAGTTTCTTTAAGATTTCTGGTGGAATTTCATTTGTTCTTTCATGTTTTGGAAACCATATTGTGCTTTCTTGCCAGATTTTATCAAGTTTAGAATAGTTAACATTTTTAATCGGAAATTCCTCATCAGCAATGATCTTATCGGATCCTTCCATCCGATAAAACACCTTTACAGGTTTGTCACTTGGTTCATTCAGCTCATTCTTTTTGACCTCATTCTTAACAACATTAGTTTTCTTAACATCAACCTTTTCAGACTTTTTATCATGAATAGCCTTTGCCATTGGATGAACATGATCAGATGGTGACACTGGTTCAGTAGTAATGATGTGATTTTCTTTTGGAATCTCACATTCATTAACAGATTTATCACTACCAGTATCATCATTTTCTGAGTCTGAACTATCACTCTCAGCATAAACACCCTCATTGTTTAAGCCCAAAATCGGTCTCACATCGGAATATGGATCACCAATACTCGAGGTATTAGATTCCATATCTGATGATGAGTCTGATTTCACCGAACTCTCCGGTATAACTTGATGATAGTTATGATTCTCAAAAAGAACCGGAGATGGTACAGACTTGTAGTTGGTGGTGTTATCATCAATGATATGATCCACAACATAAGCAACATTCTTATAACTTTCCAGTTTCTTGTTAACTTTTTCAGCAAAGCATTTAATGGCGGCCATTTCCAACTTGGTGTTTTCAATTTCATTGATATAGTTATTTATGGCCAATTGTTTCAATGACAAAGTATTTTTCAAGTCAGAAATGTCCTTTTTATAGCCATCTAATACTTTGTTAAAAGCATTTAACTCTTTGCGAGTAGATTGATAGTTTTGAATAGCACTATCACGTGAAATTCGGAGTTGTTTGTTCTCCTCTGTCAATCTATCACAAGTTCCACAGTATTTATCACTCATAACATCAGTGCTAGATTCAGAACTTACAGGTTTTGGCGGTTCGGGCATGGCCATCAAAGCAAAATGAGCTTCCTTTCCAGTGAAAAACTTGGAATAGTCGATCTTGGTGAAAGCATCATCAGCTATGCACGACTTCCTCGTCATCAAAAAGTCAGCTTCTGCCAGCAACTGGTCAATATCATCATCCAAAGAATCAACACTTCCCTCTGTGTCTGATTCGCTCTCAGAGTCTGAATAGACTGATTTACACTCTTCGGGAACATCAGAAACTGAATCAATCACCATCCCAGAACTCTTCTCCTCAGCCTCAACCTTAACAGGTTCACTCTCCACTTCCATCTCTGTCTCAGAATCATCACTTTCACTCTCCTCAGTTTCTTTCTTCTCATCAACTGCCACCGACTCTTCCAAATCAAACTGATAAGCAACACATGCCACATTCCCACCAGTAGTTACTTCTTCAACTCCTATTTGCATACCCGACCAGTCAAACCTCTCATCCTGCTGAGTTACCAAAGCTTGGTTCTGATTTGCATTCTGTTGAGTCTCAGTAGGTGTAGTGATAGGTACAACTGTTCGGTTTGAGTGATTAGGAGATTGGTTTTGAATCTGGTGTTGAGTGTTTGGTTGTCTGTTTTGGTTGTTAAAGTTTCGGTTCTGGTAGTTGTTGTTATTTTGATAAGAAACTTGGTTTTGTTGACGGTTCTGGTAGTTTGCATTGAAAGGGTTTCGGTTACCTTGTTTTGGTGGCTGGGTGCATTCCCTTTTGAAGTGTCCTTTTTCTCCACAATTGAAACATGTAACCTTCTCCTTATTGAAACCATAGGTTGTATTAGGAGAAGTTGCCAAATCAGTTCTTCCAGTTTTCTCAATGAATTCTGTTGCTCTTCTCATTATACTAGCAAAAGCCCATTGAATGTCTATGAGTTCCATCTCTTCTTTATCGATCTGTGCGTAGTCTTCGTTGGTCAAGTTGTTGTTCCCAATCTGACTAGCAACCAATCCATTGTAGGATGAAACCATTGCAGAGACTAATGCAATGTGTTGCTGAGCAACCTCCACAGTCACATTTCCCAAATTGGATGTATCCAAAACCACTGGTTGTTGTTTATGTTGAGTAACTTGGTTTGATGGTTGTTGTGTTTGGTTCGCAGTGTAAAAACTTGCTTGTTGCATTGGAGAGATTGGTGAAATGTAGGAACTATATTGTGGTGGTGTGTATGATGGTTGTGAGTAGGAATTGTATTGTGGTGGTGTGTAGTTGGTGGTTGGTTTTGATGAATCCATGACATTGGAAATACATGCAACATGTGGTGCAATGCTTCCAGAGCTCGAGTTTCCAGCTGAAACTGAAGTACCTCCAAAATACAAACTTGGATTCTGAGGAATCTGCGACCTTCTAGCTTTCCTCATATCCTCCAACTCTTTGTTCTCCAACTTTTCAATAAACTCTGAAATGGTCCAGAATTGATAAGCATCCTTCTCTCTAAGTACCTCCACATGCTGATCCCACTGTGGTGGTAAAGCATCTGCAAACTTATCCACCTGCTTAGTCATTGGAATCTGTACACCATAGCTAGACAATTCAGACAATAAATGCATATATCTCGGAGTTAGTTCTTTCAAAGTTTCATTATTAATAAAAGAAAAATTATCAAACTCTTTAACTAATTCCTCCATTCTCAGACTCCTGGTCTTCTCGTTACCATCATGCTTCCTCTTCAGCTTATCCCAAAGCTGCTTTGACGTAGTACATGTCCCAAACTGATGCAACAGGTCACTTGTGATCGCCTGTGTCAGTTGAGAGAACGCCTTCTTCTCCAACACATATTTCTTCTTTTCATCCTCAGTCAAGCTCTCCAGAGGAATCAACTCACCGGTATTCTCCAGAATTGGTGCTGTGTATCCTTTCACAATCATGCTCCATGCCTCAGCTCCTTCAACTCCCATGCCTTCCAGATGGATCTTGAACATGGTATGCCACTGGTTATACTCTTGCATATCCATGAGCTTCGGTGGCCGAGTTCCACTACCTGTAGACAAATCCTTAATCAAGGTAGAAATAGCATTAGTGGTTTGAGTATTTACCGCTGCTGCAGCTACTCCCCAGTAATCTGATTGTAGTGCCGGATGTGCTACATTCTGAGGCATCGTGCTCGTTGTTGTCATGTAGTTAAGTGGTTGTGAGGACTGCGTGTTCGTCTTCTGCGCTGCCACTGTCCATGGGTCCATTGTCTGCTGTTGTGGTTGTGTTGGTGCTGATCCCGAAGTAGTCTGAAAACGCCACATGATCACAATCTGAAAATCTTAACACTTAGAAAAATTTTCAGCAAAAATCCTTAGGTTCGCCCAAAAAAATAGTTTTTTTTCGTCCAAATAATCACACTCTCGTCCAAACTGATCTCACTTTCGTCCCTTCTATCTCACTTTCGTCCAAACAGTAACAACCGAAGGTGAAAATGACCAGAATGTAAATCAAAACAACACTCTTTCCACTTTCGCCCGAACCAAAAACGGTCGAATGTGGAATGTTATACCCGAATGTGAAAAATTTCAAACAAGTTTTCAGGTTCGTCCACTCAAACACTCAGGTTCGCCCACTTTTTGTCAGGTTCGCCCACAACTCTCAGTCCAGGTTCCAGGTTCGCCCAAAATCAGCAGATCTCATTTTTGAAAAACGGTTATTGTTTGAAAAACGGTTATTTTGATCTCAGATTTTCAAAAGTTCATGGATTTGAATGATCTCAATCAGGTTATGTTTCGGAATTGATTTGGAACAACTTTAAGTCTTGGAAAACTTGAATTCGACCACAAATTCACCTTTAAATCGATCAAAAACTATGTTTTTAAGAGTTTTTGTAAAAACAGATGATTTTATGTCAAAAACATGTCCAAATCAGTTCTGATCTTATCAAATTTGTTGTTGTATGATCCTCTATGCTCTGATACCACTTTGTGAGCGTTGGATTTTAGCTAAAACAGGATTATATGATCATACAAGTCACAAATCTAGGTGCGGAAACCCTAGATCTGAACAAATTGATAAAACACAAATCACGACACAATCAAGATCATTTTCAATATCATTTTCATAGATTAACTTTCAATCAATAAGCATTTACAAACTTTTATGTTAATCTAGAAACACACAGATAATCTCTCAAAAACACTCCTAAACCTGATCTGAACCTGGACACAAATGACAACTCTCTTACATAATCAAAAACTCAAAATCTATATATAGGCACTGCACATTCGCCCCTTACAGATGGTCGAATGTGAGCATTTTCCACATTCGCCCACTGCAAGTGGTCGAATGTGTTCTTCTGATGTAGTCCATTCTTCCTTCGTCCAGTTCATTTCTACCTTCGCCCCTTTCTGATTACCTTCGCCCATATTGATTTACATTCGCCCAGTCTGAACTTCCTTCGGCTATCTACTAACACATGTTAATTATAGTATATCCAATCCTTAGTCGCAAAAACGCATCAACACTTCAAAGTCCACTAGTTGGAAGAAAAATGCTAACTTTGGAAGTTAGGATGGAAAAAGTAACATTTAAAAGTTAAGGGACTAATGTTGAAACTTTGAAAGTTGATGGACTAAAATAAGTATTTTAGAAACTTTGGCCCAAAAATGTGTTCACAGAAAGTTTGGTGTCAAAAACGTAAATAATGGTTTTTCCAAGTATAGTTTTGGTAAACATGAGAAACCTACTTATGTATATTTTGAAAAATGTATTTTTATAAAAATAGAAGTTTTATAAAAATAGGAGGTTAAGTAACATAAGGATTTTATAAAAATAAAGGTTTTATAAAATATTGGACAAAAGTAAAGACTTGGGAAAAACTTGTACAAAAATAGATACTTTTATATAAATGGGAATATAAAAGTATCGGAAACATTTTTGGAATACAAGATAACAAGTTGAACTAAAAATACAAAAGTATATTTTTCCAAGTAATATATGTTCGGAATTGGAAGTATGAATAATATTTCCATAGAACGCATATTGGAAGAAAACGTGGAAAAAGCTAACTAACGGACTTAGTTACATGAACTAACGATAACGGATAAACGGACAAACGAGAAAAGAATGCCATTGCGGCAAGATGAAAATATATATTTTAGGAAGTAAAATATATATAACATGGGTGAAACTTATGTAACACTTTCCTAAGTGTTAGAGAGAATATTCGTGGGAGAAAGCATAACGTAGAGAATTAAAAACGTTAAACAACGTATGGACTTAACAAAGAAAACTCACACGTTGATATGTGTATACATGCTCGTCTCGACAAAATTCTAATATATCTATTTGAATGGGAAGGTAGATATGCGAGAAGGAAAACCGAGACGAGTAGGTGAAGTATATCCACGAACATGTGAATACCGACAAGATCCTAGTATATTTATTTAAATGGGAAAATAAATGTACGGCATGGTAAGTTGAGTCGGGCGTTAAAGATATATTACCGAACGACAAGACCTTAGCATATTTATTTAAATGGGAAAATAAATATGCGGCAAAGTGAGTCGGGTCGGGTATTAAGAATACATTATATCGAACAATACGATCCTAAGTATAATTATTTAAATGGGAAAATAATTATACGTTGGGTAGAGTTGCGTCGGGGATAATAGTATACAAGTTACAAAGAATATTAACAAGAATAATACATAACTCGTAAGAAAAGGGTAATCCATCGCCAACGAACCTAGGATACGCGTCTAATTAAACGGGAATTGGAACAAAATGTGGTCGAGGAGTTGGGTGTACAACTTGCCAAGGCACATGCACTATAGGTATAGTGACTTATGCGTCTAGGACGTTTGTAGGTGCGGGACCACAAAAACTTGCTATCTTCCTTTTTGAGCCAAACACAGATTCAGGTGAGTCTCACGGCCCCATTTTAAACTATTTTATGTTTTTCGGGGGAAAGATATGTTAAGGAAATGTTTGACGGGATAAATACTTGAGTTGTGATCGCCACTCGGGGTTGAGACCTCTCTACTATGATCATTAATTCAGGAAAATGAAACCGAAGGAATATTTGAATAGTACTATTGGTGTCTGACAAGGCCCACCCCTAATCGATAGCGTCGATTATGCATCGGCGTATGCCTGGGGTGCACGTATTCTGAAATCAAGTCGTAGGAATACCGAGTAACGACTTGGAGCGGGGCATTATTATTTGTCTTGGTTTGGTTATAGGCTCAAGTAGAATTGTAGGAACTTGCAACTCCTATAAATTGTCATAACATGGGAATTCCCAAGTGATAAAGTTTGATAAACTAAAACCTGTGAACTCACCAATATTTATATATTGACGACTTTTTAAACATATCTTTCAGGTAATTGATAGACGATGGACAACGTGGCAAGCTGGGCCGGGAGAATCTCTCATATGGGCGTCGGGTGTTTCAAAAGGGTTTCAACTTTAATTCCCAAAGTGTCGGGATATTTTTGAGAAGCCACTTTAATGTATTCAAACAATTTTTCGTTTATGTGTGAACATCAAACATGCTTTCGACGTCTTAAATAAATGTTCCGTTTTTCTTAATTACTTATGATTTGCGTTAATCTTGGCTTTATGCTCTTGAACCGTCGCGCCACGTGTTTCCGCCATTGGCGTGGTGTGACAGTGGCACTCTCAAGGGGAGGTTGAGGCCTCCATTGCACGCCATGTCAGCATATACGTTTTCTTTTATATATATAGATAGTTGTGTAGAAACATTTTTGTATAATCTATAACTTATAATAAAAGAATTGAATATTGATGAGGTGACATTCAATGGATGCCTATGAAAGCCATTTTAATGACATGGCATTCAAGGAGGCATTCTCCTCCTTGAGTGTGCCATGTGTCATGTCATGTGACAAATTAAAAATAAATAAATAATAATATAAAACCTAATCTACTAAATTTAAATTGAGTTATTTTAGGAAAAAAAAATTTAAAAACAAATTTAAATTTTTCTCTCTTATTTTCCTCCCATAATTTTTAAACGTTAATATCTTTTATATACAATATTTTTTAAAGAAAAAAGTTACACCAAATTAACGAGCGTTTTATTATCTTTCCAACGAGTACCATAGTTCTATATAAAAAACGGAGAAAAAACAACTATTTTTTGTGGGGTTTCGTTCATACAGAAAAAAAAACACAAAGTGTTCAGGTTATTCATTAATAATGTTTTTTCTTTTAAACCAGGTTCTTATCTACGATGTTAAAATTTAGCTCAATCGTCATGCTTTCATTGGAATTTTACTCTTTTAAAGATGCATAGGTATACTTCATCAAGAGAAGCTAGGAGAAAGAATCGCGCAACACTGCAACACATGGTGTCACCTTATAGCAAGGTTATTTTTTTTATTTATTTAATTACAAGGGTAATAAATATTACTATTAGTATTAGTATTATTAGAATTGTTATATTTTTCAACCCCGGGACGCTCCCAGGATAAAAGCTAGTTTTGTTATATATAAAATTTTTATATAAAATTGAAATTTTTTTAATAAAATGTAGTAATTACTTAATGTTTGGTAGCCTTCTCAAATGTTTTATAATATAATATAGATATAGATTAATGGTAATAGAAGGGTATGATAAAAGAATGTGTATAAGTAGGTTTTGCATGAAGGGCAGAAATGAAAAAAAATTACATGACATTTAGGCCTTAAACATGAGACTTTTCTATATCATCTTAAAATTCATGTAAAATGACTTTTGTAGACCTTTTTCTCTTTTATAATCTATTAATATATATAAAAGAATTGAACATTGCTGAAGTGGCGTGCAATGGTGTCTTCAACCTCTCCATGAAACTGCCACGTGGCATCATAATTGAAAGATTTTAGTGATTTTGAATTATTTCTTTTTTTAATTAAAAAAAAGATAAACATAAAACCCTAAATTTATTCTCAATTACTAAAATTATATTGAGTTATTTTAGAAAAAAAGAATTTAAAAACAAATTTAAATTTTTCTCTCTTATGTTTCTTCCCATAATTTTTAAACGTTAATATATTTTATATACGAGATTTTTTAAATAAAAAAATTACACCAAATTAACGAGCGTTTTATTATCTTTCCAACGAGTACCATAGTGCTATATAAAAAACGGAGAAAAAAACGACTATTTTTTGTGGGGTTTCGTTCATACAGGAAAAAATAGCACAAAGTGTTCAAGTTATTCATTAATCATGTTTTTTTCTTTTAAACCAGGTTCTTATCTACGATGTTGAAATTCAGCCCAATCGCCATGCTATCATTGGAATTTTACCCTTCTAAAGATCGATAGGTATACTTCATCAAGAGAAGCTAGGAGAAAGAATCGCGCAACACTGCAACACATAGTGTCACTTTATAGCAAGGTTATTTTTTTATTTATTTAATTACAAGAGTAATAATTATTACTATTAGTATTATTAGAATGGTTATATTTTTCAACCCTTGCTGACATGGCATTCAATGGTGGCTTCAACCCTCTCTTGATTCTGTCACGTGGCATAATGAGGTGCAAGATATATTTCTTTTTGCCAATTGCTTTTTCTTTTAAATATTAAAAAGAAAATAATCAGTTAAGATTTGCAATGTAAAGATTCGTTTTGAATTTTTAGAAATTATTTAATAGATAATTTACGTAATAAAAAAGACACGTCTCTTAACATCCTTTTTGAAAATATTTATTTTTAAACTTTTAAAAATAAGTATATCTTCCGATTTAAGTTGAGATATATGTGACATCCGTCACTTTTTATTTTTATATAATAATAATAATAATAATAATAATAATAATAATAATAAAAAAATTCAGATTATATATATCTATACTATATTATAATGCATATAGGAAGGACAAGATAGTAATTTTACATAATTTTCAACATGTACAAGCTTTTAAAGCTTATTGTATAACTCTTTAAAGCTATAACATGTTGAAAAAATCTTAAAAAAGTCTATCCCCCTCTTATTTCAACTTCCGGCACGTACAAGCAGACAAACAAAACTAATCAAAATGAGTTAGATGGGCGGGATTGAATGTTGTTTCAAATTTCAAAATAAAAAAGCAGACAGATCTACTTTCATTTGAAAACCTGAGACACTTCAGATCTACTTTCATTTGAAAACCCTATATTCCCTAAATATCTCTCGAAATTCAAAAATCTAATTGCATCTTCAATGAGCCTCTTAATGCCGAAGCGAGCTGGGAAGATGATGTTAAATCGAACATCATAGTATTTCAGTGAGCCTATTTTGTACCATTTTTTACCTTGTCCACTTATTTTTCTTTCTGATTACAGTGAGCCTATTGGTTTGTTGACTATTCGTTTTCTTTGTGATACAGTTGTCGAGGAATTTTTCACCCATCTTGACTTTTTATGAGAAGAATGTAAGTTTATATTCATGAAAAACATAGTGCTTCTACATTCAATTTGATATCAGGATGACTTGTGATTATAAATGAAATCAAGGGTTGGGTTATTCTACAAAGGCTACAAAAAATGAGAAGGGTGAGAAGCCACTAGAAAATGACATGTGTCCAAAGGATTAACAAGTGGGAGGGGTAATTTTGTCAAAAACACATGCACATGCAAGTCACATGCCATTTCCACCTTCATTTTTAAATGCCCGTAACTTTTTTATACGTCATCCATTTTTAAAAAAAATTATACCATAAAATTGAGCGTCTTTTTATCTTTAATATGAGTATCATATTGCTATAATTTTGAAAAAAAAAAATTCAAAACCCACTTGCATAAGACACAATTGAATGTAAAACACAATAAACACCAATTAAATATAGGGTATAAAACACAATCAGGAGTCTAGTAAAACACAATGGACGACATACTAAAGACACAATGAATAGAAGACTAAAACACAATGAATACTTTTGAAAAAAAAATTGAAAACCAGTTGCATAAGACACAATGGATGACATACGAAAGACACAATGAACAAAAGACTAAAATACAATGAATACTTTTGAAAAAAAAAAGTTAAAAACCCAATTGTGTAAAACACAATGGACGACATAATAAAGACACAATGAACAGAAGATTAAAACACAATGAATACTTTTGGAAAAAAAGTTGAAAACCCAGTTGCGTAAGACACAATGGAGATAACGTAAAACACAATGAGTACCAATTAAATATGCAATAAACAATAGGGTATAAAACACAATGAACAGTCTAATAAAACACAATGGACGACATATAAAAGACACAATGAACAGAAAACTAAAATACAATGAATAATAGACTTAAACACAATGAACAACATAATAAAACACAATGTACACCTAAATACAAAACTCATTTGCGTAAAACACAATTAAAAGCATACTAAAAACACAATGGACAAAGTTAAATCATGTGTAGACTAAAAAAACATAAATAACATATTTATAAAGCACACATACATACTATAACACAATGAACGTGCAGAAGACACAACGGAGAAAAAAACTCATTTAGCACGATTTTTTTTTTCAATTTTAATGTAGCAATGTGGTACTCATATTAAAGATAAAAAAACGCTCGTTAATATGGTGAAATTTTTTTGAAAAAAAAATGTCGTATGAAAAAGTTATAGACGTTTTAAAATGATGGGGGGAATTGACATGTGCCTTGCATGTGGAGAGAGAAAGTCAACAAATGTTGTTTTCCTTTTATGCCCTTTCTCTAATTTATTATTTATTTTTTTCAAATAAACTAATCTCAACCCTTCAAATATATGATCAATGGATCACAATCCTTCTCACCCTTCCTAGAAAAAGTGTCTTGTGTATTTGATCCTAACCCATGAAATCAAAACAATATTTTTTACAACATGCCCATGTTTAAGTATTTAAAATTCATATTTTAAATTACATAATAATCGGGTAGGTATGCATATTTGATGTTGAAATAAGAACATGGTGTAATTAGTAAAAACATTCGTTTGTGTTTCATGAAATATTGATGTCAGTATTAAAGAAAAATATCATTATAAAATGTAACGTTATTGTTTTGAGTGCTTTTGTTTTCTATATTAGCGTGTCCTGATTTTTTCCTCATTAATTATTACCTTATGATCACAAATACTAATGTGTATTCACAATGTAAGTTCAAGTGTGACTTTTATGTTATTTGGGTGTAAATTTAGGGCATGTTTGGGTAAACTTCTCCTTATCTCCTTCTTCTACCTCCTTATCTCCTTAATCAAAAAGTCACAAACTCTAACTTATAAAAGCACTCGGAGTGGGGGGCGGGGAAAGGGGCGGGAAAGGCATGAAGGGGGTGGGGGGGGGGGGGGGGGGGGGACACCATGCCCTAAATTTACACCAGGGTGGCGTGGGGAGGGGCAGGAAGGAGAGGACGAGGGAAGAAAGCTTGGCGTAGGGCATTTTGGTAGGGTGAGGTGGCACTATTTTATTGGTCAGGTTTTTTTTTTTTTTTAACTTTAACACAATATAATATTATTTCCTTTCTCTCCTCTTCCCCCTTCCACTCCCCACAATTCCCCCCCCCCCCCCCACACACACACACACATGGGTCCACAAGTGCCACATGGCACTTCATCCCCCTCTTTCCCCCCTCCCACTCCGAGTAGTCTAACTTATCTCATTTTCAACCCACAAAAACCTCCTTTTCAACCCATTACCCAAAGAAACTTATCTCCTTATCTCCTTCTTGATTAAGGAGATAAGTCATAAGGAGGTGAAATAAGGAATGCCAAACATGGCCTTACATTATAAAGAAGACATTTAAATTGATACTCATTATATCTTCAACCTTGAGGTGAACAAAATAAACCGTACTGCTTGTTGCCCGCTTACCCACCATCTAAATCACTAAATGTAACTTGTTTTGTCTTGTTATGTAATTGAAGTTGTTGAATAAAAATGTGGGACCATCTCACCAATGTTGAAGTTGTAACCCATGTACTATGTCTTGGGGTAGATATTGTATTAGTTTCAGCGAGGGGAAATGTTGGATCTGAGAATGTGTTTTATTGGTGTCATTGTTAGAAATTTTTTTGTGACCTGGTTTTACTCTATTGACATATGTCGAGTACGAATATTTCCTGTAAAAAACAAGTATTTAGATGCTATACAACACAAACCTTTTCTTCCTACCATGGGGAAGTACTAAAATGAAATAAAATCTTGTGATTTGAATAGGGCCATAGGGGTGAAGGTGGTATTGTCTATGTTGAGGTTATATGAAAGGGAGTTCCAGCCTTATTTACTCTATTGAGATTTATAACAAGATGAAACAATTTGTTATGTTGTATCTATAATTAAAGACAGTAATATGTTTTAGTTCTTGTATATAGACGCCATTGGGAATTTTCTTTTGTTTATCTTTACATATGAAATTTCGCCACTAACGCCAAAAATTTGATGACATATTCCTACTTTTGGCCTAAGTAGTCAATATCGGTGGGATATCGGTTATCGAACCTTGGCCGATATTTGGTGTCAAATATCGGTGGCAAATATTATCGGTGATATTTACCGATATCCCGCCGATATTTTGATTCTCAAATATCGGTCATAGCATCGTATTCTCAGATTTTGTTTTTTTTGGAGGTCAATTTAACTAAAAGGCCATAACATTAAGAGCCCAACTGCCCAAAAACACTTCCAGAACCCTAAACCGAATAGTCGAACACTTCTAGGCTGCGAATTGGAGTCTAGATTTTTGATATTACTATTAGTAATTTAGTATTACATATGATTATGTTTTAGGATATATATATGTGTGTGTGTATATATATATATATACTCCCTCCGTCTCTATTTAAATGTCATGGGCCCAAAAACACACATTTTAAGAAATCTTTTGTTTGTATGTGGTAAAATGACAATAATATACTCAAAAGTGGTGATTGTGTTTTGTCTTTTATGGGCAAAACTGGAAATTGCATTTCTCTTTTTGGAAATTGACATTTAATTTGGGACAACCAAAAATAGAAAGATGGACATTTAAATAGGGACGGAGGGAGTATTAAATTTTGCATGATATTAAAATACCGATATCCCACCACAATAACCTATATCTCAAATAGCGGCCCTTGACCGATATTCGATTTCCCACCACATTAACTGCTTAGCTTTTGGCTAGGACTCCATGATTGCTTACAAGAAGTATGGTATGGTTAAAGGCTCAATCTTGACCGCATGCCAGATTTATCGCTGCAATCCCTTAGGTAGTTAATGATTTTCATGTATAGCTCTGGAAACGAAAAAAGTTTAGACTTGATTTATAGGTCATTTAGTTATAATATAACTGAAAAGTGAATTACCATGACTTGAATGAAATAGAAAATGAAATTGATACAAGTCTATCATTAGTCACTGTTTGCAGCAACGTTGTTTGCAGCTGTTGTTCTTTATGGTGTTGATGATCTCATGATCCATTGCAAGAGGTGATTGTACATTATAGTTCACTCGAAAGGTTTTATTATTTGAAAATATGTTTCTTGTTGTTTTTGTTTTTCATTTTGTGCAACTATTGTGGCGTTTGATTATCAATGGTAACAAGTATTGTACATTATAGTTCACTCCAAAGGTTTTATTATTTGAAAATATGTAGAGTTCATCTTATGACATTCTTGGTTTTTCACAGGAACTATCTAAGACCTGGTGTGGACAAGATTTCTCAACTAAGCATTGTTGTTGGTCTTCCAATATGGAAAAAGGTCAAATATGGATAAACAGACCAAGCACGGGGATAAAAGTTGTTGCCCTGCATACAAGACGCGTGGATCTTGGAGTACTTGTAGCTATACGCCTATACCAGATATTTTGATGGGAAAGTTTGTTTAAGTAAATGCAGTGAATCTTTCCGAAAACCACCATAGATGATATACAAGAACATCTACAATTATACTGTTTTGTTGACTAATGATGATGGGCGAAACACTGGATTTTTAATTTCTCATAATAATATGAGAACATGTATAGTTAGTAATGACTGGGAAATATAAAATGTAGCATATTATTTTTCTCAATTGAGATACATTAATTAAATTTTCTCCATTTCTCAATTTTACGTTTTAATCGTGCTTTGTAATGACCTTGAATACTACTTTTTAATGCCTTTTATCTGGATTCCAACTATAGCTTGAGTTAACTTTTTTTTTTTTTTTTTAAATGGGCATAATAGAAATTGAAGTATTGAAATACTGTGTAATCTTTCACATGCCCTTGAAGATATAGCAATGTAATTATTCCAACAAGCCTCATGCGAATAAAAAAATTTAACCCCCAGAAGATATAGCAATGCAATTATTCAAAGACATTGGTCGTGTTTTCTGTCAGGGAAGTTGAAGGAACAAGTCTTGACATTTTATTACATTAAGATACCCGATTAGCGACTAATAGTATTTTCCTTTAAAATGCTAATATATTATTTAATTTAAAAGTGTGAGGCATATGATAAAGATATGCCAAACGTTAAGAAAAATAAAACAATAAACTTAATAAACTTTCTGTAAAATACAATACAAATAATAAAACTTAATAAGTACTATACAATATATCACGAGGAGACTGATAAACTAACATAACGAGTATCACGTAGTAATTTGACGTCGCCGCCGCATCGCGCGGGTTCCCTACTAGTAGATATATACTTATAAACACACTCACTTGAAACCCCTTTATCAAAACCATAACCAAACCTCACCCAACACCTCTAGCCCACTTTGCTTGGAGCCCACTGCCAGCCCACAAAGATGTCCGGCCCAGAACAGATCCGGCCCACAGGTCCAAGCCCAAACCCCTCTCCCTTCTCCTTCTATTAAAAAAAAAAAAAAAAAAAAAAAAAAAAAAAAAAAAAAAAAAAAAAAAAAAACCGTTTGGGCCGGGACTCGAACCCGCGCCCAAACCGGTCTGAACCAAACACATGCACACACACCACCACTTGAGCAACATGTTAACCTTGTTCTAATCCCAACATAAATTATATATAACCCATCTAAAACCAGCTCCATCTCTTTCCCTTCATGTCTGCTGTGCTGGTGCGACGCAGAGGAAAAAGGAAACACCAACAAAGTTGTTGACCAGCTTGTAATCACCATATAATCACCATTCAAACGCGTTCTATTTGACCGAATAACACCATTAACGTGTATTATGCTCAATCACAGTCAAAACCTTCCATTATTATGCTTAATCATACGTATGGGTCAAAATTACCAAACAAACGATTGAATGTTGTTAGTATAAATTGAGGGCTCCCATCTAAGCTAAAGGTGCCGATAAGCATAACCCCTATAACACTTATCACTTTCAAACAACCAATCTTGCTGAATCTTAAGCATTTGGTCGAAGACCATATCGTGCTCGTGCCTCGTCTTACTACTTGGTATGAATCAAATTCGTTTATGGTATACATTAATCGGCCCATTAGAAACATTAACCCTATGGTTAATTACATTATAGCATCGTGATTCGAGCGATTGCAGAAGCTAGGGCTTGTACATACAAATTGGGGAAGAACACTGATTTCTTATACATTTTATATTTTAAACAAACTGAGAACAAACACAACCACTGGTCTAGACCAAGTGGTTATGTCTGATGTTCTTGGACCAACCCACACGGGTTCAAACCTTGGCACCAACATCTTTTTCCTTTCTTTTTTTGTTTTGCTTACAAACTTTAAATATAATTATTTATATTTTATAAATTCATTTTAAAATACTAAAACAACTTTATAAATTCTACAAAATTTATTCTAAGTCAGTTTTATGATGAAGTTTAATATCCAACTTTTATTTTCGGAAAAATAATTTATTTAATATGTATTATAAATATTACAAGTTTATTCAATTAAAATTATAAAATTCTAAAAAATATCTAAACGATTTTATTAAATCTCACAAAAATTATTCTAAACTTGTATATCCTTAAACATTTCCGAAATTATTTTTAATTCGGAAAAACCGTGCATTTTATATTTTTAATTAATTTTTGTTAGTTTTAATCATAAATAAATCATAATAAATTCATTTTTCAACATTTTTGTACCAAAATTTTACATAAATTATTTCTATTCATTTGGGACAGAAATACAATTTTTAATTTAAAAATTCTTTAATTTTAATATTTTTAGATATTAAAGTTACATTTTGACAATTTAAAATAAATAGATTAAATATCCTATTTTCGAGAAAATAATTTTATAAAAATTATTTTCACACTTAAACCTTTATATTGTGATTATCTTTAGTTTAAGATTTACAAAAAGACTTTTATTCATTTATTTATTAAATTTCTTATATTTAATAAACAATTTGTTCATTAATCAAATAAACGTTTATCCCCAATTCGAAGCCCTAGAAAATACTTTTACACTAGATAGACTTAGACTTATTTGTTACCTTATACATAGGGTGATACTTGACAACGTTGGAATACATTTATTCGATTACACAAGACTTACCACCTTGCTAAGGTGAATATTACATGTCCCCTTTTTCCGCTTTACAACTTTTGGGGTGATTCATGCACAAGTATACAAAACTTCGTATTCATTTACACATACATTTTATTCATTTACAATTCATATACATGTCTTGATTATCTTTGTGCTTATGCTTGAACATGAACGTAGCTTACATACAAAATCATACATACAGACATAACTTTGTGTTATGGTGCTCTTTACATACAGACATAACTTATGTTATGGTGCTCTTTACTTACAGACATAACTTGGTGTTATGGTGCTCATTATCAAATTCATTGTACAACTTTACATGTGATCTTTGTCTTGTTTGGTTACTTGCGTGTTTACATAATGCCTTGGTGATGCTAGACACATGAATTGTACTACCTTTTCAAAGTTATACTATATGTACAAAATTAAGTAGTACTCACCAACATCATATGTTGACAAAATTATTTTCGTGCATGTTTCAGGATAAGCTGCTTGACGCTTCACATAGGACTTTGGACTTAGACTAAATCAATCAATTATCTTTATTTTTGTTGTATTGTACTTCATTTCACATGTTGTAAAACAATATTCAATAATCATATATTTACATTTTAGTACCATGAGCTTTTGAACAATCGTCACTACGTGGCACCTCGATGATTCCGCCATCGGTTGGGGTGTTACAGATTGGTATCAGAGCCATGGTTATAGGGAACTAGGTTATTAGATAAAATGGCCTAGACTATAACCGAACATTCATGCATAATATTTCCTAAATTGCCTTACCCTCATTTCCCTCTACTTTCCTTCCTCTATCTTTCTCTTCTTCTCCATTTCTCCTCATCTTTCATCCTGGTGCATAGAGATGGTGTCCTGCAAGGAGTGGAAAATCTACATCATTATGGAACAGGGACAGTACCTTTCATGAAGATACTCTTAGGCATAATGCCTACTCTTATTCTGCTCCTTCAAAGTTGTTGAACTTTAATGGGTGTGATAAGGACACGTGCAATCTGGAAGGGTGGATGCCTATACACTGGGTTTTCTGGCATAGGCAAGCATAACGCATAAATCCATTTACGAACCTGTTATGCTTACCTGGGGATTCCTGGAGTGAGTGTTCACTTATAGGCTAAAGCATGTCTTCTTTGATCACCATTGAGTTCAATTCCTTTGAAAAGTCAACGTTCTTGTTGGGCTTTACAGCTAGACAAGGGCACTCCAAGCATTTATGCAAGTTTTTCCAATAATACTCTCTCGTTTCATATACAATATCCTGTATATCATATATTGCTTACAAGTTCATACTTTCATAATCATCTGTACGGTTATACACTTACATTTTCTAATCTCATGATTATTCATTGACTACCTCATAGATGTCTACTCACCGCATGCTCCGTGATGCCCGCCGACGCCCTGTTCATGCTTCTGGACAACGTTCTAATCGTCGCCTCGCATCTTTAGTCGCTGAGCAAATTGCTGCAGTGATCCCAAACCTTGTCAGTGAGATAACCCAGAATAGTAACAGTGCCAACACAGGGAGTACAACTCAATTTAGGTGCACCTTCAAACACTTCAACTCCTGCAACCCCACAAAATTCACTGGTGAGGAAGGTGCTACTGGCCTCCTCCAATGGTTTGAAAGCATGGAGAGTACTTTTGTGAACAGTGAATGTCCTGATGAACTCCGCGTTCGCTATGCTACTAGTGTCCTTCAAAAGGGGGCATTAACCTGGTGGAATGGCGAAAGACGCAATCGAGGAGCTGATGTTGCTTTATCTTTATCTTGGGCTGAAGTTAAGGAACTCATGATCGCCAAATTCTGCCCCAGGAACGAAATCAGGAAGCTGGAGGATGAGTTTCGTGAGCTCAAACAAGACAGTGGAGAGAATCTTGTGTATAATACCCGATATCATGAACTTAGCATACTGGTTCCACACATGGTCACCCTGGTTTCTCGAGCAATCGAGAAATATATCGAGGGATTACCTGACCTGATACAAGACGTAGTCACTGGGAGCAAATCTGCTACGGTGGAGGAAGCCATCCAGCTTGCAGCCACTTTAACAGACAAACACGTAAGGGAAGGAAACTTGGTTAGGAAAGGCACCAAGACGTCTGCTGAGAAGATCACCCATGCTGTTGAATCATCTAAGACTGTTTTAGCAAAGGCCGCCACTACTGCTTCGAACTCTAAGAGACGAATAGACGATAATCAGAACCATACTGTTGTGGATTCCGTGACTCAACCTCCTATCAAGAAGGCCTACACGGGAATCCATCCTCAATGCAACACTTGCAAGTATCATCACCCTGCAAGTCTTCCATGTCGTCAATGCACTAGATGTGGAAGGTTTGGGCACTTTGTCACCACTTGTCGTGCAATGGATAGGACACAGGGTAATCATCAAACAGCTGCCCAGGAACCACTACAGATTACTAACGGTCGGGCATGTTATCATTGTAGAGACCTTAACCACATGCAACCTCAATGCCCTAAATTGAATAATGTAAACCTGGTGGCACATGGACGAGCTTTCAACATCAATGTCAACGAAGCAGACGATCAGGATGACGTTAATCCCACTGGCTAAGCCGTGGATGGAATCTTCTTAAGACTCGGGAATCCAACACTTGCGTTTTCATTTTCTTGATCCTATTATCATTTTGTACCCAAATTATGTCATACTCATTAGCATACAACATCTAGAAATTTCCTTGCATACTATTGTGTACGAACACAGATTGGAAATTTATTAAATTCGGTTACGTTTATTTTATATCGTATAAGTTTCAGACTCTACCTTACATTTTATTGAAACATTTGGTCTTGACTTCCATGAAAATCAAAATACTTATTCAATCCTACAGAGCTTTTCTAAAAAACATCATTGTTTGTCATATGAAACTTGATTTTTCCCTTAATTTGACTATCCATTGAACATTTAATTATTCATGATACTCGTAAACTATTCCTATAGGCCACTAAGATAACACTTACACTTAATGGTTGTAGTACTTACAAACTTGCTTGCACATGGGTATTATCCACGCAACTCAGATAAACATTTCATTTAAAGGGCTCCTCGGACGAGTGGTAGCCCATACTTGGATACTATTATGCTTACAGGTCATTGCAAACCCATGCAATTGACCTCATTGTTACATGGCCTCATTTCATTGATAAATGTGTTGTTGTGTCACCTTCTTGTGAAACTTATTTGCTTTAATGTGTGTTAGATTAGGATCATAGAAGGACATAAAACCCTAATGTAAGGTAAATTGATGATTCCGGTCCGGAACGTAATCATGAATTTACAGGTACGTTAGGGTAGTGTGAAATTCTATTAGAGTTTTTTGGTAGGCGTCCAGTACGTTTTCAAGGTATCAAAGGTGTGGTGGGTTAGCTGCGGTACACCCTGTATACAAACACTAATGATGCATTGAAAGTGAGACTGGAAGTCGGACCAGGAACAAACTCTGTTTACTTGGTAGTTCATTTAGTCTTTCTGTAGTCAATCAACTCGTACATTTATCATAGGATTCCTAAAACTTGAAACTTAGTGAATTACTAGATCCTTATTTTCCTTATTATTCGAGACAAACCTAATCCAATCCTTAACTCACACCTACCAAACCTCTTATCCAGATCATTCGAATTTTCCAAACCACTGCTACCTTAATTTCTACCCAAGCATCCATAACCCTATGTTTCAAATAACTTCGGGACGAAGTTTCTAAAAGTAGGGGATGCTGTGACATCCGTCACTTTTTATTTTTATATAATAATAATAATAATATTAATAATAAAAAAAAATTCAGATTATATATATAGATATATACTTATAAACACACTCACTTGAAACCCCTTTATCAAAACCATAACCAAACCTCACCCAACACCTCAAGCCCACTTTGCTTGGAGCCCACTGCCAGCCCACAAAGATGTCCGTCCCAGAACAGATCCGGCCCACAGGTCCAAGCCCAAACCCCTCTCCCTTCTCGTTCTATTTTTAAAAAAATAAAAAAATAAAAACCGTTTGGGCCGGGACTCGAACCCGCGCCCAAACCGGTCTGAACCAAACACATGCACACACACCACCACCTGAGCTACATGTTAACCTTGTTTTAATCCCAACATAAATTATATATAACCCATCTAAAACCAGCTCCATCTCTTTCCCTTCATGTCTGCTGTGCTGGTGCGACGCAGAGGAAAAAGGAAACACCAACAAAGCTGTTGACCAGCTTGTAATCACCATATAATCACCATTCAAACGCGTTCTATTTGACCGAATAACACCATTAACGTGTATTATGCTCAATCACAGTCAAAACCTTCCATTATTATGCTTAATCATACGTATGGGTCAAAATTACCAAACATACGATTGAATGTTGTTAGTATAAATTGAGGGCTCCCATCTAAGCTAAAGGTGCCGATAAGCATAACCCCTATAACACTTATCACTTTCAAACAACTAATCTTGCTGAATCTTAAGCATTTGGTCGAAGACCATATCGTGCTCGTGCCTCGTCTTATTACTTGGTATGAATCAAATTCGTTTATGGTATACATTAATCGGCCCATTAGAAACATTAACCCTATGGTTAATTACATTATAGCATCGTGATTCGAGCGATTGCAGAAGCTAGGGCTTGTACATACAAATTGGGGAAGAACACTGATTTCTTATACATTTTATATTTTAAACAAACTGAGAACAAACAAAACCACTGGTCTAGACCAAGTGGTTGAGTCTGATGTTCTTGGACCAACCCACACGGGTTCAAACCTTGGCATCAACATCTTTTTCCTTTCTTTTTTTTTTTGTTTTGCTTACAAACTTTAAATATAATTATTTATATTTTATAAATTCATTTTAAAATACTAAAACAACTTTATAAATTCTACAAAATTTATTCTAAGTCAGTTTTATGATGAAGTTTAATATCCAACTTTTATTTTCGGAAAAATAATTTATTTAATATGTATTATAAATATTACAAGTTTATTCAATTAAAATTATAAAATTCTATAAAAATATCTAAACGATTTTATTAAATCTCACAAAAATTATTCTAAACTTGTATATCCTTAAACATTTCGGAAATTATTTTTAATTCGGAAAAACCGTGCATTTTATATTTTTAATTAATTTTTGTTAGTTTTAATCCTAAATAAATCATAATAAATTCATTTTTCAACATTTTTGTACCAAAATTTTACATAAATTATTTCTATTCATTTGGGACAGAAATACAATTTTTAATTTAAAAATTCTTTAATTTTAATATTTTTAGATATTAAAGTTACATTTTGACAATATAAATAAATAGTTAAATATCCTATTTTCGAGAAAATAATTTTATAAAAATTATTTTCACACTTAAACCTTTATATTGTGATTATCTTTAGTTTAAGATTTACAAAAAGACTTTTATTCATTTATTTATTAAATTTCTTATATTTAATAAACAATTTGTTCATTAATCAAATAAACGTTTATCCCCAATTCGAAGCCCTAGAAAATACCTTTACACTAGATAGACTTAGACTTATTTGTTACCTTATACATAGGGTGATACTTGACAACGTTGGAATACATTATTTCGATTACACAAGACTTACCACCTTGCTAAGGTGAGTATTACATATCCCCTTTTTCCGCTTTTATACGTGTCTTGATTATCTTTGTGCTTATGCTTGAACATGAACGTAGCTTACATACAAAATCATACATACAGACATAACTTTGTGTTATGGTGCTCTTTACATACAGACATAACTTCATGTTATGGTTCTCTTTACATACAGACATAACTTTGTGTTATGGTGCTCTTTACATACAGACATAACTTATGTTATGGTGCTCTTTACATACAGACATAACTTGGTGTTATGGTGCTCATTATCAAATTCATTGTACAACTTTACATGTGATCTTTGTCTTGTTTGGTTACTTGCGTGTTTACATAATGCCTTGGTGATGCTAGACACATGAATTGTACTACCTTTTCAAACTTATACTATATGTACAAAACTAAGTAGTACTCACCAACATCATATGTTGACAAAATTATTTTCGTGCATGTTTCAGGATAAGCTGCTTGACGCTTCACATAGGACTTTGGACTTAGACTAAATCAATCAATTATCTTTATTTTTGTTGTATTGTACTTCATTTCACATGTTGTAAAACAATATTCAATAATCATATATTTACATTTTAGTACCATGAGCTTTTGAACAATCGTCACTACGTGGCACCTCGATGATTCCGCCATCGGTTGAGGTGTTACAATATATCTACTAAAATTTAGATAAATATTGATTCATATGCTGTTCTCCTAACATTATAAATAGAACCATTATCTAACATTCATAAATTCATAAAAGTTTCAGCATACACCCTGAGGACATCTGCAGGTATTCTCCAATTTGTCTTTGTTTAGTTTCTTTAATGTTTTTTTTTGTACCTTTTTGTTTTTAGTGACAATAATAAACAATGTTCATTGATTATGGTTTCACCTCAAATTCAGTAATGGTTTAAAAAGAATGTGTGTTCGGTTTTATACATGTAATGTCTTAAAAACAATTTATATTTTTGTTTTTTAAAGTTGTAGAAGACAAAAAACAGTTTTATTTTATAGCATATCGTTTTAAATTAGGGGCAATTACATATATCCCCCTATAAACTTCATTAATTACATATATACCCAGCCTAAAATTTAAATTACATATATCCCCTTCTAAAAAACTTAAAATATCAAATATACCCAATTTTCTAAAAATAGATTAAAGAATTACTATTTTACCCTATATATCATTTTTCATTTTTTTATCTCTTTTTCCCACTTTAACGCCCTTTTTTTAATGTCGTCCATTATCAGTGTTTTACTTTTTGCAATCACCAAAATTTAAATAACTTTTAAACCATTTTCCTATAAGCATAAATTGTTGATCTAAGTAAATCACTGTTTGGCTCATACTCAACTATGCCATCAAATGAGAGATCTGTCATAAATCTATTAGGCATAATACTGCATACGTTTTAACTGTTGGTTTTGAAACAATATCTAACAAGCACAATTGCACTGCAAAGTATGCCTCCATTTCAAGAAACCCACTACTGAATTAGAATGCCAAGCATCTTTTTGGAGCATTTTAATGTGTATCATGAGCATTTTAATGTGTATCATGTTATCATTATAGTCTCGAATAATTCTATCAATTATCTACTTAATAAGCAGAAACCCCAAGGAATTGAATATTCATGAAACACAATCGAACAATGGTCTGTATTTTTGGATGGTCTTCGACACCATAAGCAAGCATGCAACGCACCGGGTTCAGAAACACAATCAGACGGAATTAGAAACACAACCAAACAATCGCATATGTACTCGTTGTTATTGCTCGTCACCGGTTAGGGTCGGTCCTTCATTAAGGTTTCCTTGTCGGTTAGTTATGAACGCTGATCATCGGGAGGGAGGAGAAAAAAATTAGAATCGCACCGGAATCCGTATCACAATCAAACAAACGCACCTGTATGCTCGTCTCCGTTTTGGGTTTATAGTCGGAAAGGAATCAGATTCGTGGGAGAAGAGGAATGAAAAGTCAATAATATTTGAAAGTTTAGGAGGGTATTATTGTCATTTTCTTAGAATAAGGGGATATATGTAATTTAAATTTTGGGTTGGGTATATGTGTAATTAGAGTTGAAAATAAGGGGATATATGTAATAATTCCTTTAAATTAATAAAGATAAAGAGATACAAAATTTTACTAAAACCATAAACATCTTGATTGAGTAGATAACTTTCAGTCGACTGTCTTATTGGACTCACTACAACAAAAAGGGCTTTTAAGGACCTTTTATGTGAGACGCTTGTAAAATAGGGTCCTCAAAAGTATTTAATAGGACGAATGAACTTTTAGGGTCCTTTTATAATATACACTACTAAACATGTGTCCTAAAAAGCTATTTAATAGGATGGATAATTCTCTAGGGTTATATTATCATATAGCTTAATAAGACACTTAAAATGTAGATCCTAAAAAAGTAATTTATAAGACATTAAGTTGTTAGTGTCCTATTATATAGTAATGTAATAGGACACTTGATCATCGGGGGTCCTATTATAACATAACTTAATACGACACTTTGTAGCTAAGTCATAAATGTTCGATGTTATAGGACCCTTTCTAGTTGAAGTCATATTAAGAACATAATTTAATAGTTGAAGTCTTCTCCTTCAAACCCTAGCACAACTTCTCCTTGCTCCATCCATCTTCTCTGCATCTACGATTATCACCACAACAGTTTGACCGAATGTTCATCAGTCAAAACCCTAGCGATCTTTTGTGCCGTCATCTTCTACTTAAGTATTGGCGGATCCCTCCACCAACAGCCACCATTGAGCTACGGTGTTTTCCATTTCATGGAAAAGGAACCAAGAGGGTTGCGGCTGCCGCCGGCTTTGTCGCCGGAGTTTAACCAAGTCAATCCTGTCCGTTCAATTCTTGATTTTTTTTTGTGTTTCTTAATTAGGGTTTTCAAGATTTGTGTTTTATTGTGTTGTATTGGATCTAGATAGTATTATTGTTGTTCTTATTGTTTGATTGGGTTAGCTTGCAGGAGAGTTTTCATAAGATTAATAGGCTGCTTGAGAAGGTAACGAGGGTTACGGAGTCGGATAGGGCTCCGAATAATTATATTAAGGCGTTGGTGATGTTGGAGGATTTTTTGAACCAAGCTATGGCGAATAAGGAGGTGAAGAAGAAGATGAGTAGTAGTAATGCTAGGGCGTTGAATGCTATGAGGCAGACGTTGAAGAAGAATAATTAGCAGTATGAGGATTTGATTAATAAGTGTAGGGAAAATCCGGTAACTCTTAATTTTCAATGTTATTACTTATTTCTCCTTCATATATGTTTATTTGCCATTATCTCTATGAAACTTGATACTGTTTGTTTCACATGTATTGTTCAAATTAATATGGATAGACCTGAAGGGAAGAATGCTCTTGGGAAGGATATGTTGAGGGGATTACTTAATTGCTTTGAAGCGATAAACGCAGATCCGGCTGCAAATGTGTTGATGACATGCAACTCTGTTGCTAGAGTGTTCTGTGCAGGTGCTGATTTGAAGGTGTATTTTGGACCTGCTAACTTCCAGATCATTATTAGATTATGTTGAGTTGAATTAAGTAGGTTATAATCTTGTAGCAATAGAAGGCCAGTTGTCTCACAGATTAATAGTTAGTTTATTAACTATAGACAAAAAAAAAAGAAAGTAATGATGTTGAAGTTTTACTCCAATGGAAGATTAATAAACTAACCATGAATGTAAAAATCAAGTGATTTATACTCCGTAGTATTTAGCTGCAATGTGCTCAAATTTTCAAGAAACATAGTACATTTAGGTTCATATTAAGATTTCATGACAGAATCTTGAGTTCAACTAATTATATCATTCATTAATCAATTAATATTCACCCAATACTTAAGCTTCATCTAACACTACCGTTGATATTTATAGTAGCAAGCCAATGCATCCCAGTCCCCCTGTTAGAACAACTAATAAGAGCTACCGAGATAACCATCTCAAACGTGACCTTTGTTCCAGCTAACCGATAATCAACCGACCAGAACTGGACTGGACCAAAGGCACACCAGTTTATCAGTCACCAGTCTAAATGTTCACACTATATCGGTCGAGGTGCGTCTGATGTATCGCCAGCCAATGTGACCGTGGGTTTAGTGTAGAACGGTACAGTTGGATCCTTGAACATGTTTATCCTTAAGTAATGGCTGTTTGACATGTTTTGTTGTAGATTTTGGAGTTAGAGGAGTCGATTTCGAAGATGAAGATTATTCATGTGGTAGGGACTAAAGGGAAGGTAATGTGTTGGTAGTTTGGTTTGATCATTAATCATAAGAGATAAGAGTATTTGACATTTGTGTAATACATGTAATGGTTGATTACAGGGATCAACAAGCACGTTTACTGAGGCGATACTGCATAACTGTGGCTTTCGCACGGGGCTTTTCACGTCTCCTCACCTTATTGATGTCCGGGAAAGGTTTCGACTGGATGGGTGAGTTTTTGTTTTTATGTAACTGTCAGATATATGTTGAATTGGTTCATATATGTTATTTAGTAATGGTTGATTATGGCATGGTTGAGTTTTTCTTGTGCAAATCATATATTTAAGATTTTATTACAATATATTGGATATTTCAACCCGGGACGCTCCCGGGGTAAAAGCTAGTTTTTTGAATGTTTTCATTATCCCTCTCTTTTTAACTTCCTCTAATTTGATTCCCCTAAAACAACCTTCAAACCCTAGCTGCCATTCCTATTCTTTCTCGTTTATGCCTCCCCCCCCCTCCCCCGATTGAATTTGGAAACATAAATGGTGTCCTTAATTTGATTCATGGGCCCAGTTAATAAGCGAAAGAACTGAAGGGAGTTTATGAAGACGACACCAATGGTTGATAAAAAATAATCCAGGCACAAAGATGAGAGGGCAAAGGTTTTTATGGAGTTTCCAGGGGTTTAAGGTATGCATTGTTAGATGATGTTTTGCATATTAGGATTTGTAATTTTGAATATTTATTGTTCAATGCTTTCTGATAATAATATGATGATCATCGTGTATGCATCTGATATATTCTAAACAACTCATCTTTCAGATTGTTTTGTTGTGGGTTTTCACATGTATATATTATTGATATTTATTGTTCAATGCTCAATTATGCTTCACTTGATGAAAGTACGTTTATTTAGATTTTCTACTCAGTATGATGTGGTTTATAAGATAAATGGAATTATGTGTCTATGTGCATGTTCATTAGTGGAAATCATCGAAAATGGTTATGACCTATCCATTTCTACCTTTTTGTGTTTTTTTTCCTATTTAAATTGGCCACATTGACATGGTCGTATTTTCACTTTGTAGAATAAACACTACAGGATTTTTTCTTTGCTTTTTTTCTTTATAGTATAAAAAAAATTAAAGTTAGGTTCTCGCATAATAATAAAAAAATTGCCAATTTCATATTTGATGTCAGATACTTCTAATATGACTGACTTTAGGGTTGTTCAATGTTAAATTTTGCTCCACAATCAGGTCAGAAGTACCAAACGTTAGTCTTTGCTGATTGCAATTCAGGCTACTTACCACACAATCTGCAACATTTGGAGGACACAATCAGATTTCGCCTTGTCGAAGTTCGAGACCACCAAGCACTACTGCATTGTCATTGATGCTCCTGGACATCGTGATTTCATCAAGAACATGTTTACTGGTACTTTCCAAGCTGATTGCGCCATCCTTATCATGACTGGTGGTTTTGTGGCTGGTATTTTCATGGACGGTCAGACCTGTGAGCACGCTCTTCTTGCTTTCACCGTTTGTGTCAAGCAAATGATTTGCTGCTGTAACAAGGTATTGTGTTTATGTTTTTTTTTATAATCTTCCTCATTGTTTAGTACTTATATACTGTTTATAACTTGGAATATTGGATAATGTAAGTTCATTCAAGTTAGATATTCAATGCAGAATCTAACACCATTGTTGTATGTCGGTATCACTCGCTATGAAAGAAAAGTGAGAAACGGGTTTCCCTAGATATTGAGAATGATACTAATGGAGGGTTGAAATACCCAAATACATATTTTGTTAATAGGTGCCCTAGCTTGGTCGCCGTTTCCAATGATTGCTGCCACCTACGCTCTCTCGGTCAGTTGTGGATGGTGGATGGCGCTCGGTGGTGGATGTTGGACGGAGGTGCTGGTGCTATTGTTCACTGCTGCAATTAATGAAGATGATTTGCAGGATACTAGGCTGCAATTAAGGTTCCAAAGGTGGATTTTCTTGTAAAGTCTGTTTGGTTTTCACTTCAGACATTTGTATTGATTTTGGGTTAATCTCACATGTACTTTAATTTTTTCTGCTTTTGTAGGTTTACTGCATAACATGGGTCATGGGCCATCCAACCATTTATTTGAGACAGACTTATTCAGGCCTCTAAACGGTAATTCTTACATTCTTTCATAACATTTGTTACTATATTGATGACAATAATGAAGTAAGAGTAAATACTCATTGATGCTAATCTGCATCACATGTAAAAGTGAAGGTATTTGTTGGCAACAAAACTCATGTGATTGTCTTGTCATCATTCATGACATGTAAGATTTTTTGTGTAAATCTAAATAAGGTTGAAATTGTGTTTTTGACTTATGTTAACATGATGTGCAGTTAGATGATTGAAGATAATTGTGACTATTGTTGTTGTTGAGTGTTAGTAATATCGAGAAGCAAGAAGCGAAAGTTGAGTTATATTTACACGGATGCGGATATGGATAGCATTGGTGAAGAATGGTCAAATTATGCGGCAACTTCTATTTTCAACTAAAATTGTATTTTATGTCTTGATGAATGTATTGACACGATATTCTTTTTTTTTGAAATCATATTTCGTTTTATTGATATATGTATTTTATTTTGAAATAGATATATATATATATATATATATATATATATATATTATGAATCCACGGGGTAAATTGGTAATTTATAATTTTTTTTATCAAAAAAGATGATACGCATAGTGTGTCATTAATGCGTGTTCTAGTAGCGTGACTTGGAAATTTTTTCCTATTAAACTTGTTAGAACATTGTAAAAGTCTCTGAATATGTTTTTCTTAGGACCCTATATGGGTTGTTCATAAACATATTATGCGGCTATAAAATTGGTTTCATAATCTTATTTGGGATAATATGACTCTTTTCTTGGTCCTAAAGTATCTATAATGTTACATTAAAAGGGTCCTATAAATTAATTTTTAAGGACGCTTCTTTGCGTTTTAAAAGATTAAAAGTAGGTAAGTACATATTGTTAGAACATTGTAAAAGCGTCCTAATATGTTTTTATTAGGAGTTTTTAGGTTGTTCATTATGCGACCATAAAATTGGTTTCATAATCTTATTTGAGATATTAGGACGCTTTTTAGGTTTTGAGACTTATTACGACCCCTTTACATGAAACGCTTTCACCGTTGGTCCTATTAAATAAAAGGTCTTATAAAATAACATTTTAGGATGCTTTTGTGCATACTAAAAACCCATTTTTGTTGTAGTGACTATTAATCTTTTGGGCCTGTTATCGGGCCTGTTATCTATTTTATCTTTAAACAAAGAACATGAAAATTGAGTAAGTCAATTTGTAATTTGATTTAGTTGTTAACCGTTTATTTTTAATCAAATTAAGCAATTAGTTTAAATATGTTTTAAGAAGTTTATAGTGTATAGCAGTTGTAAAAAAATAGTTTTCTTATATATATATATGTATATATTATTCATCATTAATACTTTTTATGCAACTATGTATGTAGATGAAAATAATATTCAATGTTTAGAGTTATACATTCTTTTAGGTTAGGTATCAATATTAGTATTGTGAGACTTGGTACATAGATGTGATAAGTTTTTTAATGGTTACAACTTCCAACTTAATTGATTGTTTAGTTGATTAGGTTACGAATTATAGGAGTCATTAGAATGTGAGAGATTAGAGAGATGTGATAAGTTTGACTCTAATGAGAGACTAGAGAGATGTGATCAGTTTTTGAATAGTTGCAGCTTACATAAGTGATTCTGTAGATAATTACTGATTAGGTTTTAGGTTAAGGAATATGAGTTATTACTAATTAGAATACTATGGACATGCAATGATTGAGAGATTTTGTGGTTAGTTAGCTTGAGCCATTTGCAATAGGTTATCACGTCAAATTAGATTTTTTAACCTCGGGACCCTTTCGGGGTAATCAGCTAGTGTAGTATAGATATGTCATAGATAAAAATACTATCAAACTATTCGTTGATGGTCTTTAGTTGCTAAAATACTCGTAAGAGCCCAAATGTAATTTTGCTTGATTTCTTTATTTAATTTAATGAGATTTTGAATTAACTTAAGATAACATTTCACAAATTTGGCAAGAGGTCACTATCGGATTCGGGTGCTATATGCCTATCCATCTAGTCTCCATAATTTTTTTTTTTTTTCCAAAATAATTGTTTTGCAACTAATTACTCATTAGTTACTTTTAATTCCCATCATAGGGATTTTAAGTACCAAAATCAAACTCAAACATCACGCCTCTACCAATCCTAATTTCTAAAAGGTGTTAATATTGGCATACCGCTACCCTCTATCTTTCTCTATATGTAATACTAGTTTTTATCTCAAGAGCGTCCCGGGTTGAAATATCTAATATGACATAATAATATGACAACATAATTAATAAATATATGATTAATGAATATTATTATTATTATTATTATATTATTATTTATTTATTTTAAACAAATCTCTGCCATAGGTTATCATATTCAAATATAAAAAAAACGAATCTCAACGCCGGGGTATAAATCTAGTGCCATTACTGTAACAACCGGCAAAAATAAGGTAATTCCGTACAATTAATTAATATATGATTAACGTAATTAAATGCAATTATGTGTGATTTAATTATCAAGGCCTTAGGGGATAGCAATTTTCAAATAGTGCATAGGAATGCATACGTTTAATGGTAAAGCATGATTGGATCATGTGCGAATAAGCTATCCGGTATGGACGTTGGCAATTACCCGGTAATAATTAAATAAACGAAACGGATCCCGGACACCCAGGATATAAAATAAAGGGTATTTTCATAAGATATAATGAGTTTTGGAACTCCAAAACCATAAATGAAAACGTCTTGTACAAATCTCCCGGTAACGAATAAAATGCGCATATCGCACCCGATACGCGTATAACTCATAATTTCACCCGGCAAAGACCTAAATAACCAATCAACGCTTAAATTAGACTATATTTAAGGGTTATTAAAGGTATATTTAATGTCCGGATAACGCGTGATTAAAACCCGAAAAAACACCCGAACGACACCCGAACGACGGGGGATTAAACATAACAATCAATGGGTTAATATTTGAAGTGGTGGACCCCACCCAAACCCCTCTAAGGGCCGGCCTAAGGGCCTTGTTATAACCAAGTGTTGTATTAATAATAATAATATCCTATGCTTAGGTAAAGCATGCCTTATGTAAAGACAAAGGTGTAAGAAAAGGCATGAGTAAACACAAGTACAAAAAGCAACTACACCTTGTCCCCCTTGAAGAAAATTTCGGCCAAGTGCCTAAACAATCCAAGACCAAAATCCAAACCATCATTTCATTAGTGCATGCATGTATGTGAAGTCTTATAAGTAGGATCATGATGCCTTATGAGGATTTGATCAAGATTTGCAAGAAAACTCATATCCTTACATGCATACATACGGCTCAACCTACACACACACATATCCTCATTTCAAAAATCTCCCAAGTACACTCATAATCTTCCATAAGATCTCTTAAATCTTTAGCATCATTACATGAGATGGTTATATAATAACACATGTTAGAAGATTGAATCACCAAGCAAAACAAACCTCTTTCTTCCTTCCCTTGTGGCCGTGGGTTTACACACACATACACACATTGTTCTTTCAAGTTTTTACATCTCCAAAATACTTAAAATCATCCATCATCCAAACCCCTTTTGTGTGTTTCAAGAGCTTGGAGCTAAACCACTAGGAAGAACACACTAAACCCCTCTCAAATCCAAGGTTTTTGTCTTCCCTAGCCTTGTGCTAGTAGTAAGCTTCTTAATCTTGTTTTTGATTGTTATTATTCATGTATGTGTTCCTAGTAGCAAGTTGTACATGAAGGGTTTAAAAATGGTTTTGAACATAATCTTTAATAAGTTTTCATGTGTAAAATGGAAGATTAAAGATATGAAAATAAACCATGGATTTGTTGATGATGATGTATTAGTCTTGAAAATATATAAAGTTTACATGTAAGACTAAGTAGGATGATGTTTTGGTTAAGATTTTGAAATGAACTTGAATATGTTAAAACTAACTTTAATTCATCTTATTATGATCATTTAAGTTATAATATGTGGTAAAACATGTTAGAAGTTCATAAATGAATAAGATGGAAAATTAAAGTTAACTCACTTGGATGAATGATATTTTGAAGAAATGGACAAATACATAAAACACACATATAATTGGTCTTTCATATGGAATATAAGACTAACATAAGTATTTTGATACAAAAATAACTTACCAATAAAAAGTTGAATCTTCAAAGTTAACTATTTTGAGTGAAAAATGCTAACTTTGGAAGTTAGAGTAGAAAAATGCAACTTTTGTAAGTTAAGGGACTAAAATTGTAACTTTTAAAGTTAAGGGACTAAAATGGACATTTTAGAAACTATTAGTCCAAAAATACAAGTATGGAAAGTTTGGTGTCAAAAATGCAAGTAATAAAGTCTAAGGATGATTTTTGTAAATACTAGTAGAAATACTTGGGTATTTTTGTATAAAAGTGTATTTTTGAAAGTTATAAAAATATAAAGGGTTTTAACATAAGGATTTTTATAAAATTGAGATTTTATAAAAATATTAAACAAACTTGGGAAACTTATACAAAAATGAATACTTTTATATAAATGGGAATATAAAAGTGTTGGAAACATTTTTGTAGTTAAGTTGACAAGTTGGGTTAAAAATACATAAGTATTTTAACCATCCAAGTAACATGGGAAAATAGGAAGAAATATGGAAAATATTTCTATAAAATACATGTTGGGAAAAACTTGGAAAAATTAACTAATCGAGTTAAGATATCGAATTAAGACGCGTTAACGAACCGTACCCGGACAAAATATGAGAAAAATGCCATTGCGGCAAGATAAGAAAAATATATATTTTAAGAGGTAAAATATATATATACTTTGGGTGAAAACAAATAAACACTTTCCTAAGTGTTGGGGGATTAATTCGTGGGAGAAACACATGACATAAACAAATAAGACGTTAAACAAACGTATATACTTAACGAGAAAAATTACACATTTATATATATGTACGCTCGTCTCGGCAAAATTCTAGTATATCTACTTAATGGGAAAGTAGATATGCGGGAAGGAAAGCCGCGACGAGAAGACAAGGATATATATATGTGTATGTCGTATCAACGAAATCCTAGTATATTTATTTGAATGGGAAAATAAATATACGGTGTGGTGAGTTGAATCGGACGTTAAGAATATACGATCGAACGACAAGATCTTAGCATATTTGTTTAAATGGGAAAACAAATGTGCGGCAAAGTGAGTCGGGTCGAGGATTGAAATATATATTATATCGAGCGGTGCGATCTTAAGTATAATTATTTAAATGGGAAAATAATTATATGTTAAGTGAAGTCGAGTCGATGATAATAAGATACAAGTTATGGAAATATTAACAAGAGTAATATATAACTTGTAACACAAAGGGTAATGTAACGCCAACAAAACCTAGGATACGCGCTTAATTAAACGGGATTTGGAACAACTTGTGGTCGGGAGTTGGGTGTACAACTTGCCAAGGCACATGCACTATAGGAATAGTGACTTATACGTCTAGGACGTTTGTAGGTGCGAGACCACCCCTTGCTATTCACCCTATTGAGCCAGACGCAGTTTCAGGTGAGTTTCACGGCCCCATTTTAAACTATTTTTACGTTTTCCGGGGGAAAGATATGTTAGGGATAATGTTTGACGGATTTAATACTTGAGGTGTGACCGCCACTCGGGGTTGAGTCCTCGCCTCTATAATCATTTGTTCAGGGAAATGAAACCGGTGGAATATTTGAATAGTACTATTGGTGCCTGACAAGGCCCACCCCTAATCGATAGCGTCGATTATGCATTAGGTTATGCCTGGGGTGCATATATTCTGAACTTAAGTCGTGGGAAACCGAGTAACGACTTGGAGCGGGGCATTTTATTTATATACGTCTTGGTTTGATTATAGTCTCAAGTAGATTTATAGGAATTTGCAACTCCTATATATTGTCATAACATGGTATTCCCAAGTATTCAAGTTTTAGAAACTGAAAACCTGTGAACTCACCAATATATTTATATTGACGAAACTTTTTAAAACATATCTTTCAGGTAACTAGGAGATGAAAGATCAGGCAAGCAGGGTCGGGGAATCTCCAATGCGACGTCGAGCTTTTGTGGGGTTTCACTTTTATTTCCCAAGGCATTTGGGATATATATGAGAAACCTCTATGTTTATTTCAAAAACAATTAACTTTTGTGTAATGTTCGAAACAGATTTGACATCATAATAAATGACCCATTTTCTTAAATTACTTGTGTTTAGCAATAACCTTGACTTTATGCTTTTGAACAGTCGCGCCACGTGTTTCCGCCTTTGTCGTGGTGTGACAGAACGTGGTATCAGAGCCAAGGTTATAGCGAACTAGAGTATTTTCTTTAAAAACTAGACTATAACCGGATTTGGTTCAAATGATAAAGTTTTCAAAAGAAAAATATATAAAGATGCTAAACGCGATAAAGTAATTTTTCAAGAAGCATTGGGCATGAGGAGATTCCGACCAAGCCAGCCATGGGTATTGTTATGCATTAGCGTGAAATTAGAAGTTAGGAAGGTTACTGATAACGTAAGCCATAACTATCTAATTTAAATAATTCATATATGTTAGTACGGTTCTTTTGCCAGGGATGTCAGACACAGACGCAGGGAGCGTAGCACCGAGCTACGATAGCAGTATTCAGATTATCCCAGCGCCGCCAGCAGAGCCGATCGAGCTTGTGGTACTCGATCCGGAGGATGACGAGATGGAGATTGACGCCGCCGTGGAGGGCGAAGGAGGAGATAGCTCGGACGAGACTGACCCGAGCGAGGACCCAGCGGGCCCCCGCTGAGGGCGACGTGGTCGACCTACCTATGGCCGAGGCACCACAGGCAGACTTGCCTATAGTGCCAGTCCAGGCAGCGCCACTGCCAGTACTACCCCTCCAGGCCATCAGAGACTTCCCAGAGGGCTGTGCAGGTCCAGCGAGGCCTGTCCCCGCGCAGTCAGAGACCGTTGAGTCTCCCTATGATCGACACGCACCGATCGATCGTGAGCCCTTACCTACCCCACTTATCCCCGTACCCCCGGGCATGATGCTCGTGCCCGTTCCCCGTGGACACAACGGGTGGATCTCTGATGACTCCGACGATGAGTCGACCGCATCGGTGGAGCACATTGCTGTGCCGATCCCACCAGTGGACCAGGAGGAGCACGTCGCTCCGATGATCGAGCATGCCACTACTGCACCAGCCACTCTACCCACCATACCCGAGCCCGTACATCAGGATGGGCCAGTTCCTACTGGACGCATCCTAGAGGGGAGCTCTGCCCGCAGCTCAGAGCTGCACCGGGCGGGCGTGACGGCATACGCCACCGCGAGCCCTCCTACCCCCACTGTCGTGGTATCCACCCCAGAGTGGGCCACTGTTTCAGAGCCTCTTGTAGCCCCACTGGCCGAGCCTATGCCACCACCCACCATTGCCATGACTTTACCCATTCCCACCATTCCCAGCATGACACCTGCACCATACCCTCTAGGTGCAGGGGATCCATATATGATGCCACCCTACTTTTCCATCAGGCCACCCGGTTTCACCCCATTACTGCCACACATACCAGTACCATTCCCCTTCGGGCCCTTCCCATCCACACACCCTGATGTACCCGGACCATCCCACCTTCCCAGGATGACACCCCCCTCTGGACCCGCCCAGACCTCAACCATCACTTTAGAGCAGGATTTTCAGACTCTAGTCAACACGGTGCAGCGCACCGTGAATCAGGTTGAACAGCAGACGAGGTTGATGTGGGCTAGGATGATTGACACTCGTGATGCCTTGGCGCATTACGCAGAGGAGCTCTTGCGCATGGATGCGCAGAGCGGGATTACTGGGGATGCACACTGGGCACATCGACAGTTTTTGTACGAGCGCATCACAGAGATCAGCATGACGATTAGCATGTATGCGCCGCAGTATCAGTATCCACCGCCACCGCCACAGTAGGATGTATCGGGGATGCGCAGAAGACACACCAGCTTATGTACATATTAGCAGCAGTATGGTAGTACAGCATGGGTTATGACACTCGTCTGCATTTTTCCTAGCCGTACGGGTATTACGGCGTATGATATGATGTATTATTATTTCAAAAGCAATGTATTGTATGAGAAATGTATTCTCCATTTTGTATTATGAACAAGCATTGTACCGATATTATTGAAATTAATGAAAAATCTTATTATTATGGTGAAATATGTTGTTGTCTATGATTATTATTGCTTACTCCATGTATTGTGGTTTGTATATTTGTGTGGTGATGTTGTGTTGATTTCTATTTATATTTATGTATGATGTGTTGGTATGTTGTGTGATGACCTGGTGTTGATTATTGTATTCATGCTTTGGTTTGTTATTTATGCTTTGTATTGTATAAATGTTTGCCAAATTAACCTTTGATAATTATTATTGAAGAAAAATGGCACCTACCACCCGAAGCAATAGTGGAGCAGACGGACTGCCCACAACACCGGCTGAGCTCGAAACTATAATATCTGAACGCATAGCTCGCGCCATCGCTGAGCATGAAGCCGCACGCTCTGAACACTCCCATGACAGGACAGGGAGCGAGCGAAGAGAGACCTCCCTCACTGGTAAGAGGTTTAAGAATAAATGAAAAAGTAATGGGAGAATATTTCAAAAACTCCTATTCCATAATAACATCCTACATCACTATTACAGGGACAGCCTCGGGAGAGCGCGGCTGCACTTTCAAGGCTTTCTTGGACTGCAAACCAATAAACTTCAGCGGCACTGAGGGTTCCATAGGCCTGGTCAAATGGTTCGAAAAGACCGAGGCAGTTATCCGCATCAGCGGGTGTACCCCTCGACAGTCTGTCATGTACGCCACCAATCTGTTTCTAGATCAGGCCTTAACTTGGTGGAACGGCCAAGTACAGTCTTTAGGAGATGATGTGGCATACTCTCTATCATGGGCGGCACTGAAGGAACTTATGACTGCCGAATACCGCCCGGCAAGTGAAGTTCAGAAGTTGGAAACCGAATTCTGGAACCTCACCATGGTAGGAGCAGACGTCACTGGGTATACGTCAAGATTTCATGATCTCGCACGACTAGTACCTCGTCTGGTTACACCAGAGAAGAACAAGGTGGAACGTTACTTATTCGGGCTAGCACCACAGATTCGCAGCATGGTCACCTCTTCCAAACCCACGACCATGCGCGAGGCAATTGATCTGGCACTAAGTCTGACTGAGGATGCTATCCGCATGGGTACCCTAATCCGCCAAGTTTCAGGGTTAAAAATTTCTGAAGCAAGTAGTGTTGAGGCCAAGAAACAGGGATCAAGTTCAGCGGTTGTAACTAATGATCAGGGTAACGGGCAGAGGTTTGGGAAAAGAAAGAGAGATGAAGGAAAAGGGATCGAGCGTCGGGTAGCTCGAACAAGAAAGGAAAGGGTTATGCCGCCACGGGACGTGGTAACGGTAACAAACAGGGAAACCAGGGGAGAAACAATGGATTAACTTGCGGGAAGTGTCACCGCACCGGGCACAAGACTGAAGAGTGCCGATCTGGAGCACCAAAGAATGGAGGAGCCAGACCCTGTTTTGCATGCGGGTCATTGGATCATTGGAAGAAAGATTGCCCCAAAGTCAACAATCAGGCCCGCGGCCGGGCATTTGTGATTGGAGCCGGTGATGCACGGCAAGATCCCACTGTGGTCACTGGTACGTTTCCTCTAAATGGTCATTATGCCTCTGTATTATTTGATACCGGTGCTGACTTTAGCTTCGTATCCATTGA
The DNA here is from genome assembly GCA_030844895.1 of Ambrosia x helenae. Lineage (NCBI taxonomy): Eukaryota > Viridiplantae > Streptophyta > Magnoliopsida > Asterales > Asteraceae > Ambrosia > Ambrosia x helenae. The sequence goes on from CM061227.1 coordinate 57,831,328, forward strand.
GTTTAAAAGACTACTTGGTTTAAAAACTAGCAAACTAGATACACCCTACTCTATAGAACTGGCTAATGGTAAAACTATTGAAACGAGAGAGGTAGCAAAAGATTGTAAGTTAGAACTCTGTGGGCACGAGTTTGGGATTGATCTATTACCGGTTGTATTGGGAAGTTTTGACATCGTTGTTGGCATGGACTGGTTGTCCGCACACCGTGCCATTGTGGTTTGCAACGATAAAGTTATTCAAGTTCCCCTCGCAAGCGGTGAAACACTCTCAATACAAGGGGAAAGACACGGGACGCCACTAAGGATTATTTCGAGCATGAAGGCTCGTAAGTGTCTGAGAAAAGGACTTGTCGCATTCTTGGCACACGTAGTGGACAAGAAGGCCGACGAGCGAAAGTTGGAAGACATTCCAGTCGCCAGAGATTTTCCGGATGTATTTCCAGAAGATTTGCCGGGGTTGCCACCACCTCGACAAGTCGAGTTCCGCATCGACCTCGTTCCCGGAGCAGCTCCCGTGGCACGATCGCCATACCGCCTAGCTCCATCAGAGATGCAGGAACTGTCCAGCCAGCTACAAGAATTATTGGACAAAGGTTTTATAAGACCGAGTTTCTCACCTTGGGGAGCTCCCGTCTTATTTGTAAAGAAGAAGGATGGCACATTTTGCATGTGCATCGACTATCGAGAGCTGAACAAGCTAACCATCAAGAATCGCTATCCTCTCCCCAGGATCGACGATTTATTTGATCAGCTCCAAGGTTCCAGCTATTACTCCAAGATCGATTTGAGGTCAGGCTATCACCAGTTGCGTATACAAGAAGAAGATGTACCAAAAACGGCCTTCAGAACCCGATATGGACACTATGAATTTTTGGTAATGCCGTTCGGCTTGACCAACGCACCAGCGGTTTTCATGGACCTAATGAACCGCGTGTGTAAGCCATACCTGGATAAATTCGTCATCGTCTTCATTGACGATATTTTGATCTATTCACGCACGAAAGAAGACCACGAGAATCACCTTCGGTTAATTCTTGAAGTATTACGCAAAGAGAAGCTCTATGCTAAATTCTCGAAATGTGACTTTTGGATTCGGGAAGTTCACTTTTTAGGCCACGTGGTAAACGAGAAAGGCATACACGTTGATCCAGCCAAGATCGAGGCAATTAAAAATTGGGAAGCACCTCGAACCCCTACCGAAGTACGACAATTTCTAGGCCTCGCGGGTTATTACAGAAGGTTCATCGAGAACTTTTCAAAGATAGCGCAAGCTTTAACCATGCTAACCCAGAAGGACAAGAAATTTGAGTGGACGGAAAAGCAAGAGGCAGCATTCCAATTGTTAAAAGACAAGTTATGTGGCGCTCCGATACTGTCACTTCCAGACGGTACGGAAGATTTTGTGGTTTACTGCGATGCCTCGCATCAAGGTTTGGGTTGTGTATTGATGCAGCGAGAAAAAGTAATAGCTTATGCTTCCAGGCAACTGAAAATCCATGAGAAGAACTACACTACACACGATTTGGAATTAGGTGCAGTGGTGTTCGCTCTCAAGATATGGAGGCACTATCTGTACGGAACCAAGTGCACGATTTTCACTGATCACAAGAGTTTGCAACACATCTTTGATCAGAAGGATTTGAATATGCGACAACGGCGATGGGTTGAATTATTAAACGATTACGATTGTGAGATAAAGTACCATCCCGGTAAGGCGAATGTCGTAGCCGACGCCTTGAGTCGCAAGGAACGGGTTAAACCATTGCGTGTTCGAGCTTTGGGACTGACTATCCACACGAATATGACTGAACGAATTCGTGAAGCTCAAGTTAACGCCCTCAAACCCGAAAATGTCAAAGGTGAAAGGTTACGAAAGATGATTGATTCACTGGAACCGAAAGCGGACCAGACATTGTATTTCATGAATAGAATTTGGGTTCCAGTATATGGTGGATTGCGTGAGCTAGTATTGGCCGAAGCTCACAGTTCTAGATATTCGGTTCACCCGGGTGCAGACAAGATGTTCCACGATTTGAAGGAACTTTATTGGTGGCCGAACTTCAAAAGGGATATAGCAGCCTATGTTGCGCGATGTTTGACTTGCGCAAAGGTCAAGGCTGAGCACCAGAGACCTTCCGGTTTGCTTCAGCAACCGGAAATACCGGAATGGAAATGGGAACGAATCACCATGGATTTCATTACCAAGTTACCTAAGACGACAAGTGGTCATGACACGATCTGGGTAATCGTTGATCGATTGACAAAATCTGCACACTTCCTTCCGATTCGCGAGACGGACAAGTTGGAGAAACTGACCCGTCTGTATATTAAGGAAGTGGTATCTAAACACGGTGTACCTGTATCTATCATCTCCGATCGAGATAGTCGTTTCACTTCCAGATTTTGGGAAAGTTTGAACGAAGCCCTCGGTACTCGCCTCGACATGAGCACCGCATATCACCCCCAAACGGATGGTCAAAGTGAACGAACCATCCAGACCTTGGAAGATATGTTACGGGCATGCGCGATTGATTTCGGAGGTAATTGGGATACGCACTTGCCATTGGTAGAATTTTCTTATAACAACAGTTATCATACGAGCATTCAAGCCGCACCGTTTGAAGCTCTATATGGGCGCAAGTGCCGATCGCCATTATGTTGGGCGGAAGTTGGAGAAAAGCAACTCACCGGGCCCGAAATTGTTCAAGAGACCACGGATAAGGTCTTTTTGATAAAGGAACGCCTCAAAGCGGCCCGGGACCGCCAGAAAAGCTATGCTGATATGAGGCGAAAGCCTTTAGAGTTTCAAGTCGGAGACAGGGTCCTACTGAAAGTGTCACCTTGGAAAGGTGTCGCGCACTTTGGGAAGCGCGGAAAGCTGAACCCGCGATATATTGGACCGTTCAAAGTCTTGTCGAGGGTAGGCACAGTGGCATACAAGCTTGAGTTGCCTCAAGAGCTTAGTGGAATACACGACACGTTTCATGTGTCGAACTTGAAAAAGTGCCTATCCGACGAAACTCTCATTATTCCTGCTGACGAAATCCAGATTGACGACAAGTTACATTTTGTGGAAGAACCAATCGAGGTAACTGATTGGAAGGTCCAAAAATTAAGGCGCAGCAAGATCAGATTGGTCAAAGTGCGCTGGAATGCCAAGCGTGGACCGGAGTTCACATGGGAAAGGCTGGACCGGATGAAGCAAAAATACCCCGCCCTATTCAAGAAGACACCTGTACCGGAGAACTCGAAGTGAATTCCGGGACGGAATTCTCTTAACGGGGGGAGAATGTAACAACCGGCAAAAATAAGGTAATTCCGTACAATTAATTAATATATGATTAACGTAATTAAATGCAATTATGTGTGATTTAATTATCAAGGCCTTAGGGGATAGCAATTTTCAAATAGTGCATAGGAATGCATACGTTTAATGGTAAAGCATGATTGGATCATGTGCGAATAAGCTATCCGGTATGGACGTTGGCAATTACCCGGTAATAATTAAATAAACGAAACGGATCCCGGACACCCAGGATATAAAATAAAGGGTATTTTCATAAGATATAATGAGTTTTGGAACTCCAAAACCATAAATGAAAACGTCTTGTACAAATCTCCCGGTAACGAATAAAATGCGCATATCGCACCCGATACGCGTATAACTCATAATTTCACCCGGCAAAGACCTAAATAACCAATCAACGCTTAAATTAGACTATATTTAAGGGTTATTAAAGGTATATTTAATGTCCGGATAACGCGTGATTAAAACCCGAAAAACACCCGAACGACACCCGAACGACGGGGGATTAAACATAACAATCAATGGGTTAATATTTGAAGTGGTGGACCCCACCCAAACCCCTCTAAGGGCCGGCCTAAGGGCCTTGTTATAACCAAGTGTTGTATTAATAATAATAATATCCTATGCTTAGGTAAAGCATGCCTTATGTAAAGACAAAGGTGTAAGAAAAGGCATGAGTAAACACAAGTACAAAAGCAACTACACCTTGTCCCCCTTGAAGAAAATTTCGGCCAAGTGCCAAACAATCCAAGACCAAAATCCAAACCATCATTTCATTAGTGCATGCATGTATGTGAAGTCTTATAAGTAGGATCATGATGCCTTATGAGGATTTGATCAAGATTTGCAAGAAAACTCATATCCTTACATGCATACATACGGCTCAACCTACACACACACATATCCTCATTTCAAAAATCTCCCAAGTACACTCATAATCTTCCATAAGATCTCTTAAATCTTTAGCATCATTACATGAGATGGTTATATAATAACACATGTTAGAAGATTGAATCACCAAGCAAAACAAACCTCTTTCTTCCTTCCCTTGTGGCCGTGGGTTTACACACACATACACACATTGTTCTTTCAAGTTTTTACATCTCCAAAATACTTAAAATCATCCATCATCCAAACCCCTTTTGTGTGTTTCAAGAGCTTGGAGCTAAACCACTAGGAAGAACACACTAAACCCCTCTCAAATCCAAGGTTTTTGTCTTCCCTAGCCTTGTGCTAGTAGTAAGCTTCTTAATCTTGTTTTTGATTGTTATTATTCATGTATGTGTTCCTAGTAGCAAGTTGTACATGAAGGGTTTAAAAATGGTTTTGAACATAATCTTTAATAAGTTTTCATGTGTAAAATGGAAGATTAAAGATATGAAAATAAACCATGGATTTGTTGATGATGATGTATTAGTCTTGAAAATATATAAAGTTTACATGTAAGACTAAGTAGGATGATGTTTTGGTTAAGATTTTGAAATGAACTTGAATATGTTAAAACTAACTTTAATTCATCTTATTATGATCATTTAAGTTATAATATGTGGTAAAACATGTTAGAAGTTCATAAATGAATAAGATGGAAAATTAAAGTTAACTCACTTGGATGAATGATATTTTGAAGAAATGGACAAATACATAAAACACACATATAATTGGTCTTTCATATGGAATATAAGACTAACATAAGTATTTTGATACAAAAATAACTTACCAATAAAAAGTTGAATCTTCAAAGTTAACTATTTTGAGTGAAAAATGCTAACTTTGGAAGTTAGAGTAGAAAAATGCAACTTTTGTAAGTTAAGGGACTAAAATTGTAACTTTGAAAGTTAAGGGACTAAAATGGACATTTTAGAAACTATTAGTCCAAAAATACAAGTATGGAAAGTTTGGTGTCAAAAATGCAAGTAATAAAGTCTAAGGATGATTTTTGTAAATACTAGTAGAAATACTTGGGTATTTTGTATAAAAGTGTATTTTTGAAAGTTATAAAAATATAAAGGGTTTTAACATAAGGATTTTTATAAAATTGAGATTTTATAAAAATATTAAACAAACTTGGGAAACTTATACAAAAATGAATACTTTTATATAAATGGGAATATAAAAGTGTTGGAAACATTTTTGTAGTTAAGTTGACAAGTTGGGTTAAAAATACATAAGTATTTTAACCATCCAAGTAACATGGGAAAATAGGAAGAAATATGGAAAATATTTCTATAAAATACATGTTGGGAAAAACTTGGAAAAATTAACTAATCGAGTTAAGATATCGAATTAAGACGCGTTAACGAACCGTACCCGGACAAAATATGAGAAAAATGCCATTGCGGCAAGATAAGAAAAATATATATTTTAAGAGGTAAAATATATATATACTTTGGGTGAAAACAAATAAACACTTTCCTAAGTGTTGGGGATTAATTCGTGGGAGAAACACATGACATAAACAAATAAGACGTTAAAACAAACGTATATACTTAACGAGAAAAATTACACATTTATATATATGTACGCTCGTCTCGGCAAAATTCTAGTATATCTACTTAATGGGAAAGTAGATATGCGGGAAGGAAAGCCGCGACGAGAAGACAAGGATATATATATGTGTATGTCGTATCAACGAAATCCTAGTATATTTATTTGAATGGGAAAATAAATATACGGTGTGGTGAGTTGAATCGGACGTTAAGAATATACGATCGAACGACAAGATCTTAGCATATTTGTTTAAATGGGAAAACAAATGTGCGGCAAAGTGAGTCGGGTCGAGGATTGAAATATATATTATATCGAGCGGTGCGATCTTAAGTATAATTATTTAAATGGGAAAATAATTATATGTTAAGTGAAGTCGAGTCGATGATAATAAGATACAAGTTATGGAAATATTAACAAGAGTAATATATAACTTGTAACACAAAGGGTAATGTAACGCCAACAAAACCTAGGATACGCGCTTAATTAAACGGGATTTGGAACAACTTGTGGTCGGGAGTTGGGTGTACAACTTGCCAAGGCACATGCACTATAGGAATAGTGACTTATACGTCTAGGACGTTTGTAGGTGCGAGACCACCCTTGCTATTCACCCTATTGAGCCAGACGCAGTTTCAGGTGAGTTTCACGGCCCCATTTTAAACTATTTTTACGTTTTCCGGGGGAAAGATATGTTAGGGATAATGTTTGACGGATTTAATACTTGAGGTGTGACCGCCACTCGGGGTTGAGTCCTCGCCTCTATAATCATTTGTTCAGGGAAATGAAACCGGAGGAATATTTGAATAGTACTATTGGTGCCTGACAAGGCCCACCCCTAATCGATAGCGTCGATTATGCATTAGGTTATGCCTGGGGTGCATATATTCTGAACTTAAGTCGTGGGAAACCGAGTAACGACTTGGAGCGGGGCATTTTATTTATATACGTCTTGGTTTGATTATAGTCTCAAGTAGATTTATAGGAATTTGCAACTCCTATATATTGTCATAACATGGTATTCCCAAGTATTCAAGTTTTAGAAACTGAAAACCTGTGAACTCACCAATATATTTATATTGACGAAACTTTTTAAAACATATCTTTCAGGTAACTAGGAGATGAAAGATCAGGCAAGCAGGGTCGGGGAATCTCCAATGCGACGTCGAGCTTTTGTGGGGTTTCACTTTTATTTCCCAAGGCATTTGGGATATATATGAGAAACCTCTATGTTTATTTCAAAAACAATTAACTTTTGTGTAATGTTCGAAACAGATTTGACGTCATAATAAATGACCCATTTTCTTAAATTACTTGTGTTTAGCAATAACCTTGACTTTATGCTTTTGAACCGTCGCGCCACGTGTTTCCGCCTTTGTCGTGGTGTGACAATTACAAAATATTATATAAATGTCAAATGAATTCGAAAGTTTGTAATCGATCATTCTATAAAGAACTAGCATGAAATAAGGAAAAAAAAGTTATTTATTGAAATATCGAACGCATTAGTATAAGGGTTATGTGATGCATTAAAAAAATCATGAGTATATGATCGGGTATATAGTTCGGGTATTTGGGTATGTGGTTTCGGGTAATTGGGTTCGGGTATCACCTAATCCCAGGCCCGACCCAAACCCACAATTGTTTTTTTAAACTAATCTCAAACCTGACACAATACCGCCTGTCTAGTTACAAAAAATAGTCGTTTTTTTTCTCCGTTTTTTATATAGCACTATGGTACTCGTTGGAAAGATAATAAAGCGCTCGTTAATTTGGTGTAATTTTTTTTCTTACACTCGTTAATTTGGTGTAAGTTTTTTTCTTTAAAAAATCTCGTATATAAAATACGTTAACGTTTAAAAGTTATGGGAGGAAACATAAGAGAGAAAATAATAAAGGTTTAATATTTACATTTAGTAGATTAGGTATTTAATAGATTAGGTTAAACCATATTTATTCCTTTTTTTAATTGGTCTAGAGTTTTCACACCATATCTTATATGACATCTCTCAAATAAGAGATTACATAATATTATGACATGTATGATTATTAGATTTGCAATATAGATGTATGTATAAAGAGAGATAGAAATGGGTGTCCCAATATCATGTGACCCAATAAGATCACTCTTTCTAAAATATCAAGAATATATTTTTAGTAGTGATCTAGTTAAATTTGGGTCACGTGATTTTCTGACGTCATCGTTATTTTTTTTTTAAGTTTCACCAACCACTGGTTTAACTAAAAAAAATAAGGGGTGACTTGACTTGATGTGATTGCCTAAAAATAAGTTTTTACACTCTTCTCCGCACTACTCACCCTCGTGCATGTTACCAACATAGCATTCGAGCCCATGGTGTTACCTAGTTTTGTTTGGAGCCTAATTAAGTTGAGGAGGACATGGGTTGGCTCCCACTAGATATAACCTTAGTGTTATATTTTAAAAAAAATAATAACAATAACAAAAATTCTCTATGCAACGGTTCGAAATCAAACCAAACCACTGGAACCGTTTAGTTTTATTATAAAAAACCGGAAACTGACCGTATAATTATCTACCGGTTCGGTTTAGAACCGAGTTAAACAGTTCTCGTGTAAACGGTTCTTGCCGGAACTGGTTGTCAATTAATACTAAAATTAACAATTGAATAATAGACAACTTTAGTAAATTTAAGTTATGGTATCGTAATCATATTAAAGATATATATGATACATTTTTAGAAGTGCACGGCATCAACCTCATATACGCAATGCTTGTAATTTTGACACTATGAATAATTGTGTCATGCATTACTAACGTCACATGATACACATTACATCACATCATTGTCTGATACACATTATAAGACACATTATAAGCTAACTAAAGATATATGTATTAGGACGCGCGTACGCAAGCATAACCATACACGTCAACCTAGTATACAGACATAAGAAGCTTCTTTGGGCCCCGTGCGAAACCTTGGACGTGACAACTAAGGAGAGAGAAGGAACGGGATGTTCAGCCAATCAAAGGATATAAATCCCTATTCCATGATCTCCTACCAATCAGCTGAGGGGGAGCAAGGACAGAAAGGACAAGTAGCAATGGTAGTTGACCAATCAGAGAAGGATAACAGAATATTCCCCAACGGTCAAGACTTGTGGAGCCTAGACATGTACAAAAAATCGGTTTTTAGAACTAGCCGATTAAAAAACCGGTAAACCGGTTTTTATAAAAACCGTCCCTAAGGCTCGGTTCTGCATTCATTGGTGGGTTTGAAATGTTATATAGGGTTGGAAACCGGTTTGAAGCATCTATATGAAAAAAAAAAAACGATTTTCAAAATATAGCCATTACATAACAGCATTCTAGCCGTTGGGACCTTTTTTACCGTTTTTTTTTTTTTTTTTTTTTTGTATTTTTGAGCCACAATCATAGTATAAATCCCTTTATGTTTAGGATTCATCACAACATCAAAAACACTCATAAGCACTCTCTAATCTTTCTAGCATACACTCTCTATTCTCACAAACACTCATTAATCTAAAAAAAATAGCATCTTCTACACCTCAAGGTCAAACCGGATCCATTAATGTTGGTGCTTCTTCATCCCAACTAACGGTTGTTAAGGTGGTTCCAATGAAACGAAACCCCAATGTTTGGAAACACTTTGATTTATGTGTTATGAGTAGCGGTCCCAACAAGGCGAGATGCAAGTATTGTCAAACTTTTATTAAACACAATGCTAACTTGAGCTTGAAAGACCATGCGGAAAAACCATATTGCAAAGTTTTGAAAGAACAAAAAACTCTCAAGGTGGAGCTTCGATCACACAAGAAGGCGAGTTATTTGTTTACAATTTGGAAGTGGTTCGCGAAGGAATGGTGAATTATGTGATACAAGAAAGCTTACCATTCAACCATTTCGACAACCCACGTTTGACGAAGCTTATTCAAAGAACGCTTCAACCTCGTTACACACATGTAAGCCGTGCTACCCTTAGACGAGATTGTTTAAAAAGCTGTAAACAAGCAAAAAACGAATTAATTATTTTGAAAAATTACAAACGGTGTTAACTTAACTAGTGATGTTTGGTCCGCACCGCACGGTTCAGCCGACTCATATATTTGTGTAACGACCAATTGGATTGAACCGTCTTCTTGGCAAATGATGAAACGAACTATTGCATTTCGATTGTTTGATTACCCTCACACCGGTACATATATTTTCAATACGAATGACAAAGTTATTCAAACGTATAAGTTAGAAAACAAGATTTTATCAATATCGTTTGATAACGCGTCGAATAATACCGCGACTATCTCACAATTAAAATTAAAATACCAACCAATTTATGGAGGGGTTTTTTTTTTCATCGTAAGACCCTAACCCGTAAACCTGAAATTTACTATTTAAACTTACGAGTTTAGGCCTTAACTAAACTCACTCCCGATTAAAACTTTGGTAATTACGAAAACATAACTCAATGAATCCCGATTTTTTTTTGTTTTTACATTTTTATCTACTAAAAACTTGTATTACAGTTTGTATTTTAAACGGGACAGTCTATTGCGGAAGCTTTTTTTAGTGTTCGGGTGTGCTCGGTTCTCCTCGCGAGTTGATCCTTGCTCTGGAATCCCCAAACATGTATACCTAGCACCATTACACAAAGAATGGTTAGTGGGATTGATAATAATGCATTTAGATTAGTTAATGTATACTATATCATAATGCATGAGTTAGGGGTATTTTAAGATACCCAAAAGTTAAGAACTAATTTTTCACTAATAACCCTAAAATGAGGATAAAATAGTCATTCATACATTATTTACACTTTAATACCCTATCTTATTTACACTTTAATTCCCTAATTTTTAGTTAGTAATTACATTTTCCTCCCCTCCCCTACAAAATTATAATTCTTTTATTTAATTCTATTATAACTTTTAAACTATTATATTTTAAAAACATTTGAAAATACCATGACGACCAACTTATTTTTGTCGACGTTTTGATGTTTGTTGTAGTCAATACCTATGTGTGTATTGAAATGTACAAGAAAGAATGCCTTATGTACAAGTGATTATCGCATTTTATCTATACTATTGTACAACCCTAAAATAACATCTTCGTTACATTTTAATTCCCTCATTTTCAGTGAGTAGTTACCCCCTACAAAATTATAACTCCATTCCTTGTTCCTATCATATTTTTAAACTACTCGAAGGTACCGTAACGACCTGCTCATTTTTATCGACGTTTCGATGTTTGTTTTAGTCGATATCAACGTGTGAATTAAAATGTATAAGCAAGTAATGCCTTTATGTATAAGTGATTATATCAACTGAACTAAATTTAATCAACAAGCAAATAATATATATACCCGAAGAGTTTTTTTCCTTTTCAGAACATCTCGAAAATTCGGTTTGACATAAATATGATATTTTCTAAAATACAAAACCATATTTAATTTTTTATACACAAACAAATGTAAAATGTTAAGCTTTATTTTAAAAAGTAGTAATTTTTATTAAAATATGATCGACTCATTTTTTTCGAATGAAATGATAAGAAAAAAATTACTTCTTTCAGTAACAAGTACTGTAGTGTTTATTTCATTTTTTTTATAGAAATTTATTTAATGCAAAAGTTTCTATGACATTTTCGTTCAAAAAGTTAATACTAATACTATTGTCAAATATTTGACTAAAAATTTCTGTACACTTTATTCAAATATCAACAAACTTACAGATTTAAAGGTTTGGTTAAACATAAACAAAAACGCCTTAATTTAAAGGGGTGAAAAAACTTTAGTCAAATATCTCAACAAAACGTCCTAATTTAAAGGGGGTGACAAAGTTTTATAGTTAATCAAGCGGGAAATAATTTTCAAAATTTAAACCCTATAATGGACTACTAAATTTTATCATATAAATACAGAGTAATGCATTGTTGCAGCTTCTAAGGTTACGTCTTTGTTAGTTTATAATTTTTCATACGCTTCTTATATACATATATTATTTTACTCCGATATAAATGTTAACATCTGTTTTTTTTTTTTTTTTTTTTTTTTGCAGATTCATTTGGATGATGAGCATATCGCTTTGAACAAACCAGTAGCTATACAAGCGTCCAAGGTTGCGTCTTATACAATATTTTTTTAAGGTTTAACTTTTTTGCATATCTTTTATATTAACATGTTTGCTATGTTATGTGGTACACGGTATGGGCATTTTATTGCACGATGGTGGTAATAATACTGTTGAGATTATTTGCTATGGTTCAATGTTTAGTCCCTACAAGTTTAAACTTCAACGTGAATTTAGTGAAGAGATAATATTAAAGTTTATATAATCCTATTTTTAGGTTGTGTAATTAAATTTTGCACTTTTTTTTAGAAATCAGATGTTTGAAACTAAAACAAAAGGAGATCTAAGAGTCTTTCTTAGTAAAAATGGAGACATGTTATTGATCTTGACCGTTGTGATGACAACAAAAAAGAAGACGTCTTTCAAGACAATGTACATTCAAGCACTAAGCTGAAAACTCAATTTAAGATACCTTGAGTTTCAATTAAAAAGTAAAACATATTTCATGCAATTTAATATTATAAATTTCTTTAGATGCATGGTTTTTTTTTAATGTCATTGTTTTATTTTCTTCATTCAAAAGCGGTTTTTTCTTCCAATATATTTTGTGATCATTTTCACTATCATAGTTTTTACTTCATTCTAATGAAAAGGTTGCCGACATGATCATAAAATGTATTGGAAATAATACTTCCTTTCTTTTAATGTTGTGTTATTGCAAAAAAAAATCTAAAGATCACGTACATATTGATGTGATGAATGTATTCTTCTTAATTATGAGTATAAGTAGCCAATTCAAAATAAAACAAACTTTTCAACATTTACAAACTATTATAAATTAGTATGGTGAATGCATTCTTTTTATTTAATTTGACAAAAAAAAAACCTAAAAATGTGAATGCATTCTTTATAATTAAAAATGACAAAAAAAAATATATGAAATGTTTAATGGCCAAAACATCACATAAAGAATTGAATTAAACGTAGAAAAACAGTAGGAGAGGTCGGTTACCATTCAAAATGCTTAAGCCAGTTATAATCACTAATTTATCATGCTTAGGAAATAATTGGTGGTTAAAATATTAAAAATAAACTTTGGAGGTCAAAACATTAAACAAGCCTAGGAATAAAAAAATGAAAAAGAAAAAACAAGACATGGAGATGGGTTATAATGTTATATATACTTGGTTTTAAACGCGTTATTTTATACTTATAATTGAATATTATATGTTAGTTAAGTTTTTTAAACTGTAGATTTTTTAGGATTTGAGAACAAGTTTTGAGTTAAACTAAATGTTAAAATGGTCATTTTACCATGAATTTTGTATGGACAACAACAATTTGAAAGATGGATACGCTTTTTTACCTATGTTTTAGCTCAATGGCAGAGTTAAAATTGTTTGGTTGAAACAAAATGACAATATTTGGTAAAAGTCAAATTGTCTATTCAATGCGGAAACATCCCGACTAAGTGTCTATTCACCATTTTCATTTGCAACTTTGGCTTCAAATAAAGATATTTGATTCGTACCTACATATCGATCATTTCCAACTTGAATAGATACAAGTTTATGTTTAAGACTTATTTTTTCTTATCAGTGTGTTACTATAATACATCAATGGTTTCTTGAAGTATTTGATAATTCTGATAAATCTATTAGTTAGTATATGTATGTAACGCTTATAACGTATATCCACCACAATGATGCCGCAATAAATATTAAACGAATTAGAAAACTACAATATATGAGAATAACAATGCAAATTGTCGTCCCCGCCGCATCGTGCGGGTTTCCCACTAGTATGCTAATATGTATCAAACGGAACGTGTATGGTCAAATGACCAAACAAACAAGTTTAGAAGATGTCCCGCCGTAGGTTATGGCCATCAAGTCTCCCTTTCGGGTGTTCAAAGGCTTGTGTCATTTTTCATCCAAATCTACTCAGAAGGCCTGAACGGCCGTTCACTGGACTAAAACCCCTTTTGACAATTCTAAAAACATAAGAATCATGTTTTCATCCGATTGGGCACTTATTTAACTAAAAACATACTCCGGTTTGTCTCATTATGACTTGGTTCTCAGATTTAAATGTTTATGTCGATTTTACCTAAATCGACCCGTTAAGGTCATGGGTTATACAAAATGCTATTTGACCACACAAAAGCATAAAGGTCATATTGTTAACTCGTTGGACGCTTATTTAACTAAAAACATTATCCGGATTGTTTCACTATGTAACATTACGCATTAAATACTTGTACGTTACGATTTCTATGAATAAAACGTCAAGTTTCATCATTATTCGTCTCTTAAAAATATTATTGTGACGCATTTGGAACCCTAATACTATGTTATTTATATATAATATACATATATATAGGGAATAATTGTCAAAAATAAATGGCTTGGGCCGGGAATCGAACCCGCGCCCACAGCCGGGTCAACCAAACTCAGCATCACAACCAGCTGGTCTACACAACACCTTTGATAAATCTCCTGCACGTTTTAACTATATAATGTCGTCATGTATCAACAGTTGACTTAGAAAGTCAACTGTGACACCAATTTACCATAATCAACCGTTCAATCGCGTTTTGATTCTTGATTAGGATTGATTGATGATTGACCTGTTAATTACGCGTCCTTTACACGCTGAATGGAGGTCAGAAACATGCCAATTTTATACAAATTACGCGTCATTACATACATGGCGAGTCAACTTACCCAAATCGTTCACCCGGACCTCTCTCTATAAATTGAACCTCCCAATTCATGCTACACTCGCCGAAACACCTCTCTACACCTTCAATTTCTGGTTTAAATCATTCTTTCTAAGCTTCTTGATCGAGTTTTTGACTCTTCTGTTGACCAACGATTCATACACGATTCGTGTTTGTAAGTTATCTTTTTCTTGTGGGTTTTGTTCATCGGCATATACACAACAATAACCCTATGATTAATTGGGTTATTGTTGTGTAAATCAAATAATTGTTAGGCTAGGGCTCGTATGAATCGAATTGGGTAAGAACACCAATCGCAGACCGTGTATTTGATTAAAACAAAAAGAAATCAAACAGAACCACTGATCTAGATCAAGTGGTTGTGTCTGATGTTTGCGAGCCGAGGCACACGGGTTCGCGTCCCACAATCAACGGTTTAATTCTTTTTCTTTTAAAAGATTATAAAACATTTCCAACATACACTATATAATTAATTTAAACAAAGATCATTCATTCTCAGGGTCCAGACCAACTGGTCTGGGCTTGTGATTTAAAACCCCGACCCGGGTTTGACGCGGGTTCGACTCTTGGCATCAACAAAACATTTTTTTATTTAAACTTATATATATATATATATATATATATATATTCTCTTATGTTTTTTTTAAATTAGTTTTAAAATACTAAAACTTACAAAAATTATTTTATGTTATTCTAGTAGAAAAGTTTAACATACAATTTTTAGTTTTCCAAAAATTATTTATTTAATATTTATAATAAATAATTCAAGTTTATTCTATTTTATTTATAAAATCCTATAAAAATATCAAAAATTTTTATAAATTTCCACAAAAATTATTCTGAGTTTTTATAACATTAAACTTTTCTGAAATGATTTTTATTTTTGAAAAATCATTTATTTAATATTTTTAATCAATTTTTGTTAGTTTTAATAAATTATTTCTATTTATTTGGAACAGAAATACAATTTTTAATTTAAAAATTCTTTAATTTTAATATTTTTAAATATTAAAGTTATACTTTGATAATTTGAAATAAATAGATTTAATATTCTATTTTTAAGAAAATAATTTTATAAAAATTATTTTCATACTTAAAACTTTATATTGTGATCATCTTTAATTTAAAATTTACAAAAAGACTTTTGTTTAATTATCTATCAAATTTCTCTTATTTATTAAACATTTTATTTATTAATCAAATGAATACTTATCCCCAATTCGAAACCCTAGAAAATATTTGTAGACTAGAAAGACTTAGACATATTTATTACCTTAATTATAGGGTAATACTTGGCATCGTTAGGTAACACATATTCTATTTTCACGAGACATAACATTTTGCTAAGGTGAGTTTTACATAGCCCCTTTTCTATTTCACTATTTTGGGGTGAAACATGTTACAACATTCTATATACGATTCAATCATAAAGTGTCTATGTGTTTTTCTATGTTGCATTATGTCTTAAACATGACTGGGGTAAGCACAATATTCTAGCATAATTATTAACAGCCGACGGTATACAATGATAGATCTATTGGACTGACAATCCCACCCGGATACGTACCTCCTACATAGGTAGCGTGGGTGATTGTTATCGCATAACATAATCGAGTGAACCATGAGCGTATGGGATGGACCACAATATTCTAGTCACAAGGGTTGATTATGCACTCGATTTACTACTAGTATGTTTTCACATATGGACTAGACTTGCCATGACACTTGAATTGTAGAAGTTTTATTCGATTATCAAAACCTATCTAATTCTCACCAACTTTTGTTGACCCAAAAACATTTTCAAAATTAACATGTTTCAGGTAACAATGAAGTTGAGGCTTAGAGTATGCATGAGGAAATACTATGAAGTTTTTTTTTGAAGTTATTTGAAGTTATTTGCTTTATTTGATATCATGTATTTGGGATTTCTAGACATCATTTCATTTTAGATATTTATGTTATGAATAAATTATTTAAAATTTCAATATATACCATGTGCTACTGAAACAATCATCAATACGTGACACCCCGATGTTTCCGCCATCGGTTGGGGTGTTACAGATTGGTATCAGAGCCTTGGTTATAGGGAATTAGGTTATTAGAAAATATTCTAGACAATAACCTTAGGGACTTAAACAGTACTTGCTTCTCTTACTTGTAACTCTAATTGCTTCCTTAATCTTATCCCTATCCTACACCTTATACAACCCTAAGCCTTACAAGTGACTACTCTTATTCGTCTGCTGCAATCCTGATCCACCATTAGATTAATAGGACAAAATCCTCAGGTTTAACCTGAACCACCTTGAGATCTCGTCGAAGTTCTAGATTTTAATAACGAACACGTGCAATCTGGAAGGGTGAATGCCTGTATTTTGAGTCTTCTGTCTAGGCTGGCATTGCGCATATATCCCAATCAGACGAGGGACCCGGATGCCTACCTGGGAATTCTCGGGATGAGTGTTCACTTATAGGCTAAAGCATGTCTTCATTATGTTATTAGAATCTAGAATCTTTGATAAGTCAACGTTTTCGTTTATTCGTTTTAATTAATGAATAAATGATTACATTCCTTATGTAACCTCATTCATTTCATTGTGTCTTTTACAGATCATGCCTCCACGTCGCAGCACTCGCAATAACAGTGGTGAAAACCAAGAGGAAAGTAGCAACAACCACAACAACAACAATGGTGTTGATGCCCAACTGACTGCGATCATTTCTCAACAAATGGCACAGCAGATCGCGACTTTGGTTCCTAACTTACTGGCTCAAGTCATCCAGATGAACGGAAACGGCAACGGAAACGGTAACGGCAACGGAAACGGTAATGGAAACGGAAACGGAAATGGAAACCACAACGGGAACGGGAATGGTCTCCCAGCTTGCACTCTTAAGCACTTTAATTCCTGTAATCCCCCTAAGTTCAGTGGAGAAGAAGGGGCTACGGGACTTCTACAATGGTTCGAGGGTATTGAGAATACCATCATTAACAGTGAGTGTCCCGATAACTTTAAGGTCCGTTATGCCATGAGTGTTCTTCACAAACGAGCACTCACTTGGTGGAATGAGGAAAAGCGCACCCGCGGAGCTGAAGTTGCACTTGCTATGACCTGGGATCAAGTCAAGGAGGTTATGAAAGATGAGTTCTGTCCCCGCAACGAGATTAAGAAACTAGAAGACGAGTTCCACACCCTTGCTCAAGATAGTGGGGAAAACCTTGCTTACAATACCCGCTTTCACGAGCTCAGTTTGTTGTTGCCCCATAAAGTCACTCCCCTGCCTGTAGCCATCGAGAAGTATATCGGTGGTCTACCCATGCAAATCCAGGACACAGTATGGGGAAGGAATCCTGCCACCTTGGAGGAAGCCAAACGTCTGGCGGCTACTCTCACCGATAATCATGTGAAGAACGATACTCTCTTCCGCAAGAACACCAAGAAGACTGCTGCAAAAGACACTCCTCAGCCCGCTATTGAGGTTAAGCCTGAGACCTCAAGCAACAAGAAGCGCAAGGCTAGGAACTACATGGTTGCTACCACCCCACCTGCAGCACAAAACCCAGCCAAGAAGCCATACACCGGGCCTCACCCCTTGTGCAACACTTGCAAATACCATCATCCAACACAGGTGCCATGTCGTTTTTGCACTAATTGTCAAAGGTATGGTCACCTTGTGAACATCTGTCGAGCTCCTCCTGCTAACGGCCCTGCTGCCCAAAATAACCCAGCCAGAAATGCCCCAGCTCCCAACCAACAAAACAACAGACCTGCTCGTGGTCAGTGCTACGAGTGTGGCAGCCCAGACCACTATATCAATGCTTGCCCCAATCGTAACCAAAACCAGAACCAGAACCAAAACCGCAACCAAAACCAGAACCGCAACCAGAACCAAGGTGCTCGAGGTCGCGCCTACAACCTCAATGCTAACCAGGCCCGCGACAACAACGAGGTGGTTAATGGTACGTTTCTCGTTAATAACCACTATGCATCCATATTATTTGATTCGGGAGCTGATAAGTCATTTGTATCACTAAAGTTTGAACCCTTACTTAACTTACCCCAATCTAATCTAGAAGAACCTTTAGTGGTAGAGGTAGCTAATGGGAAGTCTATCTCGATCGATTCTATTATTCGTAACTGTGTGTTGAACCTCGACGAACATACTTTCTCTATCGATCTCATCCCTATGCATCTTGGAAGTTTTGATGTCATAGTAGGCATGGATTGGTTGTCAACCCATCGTGCCGAAATTCTATGCTTTGAGAAAGTCATTCGCATTCCTCTCGAATCTGGTGATATTTTGAAGATCTACGGTGAAAAGCCTTGTGGCGAGCTTAAGCTCATGTCTTGTACTACTGCCCAAAAATACTTACGAAAGGGGTATACGGCTTTCTTAGCTAACGTGATAGAAAAGAAGGACAAGGGCAAAAGTATCCAAGACATCCCAATCATTCGGGACTATCCTGAAGTCTTTCCAGAGGATTTACCTGGTTTGCCTCTTGCTCGACAAGTGGAATTTAGGATTGATCTTGTTCCTGGTGCAAATCCTGTCGCCAAAGCTCCTTATCGTCTTGCACCCTCCGAGATGCAAGAACTTGCCAGTTAACTACAGGAACTTTCTGATAAAGGTTTCATTCGCCCCAGTTCTTCTCCATGGGGAGCCCCTGTCTTGTTCGTTAAGAAGAAAGATGGACCTCTCAGGATGTGTATCGACTATCGCGAACTCAACAAACTCACCATCAAGAATCGCTATCCCTTGCCTAGGATTGACGATCTTTTCGATCAACTTCAAGGAGTAACCCACTTCTCGAAGATTGATCTTCGTTCTGGTTATCATCAGCTTAGAGTCCACGATGAAGATATTCCCAAGACAGCCTTTCGTACACGTTATGGTCATTATGAATTCATGGTCATGCCATTTGGATTGACCAACGCTCCCGCAGTGTTTATGGATTTAATGAATCGGTATTGTAGACCCTACCTTGACAAATTTGTGATTGTCTTCATCGATGACATTTTGATTTACTCAAAATCAAAGCCCGATCACGAACAACATCTCCACTCCATTTTGGGTCTCCTAAAGAAGGAACAACTGTATGCCAAGTTCTCGAAATGTGAATTTTGGCTTAAGGAAGTTCAATATTTGGGACATGTCATTGATAAGAATGGAATTCATGTTGATCCCGCAAAAATCGAGGCTGTCAAAGATTGGTGTGTTCCTAAAACACCAACAGAAGTTCGTTCCTTCCTTGGTTTGGCTGGTTATTATCGTTGATTCATTGCCAACTTCTCTAAGATCGTTGTTCCTCTCACTGCCTTAACTCACAAGGGTAAACCCTATGAGTGGGGACCAAAGCAAGAGGAAGCATTTGAAACTTTTAAGCTGAAACTCTGTGAAGCTCCTATCCTGTCTCTACCTGATGGTAATGATGACTTCGTGGTCTATTGTGATGCATCAAACCAAGGTCTTGGTTGTGTTCTCATGCAACGAGGCAAGGTTATTGCTTATGCGTCTAGACAACTCAAGACTCACGAAAAGAATTATACCACCCATGATCTTGAATTGGGCGCTGTCGTCTTTGCTCTTAAGATTTAGAGACACTATCTTTATGGAACCAAATGTGTGGTTTTCACGGACCACAAAAGTCTCCAACATGTCTTCGACCAGAAAAATCTTAACATGAGGCAACGGCGTTGGGTTGAGTTACTTAACGACTATGATTGCGAAATTCGCTACCATCCTGGCAAAGCGAATGTTGTGGCTGACGCACTCAGTCGTAAAGAGCGTATCAAACTTCATTGTGCGAGAGTTCGTACTGATCTTCAGGATCGTATCCTCCAGGCTCAACATACTTCAGTCACCCAAGGTAACATGTACGACGAAATGTCTTGTGGTGCTGAGACTCAACTTGAAACCAAACCTGATGGTCTACTCTATTTTCTTAATCGACTTTGGATCCCTGACCGTGATGATCTTCGTACCTTTCTTATGAACGAGGCTCATAAGTCTCGTTATTCTATTCATCCTGGAGCTGACAAGATGTACCAAGATCTTCGTTATTCGTATTGGTGGCCTGGTATGAAGAAAGATATTGCTCTTTTCGTTGCAAAATGCCTCACTTGTTCAAAGGTCAAGGCTGAACATCAACGACCATCTGGTATGCTCGAACAACCAGAAATTTCTGTGTGGAAATAGGAGAGCATAGCAATGGACTTCATCACTAAACTCCCTCGTACACCCAAAGGTTTTGACAGCATTTCGGTAATCGTCGATCGTTTGACCAAGTAAGCCCATTTCTTACCTATTCGTGAGAAGTATTCTGTGGAAAGGTTAGCAAAGATGTACGTAAGTGAAATCGTATGTCGTCACGGTATACCTTTGGACATTATCTCTGATCGTGATGGTCGTTTCACTTCTCACTTTTGGGATTCTTTACAAGACGCTTGGGGTACCAAGTTGAACATGAGTACTGCTTATCACCCTCAAACAGATGGTCAGACTGAACGGACCATCCAGACACTTGAGGATATGCTCAGGGCATGCGTCATTGATTTTGGTGGCACATGGGATTCTCATCTTCCATTGGTCGAGTTTTCATAAAACAACAGTTATCATGCCAGCATTAACATGGCTCCTTTCGAGGCACTCTATGGTCGTAAATGTCGTTCACCTGTCTGTTGGAATGAGGTTGGTGAAGCCCAGATCACTGGACCCGAACTGATCCAGGAAACCACAGATAAAATCCAACTCATTCAGGATAATCTTCTCAAGGCTAGAAGTCGTCAGAAGAGCTATGCTGATAAACGTCATAAGCCCTTGGAATTTCAAGTCGGGGACCTTGTACTTCTTAAGGTATCCCCTTGGAAGGGAGTGATTCGCTTCGGTAGAAAGGAAAAACTGGCTCCTCGATACGTAGGCCCATTCAAAGTTCTTGACAGGATTGGAAAAGTGGCTTACAAACTTGATCTTCCACCTGAGCTAAGCAATGTTCACCCAACCTTTCATGTTTCGAATCTCAAGAAATGCTTAGCAGATGAGAACCTCCATGTCCCTCTTGAAGATGTGCAGATCGATGAAACTATGCACATTGTCGAGAAACCCGTCGAGATCGTAGATACTGGAGTCAAGAAACTCAAGCGCAGTCGCATTCCGATCGTTAAGGTTCGTTGGGAATCTAAACGAGGTCCAGAGTTCACTTGGGAACTCAAGGACCAGATGAAGTCTAAATACCCACATCTTTTTCCACCAGAGTCTCCAACTCCAACTTCGGGACGAAGTTCCTAAAAGTAGGGAGACTGTAACATTACGCATTAAATACTTGTACGTTACGATTTCTATGAATAAAACGTCAAGTTTCATCATTATTCGTCTCTTAAAAATATTATTGTGACGCATTTGGAACCCTAATACTATGTTATTTATATATAATATACATATATATAGGGAATAATTGTCAAAAATAAATGGCTTGGGCCGGGAATCGAACCCGCGCCCACAGCCGGGTCAACCAAACTCAGCATCACAACCAGCTGGTCTACACAACACCTTTGATAAATCTCCTGCACGTTTTAACTATATAATGTCGTCATGTATCAACAGTTGACTTAGAAAGTCAACTGTGACACCAATTTACCATAATCAACCGTTCAATCGCGTTTTGATTCTTGATTAGGATTGATTGATGATTGACCTGTTAATTACGCGTCCTTTACACGCTGAATGGAGGTCAGAAACATGCCAATTTTATACAAATTACGCGTCATTACATTCATGGCGAGTCAACTTACCCAAATCGTTCACCCATACCTCTCTCTATAAATTGAACCTCCCAATTCATGCTACACTCGCCGAAACACCTCTCAACACCTTCAATTTCTGGTTTAAATCATTCTTTCTAAGCTTCTTGATCGAGTTTTTGACTCTTCTGTTGACCAACAATTCATACACGATTCGTGTTTGTAAGTTATCTTTTTCTTGTGGGTTTTGTTCATCGGCATATACACAACAATAACCCTATGATTAATTGGGTTATTGTTGTGTAAATCAAATAATTGTTAGGCTACGGCTCGTATGAATCGAAGTGGGGAAGAACACCAATCGCAGACCGTGTATTTGATTAAAACAAAAAGAAATCAAACACAACCACTGATCTAGATCAAGTGGTTGTGTCTGATGTTTGCGATCCGAGGCACACGGGTTCGAGTCCCACAATCAACGGTTTAATTCTTTTTCTTTTAAAAGATTATAAAACATTTCCAACATACACTATATAATTAATTTAAACAAAGATCATTCGTTCTCAGGGTCCAGACCAACTGGTCTGGGCTTGTGATTTAAAACCCCGACCCGGGTTTGACGCGGGTTCGACTCTTGGCATCAACAAAACATTTTTTTTATTTAAACTTATATATATATATATTCTCCTATGTTTTTTTTTAAAATTAGTTTTAAAATACTAAAACTACTTTATAAATTCTACAAAAATTATTTTATGTTATTCTAGTAGAAAAGTTTAACATACAATTTTTAGTTTTCCAAAAATTATTTATTTAATATTTATAATAAATAATTCAAGTTTATTCTATTTTATTTATAAAATCCTATAAAAATATCAAACAATTATATAAATTTCCACAAAAATTATTCTGAGTTTTTACAACATTAAACTTTTCTGAAATGATTTTTATTTCTGAAAAATCATTTATTTAATATTTTTAATCAATTTTTGTTAGTTTTAATCATAAATAAATCATAATAAATTTATTTTTCAATATGTTTGCACCAAAATTTTATATAAATTCTTTCTATTTATTTGGAACATAAATACAATTTTTAATTTAAAAATTCTTTAATTTTAATATTTTTAAATATTAAAGTTATACTTTGATAATTTGAAATAAATAGATTTAATATTCTATTTTTAAGAAAATAATTTTATAAAAATTATTTTCATACTTAAAACTTTATATTGTGATCATCTTTAATTTAAAATTTACAAAAAGACATTTGTTTAATTATCTATCAAATTTCTCTTATTTATTAAACATTTTATTTATTAATCAAACGAATACATATCCCCAATTCGAAACCCTAGAAAATATTTGTAGACTAGAAAGACTTAGACATATTTATTACCTTAATTATAGGGTAATACTTGGCATCGTTGGGCAACACATATTATATTTTCACGAGACATAACATTTTGCTAAGGTGAGTTTTACATAGCCCATTTTCTATTTCACTATTTTGGGGTGAAACATGTTACAACATTCTATATACGATTCAATCATAAAGTGTCTATGTGTTTTTCTATGTTGCATTATGTCTTAAACATGACTAGGGTAAGCACAATATTCTAGCATAATCATTAACATTGATCAACCGACGGTATTCAATGATAGATCTATTGGACTGACAATCCCACCCGGATACGTACCTCCTACATAGGTAGCGTGGGTGATTGTTATCGCATAACATAATCGAGTGAACCATGAGCGTATAGGATGGACCACAATATTCTAGTCACAACGGTTGATTATGCACTCGATTTACTGCTTGTATGTTTTCACATATGGACTAGACTTGCCATGACACTTGAATTGTACAAGTTTTATTCGATTATCAAAACCTATGTAATTCTCACCAACTTTTGTTGACTCAAAAACATTTTCAAAATTAACATGTTTCAGGTAACAATGAAGCTGAGGCTTAGAGTATGCATGAGGAAATACTATGAAGTTTTTTTTTTAAGTTATTTGAAGTTATTTGCTTTATTTGATATCATATATTTGGGATTTCTAGACATCATTTCATTTTAGATATTTATGTTATGAATAAATTATTTAAAATTTCAATATATACCATGTGCTACTGAAACAATCATCAATACGTGACACCCCGATGTTTCCGCCATCGGTTGGGGTGTTACACACTATGACTCAATTATTAGTTTTAACCTTTAGTAAATCTTTCAATTTAGCCATCTATAGCGACACTACTTGATTCAAATCCATTGTTTCCGAGTTAATAACTTATTTGAATGCTTATAAGCCCTCGCGGACTTAGTTTAATTACAAACCCATAATTTAACTATGGTTTTAGCCATACTTGGCGCGCATTAAGCTTAGTTAGAATAATACTTACCGAATTTGCCTTCACACCTCTTATCAGTTGTTTTTTTAATTGAATTCCCTTTGCCCAAAGGCTTTTATCTAACTACGAACTTACCGGGTGGCGTCGACCCATACATTGCATCCATTGTGATTACTTAGGCATCGAGTGCCCAATTTGCAAGTATTCTCCTGCATACATTCTAGATTGACTACATTAGTCTCTCGAGACTCAATGGTGATATATTTACCATTGGACCCGTTAACCACGAGATTCCTAACGTTTAGAATACCGGCTTTGAATGTCGGGTTCGAATGATGAGAAAGATCACCATTTGGCCCATTAAGGCTGATGGTTTATAACACTTTGACATTCCAACCTTTAACTATGTGGAAATGGCAATCCCACTTGACCCATTTACCAGTTTGCATAATTTCCTTATTCGAGTGATTTCTATCTAAAATCTTGAGTTTAGACTCTTGCTTACCACATAGTTTTATTTATTGGCCCACTTGATGATTTCCATCAATTGATCAACACACTTTGATTCCTTTATTACCATCAATCATGTTTCGACATGAATTTGCATTATCTACCCATTTAATAGGTTTCTGAGAATTCGATTTAGGATCGTAATCACAAACTGTGATCTCATGAATACCAACCGTAGGGTGCGGAATCCCTCCGATTGTGCAAAATGATTTAGAAATAATCGATAAAGATCGTGATGAAAACAGATAACGAATCACCGAGCAATTTCCATAAATTTACTCTTTGTATTAGATCAAATCAAGAATATTACAGATGAAATCCTAGACCTAATACAGAGAATATCACACACACAAACTGGGAAAAGCTCAAAATGATAACTCTCTATTTAAAACAA
The DNA here is from genome assembly GCA_030844895.1 of Ambrosia x helenae. Classification (NCBI taxonomy): domain Eukaryota; kingdom Viridiplantae; phylum Streptophyta; class Magnoliopsida; order Asterales; family Asteraceae; genus Ambrosia; species Ambrosia x helenae. The sequence goes on from CM061227.1 coordinate 57,856,933, forward strand.
ACTAACTTTTCCCTTTATATAGCCTTCCACATTCGCCCCTTTCATGAGGTCGAATGTGTTCATTCGACCCCTCGTGGGTACGAATGAAACCTTCTCTATCTTTTAATCTACCTTCGACCTGTGTTGAGCTACATTCCACCCCCCGTGGGTTCGAATGTGTCTACTAATACTCAATATCGTCATAATCTTGGTTGTTTTCTGATTATCAGAACCTTCGACATTAAGTACTGCATCACTAGCTGGGGACATACTTGAATAATGCACTTACAATCTCCCCCTTGGACCTAGCTAGTGATGTACCAAATCAGAAAGTTATCAATTCTTCAAGTCTTGATCTCATTGTATTGAACGTCTTGAAAACTTTCCATCTTCTTGCACGTTTGTGTCGAGGTTCTTGTCTATCTCTGCAGTAAGCTTCAAAATCTTGGACAGACTCGAGAAATCTTGGCTTTGTCATTTGTTGGTCCAGAGATGAAGACAGACATCAAATATTGAATTCTTCAATCTTCAATCATTTCTTTAACAACCTCTTACTAGCTTCTGTTGTTCTGGTGATCTTGATGTTCAGCTTTGGGTCTTGTTCAGTTACATGCATTGTCGATGAGTCTTGAGTAGTGCACCTGTTGTGTTTGTTTCTGCAGAAAAATTTACTAAAAACTGCACAAACTACCACCAGCATTAGACACGACAAAAATCTTGAAAGTACTCTTCACATTCCTTTTGACCCTCAATAGTTCTCTCCCTGAACTATAAAACAATTTTCATTTGTACCAGAAACTTGAAAATTTGCAGTATTTTTTAACTTTTAAGTAACTAAGCATTCACATTAAGTATCCCAACATCGGTTATCGAAAATAAAGTTGAAACAAAACTTTTTGATTTTTCAAAGTTTATGCTAAAACACACCAAAAATCTTTTTGAATTTTTCAAATAGATTTGCATAAAAGTAAACTAAACATATTTTTGTGAATTTTCTGGTAAGAGGATCATATCAGTATTGGAACAGTCAGTCAAAACTCTATTTGACCAATTTTCTGTTTTTGTCATTGAGCATCCTACAACCATTACCAGTATGTTTGTCCATTTAAACTCAAAATCATTATTCATTGTTCAGCACTTCAGATACATTATGGTAATATTAGATACTGAAAAATCTATGGTCCCCGCACACGTGACACATTCCCGTATCAAGAATTGCGCAAAGCTTCATTGTAACACGTGATTATATTGTAGTTATCCGTTAGTTACAAGGTATGAGGCACAACGGTGACAGGTCAGCAAATTAATGCTACAAAGCGACTTATGCACTCAACCAGGGTGAGGACTAATATCATACATGATTTTCATCATAGTATTGATACGATGCATTAGATAATCTTTGATTATCATCACACATGTTAAGTTCCTCATTCGGTAACTTAAGGATTTATCTTTAAAGATCTTTTGTTAAGATACCCTGACTGATCTAGGTCCGTAAATCAATACGACAAAAGATCAGTTAGGCGATCCCCAGATAACTAACAATATAACGACCCAAAACCTCTGATTTTGGCAATCTATCAACCGAAATTTTGGTACTAAGACCATATGTCAACGATACGTTGATCCACATGATTATCAGTTATTGAATTAGAGTTTATATCACCATGCTGAACTTTAACCTTTGATTCAAGCCTACCAATATATAATTGTAGTGGCTACTAAATGTTTGTTCATACATTTTGTTTTCAGAGTAGTCTGACAGTCCACTGATGTACTATCATCTCCTCGTTTTCTCCAGGAAAACTCATTTTTGATTTTCTAATTTTTAATTTTGATTTTTCTGAAATTTTCTCCCCCTAAAAATCTAAAATAAGCATATTTTTTTATTTTTAAACTTTTGAAGAAAAACAAAATAAAATAATATCCGATGAGGTTTACTTATTGAGTTTCAAAAACCATTTTCCACTCAGATTACTTGACCCAATAAAATTTTTCAATTAGTAAAAACCATTGTCAAAGATAAGAGAGTTTAAAATAAACCGTAATGTCACATATGTTGTAGAAATCCAAAACTTGAGAGCAATTGCATTAGGTTGCAACTTTTTCCGGCTTCACAAGTAGGAAACGGACGACAAACACTCTCCTTTCTTTTGAAACCATGTTTTCCTTTTTCAAAATCCCATCCTTGACCTTCACCTCTCCAATAAATAGCTTGTATACAAATGCTCCACTATCAACTATCAAAAGATAACTAATAGGTCTGTCTGGAACAATCTGCACACTTGTTAAACAATTAGCACGAGAGAGGCACCCATCCCTTCACAATGATGGGTCGTCCAAGGTCATCAATCCTTGGAACATCAATCCATTCTCCTTTTCAAAAATCAATTGGTTTTTCAATGGATTGATTTGAAGTAGACATTGCTATTGATTTAGAAAGTGATTTGGGTTTCCAAACACGTTCAGAGTTTATTTTGGATTTTGTTGAAATCATTTTGATTGTTGACTTTTCAGGTTTCATGTTTGACACCTGCTTCTGAACTTTGTTTGGAACCTTCTCAGACTTAACTGATAAAGGTCTAAGTTTAGAGTTATTCTTAGGCTTAGCCTTAAAACTCCCCCTTACTTTAGCAACCCGTTCACTATCTACATTTTTGTTCAAGGCAATCTTGTTTCGACTGTCATACACAACCCGTTTCCCCTTTTGTTTCTTGAGTTGTTTTGGGGATACAGGCTTTTTGACATTGCCTGAATTTTTAGCAGCATTCACTTCTGTCCTTTTCTGCTTAACATACGGACAGACAGCAACCGAATGCCCACACTCTCCGCAGTTAAAACAAGACCTGTACTCTACTAAATAACAATGATACCCATCATCCCAAATACCAATAGGGACAATAAGCCGCAATATGTCCAACTTCACCACATTCAAAACAGTTTCTCAATTCAACATATTCATGATAATATTGTGGTGAGTTGTTTCTCCAATAACCATCAAATCGAGAGTGACTTGAATAATTATAAAATTCATGTGATCTAGATGAAAAACTTCTTGAATTCTCATGATAAGAATTTTTCATCTGATCATTGCCTTTCAATTTGTTTGGTTTTGGTCCTTTTGCCCTAGGATTTTTCTTTTTGTTCCCAGGCTGATCCTTTTCATTCTCATGTTGGTTAGGATTGAGTTCAAAATGAAGATGACCAAATTGATTTCTAAATTGATTTATTAAATCATTGTTATCGACAAAGATACATTTAAGTAAAGATTGTTTGATGTTATCAATTGGAAAATCTTTGATGAAAATCAATTTGTCCTGTCCTACCAGCATATAGGATCCTTCAACTCCTTCAAGAAACTTGAATATGGGTTTCTTTTCAGATTCAAGTTCTGATGTTGCTACCACATTTTCAGTTTTGTCTTCAAACACATATTGCACCTCAGATTCAGAATCAACAACACAAGGTGTTGTGATTTCCAACTCTGATGTGGAATTATTCTTTGAAATAGTGTTATGAAGTTCTGAAATCTCTTTCTTAAAAGATTTAATTTGATTCATAAAATGTCTTTCATTATTTGCCAAAATTTTATTTTCAATTTGAAATCTTTCAAGTTTATTTGTTAAGTTCTGTTTGTCCTCAAGAAATTTTAGCACTTCATTTTTCAATTTGACACATACAGAACAATTAGCACATTCAGCATTAGATTTTACCTCAGCATCTGAATTATTACCATTCTCAGAACCATTCTCAGAATTTACATCAACATTTGATGTATCACTTCCTCTTGATTCACTCTTTTCTGAACTCGTATCAGAACTCAAATCACTCTTTGACAATTCACTTGAATCATCATTCCTCACTTGTTTGACAAGACACACTGTAAGTGCTATAAGGATCATCAAATCAACAAAGAAATGATCAAACAAGTTTGATTTAGGTGCGGAAACCCTAAACCAATCACAAAATGATAATTAATCAGATCAAAATAAGTAAATCATCATTCAAAGCTTTTTCATTAATAATCAATACTCAATTACACGTTGATAAAGTGAAAACAACAAGGTATGAACGTGAATTAAGCTAAATAATATCCTAGAGAGAGAATCAGAAAGTGGAGGGAACAAAATGACTCAAAGTTACATTCAAAAAATCAGCTTGACTATATATAGACTGCACATTCGCCCACTTCGTTCGTGCGAATGTGCAGGTTCGACCACTTCATCCGGTCGAACCAAGCCATACATAAGAAACCTATACTACCTTCGTCCAAAAACTCTCCTTCGTACCTTCTGATTCTCCTTCGACCAAACAAAAACCTCCTTCGCCCATTCGACTATTAACAAAAACAAGTTTATTGAACAATCCGAAGCACTAGTCGCATAAATGCATCTACAAACTCCCCCTCGACTATTGCTTGGATTGTTGTCGACGTTCTTCATCCATTCTGATGTTCATCAACTTGATATGCCGCTGAATCTTCTGTTCCTTAGTCAACACCGGTTCTTGAAATTGCTCCGGCTTCGTCTTTTTCACTTCAGGCACTTTCTGTATCTCCACAAACCTCCCGAGCTTCTTGTCATAATCACATCCAGCATTTATATCAAAAGCAAAGCACAGAATTACCACACGTTGGTATTTTCCTGCTTGTTCAGCATCCTTAACCTCAGAATAAATCGGATTATAGAACAACATTATTATATCCTCATGTGAACAATTAATCAACCACATGGGATCAAAAATGTGTATCTTCTTGAAGTTCTTTTCACCATCTTTCAGCACGATCACAGCCTCTGCTATATTCCAATCATAGTACCACCAAATAAAGTCTTTGGCGAAGTGTTGTGAAATCTGCATCAAAGGAATCTTCTTCAACACTCGCGGTGGCTTATACTTCAGCGTCACTTTAGGCATTCCAGTAATCATGTCAATATCCTTTTTATGAACGATTCGTTTTGGATATTGAGGTGCAAATAAATCCCACTTAGTTCGGCTCTCTCTCGTCATCCTCTCAGCAACGTATGAAATTTGACTATTTGGCGCTCCCGATATACGGTGACGACAAATATCACGAATAGCCCAGTAAAGGAGAGTCTTCAGGTCATGGAATTTGTTAAAGTACAGAATTCCCTTCTCCCACTTGACTGCTATGTGTCACACCACGCCAATGGCGGAAACACGTGGCGCGACGCTCGAAAGCATATCAAAGTCAAGATTAACACAAACTATATTTAATTAGAAAAGATCATTATATTAAGATGTCGAGAAGGAGTACCTGGTTTCAAACATTACTTAAAACCACAAACATTAAGTTTTAAAGTGGGGTGTTTCCGTTTATGTCCCAACCCGAAGGTAACAATAGATGGAACCCCCAACCATTGTCCGACATCCCAGATTCCACCGTACTAGCCGCATACCTGTTCAGCACTTAGTTACCTGAAAGATATGTTTAAAAAGACGTCAATATATAAAATATTGGTGAGTTCACAGGTTTTAGTTTCGTAAATACGACATTTTTACATCCTGTGCAAATCCAGCACATTTTTACATCCTGTGCAAATCCAGCACATTTTTATATCCTGTGCAAATCCAGCACATTTTGTGGCCTTTGTATGGAGTAGCTAGCTCCTACAAATTATGATGATGAGCAATCCCCTGAGTCCCATAACCAAACCAAGACTAATAACTATGCCCCGCTCCAAGTCGTTTCTCGGAACCCAACGACTTAAGTTCAGAATAAGTGCACCCCAGGCATACGCCGATGCATAATCGACGCTATCGATAAGGGGTGGGCCTTGTCAGGCACCAATAGTACTATCCAAATATTCCTTCAGTTTCATTTACCTGAATTAATGGTTACAGTAGCGAGGACCCAACCCCGAGTGGCGACCAAAAACTCAAGTACTCATCATGCCACTTACCACATTTTAACCTTTGAAAACATTTCGATATGTGATAACTTTTGACAAACATATCTTTCCCCCAGTTAAAAACAGTAAAATGGGGCCGTGAAACTCACCTTAAATTCCATGCTTAGCTAGCAAACAAAACCCAAAGCTTTGACTGACTTCCTCGTGCCCTATTTACCAATAAAGGACACCTTAAAGTCTATCATATATAAATCTAGCTTATTTTTCCGGTTAAAAGATAGTTTACTCAACTATCTTGACTCGTGTGTACTAACCCGAGTCCTTAAGTGTTTTAACTCGACGAACCGATCGTGACTTATCATAATTCATGAGTTCACATACGACATAGTACCCAAGTCGCGCACCTGTTACTATTCGTGCGTAAACCATGTTGGACTACTACTACGAAACGCATAACTCATCCCGAGTAATAGCTTGTCTCGTAAATCGGATAAATGTAGTTGCCTTGTATTATTATTTTTGGACAATATACTTTGAAGAAACATAAGTATAATTATTAAAATTGACTAATAACATTTGTTATTTCGCTTCCCAAAATCCGAGTGTTTTATGTGTTTCGAAGCATTACTTTCAAATAATTTTTCCAAATAAGTTAAGCGTCTACGCATTTCAAATCCGTATTTTTAATAATGTTTTGGTTACCAAAAACCATTGAAGTTGACACAATTGACGCTCGACAAAACTATATATTTGTTTTGCAAATATTGTTCGATGTTTACTTTTATTGTTGTAAATAACCGGTTGTCGAATACGTCACAACTTTGGATAAAACCATTTGTTTAAAACACTTGGAAAGCTTATTTGTGAAAACATACACAACAATATTAACCTCGTTATGCTTCGGATTTTTATAAATTTCGGCAGAGTTTCCTCTGTTTTTGCAAGAACCAGACAACACAAGTTGTCTACAATTTCCCAAAAATCCATTCTAAACACAAGACAATTAATCCGTCAATACAATTTCCGATTTCAAACTAGACGTTTATGCGTTTTGACGACTATATATAATTTACACTTATATTTATATAACTACCTAGTCCAACAAAAACACAAGTCACGACCAATATACACATATTATCTTACAATACTTTTCGTTAATATTTTTATCGGTTCGTTTCGCGAGTTAAAGCTACTTTGTTCGTATTGATATATTTATAAATATATTTCTAAGATATCAACAAAATAATACGAACATAATTTATACCGATATTATGCGCGCGTCTTGATCTACGCGTTGACCGGTGCTGAATCGTTGACCACGTTTGATCGGTTTTGACCGAACTGACCAGAGTTGACCGCGTGTTGACCGGCCACAAACCAGCCAGATCTGACCCGTACTACACGGATCTAACCCAAACCGAACTCAGATCTCGAGCCAAACCAGATCTGAACCTGAGTGAGTTGACTCGGTTTGACCGAGACCGAACACGAACTAAAAACAGAATCTGAAAACGAAGCCACTCTTAACTCGGGTTTGACCCGAACGAAGCAATAGGACCCGACCAACTGTTTACGACCCAATCTTGACCCGAGAGTGGACCCGAGAGTCACCATCTTCACCCGACACCTTCAACCACCACCCAACAACACCGCCACCATCCCGCAGCTACCACAACCGGACCACCTGCACAGCCCGAAACAACCACCATCCTCTTCACAACCACCACCACGTCCACCTGCAACAACCCGCCGCTGACCGCCACAAACGACACTCAACAGCCACAACCTACCACCATCGGACCTCAACTATCTCATAACCACCATCTCCGGCCACCTAACCCGTCACCACCAGACCTGATCTACACAGATCGTTACCGACCAAGCCCAAAAACGAACCCCCGAGGCTCGTCTTCTGCACAAAGCCACGCCGCCGCCACCGTACCCTCGCCATCCATACCTGACCCAACCCTCGTCACCCCCGTCTCCACCCAACCTGCTCCCTTCTGGCCTAAAACTTTACGCCGCGCAGCCACCACCAAATCACGGTGGTGGTCTGATACTATGACAAGGAGAGGATGGGGGGGCCGAGCTCGGGTAGAAGAGATGAGGTAGAGAGGGAAACCGAGGAGAGAGAGTAGAGAGAGAGTGTTTTAGAGAGAGAGAGAGTAGAGAGAGAGAGGGAGCTTGCGGCTGATGGAAAATGAGGAAGAAGAAGACTTATGCCTTTTATAGCTAGGGCTTGGGGTTAGGTGGGGTGTGTACCGCGTATCGAACCCGTTTAACGTCTTAAGGCTCGGTTTGTATTTAGGGTTAATAACTTATCACGAAAACTAGTCGGTTTTGTTCGAAATTAAAAACATAACTAAACCGAGCAATTTAAATGTTATTTTCGTCACCCGACGCGTGAAAACGGCACACGCGTTAAAATCGCGTTAATCGGTTCGGTTGTGTTATCCTTATTTAAATGATCCGATAGCTTTCGAAATTCAACCGATAACATTATTTATAATAAATAATTATTCCGGAAGTTCGGTAACGGTTATAACCACGCGTTTCGACGTTCGAATCCCACGTCAGTTCCTCTCCGCGTTCTCCAAAACGCTGCGTTTTTGGCCGTTTACCACGCCGATTTCACATCCGTTCGCATCGATAGTAAATACGTGTCGTATTTTTATAGAATAAGCTTATGTTATTCCAGTTTGACAAATTTTTGCTGATGTCAGTTCGTTACGTTAAACACGCGAAGTCTTTCTTTAAAGGCATCAAGACTTCAACGAACTTTCAAAGGGACATCGTAGGACTCATATTAGCTCAACTAACCATAATTAACCTTAAACCATGTTAATTATTTCTAAAACATGATTAGAATCACGTTAATCGTTGTACGAAATTTGCCGGTTGTCACATTCTCCCCCCGTTAAGAGAATTCCGTCCCGGAATTCAGTTCAAGTCATCCGATACATTAGTATCCTTGAACAGGGCGGGATGTTTGCAACTCACACGATTACCCCTTTTCTTCATGAACTCCAGTTCACGCTTAGCGTCCTAACGAACACAATGTCATGAGTCGGCTACGGCCGAGCTCTTGGGTATCGCAATCCGGCACAAATATCGGTTTTCCCGAAATAGTAGAGCTTTACGTCAACCTGAATCCTGTCGGTTGAGGAATTGACAATGCTTCCTCAAGCCAGACCTGTGGGATTCGTCAAGAGTCCCACTAAGCTCTTGCGATAGTTCGAGCTTGTTCGTTGCAAGGCCAATTTTTAACTGACATATCCGAGTCACTGGAGTACTAAGCGAAGTCACTCCATTACCGTTCTCGTGCTTAACAACACCCCTTTCAGAGTATAACACTCAGCAAAGTCCCATACCAATTCGAAGTTCCTAAGGCTAACAACGCCTTGTTAGTACAACTTCTTGATTGGTTTGGCCATTTATTCAAGCAGATTTGAATCTACCCAATTCGTTGGTCATCTCTTGAACTCAAGCCAGTTCATGTGTATATCTCTATCTGTCATTCAATGTACTAGAGACCTACACGTATGCACTCCAGAGGGCTTCGAGCAGTACACCCGAACACTAGAGTGATAATTCCTATCATATAGGAGATTCTGGCGATGAAGTACACGTATTTGATTTGTCACCGACACCAATCGTATCACACAGGACACTTCCGTCTAGGACAATAATTCACTCGTTCGAGAATGGTAATCCATACTCATCTCAAATTGAGTGTCCCAGACTTGCGTTCAAGGTTTGGCACACCCTGGGGCAGGATAACTACTAAAATCCGATATTGTGAAAGTTGACACCTAGTGTCTAGCCACGACTCTCCAAGAGTATAGGTGGCTATCCGCCTGTCTCATATTATAACTGCAAATGAGTAGGGGGATGAGAAGGTTCCAAACAGCGATCGATCATTCCTGTGCCTCATCACAGCCACCGGACACCTCAGGCGACATGACCATTAGGTTCGCTCGTTGAATTTCACTAATCGGGTGATCTTACCAGATCACAAAGTAATCGACATTCTCGAGGATGCTCTAGGTTGTTTATAGTAGCGGATGGTAATCCTGTGTCCTCACATGGACCGAAATCCACTATACACCAACATATAACCTTTTCGTATGAGCGATTGTGGTTAGCGTTACTAGGACGCCTAATATGGACTGATGGAGGTCTAAAGTTTTTGCGCCACTTTCACTCCTCAGTTTCCCCCAAACAGTAGACAGTGCATATTCGACATACAACCGTACAATTCCACAATACGCGAGGATTTAAGCCGACTTAAGCACAAATGTCTAGAGGCTCACATCACCTCATCACATTGGTCAACATAGGAATGATGTATATGAATCATCATAATATGGTTGCCGTAACAAACAGAGGATAGGGTCTCGACAACATCTCAACACGTTGGCTTTCCTCGAGACGGTAAGCAGAGCATTGGTAACTACCCAAAACAAGGGTACCCAGTGCTTGTCCTGCTATATGTGCCTCACGAGCACTGGTGTCCTATCGTTATTAGCAACCTAGTAAGTCAATTCTGACCAACACAGGACACTTTCCCTCGAATTGATTATCCGGTCCTATGCAGTGATCTGAGTGAAAGGAGTCCTGACCCGGAGCCCTCACTCGCCGAATATTCCATCTTTCGGGATCTTCCGAGGTAAGAGGTGAAATTGAGTCATAGATGAATGCGTTTGGCACACATTCCATGTGTGGGGCTTGGCGACTTCATACGCCAACGCCGTCACTTAAAACAAACAACGACCGAGATCGCCCCACCAGAAGTAGTCTTGAGCCTTCCCATAAGGCATCCCATTCAACGACTCAGGTAGTCACACGCATGGGTGCAACATGTAAGCTTTCGAGCTCATCTTGATTAGTCAGGTACTAAACGCACTGACCTGGCGGCTCATATTACTATGGTGTCTCCAACAGTGTCTGCCAAGGATAGGGGATTTTGCTCTAGCGCGAGCAATGCTACTGAAAAATAACTGGGGACACTCGTATCGTCCCAAGGTCGAAAGGGTTCCACTATCCCATGAATCTACGCAACGACACCAAGACAAGATAAACCTACCATTAGCAGGATAACATCAATCGAAGGGCTGAGTTGATCGAAGATCTCATCATGGTAGGGTAGCACCCTTATAGAGTAGACAATGCTACATGCCCTTCTAGATTCAGGGTTTCATAAGACTTCCGAATCATGTACCGGGGACTCCACCAATGCACACGCTGTGGGTGGGTCCACACTGTTATTCCTGTAATCATCGGCATGACACGTTGGCAGGTATGATGTTAAACAATCCACTGGGATGAGAAATAATAAATTGAGTCTTTCAACTCTTACTAACCCAAAGGTATGGGTCATAATATCGCTCACCTTTACTCGATACCTTCAAGTTCGAGATGTATTTGAAATCCCTTTATCGCAAAGACGGGCCTCACACCGTCATGTGTGGATCATGGGATTTCCTTCCGACATGATTCGAGAGTGGTTAGTCGACCAAAATGCGCATAAAAGGTTAAGGCTGGACATGGCGTCACTGATGCCTTAGATCTTGAAGAGGTAATGCTCACGAAACGCGCGAGCATATAAAGAGGTCGACACGTGATTCGGTCAATTACTCAACTTACGAGATTCGAGCTTTAGAGAGATACATGTGCTAATACTTAGGATTAGAGTGTCTTATTATGACTTCCCGAAAGTCCGTTGGACACCCGAAATCCTACATAATCAATGGCGACACTACACAACCATTCAACAATATAACAACGGTTACGTGGGTTTGGGGTAATGTCTTTATTCCAAGGGAACCAAGAGTGAATCAAACGACAAGTTATCACATCATCAAGTCAATCCAACAATTGTAGCAATACGTTCACGGTGCAATACGATAGTAGAAATAACATGACATGACAACAACACATCCACGAACGCATCAACAAGGGAACACCGCACAGGAACAACACGACGACAAAGAAGCATGACAACAAGGCAACACCGCAACATGGACCGCATGACACAGAGAAATACGACAACAAGGCTACACCACTGCAGGAGCAGCACAACAACAGGAATGCACCGTCGACAGCGAAACGCAACCGCATGGATATGCAGTCGGAAAAACTGTGCAACTACAAGAATGCACAATCGTTAGGGGTAACACCACAACATGAATTCACGACAGCAGGACGACGCACAACCTAGTGAGTCCACTATACATAACTTCAAGAAGCTCCATTACGGTGAGCACGCATCCCGGTGCGCTTCAGCTCACTTATGGCGACGGAATCCTTATTCGTAACCCCAGCAGCAACCTATACTCCATAGGCTCATCGGTGGGAACAATTGGGTTATTAAGGGCATTCGTCATCATAAAAGAAATGGGAACGATGGGTTCCACATAATTTAGCAGACTTATCAAGCCGATATCGTTCTTAGGGAGAATGACTGTATGTTTGATATAAGTCACTCGAATAATGGCGACTGTAGCTTTGACGGGCTCAACCATGCCTGAGAACCATCGCCGACATTAGTCTTGGCAGGAGCCAGGGAATGATAACGAGCGGTTCAACGAAAACCTCAAGAAAATGGAGTTAACGGCAACGAACTCCATCGTGACACAAACATGGTCATAGCGGCTTGGCAAGGGTCTTAGAGATATCCATGTCAATGGCAATGATCTTGGCAGGAGCCTTCGAAACAACAGCAACATCAAACTTGACAACAGCCATAGAAACATCCTCAACACGCTCAGTATGAGCTACACTCTCAGCAGCGACGACATAATTCGCCTGGGCCATAGAACAACGATGGCAGCAACAACAGCAGGCTCAGCAGAAACCTTAGACCCGTCGTAGCTATTAGATGTGTGGTAAATAGTATCCATAGGACCTAGAAACCAACCAACATCTTTTCCAGTATCAAAACATTGGTCACAACAAGAATAGTAGAGGTAGAAGGATCATGATTTATCGAGACACCACGATAAAATAAAAACGATACAGACTCTGGCAATCCAGCCGAGTCATCCTTCTCCTTAGGGTCCTCTTGCATGTTATTTTGGTCCTAACACCGATAGTCACCAACTGAAATGCCTCTCCGTTACCTAAGTAAGGCCAGTGAACTTTCCTTCATGACAGGCCACACATGGAGAGTATCGAAATATGACAAGAGATTAGACAAGTCACATTGTCCATGACGAATGGATCTCGCAACCTTCGTTTATAAAACACCGTGACAAAGGACGCAACGTCTCAATACCTGTGGGGATTGATGGAAAACACTTCGCATCATTTGCCACCCCAAATAGACAACCAGTCTCGTCGTCCTGACGAGGGTAGTAGACGTTCAATATTGCAACATGAGCAATGGAATTGCTGTCCCATGGGTAAGTTTAGTTGACAGAATAACGTGACCACTTCCAGTAGTCCGTTATTTGATTTTCGAGGGGGAATTTCGATGTCTGCCAGAGCGTTCCGTGACACTTGACAATTACGAGTCACACGCTTTACGATTTCGGCTCCCGAAATGTGGTTTCACTCCCCGAGTATTATGACGGATTCAGACGCAAAACGCACGTCGTGATCCTATATTCAATATATATGTATGTCTCCATATATATTAACTGACTTGGGTAAAATTATCTCCGACTCGACTCACTTTACCATATAACTACTTTCCCATTAAGTAGTCATACTAGGATCTTGTCAGTCGAGATTTCATTTTTCCCGTAATCGACTCGACTCACCTTTCCATATATTTATTTTCCCATTAAATAAATATACTATGACCTTGTCGACTCGATATTACATTTCTCAACCATCAACTCGACTCACCTTACCGTATAATTATTTTCCCATTAAATAATTATACTAGGATCTTGTCGATTTGACATTTCGTTTTACCACCATCGACTCGACTCACTTTACCGTATAATTATTTTCCCATTAAATAATTATACTAGGATCTTGTCGACTCGACACTACATTTTACAATCATCGACTCGACTCACTTTACCGTATAATTATTTTCCCATTAAATAATTATACTAGGGTCTTGTCGATTCGACATTGTATTTTACGAACATCGACTCGACTCACTTTACCGTATAATTATTTTCCCATTAAATAATTATACTAGGGTCTTGTCGATTCGACATTGTATTTTACGACCATCGACTCGACTCACTTTACCGTATAATTATTTTCCCATTAAATAATTATACTAGGGTCTTGTCGGTCGATATTTCGTTTTCGGTACCCGACCCGGCTCACCTTACCATATATTTATTTTCCCATTAAATAAATATACTAGGGTCTTGCCGATCGATATTTCATTTTCAACACCCGACTCGGCTCACTTTACCATATATTTATTTTCCCATTAAATAAATATATTAGGATCTTGCCGATTCGAAATTGTTGATTTAGACGGGGGCTATCATGCCTTCTAGATGAAGATGATCAAAGCTATTAACTTAGCAAGGACGATTCTGCCCTCCAATAGGGGAAGGAACGCCTGACCCTCGAAGACAACTTGGGCATGTGTTAGATCAGAATGACTTACTCACAGTAATAACATAGCAGCACACGGGCAACTAATCTCAATACTGATCCACATAGGGTCCCGTGCTCAAAATGCACTGGTTTTGCAGGGACGCACCCTCAGTCTTCACTGGTTTCCAAGTTTAGCGTTCCACGCATCGTACCAAGCATTCATCTCTTCGGTAGGCAGTGCATCCTCGTATGTCCGTTCCTTTGAGGAACTTTGAGTGGAGGCATTCAACTCCTATACAAGGAAGTTTTCGTCTCCTGTCCCTATCCGATGCGAGGGTTTACGTCAGATTACTCATATGAATAGACGTTTGAGCTCTTCCGTGTTCGTACCTTAGAGGTAATGCTGAAGAAAGCTCATTCAGTTTGCGAGGATCGAAATCAAGGGATATCAACAAGACCTCCCTTTTAGCCCGTTGGCCAATCAAAAGCTAAGACTGACCCTACAGTACAAGAATAGACAAGACAAGGAGTGATCACCAACCCCAGCCCTAGCGCCCACCTAGGTTACCGTGCACCACAAGTTATTATTACGTGTGCACCCGCAATGATAATCGGTGTTGCCAGGTAATTTTTGGTGCCCGCTAGTTCCGAGCTTCCTGATCCAAAACAAAGATTTCACACAATAAAGGACCTAGACTAGCTTCGCCTTCACAACATCAGCAACACGACAACGTCCACAAGCACGATAAAGGTTAGCCCTTCCGATCATCCCGTCCGCAGGTAAGCGGGTGAGTTCGTCGTAGACCACCGCTTGTCCTTCCCGCTTGTCGATATCGGTAATCGATGCAAAAGTGCGGACTAAAGTGAAGTGTGAGACGATATCCTTACAGGCAAGCTATCTGTACTACTTATATGCATTAACTAGCACTAGTTAGAAAATCGGATCTCTACACAATTTAAACATTCATATCCTTATTTTCTAACATTTTATATATTGACACACATGGCTAGTCGGTCGGAATTTCCCCTTGTACAATCCATGTACAATTTTCTTTCTTTTCTAAAAATATTTCGTTGTGTTTTATTTTTGAAAACTCCGTTTTCGAGCCAAAACTGGTTATAGTCTAGATTTTTCAAAAATACTAGTTCGCTATAACCTTGGCTCTGATACCACTTCTGTCACACCACGCCAATGGCGGAAACACGTGGCGCGACGCTCGAAAGCATATCAAAGTCAAGATTAACACAAACTATATTTAATTAGAAAAGATCATTATATTAAGATGTCGAGAAGGAGTACCTGGTTTCAAACATTACTTAAAACCACAAGTTTTAAAGTGGGGTGTTTCCGTTTATGTCCCAACCCGAAGGTAACAATAGATGGAACCCCCAACCATTGTCCGACATCCCAGATTCCACCGTACTAGCCGCATACCTGTTCAGCACTTAGTTACCTGAAAGATATGTTTAAAAAGACGTCAATATATAAAATATTGGTGAGTTCACAGGTTTTAGTTTCGTAAATACGACATTTTTACATCCTGTGCAAATTCAGCACATTTTTACATCCTGTGCAAATCCAGCACATTTTTATATCCTGTGCAAATCCAGCACATTTTGTGGCCTTTGTATGGAGTAGCTAGCTCCTACAAATTATGATGATGAGCAATCCCCTGAGTCCCATAACCAAACCAAGACTAATAACTATGCCCCGCTCCAAGTCGTTTCTCGGAACCCAACGACTTAAGTTCAGAATACGTGCACCCCAGGCATACGCCGATGCATAATCGACGCTATCGATAAGGGGTGGGCCTTGTCAGGCACCAATAGTACTATCCAAATATTCCTTCAGTTTCATTTACCTGAATTAATGGTTACAGTAGCGAGGACCCAACCCCGAGTGGCGACCAAAAACTCAAGTACTCATCATGCCACTTACCACATTTTAACCTTTGAAAACATTTCGATATGTGATAACTTTTGACAAACATATCTTTCCCCCAGTTAAAAACAGTAAAATGGGGCCGTGAAACTCACCTTAAATTCCATGCTTAGCTAGCAAACAAAACCCAAAGCTTTGACTGACTTCCTCGTGCCCTATTTACCAATAAAGGACACCTTAAAGTCTATCATATATAAATCTAGCTTATTTTTCCGGTTAAAAGATAGTTTACTCAACTATCTTGACTCGTGTGTACTAACCCGAGTCCTTAAGTGTTTTAACTCGACGAACCGATCGTGACTTATCATAATTCATGAGTTCACATACGACATAGTACCCAAGTCGCGCACCTGTTACTATTCGTGCGTAAACCATGTTGGACTACTACTACGAAACGCATAACTCATCCCGAGTAATAGCTTGTCTCGTAAATCGGATAAATGTAGTTGCCTTGTATTATTATTTTTGGACAATATACTTTGAAGAAACATAAGTATAATTATTAAAATTGACTAATAACATTTGTTATTTCGCTTCCCAAAATCCGAGTGTTTTATGTGTTTCGAAGCATTACTTTCAAATAATTTTTCCAAATAAGTTAAGCGTCTACGCATTTCAAATCCGTATTTTTAATAATGTTTTGGTTACCAAAAACCATTGAAGTTGACACAATTGACGCTCGACAAAACTATATATTTGTTTTGCAAATATTGTTCGATGTTTACTTTTATTGTTGTAAATAACCGGTTGTCGAATACGTCACAACTTTGGATAAAACCATTTGTTTAAAACACTTGGAAAGCTTATTTGGGAAAACATACACAACAATATTAACCTCGTTATGCTTCGGATTTTTATAAATTTCGGCAGAGTTTCCTCTGTTTTTGCAAGAACCAGACAACACAAGTTGTCTACAATTTCCCAAAAATCCATTCTAAACACAAGACAATTAATCCGTCAATACAATTTCCGATTTCAAACTAGACGTTTATGCGTTTTGACGACTATATATAATTTACACTTATATTTATATAACTACCTAGTCCAACAAAAACACAAGTCACGACCAATATACACATATTATCTTACAATACTTTTCGTTAATATTTTTATCGGTTCGTTTCGCGAGTTAAAGCTACTTTGTTCGTATTGATATATTTATAAATATATTTCTAAGATATCAACAAAATAATACGAACATAATTTATACCGATATTATGCGCGCGTCTTGATCTACGCGTTGACCGGTGCTGAATCGTTGACCACGTTTGATCGGTTTTGACCGAACTGACCAGAGTTGACCGCGTGTTGACCGGCCACAAACCAGCCAGATCTGACCCGTACTACACGGATCTAACCCAAACCGAACTCAGATCTCGAGCCAAACCAGATCTGAACCTGAGTGAGTTGACTCGGTTTGACCGAGACCGAACACGAACTAAAAACAGAATCTGAAAACGAAGCCACTCTTAACTCGGGTTTGACCCGAACGAAGCAATAGGACCCGACCAACTGTTTCAACCCAGTCTTGACCCGAGAGTGGACCCGAGAGTCACCATCTTCACCCGACACCTTCAACCACCACCCAACAACACCGCCACCATCCCGCAGCTACCACAACCGGACCACCTGCACAGCCCAAAACAACCACCATCCTCTTCACAACCACCACGTCCACCTGCAACAACCCGCCGCTGACCGCCACAAACGACACTCAACAGCCACAACCCACCACCATCGGACCTCAACTATCTCATAACCACCATCTCCGGCCACCTAACCCGTCACCACCAGACCTGATCTACACAGATCGTTACCGACCAAGCCCAAAAAGGAACCCCCGAGGCTCGTCTTCTGCACAAAGCCACGCCGCCGCCACCGTACCCTCGCCATCCATACCTGACCCAACCCTCGTCACCCCCGTCTCCACCCAACCTGCTCCCTTCTGGCCTAAAACTTTACGCCGCGCAGCCACCACCAAATCACGGTGGTGGTCTGATACTATGACAAGGAGAGGATGGGGGGCCGAGCTCGGGTAGAAGAGATGAGGTAGAGAGGGAAACCGAGGAGAGAGAGTAGAGAGAGAGTGTTTTAGAGAGAGTGTAGAGAGAGAGGGAGCTTGCGGCTGATGGAAAATGAGGAAGAAGAAGACTTATGCCTTTTATAGCTAGGGCTTGGGGTTAGGTGGGGTGTGTACCGCGTATCGAACCCGTTTAACGTCTTAAGGCTCGGTTTGTATTAGGGTTAATAACTTATCACGAAAACTAGTCGGTTTTGTTCGAAATTAAAAACATAACTAAACCGAGCAATTTAAATGTTATTTTCGTCACCCGACGCGTGAAAACGGCACACGCGTTAAAATCGCGTTAATCGGTTCGGTTGTGTTATCCTTATTTAAATGATCCGATAGCTTTCGAAATTCAACCGATAACATTATTTATAATAAATAATTATTCCGGAAGTTCGGTAACGGTTATAACCACGCGTTTCGACGTTCGAATCCCACGTCAGTTCCTCTCCGCGTTCTCCAAAACGCTGCGTTTTTGGCCGTTTACCACGCCGATTTCACATCCGTTCGCATCGATAGTAAATACGTGTCGTATTTTCATATAATAAGCTTATGTTATTCCAGTTTGACAAATTTTTGCTGATGTCAGTTCGTTACGTTAAACACGCGAAGTCTTTCTTTAAAGGCATCAAGACTTCAACGAACTTTCAAAGGGACATCGTAGGACTCATATTAGCTCAACTAACCATAATTAACCTTAAACCATGTTAATTATTTCTAAAACATGATTAGAATCACGTTAATCGTTGTACGAAATTTGCCGGTTGTCACACTATGCATTTCAGTTGCTTAAAAAACTTCCAGGCCAATGCACGACCTTTGAAAATTTCACTGTGAAGTTTGTAGAAGCTACCTTGTATCTCAGCTTTAGGACGGTTATTCTCCTTCTCTTTCAATTTCCTCAAAAGTTCTTTCAAACTATCAGATTGCTCGAACTGTGGCTTATCATGCCCTTTGAATACTTCATCTTCAAACAATTTACTCTTTTCCTTAGTGTAACCTCACGAATTTTTCCATTTATTTTGCATTAAAGTATTTCCCGATCCATGATATAAAGTCTAATTTATTTCTAAGTATTCTTATCTTTATCCGTGCACTCTATTTTTCTAAGTTCCTTTTATCATTGTACTTGAAAAAAAAAATCTTCAATCATGACATATGTCCTATCCTAATTCTATTTATAAAATCGTCATTTTATAAGACGGTGTTTTTTTTTTCTAAGTCAAACTAATGATTTTTTTTCTTAAATAAAGCCTTGAGTCAAATAGTCAAAGTCCTGGTCAAAGTCCTAGTCAAAGTCTTAGTCAAACAGTCAAAGTCCTAGTCAAATAGTCAATTCATCATAAAACCTTACTTTATGGTGTTGACCAATTTTAATGGCTAATTGAATCCAAAACTAGTATAAAAACCCACCTATGAACCATTACACTTGCCACCTCTAAATCAATTGTTTCAATCCGATTAAACTTTCCCTCATACTTTTCTTCTATACTCTATTACTTCTACAATTGAAGCTTTGATTATAAGCTCTTGTAATTGGCAACTTTGGGGCTACACATATTTTTTTTTTTTCGAGACTTAATACTTTGCTAAGGTGAGTTTTACATAGCCCCTTTTCTATTTATCACTATTTTTGGGGTGAAACATGTTACAACATTCTATATGCAATTCAATCATCAAAGTGTCTATGTGTTTTTCTATGTTACATTATGTCTTGAACATGACTAGGGTAAGCACAATTCTAGCATAATCATTAACATTGATCAGCCGACGGTATACATTGATAGATCTATTGGACTGACAATCCCACCCGGATACGTGCCTCCTACAAAGATAGCGTGGGTGTTTGTTATCGCATAACATATTCGAGTGAACCATGAGCGTATGGGATGTACCACATTATAACAGTCACAAGGGTTGATTATGCACTCGATTTACTTCTAGTATGTTTTCACATATGGACTAGACTTGCCATGACACTTGAATTGTACAAGTTTTATTCGATTATCAAAACCTATGTAATTCTCACCAACTTTTGTTGACCCAAAATATTTTCAAACTTAACATGTTTCAGGTTATAGCTTGCTTGAAGATTAGAGTTATTGCTTGAAGATGCGTAGCTAGTATTTTTTTCATTTTGATGTATAAAATTCTTAGAACAATTGTATGTAATTTATTTAAATCATTTATTGAAATTTATTATTTACCATGAGCTATTGAACAATCATCAATACGTGACATCCCGATGTTTCCGCCATCGGTTGGGGTGTTACAGATTGGCATCAGGGCCTTGGTTATAGGGAATTAGGTTATTAGAAAATAATCTAGACTATAACCTTAGGGATTTAAAATAGTACTTGCTTCTCTTACTTGTAACCCTAATTGCTTCCTTAATCTTATCCCTATCCTATACCTTATACAAGCCTTACAAGTGACTACTCTTAATCGTCTGCTGCAATCCTGATCCTCCATTAGATTAATAGGACAAAATCCTCAGGTTTAGCCTGAACCACCTTGAGATCTCGTCGAAGTTCTAGATTTTGATAACGAACACGTGCAATCTGGAAGGGTGAACGCCTGTATTCTGAGTCTTCTGTCTAGGCTGGCATTGCGCATATATCCCATTCAGACGAGGGACCCGGATGCCTACCTGGGAATTCTCGGGATGAGTGTTCACTTATAGGCTGAAGCATGTCTTCATTATGTTATTAGAATCTAGAATCTTTGATAAGTCAATGTTTTCGTTTATTCGTTTTAATTAATGAATAAATGATTACACTCACTTTCCTTAAACTAAGCTCTAAAATCTCAAAATTTTACAGCTTAAATCAATCTCATTTCATAACCACCTATGGATTTCACAATCACACTTCACCTTACCATCTTAGCCACTTTTTAAATATTCAACACCCTACCCAAATCATATTATTTCATTTCTCCACATGTTACTTATTTAAAAAAAAAAACTATAACCTCATACCTTAGCACAAACTAAAGATTTCTAAATCTTGTTGTATTTTCATTACCTAGTAACTTTACAAAGTACATATTTTTTTGTCAAAAGATGTCCTCGAACTTAAATTCAATTTTTTTTATTTATTGACGTAACAAACGATTTTCTATATAATGCTTTAAACTATTAAAAATCACTAATAGAACCTTGATCTTCAAAACCTAATGTCATGTTTGAAATCTCCAACTAACGGTAATATTTTAATCAAAGCCTACTTAGCTTGTACTATTTAACAACGTTTGCTTTATGTACAAAACCAATTTTGAAAATAATTTTTTTTTAATCCATAGGAATAATATCTAGTCTCTAGATTCTCCATCGACACTCACTCATTTTCAACTTGTTCAAATTTTTACAAAATTTGGCATATACCACAATCATGTTTTCTTATACACTTGATTATAATCTTTAATCCAAACCCCACAAGTTACACTGCTACATAATCTCCTTACTATAAAATAAACTCCTTATCAACCATCTTCACATTCACTATCTCTCGCAACCTTGATTTTGTTTCGAGATTTTTCATCATTTACCCAAGAACTAAATTCATATACTTCACCTTCTCAAACATGAGCTAGTTACCCATGATAACCAAACTATTGAAACTTGATTGTGTGTTGCATCAAACATAATCCTTAGTTATACATGAGGATTCGACTATCTACCATATTTGAACATTTGAAACTAGAATTCATGGAATATAAACTATTTACTATAGACACACCTAGAGTCATTAACCTTGTCTAGGGAAACTCTATTACAACTCACATGCTATACTTGATACTTGATTGCTTACATGTACATATTATCAATTTGCAATTTATGTGTGTGTGTAAATTAGTACACTTAATCAAACAACTGATAGAGGATGAAGTACTTGCTCAACAGTTAGTAGAGTACCAAATAACCTACTCAACGATTGGTAGAGGTCATCATGCCTGCTCAACAGTCGGTAGAGGCCCTACAACCTGCTCAACGACTGGTAGAGGCTATCGTACCTGCTCAACAATCGGTAGAGGTTCTTACTCACTGACTAGTAAAAGTCTTTTTCCTGCTCAACAGTTGGACTTATTTTTGGATACATTGTATACAATTTAATCACAAGGTTATTTTGCATTAGTTACATGTGTGTTTAGAGTCATAGAAGGACACAAAACCCTAATGTAAGGTAAATTGGTGATTGCAGTCCGGAACGTAATCATGAATTTACAGGTACGTTAAGGTGGTGTGAAATTCTATCAAGGTTTTCGGTAGAGAAACTAATTATAAACTCTAGTTACCTGGTAGTTCATTTAGCCTTTCTATAGTCCATCAACTCATGCATTTCTTTTAGGATTTCTAAAACTTAAGATTCTTATTCACCTTGCGATTCCAAGGCACACCTAATCCTACCCTTAAAACTCACAGATAACAAACCTCTTATCCAAATTATTCGAAAGCATATTATTCTATAAATTCATGTCGTGCCTTAACCCAACATTTTCAAAACCACGGCTGCCTTAATTTCTACCCAACCATCCTCAAACCTGTGTTTTTAAATAACTTCGGGACGAAGTTTCCAAAAGTAGGGGAGACTGTAACCTCATGAATTTTTCCATTTATTTTGCATTAAAGTATTTCCCGATCCATGATATAAAGTCTAATTTATTTCTAAGTATTCTTATCTTTATCCGTGCACTCTATTTTTCTAAGTTCCTTTTATCATTGTACTTGAAAAAAAAATCTTCAATCATGACATATGTCCTATCCTAATTCTATTTATAAAATCGTCATTTTATAAGACGGTGTTTTTTTTTTATTTTCTAATTCAAACTAATGATTTTTTTTCTTAAATAAAGCCTTGAGTCAAATAGTCAAAGTCCTGATCAAAGTCCTAGTCAAAGTCTTAGTCAAACAGTCAAAGTCCTAGTCAAATAGTCAATTCATCATAAAACCTTACTTTATGGTGTTGACTAATTTTAATGGCTAATTGAATCCAAAACTAGTATAAAAACCCACCTATGAACCATTACACTTGCCACCTCTAAATCAATTGTTTCAATCCGATTAAACTTTCCCTCATACTTTTTTTCTATAGTCTATTACTTCTACAATTGAAGCTTTGATTATAAGCTCTTGTAATTGGCAACTTTGGGGCTACACATATTTTTTTCTCGAGACTTAATACTTTGCTAAGGTGAGTTTTACATAGCCCCTTTTCTATTTATCACTATTTTTGGGGTGAAACATGTTACAACATTCTATATGCAATTCAATCATCAAAGTGTCTATGTGTTTTTCTATGTTGCATTATGTCTTGAACATGACTAGGGTAAGCACAATTCTAGCATAATCATTAACATTGATCAGCCGACGGTATACATTGATAGATCTATTGGACTGACAATCCCACCCGGATACGTGCCTCCTACAAAGGTAGCGTGGGTGTTTGTTATCGCATAACATATTCGAGTGAACCATGAGCGTATGGGATGTACCACATTATAACAGTCACAAGGGTTGATTATGCACTCGATTTACTTCTAGTATGTTTTCACATATGGACTAGAATTGCCATGACACTTGAATTGTACAAGTTTTATTCGATTATCAAAACCTATGTAATTCTCACCAACTTTTGTTGACCCAAAATATTTTCAAACTTAACATGTTTCAGGTTATAGCTTGCTTGAAGATTAGAGTTATTGCTTGAAGATGCGTAGCTAGTATTTTTTTCATTTTGATGTACAAAATTCTTAGAACATTTGTATGTAATTTATTTAAATCATTTATTGAAATTTATTATTTACCATGAGCTATTGAACAATCATCAATACGTGACATCTCGATGTTTCCGCCATCGGTTGGGGTGTTACACTTAGCAAGTTTCTCGGCCTGGTTTAGCACTTCATCAGAAAATCCAGGAAATCCAGAATCTTGATTATTCTTAAAGTATTGTGGATATTCCTCACTTGTAATGTCTTCCATCTCAACTTCTTCAAATGCAGGAATGTCACGGTCATCTGAATGATTACCGGCTTCCTTTTCAGGTATCTTTGGAATGAAATTATCAGCAAGTAACTCTTCCAAAGTCTTTCCAACCTGTCTAGCTAAACCATCAAGTATTTCTTTAGAAATCGCCGCAGAAACCTCTCCATCTTCTAGATCTGGGTCATCAAACTCCAACTCATACGGCTTATTACTAGACTCGAATATTTCTGGAAACCTGCCTGTCATGTTAATCGTCCAGACTCGATCTGTAAGCATCTGGCGATACATGTGTTTGTCTTCTTCAGATAAAGACTGCAGTTTTTCATTCCAGAAAATGTCATCATCTATATTTTCACCTGGAGTCTTTGAGCTTGACTCTCCACCTTTACTCGAATCACGCTTCTCATACTTATATTTCTCAGCGTTGTCATCATCATTGTCATCATCACTATCAAAAGCAGAGCTGTTTGCATCACTTGATCCACCATCTGAACCACCATCATCTCCATCATCTTTCTTCTTTTTCTTTTGAGGATCGTTACCAGCATCTTCATCAAGATCTTCATCCTCTTCATCGTCAGATGGTTCATAATCAACTTTCTCTTCTTCTTGTTCTTTATCTTCTTCACCAGCTTGAAGTAGACGAGCTTGAGAGTACAAGTCTTTTATCAGATCGTCCATGTTCTTGTTACTCTTCTTCAGCTTTTTGTTCTCCTCTTTCAAGGCTATTATCCGCCTGGTGTTTCTCTGCTCATGTTTCAGCAACTTTTTGTTCTCTTTCTTCAACTTTTTGATTATTTCCTTCAACTCTTCACTGTTATCATGAGATGTGACTACAACTTCCAACATCTTTTTATCATTCGACTTCAATTGCTCAATCTCGGTTTGCTGTTTGTTGATAATGCTCATCATTTCAGATAGTCTTTGGTTCACAGCAGTCATTACATCACTATCAACTGTGACCTTCTTTTTAATAGGCATCTCAGCAACTTCAGGCAGTTTGCCTTTCCTCATCTTCTTGAGCACATTGTCTAACGCTTCATTGAACTCGTCAACAGGTAATTCATCTCCCTGTTGTGTGCTAGAAGTAGTTGCAGTCTTTTGCTTCTTAGATACAGGTGCAGTAACCGGTGACTTAGAACTAGAAACTGGTGGTAGTTTCTTACCAGCAATGAGTGATTCAATCTCCCTCAATCTCTTTTGACTCGGTTTCAGTACGTTCTCTTGTTTCTTGTATTGAGGCTTCTTCTTTGATTTCACAGCCTGTACTGGTGAACCAGGAAAATCTTTTTCTACATTAAGACCCTCTTCATCTTCATCAACAGGAATTTGGCTCTTATTACCTTGATCTTCAACAGACTGACTAACAGACTCACCAGCCACAGTGGCCTTGGGCGTGGTAGTCTTTAGCGTTTCAGTTTCCGAATCCCAGTGTTCATCTTCTTGCGTCTCCTCAGAATCAATCGACGCCTCATCCACAATATGAACTCCTTTCTTAGCCATTGTTTTGCTTCTTCTTGGTGTACTCTTCTTCTTAGCAGGTTCAGGTACAACCTCTATTCTGATCTCTTTCTCCTTACCCTTTCCACTCTTTGCACCAACATTAACAACCTGTCTCTTGCGCTTAGCATCTGGATCAACAGGATGTAATGGGTTATCTGGTTCTGAATCACTGTTATCATGTCTTACTAGCCCTTCACCTGGATCCTCATAGTCAATCCTAGCTAGATGTCCAAATAAACGTCTTACAGGTGGACGTTCATTAACTGACAATCCTTTGTAAGCTTTCATCCTAGCAAGAGTATTGATCGACATATGTTCTTGAACAACAATGTGCTTAGGATCCCTCTTCAAATCTTTGTATTTATTATCAAACACCATCTGGAGGAATCGAGGATACAGCAAAAACTTCAAATTCCTCGTGCCGTTCACAGGCTCCAACAAATGTTCCATTAGCATTCCTGATACATTGAACGGTTTGTTCAATACCAGTGCCACCATCATCGAGCTAATACTCTTACGCATCAAATCATATCCTCCAGCAGCTGAACCAAATACGTGTATCAACACATGTGCCAAGTAATTGAACTGTGGACACAGCTTTCCCTTATGCAATGAACCATCAGTGATCGGTCCATTGTACTTCATCCTCAGGAAGCACTTTCGTTGATCCATAAAACTAAGCTCTTTGGGATCCGTCTTCTCATCTTGCAGATTCAATGCTTCTCTAATATCCTGCTCACATACAATCACCATCTTCCCTTGGATCTTGCTAATCACAGATGACTCGCAATTCCAGAAATCTAACTTCGCTTCAGTCCAGAATTCTTGCATCATGTCTCTGTAAATAATGGTAGGTGTAGCAATCGCGTCTATCACCCGACTTCTCTTCAAGAATTCTATGATCTCGATAAACTCAGTATGCTTTTTAACTTCTCCAAGATACGCACAGCAATTATGCGCATTCTCGAAGGTTAAAAGCTCGTCAGTAGCTTTCTTTGCAGGCTGTGAGGATGATCCAGCTTGCTCAGTAGGCTTCTCCTGTTCAGACATGGTTTGATCTGCAAAACAAAACAAAGAAACATGTTAAAAATCGACAAAAAATTCAAACTTTGAAAATTTGGTAATTAATCTTCTCATTCGCCCAAATGGGGGTGCGAATGAGAAATTTTAAAGGTACGAATGTAATAGTTTTTGATAAAAAGTTTCATTCGCCCAATTGTTTTTCATTCGACCAGTTAATCATCTCCTTCGCCCATTCGAAAGGTGCGAAGGTATATGTTCATAATTTTAAATTTTCAATTCTGAATTATATTGTTTCTAATCATGTTATTTTGATTTGTTTGACAAGTAAAAGCACCGATTAATGTTTCCAAATCAACAGTTTTATCAATTTCACATTATATCAGTGTTTTCTTATTAAACCTAGGGTTCGAAATAAAATGATGATCAATTGATCAATCTGATGTTTTAGAATCCTTGGTTTATGGATTTTCTCCCCCTAAAACACAGATATAATAAATCCCCAACATCAATCAAAGCAATGAACATATTTACAACAATTTTCAAAAATCTAGGGCTCAAAACTGAAATCAGCGATTATAAGATCAATCTTTGTTGTTAACCTGTAAGATTGAGTGGCAAATGATCAGTAAAAGTAGACGAGTACAATGATATAAAGCAAATGATCAGGGCAACAAGTGGACTTAGTGCAGAAAACTTTGAAAAAATTGTGTAATGGGTCGAATGAGTTTGAAAGGGTATATATAGGCAAGCTCCTTCGACCATTCATACCGGTCGAATGAGATACTTTTGTCTCCTTCGAACCTAGTTAAAGGTTCGAATGAGGCAAAAGGGTTCGAATGAGACAGATGTTCAAGAACACTCTCATTCGCCCGTTTTAAACATACGAAGGAGCATTAAAAATCCCACGTTCGACCAAACGAATGGGCGAACGAGAACTGGGATTTTTGATAAATTTTTCAAATCTCAAAATCGAGTCCCGTTCCAATTATTTTTCAACTTGTAAGCATCCAACATTCATATTTTCACATTTAAAAGATTACAAAGCTCAAATGGGTCATCAAGGTTTAGAAAATCGACATCAACCACCATCAGTTATCAAAAAGAAGATAGAAATGTAAAATCTTTTTGGATTTTCTAAAGTTTATGCTAAAACACACCTAAAATCTTTTTGAGTTTTGTAATTTTTTGACGAGAAAATAAAATGCAGAAATGTAAAGAAAAACAGTAAATGTTTTTGTGATATCCGGTAAAGGGATCATATCAGTTATTGAGAAATCTGATCACACCATTGATCTTTTTGAATTATTATCATTAAAGACAATGTGTGATCTGGCAACTGCTGATATTGTGATCCACATAAACTCACATGCAGACCATTGTGCAGTGCTTTAAACGGATACTGTTATTTATAGTATAAACATAATTGTCTGTGGTTCCCACGCACACGACATACTCCCGTATCAAGAAGTAAATGCACAAAGACTCATTGTAAAGCGTGATTATGCTTTCGTCATCTGTAATTTACAAAATAGAATGCACAGAGGTATACAGGTCAGCAAATTAATGCAGCAAAGTAACATGTGCACTTTACCAGGTTGAGGATGATATTAATCATGATTTGCATCAGTGATTAATACGATGTAATAGATAATCTTTGATCATCATAAAACATAAAAAGTTCCTCAATTCGGTAACTTTAGGATTTGGCATAAAGCTCTTTTATAAAGACACCCTGTCTGATCTAGGTCCGTAATGACTTACAGCAGAAGATCAGAGAGGCTATCCCCAGACAACTAATAACATAACGACCCTAAACCTCCGAGTTTTGTACAAATACCCTATCAAATGAAATTACGGTACTAAGACCATATGCCCATGAGGAGTTCATCCACACAATAATTCGTTTGATATGTATGTATCAGGCACGCAGTAATAGGTCTACGAAGCCTATCAGCACATCACACAGACTCAAACACACGCCCTATATAACAGTACATTACTTAGAATGTGTCAGATCCCCACTGATGTACTATCATTTCCCCTTTTACTCCAGGAAATCATTTTTGATTTTTCTGATTTTTATAAATTTTTGAATTTACTGTTCCCAAGGATAAGCTGGAGCATTTCAAATATGTGACTGCCCAGATATCGTTTGTTCACAGAAATCTGACGGCATTAATCTAAGGGAAGAAGACATAGCAGTCAGCAAAGAAATTTTCTAATTTTTATGGATTTTGAAATTTTTCAATGTTTTTGGATTTTCGAAATTTTTCTGAAAAGCAGTAAAAATTAAACTAAAAAGTGATAGACTGAGGTGATGATCAGTCTTGTTTTTCTTTAATACCATTAGCTTTTAAAAGATATTCAAATCTGGATTTGTCAAAAGCTTTGGTAAAAAGATCTGCGCGTTGGTAATCAGTGTGGATTTTGACCATATCGATCAACTCTTTAGCATAACAATCACAGATAAAATGATATTTAATCCGGATATGTTTAGCCTTTGAGTGATTTACTAAGTCTTTTGTTAATGCGATTGCAGCTTCATTATCACAGTAAATAGGGGTTTTAAGAAATTGCAAACCGTAATCCACCATCTGTTGTTGGATCCAAAGAACCTGTGAGTAGCAGCTCGATGTTGAAACGTATTCTGCTTCACATGTGGATAGTGAAACTGCGGTCTGTTTCTTGCATTGCCAGGTCACGAGCCTGCTCCCCATAAACTGACATCCAGCCGTTGTGGATTTGTTATCTTTGTCACAGCCGCCCCAATCTGCATCACTAAAAGCGATTAGGTCAAAATTATCATCATGAGGGTACCAAAGTCCTTTCGATGGACAACCCTTCAGATATCTAAGGATACGCTTGACAGCTGCAAGATGACTTTGTTTCGGCTTCGACTGATATCGTGCACAAAGACATGTTGCAAACATTATATCCGGTCTAGACGCGGTGAGATACATCAGAGATCCGACGATTGCTCTGTATGTACATGGATCAGTCAGCTCCCCCTTAGCGTCAACTCCAATCCCGTGATTAGGTTGTATTGGGGTATCCATCGGCTTCGAATCATCCATCTGGAATCGGCTCAAGACTTCAGAAACGTATTTGGTTTGGTGAATAAAGATCCCCGTTGGTCTTTGCTCCACCTGCAAGCCTAGTAAAAACTGCATTTCTCCCATTGCGCTCATTTCGAACTTTTCCTGCATAACTTTTTCAAATTCCCTGCACAGAAGTTCGTTAGTAGACCCGAAAATAATATCATCAACATAAATTTACACAAGAAGCAAGTCATCTCCTGCTCGTTTTGTGAACAGTGTGCAGTCTACCAATCCGCGTTTGAATCCTTTCGAGAGAAGATACGTGCTCAGCTCCTCATACCATTGTCTCGGAGCTTGGTGCAACCCGTAGAGAGCTTTGTTTAAGACATAAACCTTATCCCGGTGAATAGGGTCCTCAAAGCCTGGTGGTTGACCTACGTAAACTTCCTCTTTGACCACACCGTAAAGAAATGCGCTCTTTACATCCATCTGATACACCTTGAATTTCTTCCAGGATGCAAACGCCAGAAACATTCGTATACCTTCCAAGCGTGCAACAGGTGCATAGATTTCATTGTAGTCGATTCCCTCTACTTGATGAAAACCTTGAACAACCAAACGAGCTTTGTTTCTCACTATAACTCCTCTATCATCCTTTTTACACTTAAAAACCCATTTGGTTCCAATCTTCTTTCTTCCCGGGGGCAAATCTGTCAGCGTCCAAACTCCAAGTTTCTGAAATTGTAACAACTCTTCTTGCATCGCTTCCACCCAAGCATCATCCAAAAGAGCTTCCTTGTACGTCCGCGGCTCGACCTGCGAAACATAACAAGCGAAAGACCAGTCATTTTGAAAACCAGATTTTTGTATTTTGGCATATAAAGCAAGATTGCCAATATTCTCTGGTGCTTGAGCATTTCTCAATTGCCCTCTTGTCATAACGCTGCTACCAGGATCACCAATAACCTGTTCAAGCGGGTGTATCCGATGTATCCGGGATTCCGGATAATCAGGTACTTGCACTCCCGTTTGAGTCGTCAAATTCTTTGTAGAAACCAGATCATTACCCACATTCGATGTTGAAGCATCAGTTGTAGTTGGGTTCACTGGTGGTGTCACTGTAGCATTGTCCAGAATAGCTTCACTTGTAGCATCATCGTCTTCATCTTCTGAATCTGATGAATTAAGAGTTGTTGAAGCTTCTTGGAACACTTCTTATTCCATCACAGGAGCAGTGGTATCATTAGAAGCCGCTTGAGGATTTACAGTGATCGGACGCACTAACGGTGAAGTCACTGCGTTTTCGACCTCGTAATATAAACGGAGTACAGCTTCTTCAACCATGCTATCTAGATTGAATGATTCAAAGAAATCTTTGTAATCAAACATCCAGTCTGGACCGCCTCCTTGTACATTCTGAGTGTATCTTTGTACTTCGACGTTAGCCCACTCCTCGACTTTTCTAGTTCTTTTGTTGAATACCCGTTTTAGTGGGGTTGCATATCCAACAAAATAGCCTTCTTCAGCCTTTGGTGCGAACTTCTCCGAAGGATTAAGCATTGTACACGGGGCTCCAAACGGTTCTAGATACTCTAGATTCGGCTTTCGTCGATTCAACAGCTTATAAGAAGTTTTACCAAACTTCTTCACTGTTAAAACACGATTTAGAGTATAACATGCTGCGTAAATTGCTTCGTTCCAGAACATGACCGGAAGATTTGAGTCCGCAAGCATTGTTCTCGCCGTTTCGATTAGAGTCCTGTTCTTTCTTCCTGCAACACCGTTCTACTGGGGTGTATACGGAGCGCTGTATTCGTGATGAATTCCCTTGTTTTCACAAAGATCATCCATCTGAGCGTTTTTGAACTCCGTCCCATTATCACTCCGGATTCGTTTGATCTTTAGACCATAGATATTCTCCAAACGTGTAAACAGAACTTTCAGGTTGTCAAACGTGTCGCTTTTCTGGTGTAAGCACATAACCCATGAGAATCTTGAATAATCGTCAGTCACCACAAGACAGTACAATTCCCTGGCATGACTTTTACGCTTGACTGGACCAAATAAATCCATGTGCAAATGCTCAAGCGGTAGTTCAACGGAATTGACTTTCTTTGCTCTATGGGTCTGTTTGTGCTGCTTACCCTTTTTACAACTAATACACTTGTCATTCAAATGGAAATGTTTCACATTAACTCTAGTGACAAGTTCATTCTTCACCAACTGGTTCATCTTTCTCAAATGAATGGGTCCCATTCTCCTATGCCACGTGATAGATTCTTTTTCTGTAGCCTTAGAGAGGAAACACGTGACTTGGCCATGAGTGGTCATAGCTTTGGACATATCGAGAATATACAAGTTGTTTACTCTCGGTGCCTTTAGCATCACCCACTCTTTTGGAAGTTCAAAACCCGGTTTCATGATGTAGCAAGATTTGTCGTCAAAATAAACAGAGAATTGCTTATCACAAATTTCGCTGACACTGAGTAGATTGTAATCTATCTGCTTCACATACGATATCCGCTCAAATGTCACTACCCCATTGCTAACACTACCCTCCATCGTAATGTAGCCTCCTTTATTTCCTGCAAACGCTACGTAACCTCCATTTATGTTCTTGATATCAAAGAGTAGCGTGAGATCCCTTGTCATGTGGCCAGAAGCTCCACTATCAACAATCCACAGACCGCTAACAGGGCCAGCTGGAGCTCCCTGCACATATCAAGTAAAGCAATTAGATCTTTCGGGGGACCCAAGCCTGTTTGGTCTTGGGTCTTTGAACTGGTTGTTTCAAAGATTCATTAGATTCACAAACATCTTGGGTTTTATCAACCCCTTTCTTTTCACACTCAACTTTCTTTTTCTCAGATTTCACATTCTGTGAAGTTAAAGCACCCTCAGACTCCTTTGATGACCAAGACTGTTCAGACCGTTTCAAGATCCGGATCTGAGATTTTGAGGTCTCAGCTGGTTTCTTTACTTCGTCTTTGAATGCAACCTTCTTGGTTACCTTCTCTGATTTAACAGAGACAGGTCCAACTGCTGATTTGGTATTAGGTTTAGCAGGAACCTTTTTGTTTTCAGCAGTTGCGTTCATCAATGGTTTCTTCAATGGTTTCTCATTGGCTATCCGGTTGCGTTTGTCATAAGTCATCGGACGATTTTCCCTTTTGTTGTAAAAATTGTTTTGATTATAATAAGGTGCTGGCTGAGGGAAAAAACGTCTTTGTGGATAACTGTAATTATCAACCGGATAATCATGTCTTTGCTTCATCTCCACCTCGTGCCTCTTGTGTCGTACGTACGGGCAGGTGGCAAGTAAATGTCCCATTTCCCCGCACTTAAAACACGCACGGTACTCTTCATAGTTCTCCTTGATGTTCGACTTGGAAAAGCTTGCAATGGGATATTGATCAACCATGCACTGTTTTCTCAAACTCTCAGGAGCTGGGTCCTTTGAGTAAGTCGGCTCAATGAAACTATTTGACTTGTCTACTGGCTTAACGAATTGTGTGACATTGACCTTTGCGTCTTTAGAATTATCCGAATAAATTTTCTCTAAAATGGCTGGAGGAATATCATTGGTTCGTTCATGTTTTGGGAACCAAATTGTACTTTCCTGCCAGATCTTTTCAATTTTGGAATAGTTCACAAATTGAATCGGATATTCGTCATCAGACATAATCTTATCGGAGCCTTGCATCCGATAGAAAACTTTTATAGGTTTGTCACATGATTCGTTGTTCATTTCATTTGGTTTCTCAGTTTTAGTTTCAGTTTTCTTTTCAACAGATTTAACCACATTTTTCTCAACTTTCTTAACCACTTTCTTTTCAACATTTTTATCAACAGACTGCTCAGCTTTCTTAGCAACATTCTTTGCTGGTTGATTCTTTCTGTGAGCATTGGCCATGGGATGGACAATCTGAGATGGTGAGACTGGTTCAGTAGTGATTATATGATTTTCATCAGGAATATCACTTTCATTCTCAACAACTATCTCGGACTGTTCATCTTCTTCATCAGAATCATCTGCAGCTACCACACCTTCATTGTTTCCCAATACAGGTCTCACATCAGAATACGGGTCTCCGACATTGGATGTGTTGGACTCGTTATCTGATGTGGAGTCAGATTTGACTAGATTCTCCGGTGCTATCGCATGTAAATTATGATTTTCGAACAACACCGGGGATGGGACAGCTTTGTAGTTTGCACTACTCGACTGTGAAGGTTCTTCGATGATGTGGTCAACTACATAAGCAATGTGCTTATAACTCTCTAATTTTTTATTCACTTTTTCATCGAAGCACTTGATGGTTGCCATTTCTAACTTTGTGTTTTCCATTTCATTTATATAGTTGTTAATGGCAAGTTGCTTTATAGACAAAGTCTTTTTCAGTTCAGAAACATCCTTTTTGTAGCCATCAAGTACTTTGTTGAAATCTTTTGATTCTTTTTAATAATTTTGACAGTTTATTTTAGCACTCTCAAGTTGTACCTTGAGTTGCTTATTTTCTTCTGTCAATTTATCAAAATCAGAACATTTAACACAAACTTTAGATTGAGATTCAGTACTTACCGGTTTAGGTGGTTCTGTCATTGCCATCAGTGCGAAGTGAGCTTCCTTCCCTGCAAAGAATTTTGAGTAGTCAATCTTTGTGCAGGCATCATCCACCATGCACGACTTGCGGGTCATAAGGAAATCTGCTTCAGCTAGCAACTGATCAATGTCATCGTCTAGTGAGTTCACACTAGCTTCCGAGTCAGAATCACTTTCCATATCCGAATAAGCTGAATCATATTGCTCTCCAACATCTGTGACAGAATCAAGAATCATTCCAGACTTCTTGTTTTCACACTCAACATTCACATCCTCATTCAACTCTTCTATTTTCAACTCCGTCACTTTTTCAACATCCTCTTCAATCTCCACATGTTCATCCAAATTCATCTTTTGTGCCACACAAGCCACATTTCCAGCAGTAATCTCTTCCACTCCTAATTGCATACCCGTCCAATCAAAACCTTCATCTTTTTGAATCACAAGTGCTTGGTTTTGATTTTCAGTTTGGGTTTGGGTTTGAGTGTTAGGTGTAGAGATGGGAACAATGGTTCGGTTTGGATTCTGTTGTGGTTGGTTTTGAGATGTGGATTGTCTAGTATTGGTATTTTGTTGTGTGTTTTGACGGTTCTGGTAGTTGTTTTGAGGTTGAAAGCTAGAGATGTTGGGACTATTGTATGATACCTGATTCTGGTTTTGGTTTTGTCTGTTTTGGTAGCTTGAATTGAACGGGTTTCGATTACCTTGCTGAGCCGGCTGTGTACACTCTCTCTTGAAATGACCCTTCTCACCACAATTAAAGCATGTAACCTTGGCTTTGTTGAAGCCGTAAGTGGTGTTTGGAGAAGTCGAAAGGTCAGTTCTTCCTGTTTTCTGGATAAAATCAGTGGCTCTTCTCATGATGCTAGCAAACGCCCACTGTATATCCATAAGCTCCATTTCCTCTTTATCGATTTGTGCGTAGTCCTCATTGGTTAGATTGTTGTTTCCAATCTGACTAGCAACTAAACCGTTGTATGATGCAACCATAGCAGATACTAATGCTACATGCTGTTGAGCAATCTCAACAGTAACATTGTTAAGATTAGAAGTCTCTAGCACAATCGGACTTTGATTTGATTGTGTTTGAGTGATCTGCATTTGGTTCATGTGAGGATTATATGGTTGTTGTTGAGGTTGACTGGCAGTGTAACAGGCAGCTTGTTGTAAAGGTGAAAAAGGTGGAATGAAATTTGGTGTTTGATAAGATTGTGGTGTGTATGATGAAGTTTGGGCAAGATAGTTTATTGGTGCTTTGGTGGGTTTAACAACATTGGAAACGCAAGCAATATGAGGTGCAACACTTGAAGTAGAGCTAGAAGTAGATAGAGAAGTAGATGTACCACTCACATACAAATCTGGGTTCTGTGGAATCTGTGCTCTCTTTGCTTTCCTCTTCTCCTCCATTTCTTTGTTCTCCAGTTTTTGTATGAACTCATTGATAGTCCAATACTGGTATGCATCTTTTTCTTTCAACACTTCAATGTGTTGGTTCCAATATGGTGGTAAAGCATCAGCAAATTTATCCACCAGTTCTGACATCGGTATGCTAATCTCGTAGCTCGAAAGCTCTGTGAGCAAGTGGCAATACCTTGGAACCAATTCTTTTAGAGTCTCATTACCCATGTAACTAAAGTTCTCGAACTCTTTTCGAAGCTCTTCCATTCTCAGCTTCCTAGTCTTCTCATTACCATCATGTCTATTTCTCAGCATATCCCACAATTGTTTTGAAGTAGTACACGATCCGAACTCATGCAGCAAGTCAGTGTTGATCGCCTGAGATAATTGAGAAAACGCCTTTTTCTCGATCGCGAACTTCTTCTTCTCATCATCAGCCAAATTCTCCAATGGTATAGGTTCTCCAGTGTTCTCCAGAATAGGAGCAACATAACCTTTCACTATCATCTGCCATGCCTCAGCTCCCTCTAAGCCTTGTCCCTCCACATGTATCTTGAACTTTGTCTTCCATGTGTTATAGTCCATCATACCCATGAGCTTTGGTGGACGATTGCCACTGCCTGATGCTAGATCATGAATGAGTGTAGATATGGCATTGGTCGTCTGTGAGTGAACGGCAGCTGCTGCTACTCCCCAATAGTTGTCAATTGGTTGCTGTAACGGTTGCACAACTTGCTGAGGAGTAGAACTAGTCATAGCCATGTAATTGATTGGCTGGGATGGTGGACTAGTCTTCTGGGCTGCAACTGACCATGGATCTCTTGTTGTCTGCTGCTGTGGTGCTTGATTAGGTCTTGGCGTTGTTGGAAAGTTTCACATCTAAACCTGTAAATGATCACACACGAAAAGATTAGAAAAATTTTAAAACAGACTTTTCTTTCGCACTTACGGATGGTCGAATGAGAAAAATTCTTCTCCTTCGACCGTTTGGAAGGGTACGAATGTGGACTGTGATAACACACACAAACTCTTTCGACCGTTTTCTTCCTCCTTCAACCGTTCGATCGGTCGAATGTAACTCTGATGGACGAATGTAAACAGATAAGCTATAAAACTCTACGTTCGCCCACAAAAACAACACCTTCGACCAGAATTTCACTCGTTCGACCAAATTAATTCCCACCTTCGACCGTCTCTCTAGGTTTTGTAACGACCCAGGTGGCGCAGCGGATTAGCATTAACAGGTTTAATGGTAATGATTACATTAAGCTGGATTAAAATGTAACCATAGTATCCTCTTCTTATCCAGATCTTCTATTCTTCGGCTTGCTCTTTATTACTTCGTTTAAGTACCTGACCACATGCTTAAAGTACATTAGTATTTTCATACTAGTGAGACATGCCGAATTTAGACATACTATAATAATAACTCGAGTTTAACGAACATACAACTCTTTCTATTTAGTTCGGTCATTCTAAGGTGGAATATATTATCGATGAAGCACCATACAAATGTTTATTGTGGTTCTAAACCTCTACTTGGTTTAGATAAATATATTCCTGTGAGTATAGATCGATTATAATGGTCCTGTAACCTCTGATTGGTCCAGGCTATACTCTATGATACCGAATGGATCCATCCTACGTAGTTTCTATTCGACCGAGTTCTATTATTTCTATTAACAACTCGATAACACTTTTATAATATAAACCATATGAAATACTTTGATAACGACTAAACAAGCATGTAATCAGCCCAAAGGCTTTTAAGGGAAAGAGTCATGTACTCACCTCTATTATATTTTCCCAGATCCTGTAGATTATTCCTTAACGATATAATCTCCAATTAAACTGTACCTATTATATTTTATCACCATTAGCGCGTGCAAGGCTTGTGCACGTGATAACGTCGGGGACAATCCTTTAGTATATTATATTCTTTTATATTCTATTTTAATATTATATATTCTTGTATACATATATATATGTATATATATTACTTGGTTTATTATCGTTATTCCATTTAATATTGTCGGGTTAATAATATTGTCCCACTCGTATCACGTTAATATTAATAATAATAATTTTAAATATAACAATAATAATTAGTAACCTTCTAGTTTCCAGGAGTAAGCTGAATCAACCAGTTTACAACCTCCATGAACTACTTCCGCTGAACTTGCTGAGACACAACATGAAGCCGCCTGGAACCACCTGAAACCACCGGGAACGGCATATAACTACCCGGAACTACATGGAACCACCGGGAACCGGTCACCGATGACAGCAGGTGACCGGAGAAGACAACCAGCGAGGATGTATTATCGGAACAGACTTTACCCGGGTGAACAACTCAACCCGGTATGGAACCAATCAACAGTCGGAACAGTGCGTAAAGTCACCGGAGACGACAGTGGTAGCCGGATAGTAGGTCGGAGAAGATGAATAGCCGGCGAGTAACTCGGATCTTGGGTAACGAAGATATATCGTCCCTCTGTTTTAATATATCAACGTGTATATATATATATATATATAACCGGTAACGGAAGTTGGTGGGAACAAGATAGGTTAACGGGTGATGACTGGTTATATACTAACAGGTTCGAACAGGAGGTTATGTAGCTGATTATAAAGATGGTTGTTATCATGGTGGTTGTCTGTCACCACCGAAGATCAACCTAAGCTGGAGTTCTATAACAGAGCCGGTCACCGGTGAGACTAACCAAGGTCAGTTGAGGATGGTTGTTTATCGGGATTTTTGGAACCAGGTACGGTTTATAATTATTACGATATAGAGTTAATCGGGTGTTGGTTGTGTGAGGTTGATGAGGATGATAACTGGTGTCATGGGAACCCGAAGGTGATGATAAACTAAACTGATGATGATGATTAGACGAAACAGGGGGGTTGGCTATACGTTTGACTGTTAGTGATGATCAAGACCCGGTCACCAATGATAAAGGGTGACCGGAGAAGAAGACTTATCAAGAAGGTTCTTATGGTGATGTTCGCCGGAGAAGGATAACCGGCGCCGGGGAAGATGACCGGTGCCGGAGCTCTCTCTACGTGACTCTCTCTCTCACTCAGTGTATATAATGAAGGAAGGTGGTGCAAGTATGTATGCATGTATGCGTAGGAAGACAGCAGGAAGAAGGGCGGTTGGTTTGGGCTTTAGGTATTGGGCCAGATAAGCTTAGTAGACTTAAAACATTAAATGGGCCAAATAACCGTAATGGGCCAAAGGGTATTGGGCTGAATGGACTTGTGGGCCAAAGGGTGATGTTGGGCTTTCACTATTAAAGTCCAATTATTAAGTTAATAGGTGTTTGGCCTATATTATTATCGAGTGGGCTTGATCTATTGGGCCGGTTCCATTGGGCCGGATTAGCTTAATTAATATTAGACGTTAATTAATTATAGATTATAGAAGGTTTATTCGTTCGGTCGTTACATTCTCCCCAACCTATATGAATCTCGTCCTAGAGATTCGTTTTGAGTAGTCTTCTAATGTTTAATAAATATCCTTTAGTTATTATTCCTGATAATCTTTATAATACTTATTATTAGATTCTCCCCAACCTATAGAAATTGTCCCCACTTATTTTTCTGATAATAAATTCTAAACCTATAAGCATAGGGTAAATGCTTATTTCTAGAGTCCCCTCTTAGCGATTATATAAATCGAGCTTATAAAAACTCTAAATGGCTTTCTATTCTTGTTGGTTTCTGGTAATATCGTTTATCTTTGGCCAATCCCTTGGCCGCATCTATTATAGACTTTCTGATGGTGTTAAGATATCATTATATCTTAATCCTTTTCTATTTATAATAATTCCTCGATAATTATTAAATCTACGTGTATTATATCTCTTATAATTATCTCTGGTTGTTCATGATAATGCACGTTATCTTGAAATATTTTACATTCTATAATAGATTATTTTCTTAGAATTTCGTTCTATAATACGTTTTAAAATATATTCTATGCTTTAATAACGAACATTCTATAGCCAAATCGAATGGCTTAAATTCTTGGAAATATTTAATCTTTACAAAATTTAAACTTCTTTTATATATTCTGAAAATGAACTACTGGAAAGTCACTTGTCAAATTGCCGTAGGCATATACGATTATATAATTCATGGTATTTTATTAATTCTCAAATTATTTTCTATAACTTATCAGCTTATGTAAAACGGTATAGATACTTCTATTTGTTTCATATAATCTATCCGCTGCTTCGAGTTTAATAAGTATAAACGATTATTTTCGAGAGTAACGAGCCGTAGATATTTTCGAGCTGTATTAAACATTCGGGTTGAGACTAGGCTCCACAGAAACTCAAATGAATAACCGTATAAAATAGGTTATTAAGAAGGATCATCTCTATTTGAGCGAAATATATTTAATGTGTAAATAATTCTCAAGAGATTTATAAAGCAGAATTCAGAACGAATATCATTGAAGATAATACGTCGAAACTTACATGATATCAAGAGAACTATCTGAGAATACTTCGTCAATATTATACATATATATGTATATATATATATATGCACACTGGAAAGAGGTTCAATACTTATTCTCTATGTATGGAATGATCGTGATAAGTCTTTTCATTGAAAATGGTCAAATTATGATCGAATCTAACTGGCTTAATGAGTAACTCTTATACTAAATATCTTGCAATTAACCCGGATGATGAAGACCAAGAACAATAATTCTTGATGTGGAGAATAATCTATCTCAGGAGACCTGTCAGGAAACATTCGAGTATATATACTGGGAAATGATCCTTATCATGTAGGATATTTATAGTATATTCGAACGATAAAGTTCTCTTATCAATGCGAAATAACTAGAATATGACCAAAGGAAGTCAATCTATTAGTTGTAGTCTAAGAATAGGTCATTCTCATATCAAATAAGATATAGATATTATGTTGACCGAACAAAAAGATCTCTTGATACTATTCTCAAAGTATTAGCAACATCTGTACTGGAAAGTACAAGAATTCTTTCCAACATTAGATAATGCGTCTTTTCCTTTATAGTATCATATGTCCCTTCGCAGACTCCTGTGGAAATGTCCGGATATACTTCTCATAAGGGTCCGGATTTCTTTTACCCCAGGGAATGCATAGAGGACCTATAACCATCTTGAATTCTACATACTGATTTGATTACTAGCTTTTAATCAATTCTATATATAGATGAATCTGGTTATAAAGAGTTTCTGATTTTTGAGATCTAGGCTGCCATGGACGTGCCCGATCTACCGAATCTCGATTTATAGACGATGGTTTATCATTACGATATATTACACCTTCAGTATAGTCAAAATTCTCTCATCACATTGTCACAAGTTTCAGGTTTCGTGATTCAATGGTTGAGGATACTGAGTATGATAATCGTCTACGAACTTCTCCAAATTTCTTTAACAAGTAGAGATGGTAGTGGTAGTACCATTGATGTAGTATCGTTTCAAACTTTCTCAAAATTTTACTGGATGTTCAAGTCTTCGAACTTGATTTCCAATATTATTTGAATGATACAAAGAAGATAGGTATACACTAGGATATACATATTTTCTTTTATATTCTTAGAATAAATAACCAACTTCATATTGGAAAACTTAATTTGTCTCGGAGAGACTCATAAATTTCCAAAAATTAGCATGTCGTTAGGTTATCTATGGAACTAATATTCTGGTTGGAGTTTACGACTCGAATACTGGTTTTTAAAGAAAACCCAAGTATCGCAAGTCATTTATATCTGACTTAATCATCTTCAGTAGATCGTAGAGCCTTACTTAAAAGATGTGGAATAATTTGACATAAGTATTACTCTATGAAGTAAAGAATATAATACACTGGGTTTGAATAGTAATAACAATCTGGTGAGGATTGTTTATAGAATTTCGAAGTAACGATTAACAATAATGCTGATAACCGAGGTATAAAGTCGTTAAGATCAAGTTTCAACTTTTGATGTTAAATAGGATAAGAATTCAATTGAACGGGTTGAAATACTTTCTAAGATTTCTAAAGTAATGATTTAATAGTACCAAATTATTAATAACATAAATAGAGTTGTATAAACGAGCTTTTAAACTTTGGTAATATGGTGTGCAAAGCTTTAATGGAGGAATCAGAAATTTTATCATCTTGTAATATTATGGAAAACGCTTCCGTTGTATGGGAGTTTCTTAAGGGTAGAAAGCTTCCTGAACTTATAGCCTTGGACAGAAAACTCGCGTTTCGTCATACTAGTAATCCCAAAACTTTTGGGAAAAGAAGATGGTTAGATAATGATTTCATAACTGCAGGGTTTCGAATTATAATATAAAGAAATCTTCCAGTGAAGCATTACGTCCAACGAGCTGAACTTTGAACTATACCATTTGTTTCAAATTGTATGTCGATCGGGTTTCGAATTGACACACAAGGAAGTCTTCATGGGACACTTCAAGTCGAACGAGCTGGACTTTTGAACCTTGTTTCGGATGGAATGGAAGTATCTCTTAAATGTCTCGATTTAATACAACTTTAATATTACTTCTATTAGTTCATTTAGATCGAGATGACACTTATATTATTTCTTATTAATATGAGTTGAAATCGGATATTCTTTTATCGACTTATTATAAGATTTCTAAGTTGAAAATACTTTCCTAGTTTCAAGAAATAATCTTGCAAAGCGGGTAGAACGACATTTAGAAAGAATTATATATATTTCCGGATATATTTCGTGGAAATATCTGCACTGGTGGTTTCAAATGGTAAATTATACGGAATGGTATATTCTTATAATTATATTTATATTCACTTGACTTTCATCGGGAGGGAATCCGTATAAACGGCAGATATGACGAATTTTGTCGGGAGAATCATATCTATTTAGAGACTTGATCACAGGAATGCTCAAGTGGAAGTACAATATTTGTACCGATTTATAAATTTTCTTTAATAATCGGATATATTCTTCTAATTATGTTCGATTTCATATACTTTTAAACATAAATTTCTTCTGATATATTTCGAATTCTTCCAATTATCTTATCCTTCAAATAGATATAAAAGATTTGATAACTTTTATATGATAGAATATAGAATTGTATTCTTATTCTTAACATATTGCTCTTTATATTTTTCTACTGATACGAGAGATTGAAAGAATACTTCTATGATAACTTATTTATATTTCATATAATTCTTGTTTATTCATATTTCTTGTGTTTCTATTATTTTATATCTTTTGGTATTACCAAAGAATTTTCTAGAATTCAATCGTGCCTGTAAATTCACAATTTTCTGGCCATTAAAAATTGTCAATTTACCTCACAATATTATTCTAGTAATTTTCCTCGATAATTTTTCTATACTTTCTTATAATTTCTATTAACATATATTTCTTTCTAATATACTTTTGGTTGATCTGGATCAGAAGAGGATTTCTATTAGTTAAACCTGTTGCTCTGATACCACCTGTAACGACCCAGGTGGCGCAGCGGATTAGCATTAACAGGTTTAATGGTAATGATTACATTAAGCTGGATTAAAATGTAACCATAGTATCCTCTTCTTATCCAGATCTTCTATTCTTCGGCTTGCTCTTTATTACTTCGTTTAAGTACCTGACCACATGCTTAAAGTACATTAGTATTTTCATACTAGTGAGACATGCCGAATTTAGACATACTATAATAATAACTCGAGTTTAACGAACATACAACTCTTTCTATTTAGTTCGGTCATTCTAAGGTGGAATATATTATCGATGAAGCACCATACAAATGTTTATTGTGGTTCTAAACCTCTACTTGGTTTAGATAAATATATTCCTGTGAGTATAGATCGATTATAATGGTCCTGTAACCTCTGATTGGTCCAGGCTATACTCTATGATACCGAATGGATCCATCCTACGTAGTTTCTATTCGACCGAGTTCTATTATTTCTATTAACAACTCGATAACACTTTTATAATATAAACCGTATGAAATACTTTGATAACGACTAAACAAGCATGTAATCAGCCCAAAGGCTTTTAAGGGAAAGGGTCATGTACTCACCTCTATTATATTTTCCCAGATCCTGTAGATTATTCCTTAACGATATAATCTCCAATTAAACTGTACCTATTATATTTTATCACCATTAGCGCGTGCAAGGCTTGTGCACGTGATAACGTCGGGGACAATCCTTTAGTATATTATATTCTTTTATATTCTATTTTAATATTATATATTCTTGTATACATATATATATATATATATGTATATATATTACTTGGTTTATTATCGTTATTCCATTTAATATTGTCGGGTTAATAATATTGTCCCACTCGTATCACGTTAATATTAATAATAATAATTTTAAATATAACAATAATAATTAGTAACCTTCTAGTTTCCAGGAGTAAGCTGAATCAACCAGTTTACAACCTCCATGAACTACTTCCGCTGAACTTGCTGAGACACAACATGAAGCCGCCTGGAACCACCTGAAACCACCGGGAACGGCATATAACTACCCGGAACTACATGGAACCACCGGGAACCGGTCACCGATGACAGCAGGTGACCGGAGAAGACAACCAGCGAGGATGTATTATCGGAACAGACTTTACCCGGGTGAACAACTCAACCCGGTA
Source organism: Ambrosia x helenae (assembly GCA_030844895.1). Taxonomy (NCBI): domain Eukaryota; kingdom Viridiplantae; phylum Streptophyta; class Magnoliopsida; order Asterales; family Asteraceae; genus Ambrosia; species Ambrosia x helenae. The sequence continues at coordinate 57,901,510 of CM061227.1, forward strand.
TGGAACCAATCAACAGTCGGAACAGTGCGTAAAGTCACCGGAGACGACAGTGGTAGCCGGATAGTAGGTCGGAGAAGATGAATAGCCGGCGAGTAACTCGGATCTTGGGTAACGAAGATATATCGTCCCTCTGTTTTAATATATCAACGTGTATATATATATATATATATATATATATAACCGGTAACGGAGGTTGGTGGGAACAAGATAGGTTAACGGGTGATGACTGGTTATATACTAACAGGTTCGAACAGGAGGTTATGTAGCTGATTATAAAGATGGTTGTTATCATGGTGGTTGTCTGTCACCACCGAAGATCAACCTAAGCTGGAGTTCTATAACAGAGCCGGTCACCGGTGAGACTAACCAAGGTCAGTTGAGGATGGTTGTTTATCGGGATTTTTGGAACCAGGTACGGTTTATAATTATTACGATATAGAGTTAATCGGGTGTTGGTTGTGTGAGGTTGATGAGGATGATAACTGGTGTCATGGGAACCCGAAGGTGATGATAAACTAAACTGATGATGATGATTAGACGAAACAGGGGGGTTGGCTATACGTTTGACTGTTAGTGATGATCAAGACCCGGTCACCAATGATAAAGGGTGACCGGAGAAGAAGACTTATCAAGAAGGTTCTTATGGTGATGTTCGCCGGAGAAGGATAACCGGCGCCGGGGAAGATGACCGGTGCCGGAGCTCTCTCTACGTGACTCTCTCTCTCACTCAGTGTATATAATGAAGGAAGGTGGTGCAAGTATGTATGCATGTATGCGTAGGAAGACAGCAGGAAGAAGGGCGGTTGGTTTGGGCTTTAGGTATTGGGCCAGATAAGCTTAGTAGACTTAAAACATTAAATGGGCCAAATAACCGTAATGGGCCAAAGGGTATTGGGCTGAATGGACTTGTGGGCCAAAGGGTGATGTTGGGCTTTCACTATTAAAGTCCAATTATTAAGTTAATAGGTGTTTGGCCTATATTATTATCGAGTGGGCTTGATCTATTGGGCCGGTTCCATTGGGCCGGATTAGCTTAATTAATATTAGACGTTAATTAATTATAGATTATAGAAGGTTTATTCGTTCGGTCGTTACAGGTTTGACCCCTGGTGTTTCAAAAACGGTTATTCTTTGAAAATCAGTTAATTTTGATCATGTTTATCAAATGTTGATAGATTTTGATGATCTTAATCAGGTTTTGAATCGGAATTGATTTGGAACAAGTTTATCAAAGAGAATTATCCATTTTAATCATGAAAAAGAAGTTGTAATCAATCAAAAACTCATCAAATCAATTTGTTCTATGAAAACAGAAACTTTTTGACCAAAATTGGGTCCAAATCAACTGAGAAACTATCAATTTGTGGTTGTTTGATCCAGAATGGCTCTGATACCACTTTGTAAGTGCTATAAGGATCGTCAAATCAACAAAGAAATGATCAAACAAGTTTGATTTAGGTGCGGAAACCCTAAACCAATCACAAAATGATAATTAATCAGATCAAAACAAGTAAATCATCATTCAAAGCTTTTTCATTAATAATCAATACTCAATTACACGTTGATAAAGTGAAAACAACAAGGTATGAACGTGAATTAAGCTAAATAATATCCTAGAGAGAGAATCAGAAAGTGAAGGGAACAAAATGACTCAAAGTTACATTCAAAAAATCAGCTTGACTATATATAGACTGCACATTCGCCCACTTCGTTCGTGCGAATGTGCAGGTTCGACCACTTCATCCGGTCGAACCAAGCCATACATAAGAAACCTATTCTACCTTCGTCTAAAAACTCTCCTTCGTATCTTCTGATTCTCCTTCGACCAAACAAAAACCTCCTTCGCCCATTCGACTATTAACAAAAACAAGTTTATTGAACAATCCGAAGCACTAGTCGCATAAATGCATCTACACACACAACATTACTTTTAACACTTTCTCTGTTAACACACTCATTCACATTAACCATTTTATCAGTTGGTTGCATAGCTGGTTGTGTAACAGATTGTTGAATCATAGATGCAACAACTTGTTCCCATGTTAGCTTTTGTTGCATTGCAGCTTTTATCTGATCATCAGTTCTCGAAATTTTTTACACCTTAAAATTTGAAAAATATTGTCCAAAAATTTGTGGGATCGAACCTGAAAAAAATATAGTCTTATTCGACCTTTTACAAGGGTCGAATGTATCTCAGTCTTGGTTCGACCTAAAGAAACGTAATCGAGGTTTCGAATGTGAAAATAACCAGGTTCGACCCTTTATTCTGACTCGAATGTGAAACTTGAAACATACTAAACTCACTTTCGACCACTTAACTCCACGTTTGACCTCCCGTAAGGTCGAATGTACAAAAAAAAATGGTCGAATGAAAAACAGTACTCACTGAAAAATTTTGTTCGACCTAAAAACACACTGGTGTGACCTAAAATCAGTTGGTTCGACCTAAAATACTCTAGGTTCGACCCCTCGAAGCTCACATTCGACCTTTTCAGGTCTGTTCATCATCTTCAACCTCAAGAACACGAATCTGATCGGTTTTTGACAAAATTTTCACCAAATGTAATGATTTTGGATAGGTTATGTGCGTATTTCAATTTAGACAAACATTTGTGAAAGAATTTTTGATAATAACATCAAATTCAACTCCAATTCAATCAAAAACCATGTTTTTATGAAATGCTTCAAATTTTCTAGGGTTTTAATCTTTAAACCTGAATTCTAATCTGTTGTCATCAATTCAGATCAATTTGCAATCGTGAAATCGAGCCTAGGCTCTGATACCAATTGAGAATTCGATTTAGGATCGTAATCAAAAACCGTGATCTCACGAATACCAACCGTAGGGTGCGGAATCCCCTCCGATTGTGCAAAATGATTTAGAAATAATCGATAAAGATCGTGACGAAAACAGATAATGAATCACCGAGCAATTTCCATAAATTTACTCTTTGTATTAGATCAAATCAAGAATATTACAGATGAAATCCTAGACCTAATACAGAGAATATCACACACACACAAACTGGGAAAAGCTCCAAATGATAACTCTCTATTTAAAACAAACTAACTTTTCCCTTTATATAGCCTTCCACATTCGCCCCTTTCATGAGGTCGAATGTGTTCATTCGACCCCTCGTGGGTACGAATGAAACCTTCTCTATCTTTCAATCTACCTGCGACCTGTGTTGAGCTACATTCGACCCCCCGTGGGTTCGAATGTGTCTACTAATACTCAATATCTTCATAATCTTGGTTGTATTCTGATTATTTGAACCTTTGACATTATGTACCGGATCACTAGCTGGGGACATACATGAATAATGCACTTACAGTTTCACCCCTTGGGATCATACTTTGTCTCACATCAAAGTTTAAAGACCAAAGTATACAACACTAAACCCATGTTCAAAGTCTAATAGTGTAAGTAAACTTACCTTGTATTCACCCTCACTTCCTCGCACTTGAGGCTTGTATTCGCTTGACCCGTTTGTTTGTTGATCCATTCTTTCCAAGCTTCCACCTAGCTTGACAAGATCAACCTTCACTTTACTCATAAGATGATCAAGTTAGTCATCATATCCAGTAACTAACACATCTCATGAGTTTATTCACACCATTTCATCTAGGTTTGAGTTTGGGTCAGTTTGACTTCTAAAAGTCAAATTGTCCATAAACATATTCATGTACACTAGCTTAGACAATGATGCACACAAATACTAGGCTTTCATTCCCTGTACTCATCTCATCCAAAACAACATTTAGTGTTAAGGAAATGGGTATCTAGACAATCACATGTGTTAAGTTAATAAAACACCTTATTTTCATTGTTGCACTTTTTTCGCAGCATCTGTTCAGATCACTTTTACCCCTTCTAAACCCCATAATCTGACTTCGACTTTCAAATAAGAAATGTGCTACGTTGAAAGACCTTTCCAGGCATATAAAGAACACCTCCTAACGATTTTTCTATGATTTTATATATTTTTTTAAAAAATCAAGTCAGAAACATATTTATGACCAAACAGCTTTGCTGTCAAAACAGAAATGTCAGCTTTACATGCTGTTTTGACCCACTAAAACTCAGAATTAGCTTGTCATGACTAAATATGAAATGTAATATGTGCAAGAAGCTTTTCAACGATATAAGATTCGTCTTCTAACTCCTAATAACAAATGAGATATGGCCTTTACAAGGCTCGTCTTCTAACTCCTAATGCTTTCATACTATCTAAGGCTGTCAAAAGTGACAAATTTCATACAATTTTAATCCATTTGACTTAATTCAAGTTTCATGTAGGCATTTTATCAAACACCTTATATGCACAATTTTTCATCACGTTAATTCTAGGTGTTCAATGCTTTCTAGATTCCACCATGGCTTAGCTAACCCTTTGCACATGATCATTTCACCATTTAGCTCGCATACATGATACTAATCACATAAAATTTGCAAGATTATTCCACATACTAGTGTATTTCATGATTAGGGTAAAAACCCACTACTTACACATAACAAATAATCATAATTTCACATGATTCAACAACATATAATGATTTACCACGTTTTACAGCTTCCTTGAGGTCTACTAACACATAGAAGTCCATAAAAGCTAAGAAATCACGTTTTTACAAAAACCCTAAAATCATCATCTTCCATACACCACGGATTTGGATGATTTAAAAGGATCTAGAGTTATCTTAGGATGTTTAGAACAATGGATGCTCATGAATTTCATCATGCATTAAGAAAAACCATCGATTTTTGGCATGATTTGGGGCTGAATTGGATGCAGCTCTTATGTGTGTGTGTGTGTGTGTGTGTGTGTTTTCGGAGGTGTGATGATCGATGTGAAGTGTGTGTCTTCACACACTTTTTCATTTTAACCCCCTTTCATAACAACTTTGCTTAATTGTCATATTTAGCCCCTCAGGTTTAGTCTTGATTTCATTTTTTTTTAGATTATAACATTAACTAGATTAGTCTCCAGTAAAGGATTTAGCCTCGTTTTTTATTCGATGGTTAAAAACATCCACCATTAAACTCGCTTTGTTATTTTATTGATTACACCTAATGGTGTATTTAGGCGAAACGAGAGTTTGGGGTGTTACATTCATAGTCGTTGTGTCGCACACATAATCAATTTGGCCGTTCAAAATGTATTGAAACACAAAGAGAGGGTTTTCGAAGAATGTTATGCGATATATAATAACAATCAAAGACATGCTAAATATATCAAATTTTGCAAAAGTGTGAATGCCATTTGTTTGGGTCCAAATTGGGATTATCCAACAAGATGGAGTTCCACTTGTAACATGTTCGAAGAACGCATTTTGCAAAAAGAAAGTTTAATTGCATATCATGATATTTTGGTGAGTCGGGGAAAAGCGACACCATACCATCCTTCGCATTGGAATGTTATTGAAGTTGTTTCCGAAATGCTACAAGTTTTCAAAGCATCAACCACCGCTTTGTCGGGAGTTTATTATCCCACAAGTTCTATAACACTTCACAAATTATATAACATGACCAAAAAATTAGGCGAAATGGAATGTAGAGGTAGCCCATACAAAGATATGGTGCCACCTATGAAGGAAAAATTTAGAAAATATTTTTTGGAATTACCGGCGGTTTTAACTTGTGCATCCGCTTTAAACCCATGTTACAATATAGCGAGGGTAGAAAATATAATTGATAAAATTGCCAACGAGTTGGACTTGAACACGGAAAAAAGATCCATTTTTTCACAAGGTTTAAAAGCAAGATTTAACAAACATCTCACCGATATGTATGATGTTTATTTTCAACATTATGGTGAAATATCGTCCATTCATGTGCAAATGAGACACGGTTCTCAAAATGTACTAGATACGGACATGGATTTATACAATGATTTGTTGGATGATTCTAATAAACGTGCACGAGGCGACGCTCCTAGTAGCGAACTTGGGAGGTATGGTGCCGAAAACTATTTAAGAACTTTGACTCCCGAAAAATTTAAAAGTTTTGATGTGTTTCCTTTGTTGAAAAGTAAGGAAGATCAATTTTCGGTCTTAACCGCCATGGCCCGAGATTTACTAACCGTCCAAGCTTCCACAGTAGCTTCGGAATCCGCTTTCTCTATTAGTGGCAGGGTCATATCAATACGTAGGACGCGACTAACTCCACCTTCGGTAGAGATGGTCATTTGCTTGAAGGATTATTTGGATGCGGCAGAGAGGGTGCAAGACATACGCTCACTTGAGGGGGAACTTGAATATGAAGGCGAAGTGTACGAGGACGAGGTCAACACAGACTTAACCGAACCAATGTCCGAATATGAAGCCGAAATCGATGAATGGATAAGAAACAACTCTGGTTCGGGTGAAGATTAGACTATGTTTTCTATTAAGACTATGTTTTCTATTAAGAATTAAGACTATGTTTTCCATTTTGTTTCGATGTTATTGTCGTTGGTTTCTATTTCGTTTTGATGTTATTTGTTGTTGTTTTCGATCAATGAAATCATATTTTTAAGGTATTTGGTTTTGGTATTATTGATCTTAGATGAAGCAATGTCAAAAATCAATGGAAAAAAAAATTAATAGCAGCTGAAGCATGCTACTGTAAACAGTAGCAAAAACATAAAAAAAATTGGTTTTTTTGTTAGTTCTGACCGGTTTTTTACCGGTTTTTCGTTTCAATTTTTTTAAAACCGGTTCAAGCCCGATTCCAACCGATCCCAATCATGGGTTCCCTTTGGTCCAAGAAACCGGTCCCTAACCCGGATTGGTTTTTGAAAAAACCGGTTTTTACACTTAAAAAAACCGAACTGGTTTAAGAACCGGATGTAACACCCCAACCGATGGCGGAAACATCGAGGTGTCACATATGCATGATTGTTTCAATAGCACATGGTATATATTGAAATTTTAAATACTTTATTCATAGCATAAATATCCTAATGAAACATTGTCTAAAAATCCAAAACTTCTAGTACATAACATGAAATAAAGCAAACAACTTCAAATAACTTTATAATAATTCTTCAAGCATACTCTAAGCCTCAGCTTCATTGTTACCTGAAACATGTTAATTTTGAAAATATTTTTGGGTTAACAAAAGTTTGTGAGATTTACATAGGTTTGAATATTGAATAAAAACTTGTACAATTCGAGTGCCATAGTAAGTCTAGTCCATATGTGAAAACAAAACTACTAGGTAAATCGATTGCATAATCAAACCTTGTGACTAGAATATTGTGGTCCATCCCATACGTATATGGTTCACTCGATTTTGCTATATGTTCGATAACAATCACCCACGCTACCCATGTAGGAGGTACACGTATCCGGGTGGGGTTGTCAGTCCAATAGATCTATCATTGTATATCGTCGGCTGATCAATGTTAAGGATTATGCTAGAATAATTGTGCTTACCCCAATAATGTTTAAGACATAACGCAACATAGAATAACACATAGACACTTATGATTGAATTATAAATTAATGTTGTAACATGTTTCACCCCAAAATAGTGAAAGGAAAAATGGGCTATTTAAACTCACTTTGGTGATAGAATTGAGTCCCCTGATATAGTATATTTATGGCTCTTGTGTCCAAATATCACCCTATTTATAAGGCAATAATTGAGTAAAGGGGAAAACTTAAAAGTCTAAGTTTTCTAGTCTACAAGTAGTTCTAGGGTTCCTAATTTGGGGATTGATAATTGATTAATCATTAATTAGATAAATAGTTAATAAATAAAGGAAACTTTGGAAAATAATTAAATAAAAGGCTATTTATAGATTTTTGATTAAGGATAGTCATACTATAAGATTTTAAATATGAAAATAGTTTTTATAAAATTATTTTCTTAAAAATTGAATATTTAATATATTTATTTCTATTTGTCAAAATATAGTTTTAATATCTAAAAATATTAAAATTAATGAAATATTAAAATTTATATTTCTGTTCTAAATGAATAGAAATAATTTATGTAAAATTTTGGTATAAAAATATTGAAAAATGAATTTATTATGATTTATTTATGATTAAAATAACAAAAATTAATTAAAAATAATAAATAAAAGGTTTTTCTGGAATAAAATTTATTTTTGAAATACTTATTGATCTACAAGTTTAAAATAATTTTTTGTGGGATTTTATAAAGTCGTTTAGATATTTTTATATAATTTTAAAATTATAATTGAATAAACTTGTAACATTTATAATATATTTTAAATAAATTATTTTTGAAAACTAAAAAATTGTATAATAAACTTTGTCATTAGATTAACACAAAATAATTTTTATAAAATTTTTAAGGCACTTTTAGTATTTAAAATTTATTTTTAGAATAATATAGAATGTATAAGTATAAAAAGAAAATACAAAAAAATATGGTTGCTGTGCCGGGACTCGAACCCGAGTCCTTGGCCAAGTCAGTGTCTTAAATCACAAGCCCAGACCAACTGGTCTAGACCCTGAGAATGATTATTCTTGATTCCAATTACTTATATAGACTTATTGGTTAATTCATGTTTTGCTTTAGAAAATAAAAAGGGGGAAGCGGGGATCGAACTCGTGTACCGATCCGGTTCCACATTTTAGAACAAAGGTGATCAGTTGGTGATGGTTTTCAGTTTATTTTAAACTTAAAAGATGACAGTTGCGAGCCAAATCCCCAAATTGAACAAGAACAAACCCTAGCTATCTAATCTCGTCAATTAACAACCAATAGCCCCTGTAATGTTAGGGCTATTGCTTGTATACCACCGAATCACAAAACCCACAAAGAAAATTGGACTTACAATGTGTTTGAAGCTACGAATGAATGGGTCAATGAAAAAGTCAACTGAGGCACGTTTTGTAGATTTGGAAGAGTTTTTAGGATAAATTAGTTATGGGGGTTGAATAATCAGTGGTTTTAGCTCGTGAGGGAGGTATCAATTTATACTAACAACTCGTAATCATATATTTAGAATTTTTGACCCACATTGATTAGTATACGCGTGAATAGGCTATGATAGGAATGTTTTAATTATGATTTTGTGTGGAAAAGAAGCAGAGAAGGTCGGTAATAATCATACCATAGATAAACATGATTAATGACGAGGATTGGAATGTTGATTTGGAAAGGTTAGGCTCGCAGTTGACTTTTCTAAGTCAACTGTGTATAATGAGGGAGGGTTTAAGTATATTTGTGTTTGATATAAGTCACTAAACATGTTGTAGCTCAATTGGTAAGGACGTGTGTGCATGAAAAGGGTCGGCCATGGATGCGGGTTCGAGTCCCAAACCATGCCTTTTATTTTTTGACAATTATTTCACAGCTATAATGTTATTTTATGTTTATAGTATGATTATACGAGTCCAAAAGTATCCCAAAATATTTTTAAAACGTATAAGAATGATAAAAATGTGACGTTTTATTGATTGAATGATAAATGTACATAATTGGAAATATGAAATGTTACACCGGACCGATTTAGTGAAAAAAAAAAAAAAAACCGATTTGTCCATCTCTAGTGAAGTCCGTGCAAATGAGCTGTCAATATTAATGAGCCAATAGGCATACATTGTTCTTACTATAAATACCCCTTTCCATTATGGAAAAGGGGTCGGTCATTTTGAAATTGAAAATTAAAAAATAGCTACTCTAAGTTGTAATAGAAAGATTTGGTCAAATCCTTTGTCATTGCTATAATCGATAATACATATATCCACTCTCCTTATATTCACCTAATGAAAAGGCCGTGCCGATGGTTAGTCCGGAGATATCATTATTTAAAGAATAGACAGCCTTGCATCTACGTTATATACAGATACTCTAAGAGCAACACCTCACCAAGGTTACCAGAAAACTCCCTAGGGAAGATACCCATGTGCAATCCGTGTCAGGCAATCCTTTGCACAATGCAACTATGCGTGAAGGAACCCATGTGCACGGATAACAAGGGGAGGATACCACAGTGGCACTTGGAGGGGAGACAGTAGTAATGAATCCGATAGCAATTATAGGCGTGACAATAGCCAGTCTCGCGTCAAAATTGTTGTGCGCGGACACTATTCGTCCGATGATGACTTCACCAAACCGTACTACCTTCCAACGTTCAATGACATGTAAAAGTTACATAATTTGAACAAGACTCATATCTTAACAAGTTTGTTAGATATCATATAGTTAACGTGACTTGAAGAATATTTTTATAAAGATTAAACTAGGAAACTGAAAATATGGATGGTTGGTAATATGGATGGTTGGTATACAAACTACTTGAAAAAACCAACTAAATTGATGGGGGTTTTTAAATAAAAGATTTAAAGTTTAACCTAATCCAGTTCTAGCGGTTCTTTAAATAGACCTGCGGTTCCGAACTAAACCGAACCGGGAACTGTTTTCATCAGAATTTAAGAACTGAAACCAGACCCTAAACACAAGAATACGATTCGGTTTTGGTTTCCAGTTCCGCCGGTTAAAAACTGTGAACTGCTCAACCCTACAAATACTTAATCAATATCATAGTTATAACAAGGCAACAAGCTATCAAAGAAAATTTTGAGGAATGTTTAGCCAAATTTAATTAACGAAACAACCAATTTCACGATATCAAAAATGATTCTCAATCAAAGATTAGAGATGGCACAAAAAATTTCTTGATATCAAAAACAATTTGAATTGATTTTATTCGATGCACATATAATGTATAATTTAAAAAAAAAAAAAAAAAACACTAAAATTCATACTTTTTAGGTCCCCTCAATAATAAACTTACCCTCGTCTTTAAAAAAAAAAAAAAAAAAAAAAAAAAAAAACTGTACTGGAAAACAACGAAATAAACATTTCACGAGTATAATGGTTTAATTAGTGACTATAGTTATGTTATAGTCATGACAAGAAAGTGGTATTAATTGGTCAAGTTGCTTTCAAATGATACACATTTAACTTTTTTCAAGAAATGAGCAAAAATCCTTAATATAATTAATTAAATCACATTAGTTTTGCCCACCAAACTTCCTTACCCTTCGTCACATCTACATTCAAGCACAGATCTTCACTACCATACACTTTTGATATACTGAGAATCAAGATCAATCATGCTAGAGATTGTGACTTCTGTAGTTTTATTGCTCGTGGGTATCGCAGTTTTGGTCATAATTCATGTGTGTGTAGCAGGGAGGCCATTCGGGATGACTCAAGAACGCGTTGAGAGTAGTAACGTGGTACAAAGTAGTGCCATGTCAGAAGATGATATAAGGAAGCTGCCATGGTATGATTACAAATTGGCTAAAGATGATGATGAGGTTAAAAAAGTTGAGTGTGCAGTGTGTTTGGAAGTGTTTAAAGATGGTGATAGATGCAGATTATTGCCAAATTGTAGGCATAGTTTTCATGCCGAGTGTATCGACTCGTGGCTAATCAAGACTGCTGCTTGCCCAATTTGTAGAACTTGTGTTGATCTGGGGAAAGGCTGTGTGTCGGAAAGTAAGTTTCCGAGTGATGTTTGCTTACAGTTAACTTAAAGATGAAGCGGGTCAGACCTAGCAAGACGAAGCAAGTCACAACCCCAGGATTTCATGCCAAATAGGCAAAGAGAAGCCTATTATCAAACAGGTTATAATAGTTCTTGGTAAAATTTATTATTATATCGCGCCCTAGACATAAAAAATAGCTACTGGCACAAGAGGATATATATATATATAGGGATTGAAGGTTAAAAGACGAAAATATGTTTATGGAACTAGTCATTCATTAATTCATGATATAGTATGAGCTTACAGATATGAAAAGATTGCTAGATTTGTAGATTTCATTTACTTTTTCTCGGTGTTGTCTTCGAGTTCTCTCCTGAGCTGCAGAGAGAAGTCATCATTCACATCATCATCATCCCAATCGTCTTCCCACTGCTGGGTTACTTCTTTCCCTTCTTCCTTGACATCCCACTCTGCAATATATTTGTCATCATGATTCATGAATATAAGAGTTTAGGATATATGCAACCATAATAGATTGAATGATCTACAAATGGTTGAACGCGTGTCTACCTTTATTAATGCAAAATGAATAAAAGCAAATTTGCAAACAGCCAAACAGATAATTGCTTGTGACAAAATATTATTAGAGGTAGAGGGAGATTTAAGACAAAACGAGTAACAGAATACAGTAGATGAAGGCTAGCATTCATGACTCGGGTCGGGTCACATCAAATAATGAAGAAGGTGACCGTGCCAAACGAATTCATTAGTCATGATTCAGTACTACGTATTTCGTCAAGATAAAACATGTGGTGTATCTTTCAAGAAAATAAAAACAAATCCCAACCAATAGTTTCACTGTTTTTTAGTACACGTATTCACACAGTTCTAAGCAACCCAAAAAATTCGTTAAATATGAAACGAAAGTTGAAAGAATAAGGGATTTGTTGTTTTACATAACAATAGGATAAATTACTGGACAAAAAGAATTTCAAAACCCTGTATTCATCTAATCATCTATATAATGAACTCTTTATATGGTTGATGCAGCCCAAGTGCTTGATTTCACGAATAACGCCTTCATGAGAAGCCTAGACAGGCAACTAGCTTAAGATAAGCATATAGATAGGAGCTTCCTATGTATAAGGCTATAAGCTATGGTTGGGTTTTACTATTCAAAATATGGTGAACATTTGAATCAATGTTAAGATTGAACAAGAAACCAGGTTTAAAAGTACGGCATCGAGCCTCGAGTTTCCCCTTCGCCTCACGAGGCGTAAGCCTCGAGGTGAGCCAAGGCAAGATTAAAAAATATATTTAAAAATTATATATCTTATAAAAAATAAAATATTAACTAATTTCATAATCAAATTCATTAAAAACATCAAAAACATACATTAAAAAGACATGGAATGTTTAAAATCGCCACAAAAGGTCCCAAACATCAAAAACAAACATTAAAATTCCCCGAGGTGCACCCGAGGCGCATGTTTTCTTATCACCTCGGCCCTTTGAGGCGCACATACAAAAGAACTACCTGAGGCCCCGCCTCATACTCGTTTTTTGGGCGTCTCGCCTCAAGGCACACGCCTAGACCGTTTTTTAAAACTATGACAACAAGCTTTCAATGCTTTCATGAATGAATAATGATTTTAATCTAATTTCTTTCTGGACTAAAAACTTAATTTCATAACAAACTTGGTTTTAAAAGGCGCGCCTGAACAAGCGCAACAAGGCTCACTGTCTAGCGCCTTTTGTAACTGCGCCTAGGGTAATTACAAGAAGGGCAGAAAAGGAGCATTTTTTAAGATTTTTTTTTGGGTATTTTTGGCCCTGAGGCGCGCTTCTTGTATCCTAGGAGATTTTATGCAAAAACATGTTGTACCTTGGGTTTTTTTGGCTTATACATATAGGTAAAATCATATACAAACCTTATTTGTAGCTATCAAAGTTTAAAAGTACGGAATCGAGCCTCGAGGCGTTTTCCCTTCGCCTCACGAGGCGTAAGCCTCGAGGCGAAACGAGGCGTAAGCCCGAGGCGGTAGTAAAATATATTAAAAAAATATATATATAACATTAAGTTTATGCTTTTATGTATAAATTTTTAAGTTAGGGGACCAAATACAAACTAGTAAAGATATAAGGGGTTAAATGTTAAAAGATCCAAACTTAAAAAAATATATATATGACATTAAGTTTATGTTTTTTATGATAAATTTTATAAGTTAGGGGACCAAATACAAACTAATAAAGATGTAAAGGGTTAAATATTAAAATATCCAAACTTAATAAACCCTAATACCCACTATCTTTCCTTATACGCCACCCACTTCATCTCCTTCATCCAGACAGACACAATACACAAACCCTAGCACCAAAATTCTGCACATTAAATCAATTAGGGTTCGAAATGACGAAGTATCTTAAACAATAACACTAGGATGATGCTCGGCTGGGTCGATTTCACACAATGGGGACGCTTTTTGGCTTGATTTTGGTCTAAAATCAGGTAAGATCTGGTTCTCCCGCCTCTGTTACCTTCTCCCGCCTCAGCCGCCTCGAACCGCCTCACCGTACTGACTCGTACGCTTGGTTTTAAAAAGCGCTAGGCGCACAAAAGCGACGAGGTCTAAGCACATCGCGCGAAGCGCAAAGCGCAAAAAGCGTGGGATTTTCGTACCCGAAGCGCACACTAATTATATAATTTTTTTTATATATTCCATGAGTTTTTAGCTTCGTTTACCCAAAATATAGCTATAAATAAGGTTTTTATGTGATTTTACCTATATGTACAAGCCAAAAACACCAAGGTACAACATTTTTATGCATAAAAAATACCCAGAATACGTGAGGCGCGCGCCTCAGGCAGAAAAGCGCCTGAAATTTGACAAAAAAGCGCCTGAGGCGCGCGCCTTTGGGAAAAAGGATAGGCGCAAAGCCCTGAGGCGCCCTAGGCTGCGCCTAGGCGCGCCTCAGGCGCGCTTTTTAAAACCCAGCTCGTACGTACCTGTACAGCCACCTGAATAGCCGCCTCATACTCGGAATCCTTCCGAGCCGCCTCGAGGCGCGCCTTGAGGCGTACGCCTCTGGCGTTTTTTAAAACCATGGTAGCTATATTTTGGGTAAAGGAAGCTAAAACCTATGGGATATATAAAAAAATTATAAAATTATTGCGCGTCTCGGGTACAAAGAGCTCACCACTTTTGCACTTCACGCTTCGCAAGGCGCGCTTAGATCTCGTCGCTTTTGTGCGCCCATCGCTTTTTAAAACCAAGATAACAAAAGGAGATCCATTTCAAGCGATCCAAATGTTCACCATGGATTATGAACAAAGATCCGAGCAATTAATCGTTTAATCGACTGAAAACTAAGCATCCATGTTAAGACTGAATAACAAGCTTCAATTGTTTTGAAAGATCATTTTAACCTAATTTCAATCTAAACCAAAAACATGATCTCACAACAAAGAGACATCTATTTCATGCTATTCAAATGTTCACCATAGACTATGAACCAGGACGGATACGAGCAATTACTCATACATACATCAATGTTAAGATTGAACGACAAGCTTCCATAGTTTTCATGAATGATTTCAACATGATCTCAATCAGAACTAAAAACTTAATTCCATTATCCATACCAAAGAAACATCTATTTCATTCAAGTCAAATGTTCACCATGGATTAAGAACCAGGATACAAGCAATTAATCATTTAATCAACTGAACCATGGATTGTGAACCAGGATGCGATCAGCTAATCATTTAGTTTACCGAATACTAATCATCAATGTTAAGATTGAATAACAAGCTTCCATTATTTTAAAAATCATTTTAACCTAATTTCAATCAGAACCAAACACATGATTTCACACACACACACGCACAAAAAAAAAAAAAAAAAAAAAACATTTAATTATTGCCATTCAAACGCTCACCATGGATTATGAAGCACGATACAAACAATTAATCATTTAATTGACTGAGAACAAAGCATCAATGTTAACACTGAATAACAAGCTTCCAGTGTTTTGAAAAACAATTTTAACCTAATATCATCCTGAACTTAAAACTTAATTTCATAGCAAACAGACCTCTATTTCATGTGATTCAAATGTTCACCATGGATTATGAAACAAGGTGCTAGCAATTAATCATATAAGCAAACTGTTGTACAGCATGCCTTTTGAGTCGTATATGTATGTAATTTCAATATTAAAACATTATATCGGTTAAATGGTGATAGAAACCTATAGAACATATAATTATTTAGACCTTGCCGCTTTTATGCGACTTTTCACTTTTTAAAACCAAGTTTTATGAAGCAGAATACCATCAATTAATCATGCAATCGACAAAAAGATAAGCATCTAACAGTTTCAAGTTTCAACATAAATATTAAAGGGAATATAAAACTGGTTTGAAAACGAGAGATGATGATGATGACAATAATAATAATAATAATAATAATAATAATAATAATAATAATAATAATAATAAATGACCTTGACCGATTTCAAACTCTTCAAACTCATCATCATCTTCGAACAAATCGATCTTCGCTTCTTCAGTCGCCGCTGCTTTTGGCTGCTGCTCCGTTGTTGCCATATCTCTGCTTCAAATAATAATAATAATAATAATAATAATAATAATAATAATAATAATAATAATAATAAATAAAAACGAGCCCTAACTCAATGCTGTAAGGTAATAATATTATGTAAACATGTAAGGAAGGAATGCTTTGGAAGGGTTACCTTACTAACGATTTAGAGGATATAATTGATTAGTTGATAATGCTATGGATGGTGAATAGTGAATACTCTAGAAGAAATAAAAAATGAAAGGGTTTTTGAACAATGTAAGATGGATTGGATTGGGCAGCAAGAAAGGAAAATCAAAAGCTAAAATGCTTCGGATACGACGTCGTTTTGGGTTGTGAATTGTTGTGTCGCTTAAGAGCATGTTTGGCTCTCCTTTTTTTTCTTCACCTTAAAAGCTCTTAATTATGACTTATGACTTTTTCCACTTTTTCTCCTTTTCAAAACACAAATTCTTTCAAAAATTCATTTTCAAACAATTACCCAAATACTTTTTTTAACTTTTTACTTATTGAATAAGTCATAAGTTAAAAGGAGAGGAAAAAATAAAGAGCCAAACACCCTTTAATAATTTCCTCCTTTTCTTCTCTTTTTTCCTTTTTTTTTCCTTTTATAATTCTTTCGGTTTTTTCTGATGCATGTTCAAATAGGATAATCAACGTGTTCAGAGTCACTCGAACACAATGTTTTGTCGGCTAATAATAGTGGTAAGACTATATGTTGTGGGTAGAGGTGAGTGGAGGCTCTATCGAATAATATTTTACCACGTCGACGCTTACATAATACTGGGTAGCGGCCGACGGTTGTTCGCGATATGGTGTTGTGGGTGAGCGGGTTTTTTTGTACCAAATATATTTAAATATTTACCACATTTTTTTATAAAAAAAAAACATTAAACTAAAAATAAAAGAAAATTACACTAAAATAAAAAATAAACAAATACTTTTTTTAACTTTTTACTTATTGAATAAGTCATAAGTTAAAAGGAGAGGAAAAAATAAAGAGCCAAACACCCTTTAATAATTTCCTCCTTTTCTTCTCTTTTTTCCTTTTTTTTTCCTTTTATAATTCTTTCGGTTTTTTCTGATGCATGTTCAAATAGGATAATCAACGTGTTCAGAGTCACTCGAACACAATGTTTTGTCGGCTAATAATAGTGGTAAGTGTCACACCCTCAAAATCCACTTGCGGAGTTTTACCGCGAGGCGTATGACAAACCAGGATCCAAACCAACGATCACAATAAACAAGTCTAAATGAACATATGCAATTTAAGAAAACATAGTTTAAAATCCCCAATTACAGCGGAAGCTTATTCAAATCAGAATCCAAAATAAACCAAGTGTTCAACGTTCGAAAACCATGCAATCCTAACTAGACGCCGTGCAGACGCGTGCGCCCTAGTTCCATTGTGCTACCTTAGCGACCTGAGAAAACATGTAAAAGTTTACGTCAGCACAAAAATGCTGGTGAGTTTACAGGTTTTGTATCCAAGTACCAAGTCCACCTGTCCATACTATAACAAATAGAAAACCAGTATACGCTAGCTAGGCGTACGTTTTGTTACTACCACGATTGGAAAACCATTACTAACGCGAATACCAAAAGTATGCCCGATGTATGTTCCTGTTGTTCCTGTTGTTCCTGTTTGAGACAATATGCACCCGCCGACCCTCCAAGTCGACGAGCGGGGTTGGTCACTCCCAATAGCG
The DNA here is from genome assembly GCA_030844895.1 of Ambrosia x helenae. Lineage (NCBI taxonomy): Eukaryota > Viridiplantae > Streptophyta > Magnoliopsida > Asterales > Asteraceae > Ambrosia > Ambrosia x helenae. The sequence continues at coordinate 57,919,283 of CM061227.1, forward strand.
CTATTCACATTTCCCCGTTGTGCAAACCCGCACATTCATGGTTCCCCCCGGGACTTCCAAAGATCGTGTAGTACACAATAGAAACCCATAGTATGACAGTAGTTACCAAATAATCGTTTTAACACATGTTTTCTCCCCCGAAAGTATAAAACCAGTTTAAAAGAGGGGCCGTAAACTCACCTTAACGTGCAAGCAAGGAATCCGAACAGCAAGCAATATATGCTACCGACACCCTAATAACAGTGTCATTAAGTGAGTATAGGCGTAATATCATTACACCATATATCTCGTTTGTCCAAGGCGTTTTAAATGTTCAAAAGCGTGTAAGTGACACCTAGTGATTCTACATGCATAAGTAAATCCTACGGACCCGTTGGTGAATACGTTGGTTACAATTAGTTTCTACATTCTGTATGTGTCTCAGACAAGTGTACTTCAGTTACATGTCAATTCCATACCACCTAAGACCTCAATTAATCACATAAGCACATAATACACAATCTGTGTTTTCAGGACAGATTGTGCGCCATCAAAACGAATTTATTTAAAATAGCAAATCAGTGAGTTAACCTCCCAAATTTTTACTGAATTTTCTTTGGGATTCACTTAACAATACCTATTTTTGTTTTGTCTTAAATCCAAACACAAAAATAATTAAAATTCGTCTAATACATCTATGTTCAGAAAACCTTCCTAACAGGTCAGTTTGGTAGATAAATTCCCAAAAATTGTGTATTCATCCAAACGGGATGAATCCACTTGGAAACGCCGAGTTTTTCCAATATTGACCTGCTGTCCAAATTTCATAACCTAAATCTTCATATAACTCGAGTTACAGTTGATTAAAGTTAACTTAAGTTTTTAATCCGAAAATCAGCATTGACCAATATTCCATTAAAATTCCAAAAACATATCAAACGAACACCAAATCGCATGATCTTACCCATTCCAGAAAGCTAAGACCATGTACGACATGCTAAAATCAATAAACAGTTAAAACAGATAGTTTAGAGCCATATTACAGAGCCTACAAGTCAGAGCATGCAATCTGTCCGTTTTCAGCTATGTTAAGAACTCATCCCTAACGCATCGTATGACCATATTATCGCCTAAAAATTACCATAACATGTATTTACATCATGATCATACAACCTAACAGTCCCAACATGCAAGTTTTAATCGCAAATAATATTATCTATAAACCTTACATGTTCATAAATTAAAACCATGTAACAACATAACATATATCACATAATAACACAATTACACACATTTTTTTTTAACCATGTTAAACCTTTATAAAAATCATGTTTTAATCTTTATTAGTTCACATCAGACCTGGACAAACAAGTTTTTGTGTTTTTAAAACATAATTAAATAGATTTAAACATAAAGGATTAGATATTATACCCAAAGCACTTCACAATCACGAACCGAACACCTTCCAAGCCTCCCGAATGATGTTCTTGAGCCTTAGCAAGTGTTGAGGGTGTGTATTTTCGTAATGGGGTGTTTAGAGGCAGATTAGGGTTGTGTGATTATGAAAAGTGGGGTTAAAAATCAATTTATAAGGGATTAAGTCGGTTTCTACGATTTGGGCCTAAACTTATATTATTTTTGATCTGTTGGGCCTTAGCTGATCTGATCCACGCGAAAACAGCCCAAGTTGTTTGATCATGTCCCCAACGTCCGCTGACTTCTTTCCTTTATTTATGTTTTTGTCGTTTAGGCCATAAATGCAATTTGGTGAATTGCTTTGTTTGACCCAAGTGTCTCTGACACACATACATACATACGTCCCCCTTTTTTTTTTTTTATATAATACTAATGATAATAATCAAATAATAATAGTAAAACTATAAAATATTTAACCCAATATTTTATAACTAGTTTATGATTCCCGGTCTGACTAGAGCCGGTTACGGAACCAACCGCGTATACTTGCGTACAAGAATTTATTTGGCTTAATTCTAAATAATTTCATGTAATAGTTTCTACATAAGATATAATAAATCTATAAAATATTTAACCCAATATTTTATAACCTATATACGATTCTCAGTCTGTCAAATGGCGGTTATGAGCTCGGTACCGTGTTTTCGCATAATAACATGTAACGTCACATAAGTTCACAAATAAATTCACATAAGCACATAATTGCAAATAATATCAAAAGAACTATTCCACAATTATTTGTTTTGTTGTTTCACCAATGTTCAGGGTTCACTAATCATGTAATTACATATTAACTCACAACAATGCACGTATGTCCTATCTAGCTATCTAGCTAACCCTCGTTAAGTATAATGTACGCGTGACTCGCTAAGGTAGACTTTAATCTAGACAACGTTGTTAACCAGAATTTGCCGGGTGTCACATCATCCCCACGTTAAAAGAATTTTCGTCCCGAAAATTGCACAAGTACCAAAAGGAATAACAAAGAACAGATAAAAGATAGAAACCAAAAGAAAATTTACCCGAGTTGTCACATCATCCCCACGTTAAAAGGAATCTCGCCCCGAGATTCATTCAGCAACAGTGGTAACATATCTCGATTCGAACGCTTCCTCAGGAAAGAGATGAGGATACTTAGACTTCATCTGATCCTCCCGTTCCCAAGTGTACTCTGGTCCTCGGTTCGAGTTCCAGCAAACCTTTACAATGCGAATCTTGCTATGACGTAGGCTACGAATCTTGTAATCAAGAATCTCAACAGGTTCCTCCACAATCCGAAGACGATCGTCAACCTTGATCTCTTCCAGTGGAACAATAAGAGACTCGTCAGCCAGACACTTCTTTAAGTTGGACACATGGAAGACGTTATGTACGTTACCGAGCTCCGTCGGTAAATCAAGACGGTATGCCACCGGTCCAATCCGTTCCAGGATTGTAAATGGGCCGACATACCGAGGGTTGAGTTTGCCACGCTTTCCAAAGCGTATGACGCCCTTCCACGGTGAAACTTTCAGAAGTACTTTGTCATCAACTTGGAATTCCAATGGCTTGCGACGCTGATCGGCATAACTCTTTTGCCGATCCCGTGCCGCTGCCAACCGGTTACGAATCTGTACGATCTTTTCCGAAGTTTCGTACACTAGTTCAGGCCCAGTGAGTTGACTCTCACCCACCTCAGCCCAACAAAGAGGAGATCGGCATTTCCGCCCGTACAGTGCCTCGAACGGAGCCGCCTTGATGCTCGTGTGATAACTGTTGTTGTAAGAGAATTCTACTAACGGTAGATGAGCTTCCCAACCCTTCCCAAAATCGATCACACATGCCCGCAGCATGTCTTCTAAAGTTTGAATCGTACGCTCACCCTGACCGTCAGTCTGTGGATGGTAAGCCGTACTCATGTCTAGTTGGGTACCCAAAGCCTTGTGCAAAGACTTCCAGAAGTGAGAAGTAAAATGGGAGTCACGATCCGAGATAATAGAAACTGGTACCCCGTGCTTAGAAACAACTTCTTTCAAGTAAAGACGAGCCAAACGATCCATGGTGTCGGTCTCCTTAATAGCAAGAAAATGAGCTGATTTCGTCAACCGATCGACAATCACCCATATCTTGTCGTTCCCGCTTGGTGATTTAGGAAGTTGTGTGACAAAATCCATAGTAATCCGTTCCCATTTCCATTCCGGAATCTCAGGTTGTTGCAGGAGACCCGATGGTTTCTGGTATTCCACCTTGACCTTAGCACAGGTCAAGCATTTGCTCACGTATGAGGCTATGTCCGATCTCATGTTTGGCCACCAGTAAAGCACCTTCAGATCTTGGTACATCTTATCCGAACCAGGATGAATAGAATACCGGGACTTATGAGCCTCATCAAGGACAAGCTCCCGTAGTCCCCCGAACAAAGGAACCCATATACGTTCTGCGAAATAGTGCAGGCCATCAGGCCTTCGCTCTAGGTGCTTGTCGGCACCGTGCATGGTTTCAGCTTTAAGGTTTTCCTCCTTCAAAGCTTCCAACTGGGCAGAACGGAGTTGATCAGGTAACGACGAATGGATGGTGAGCTGCAACGCCCGAACGCGACGAGGTTTAGTAGATTCCTTCCTGCTCAAGGCGTCTGCTACAACATTCGCCTTGCCAGGATGGTACTTAATAGCACAATCATAGTCGTTCAAAAGTTCGATCCAACGGCGCTGCCGTATGTTCAAGTGTTGTTGGTCGAAAATGTGTTGGAGACTCTTGTGATCGGTGTAGATGGTGCATTTGGTACCGTACAAATAATGTCTCCAAATTTTCAACGCGAATACCACGGCACCCAACTCCAAGTCATGAGTTGTGTAGTTCTTCTCGTGCACCTTGAGTTGACGAGAAGCATACGCAATCACTTTCTCGCGTTGCATCAACACGCAACCGAGTCCATGAATGGAAGCGTCACAGTAAACAACAAAATCATCAGGACCCTCAGGTAAAGACAAAATAGGAGCAGAACACAGTTTAGACTTCAGTTCTTCAAACGCTGACTCTTGTGGTTCACCCCAGTCGAACTTCCTATCCTTCTGAGTGAGAGTGGTGAGGGGTTGAGCAATCTTCGAGAACCCCTGAATGAAACGACGATAGTAGCCTGCAAGGCCTAGGAATTGTCGCACCTCAGTTGGCGTCTTTGGTGCTCCCCAGTCCTTGATCGCTTCGATTTTAGCTGGATCGACATGAATCCCTAGTTCATTAACCACATGTCCTAGGAATTGAACTTCGCGTAACCAAAAGTCACACTTTGAGAACTTGGCATAAAGTTGTTCCCGTCGCAAGAGTTCCAAAACTATCCGCAGATGTTCCCCGTGTTCGGTCTCGTTCTTGGAGTAGATCAGAATGTCATCAATAAACACAATGACGAATTTGTCCAAATATGGTTTACAGACGCGGTTCATCAAGTCCATGAAAACCGCCGGTGCGTTCGTGAGACCGAAAGGCATGACCAAGAATTCGAAATGGCCATAACGTGTTCGAAAAGCAGTCTTTGCAACGTCAGCCTCCCTGACGCGCAGCTGGTGATAACCGGACCTCAAATCGATCTTGGAATAATAACTAGAACCCTGAAGCTGGTCGAATAGATCATCGATACGTGGAAGAGGATAACGGTTCTTGACGGTCAATTTGTTCAGCTCTCTGTAGTCTACACACAATCGGAAACTCCCATCCTTCTTCTTGACAAATAAAATCGGGGCTCCCCAAGGGGAAGAACTTGGCCGGATGAAACCCTTGTCCAAGAGTTCCTGTAACTGGCTAGACAATTCCTGCATCTCGGGAGGTGCAAGACGGTAGGGGGCCCGAGCAATAGGAGCAGCCCCTGGTACAAGATCAATACCGAACTCGACTTGACGATGAGGAGGAAGACCAGATAAATCATCGGGAAAAACATCAGGAAACTCGCGTACCACCGGAATGTCGTCGATCTTCTTTTCATCACCAGAGGAAACAGATAAAAGCGCCAATACGGCTGGATAACCCTTTCGAAGACACTTAAGGCTTTCATGCTAGAGATGATGTTTAGCGGGACACCACCCTTGATACCGTACACAGAAAGAAATTCTCCATCAGGGAGAGGAATCCGAATAACCTTATCGTAACAGACAATCTCCGCGCGATACAAAGATAACCAATCCATGCCTACCACAACGTCAAAACTACCCAAAGGTACCGGCATAAGGTCGATGGGGAACGATAAACCCGACAACTCTAATTGACACTCCCGAAGGATACAAGTAGCTTCAATCTTCTTACCGTCAGCCAACTCAATTACATACTTAGCCTCTAATGGTACGGGTACTGCATCTAGCAGTCGACTAACTTCCATAGATATAAAACTTTTATCGGCACCGGAATCAAATAAAACGCTAACAGAGCGATTATTGAGAAGGAACGTACCGGTAACTGTGTCAGGATCCTGTCTAGCCTCAGCAGCTCCAATGACGAAGGCACGTGCATTTCTGCCGCCGCCCCCGTTGTTCCCATTCCCGTTGTTCCCACCCTGCTTCAGTTTTGGGCAATCCTTCTTGTAATGCTCAGTGTCACCACAGTTGTAGCATCCTTGTTTCCCTGTAGTCCCCTGAGTAGTCGGAGCTGAACTGTTAGTCGGAGCCTGAGTCGATGGAAGTGTAGCCCGACAATCCTTAGCATAATGCCCTGTTCGCTGGCAGCGGTGACAACGGTTACTATCGCAGTTCCCTTGGTGATGGCGTCCACACTTGTTGCATTTGGGCAGTTTTCCCGCATAACCACCCTGCTTGTTACCCGAAGAAGATGAACCCCCATTATCAAACCTTTTACCCTGCTGTGTAGACCCAGATCCTTTCCCGTCGTTCTCCCACTTGCGCTTGTTGTTCTCTGGGGCCTTAACAGTCGAACCTTTCGCAGGCAAAATCCCCTCATTCACCTTTAAGTTGGTCATCCTATGGGCCGATCGAACTACCTCCGCATAAGTAGGATGATTTCCAGCAGCCACTAACCCTGCAATTTCCGGTACTAACCCTGATACATAGTGTTCAATCTTACGATACTCTGGCACGTGCAGATCGGGACACAGCACTGCCAACTCATTACGCCTCACCGTATACTTTTCAATCTCTGACCCGGTCATCTTGAGGTTCCACACCTCCACGACCACCACCACCACGACCGCCACCACCACGCCCACCAGCGCGGCCACCTCCACGTCCTCCTCGCACTCCAGACATGATTCCGACAAAAAGGACGAGAAAATTTAGTTTCGCAGTTAAAGATAACCACTAATGTTCGCAAGATCAAAGCCAGATTCAATCCAGGACTATCCCCTCAAACCCAGAGCTCACCAGGACTTCCATGCATTTCGTTTTATGATTTTGTGTGCACCCAAAATGATAAAACGCTCTACATGGTCCTCCCAATGTTCTCCTAGTTCAAAGATCAAATCACCGAACATAGACTCTTAGCTACACACCGTAATACTACGGTAGTTTATGACAAGTGCTTCTATTGGAGTGCGAAAGGGAGATGTCCGAGCCTTGGACAAGTCTCAAGAGCACACGAGTTACTCCAATAGACTACACTGCCTAGATAATAAGTAACCCAACCTAAGATAGAACGGATGATGTAACGTAGAAAGACCAACGATTTAGAGACACCCCGACAAGACCATACGTAAACCACTATAACGTTTAGTACCATGTGATCGTCAAGTGTGTGCGACTCGGCTATAGACTAGACCCTACATGCAGTCCTAGTTCACTATAACCATTGGCTCTGATACCAATCTGTCACACCCTCAAAATCCACTTGCGGAGTTTTACCGCGAGGCGTATGACAAACCAGGATCCAAACCAACGATCACAATAAACAAGTCTAAATGAACATATGCAATTTAAGAAAACATAGTTTAAAATCCCCAATTACAGCGGAAGCTTATTCAAATCAGAATCCAAAATAAACCAAGTGTTCAACGTTCGAAAACCATGCAATCCTAACTAGACGCCGTGCAGACGCGTGCGCCCTAGTTCCATTGTGCTACCTTAGCGACCTGAGAAAACATGTAAAAGTTTACGTCAGCACAAAAATGCTGGTGAGTTTACAGGTTTTGTATCCAAGTACCAAGTCCACCTGTCCATACTATAACAAATAGAAAACCAGTATACGCTAGCTAGGCGTACGTTTTGTTACTACCACGATTGGAAAACCATTACTAACGCGAATACCAAAAGTATGCCCGATGTATGTTCCTGTTGTTCCTGTTGTTCCTGTTTGAGACAATATGCACCCGCCGACCCTCCAAGTCGACGAGCGGGGTTGGTCACTCCCAATAGCGCTATTCACATTTCCCCGTTGTGCAAACCCGCACATTCATGGTTCCCCCCGGGACTTCCAAAGATCGTGTAGTACACAATAGAAACCCATAGTATGACAGTAGTTACCAAATAATCGTTTTAACACATGTTTTCTCCCCCGAAAGTATAAAACCAGTTTAAAAGAGGGGCCGTAAACTCACCTTAACGTGCAAGCAAGGAATCCGAACAGCAAGCAATATATGCTACCGACACCCTAATAACAGTGTCATTAAGTGAGTATAGGCGTAATATCATTACACCATATATCTCGTTTGTCCAAGGCGTTTTAAATGTTCAAAAGCGTGTAAGTGACACCTAGTGATTCTACATGCATAAGTAAATCCTACGGACCCGTTGGTGAATACGTTGGTTACAATTAGTTTCTACATTCTGTATGTGTCTCAGACAAGTGTACTTCAGTTACATGTCAATTCCATACCACCTAAGACCTCAATTAATCACATAAGCACATAATACACAATCTGTGTTTTCAGGACAGATTGTGCGCCATCAAAACGAATTTATTTAAAATAGCAAATCAGTGAGTTAACCTCCCAAATTTTTACTGAATTTTCTTTGGGATTCACTTAACAATACCTATTTTTGTTTTGTCTTAAATCCAAACACAAAAATAATTAAAATTCGTCTAATACATCTATGTTCAGAAAACCTTCCTAACAGGTCAGTTTGGTAGATAAATTCCCAAAAATTGTGTATTCATCCAAACGGGATGAATCCACTTGGAAACGCCGAGTTTTTCCAATATTGACCTGCTGTCCAAATTTCATAACCTAAATCTTCATATAACTCGAGTTACAGTTGATTAAAGTTAACTTAAGTTTTTAATCCGAAAATCAGCATTGACCAATATTCCATTAAAATTCCAAAAACATATCAAACGAACACCAAATCGCATGATCTTACCCATTCCAGAAAGCTAAGACCATGTACGACATGCTAAAATCAATAAACAGTTAAAACAGATAGTTTAGAGCCATATTACAGAGCCTACAAGTCAGAGCATGCAATCTGTCCGTTTTCAGCTATGTTAAGAACTCATCCCTAACGCATCGTATGACCATATTATCGCCTAAAAATTACCATAACATGTATTTACATCATGATCATACAACCTAACAGTCCCAACATGCAAGTTTTAATCGCAAATAATATTATCTATAAACCTTACATGTTCATAAATTAAAACCATGTAACAACATAACATATATCACATAATAACACAATTACACACATTTTTTTTTAACCATGTTAAACCTTTATAAAAATCATGTTTTAATCTTTATTAGTTCACATCAGACCTGGACAAACAAGTTTTTGTGTTTTTAAAACATAATTAAATAGATTTAAACATAAAGGATTAGATATTATACCCAAAGCACTTCACAATCACGAACCGAACACCTTCCAAGCCTCCCGAATGATGTTCTTGAGCCTTAGCAAGTGTTGAGGGTGTGTATTTTCGTAATGGGGTGTTTAGAGGCAGATTAGGGTTGTGTGATTATGAAAAGTGGGGTTAAAAATCAATTTATAAGGGATTAAGTCGGTTTCTACGATTTGGGCCTAAACTTATATTATTTTTGATCTGTTGGGCCTTAGCTGATCTGATCCACGCGAAAACAGCCCAAGTTGTTTGATCATGTCCCCAACGTCCGCTGACTTCTTTCCTTTATTTATGTTTTTGTCGTTTAGGCCATAAATGCAATTTGGTGAATTGCTTTGTTTGACCCAAGTGTCTCTGACACACATACATACATACGTCCCCTTTTTTTTTTTTTATATAATACTAATGATAATAATCAAATAATAATAGTAAAACTATAAAATATTTAACCCAATATTTTATAACTAGTTTATGATTCCGGTCTGACTAGAGCCGGTTACGGAACCAACCGCGTATACTTGCGTACAAGAATTTATTTGGCTTAATTCTAAATAATTTCATGTAATAGTTTCTACATAAGATATAATAAATCTATAAAATATTTAACCCAATATTTTATAACCTATATACGATTCTCAGTCTGTCAAATGGCGGTTATGAGCTCGGTACCGTGTTTTCGCATAATAACATGTAACGTCACATAAGTTCACAAATAAATTCACATAAGCACATAATTGCAAATAATATCAAAAGAACTATTCCACAATTATTTGTTTTGTTGTTTCACCAATGTTCAGGGTTCACTAATCATGTAATTACATATTAACTCACAACAATGCACGTATGTCCTATCTAGCTATCTAGCTAACCCTCGTTAAGTATAATGTACGCGTGACTCGCTAAGGTAGACTTTAATCTAGACAACGTTGTTAACCAGAATTTGCCGGGTGTCACAGTAAGACTATATGTTGTGGGTAGAGGTGAGTGGAGGCTCTATCGAATAATATTTTACCACGTCGACGCTTACATAATACTGGGTAGCGGCCGACGGTTGTTCGCGATATGGTGTTGTGGGTGAGCGGGTTTTTTTGTACCAAATATATTTAAATATTTACCACATTTTTTTATAAAAAAAAAACATTAAACTAAAAATAAAAGAAAATTACACTAAAATAAAAAATAAACATTACACTTAAAAAAAGAAAATTACACTAAAAAATTACACTAAAATAAAAAAAAACAATTACATTAAAAAAAAAAAACCTAACATAAGGATAAGCCCGAGCGTAACATTTGCCACGCCGAAACGTGGTGAAAGTTATGGCCAACCTTCCGAAGGAACTCCACTTTAGCAAAGGCGACGAGCACGTCTTTGGTTTCCTCGGGCATATCACTCTTCACCTATCTGTACGCGGTTTCGAAGTTTTTACACTTTGATTTCAAGTCCCCAAACTTGTGGGAGACGGAGTCATTGGTACAGTTGGTACCCCCGACAAGGATACCAAACTCGGCTAGGACCCTATGCCACTGTGGTCCGCGAGCACGTGATCCCCAGCTTGACGAAGCACCGTCACCGTGCACTTGTTGGTACGCGATGACGAGTGCTAGCTCTTCCTCCTCAGTCCACTGCACCATGATGAACTTCGATTTGAAGATTGAAGGTTTAGTGTAGATGAATTGGGTGTGAAGAAAAAGAAGGATGAGTAAAATAAATAGGTAAATAAATAGAGGAGTGCTAAATTTTGTTTGGTGAAAAATTATTTTTTTTAAAATTCAAACCGTTGCCAGCCCGCTAACGAACGCGAGCTGGCTCGTGGGTGTGTTATCGTGGGCGCTAGCCACGTGAACCAGGTTGTGGCTCACGGTAGGTGGCTCGTGGACCACAACGGATAGTCTAATATCAGTCGTCAGCCTTAAGTCGGTATGATAAGAGCCGGTTAAATTAGCAAACGGTAAATCTTATTTTACCGTGGTAAATCTGATACTGCCAGTTCAAAACGTTGAATGGGTTTGGTAATATATAAATTTGATTAAAAAATATATTTTTTAGTAAAATACCGACAATTTTGAGATTTGTATCCCATAGTAAAAAGGGAAAAAGAACTTAGCAATCAGATTTATGATCGCTAACTTGCCGCAAATAGTTCCAGGCTTCCCATCGAGGCTCTACCAGTTCGTTCCTTTGTTGTATTCGAAGTTCAAATCGAGTACTTTTGGAGTATTTTTGGATCATTTTTTATTATGGTTATAGAACCGTTCGATGCACGGGATTCCCTACATTATTATTCATAAAGAATATAACCTATTATATAAAGAAACTAACTTACGGTGTTAATTGATTATTGACATATTCGAATTAATGAATATTATTCAGATTAACGAATATTCTAAATAACTTAACGTGATTTCTATCTATTTTACTAATGAGTGTTAAATACAAAATATATAGAGAACTTTTAACAACTTATACCGAGAAGATTGACACAAAGTGTTTTGTTTTAACTGCTTACTTTAATTAACTTTGTTGAGACCTTTATCAATTTATTAACTGAATTCTTTGAAAGAACTGCAAGGCACACAAGCAGCAATCAGGTTGATTTATACCGGTGATAAGATAATATAAACTCCAAAAGTAACTTGTATTCTGCAGTACCACCCATGCAACCACTCAAGAAACAATGAAAGGATATCTTAGAACAAACAAAACTGCAAATGCCATAATATTATTCAAGGAACTGTTATAAACTGATAACGATTTTGAACACAGGAAGCCATTGCTTTTGGTCCAACAAAAGGAAATTCCATTCTAGAAACATATATGCAATCAAGTCATGATACACAAATGTACAAAATATAAACATTTCAATTAAACTACCTAAATTAATGGACTACATAAAGACCCATTTAAAGGTAGGTGTTACCATATCCAGCATAATATTAACATGCAATACCAAAACAAACAATCAAGTACCATGAAAAATAAAACCTAACATAATTTCGTAGCTGTATTACTAAGTTCACATAGTAGTAATTGTTCAAACTAAGATTACTTTAAACAAAAAAACAATACGACCTAATTATCCAACATAAAAAGTTTGTCTTTAGGCCTTGCGCTTCTTAATTTCTCATTCCTTCATTTTGGAAATTGAAGTTAGCACCAACATACTTTCAGTGTTGATGTACCTAAACGTGGCAGCATTACCATTTGGTATTCCATTTGCTTTCGACTATGCACCCCAATTTTGAACAGCAAACCTAGTTTCTTCTTTTGACTTTTCAATCCGAAGCGACATTTGAACTTCAACACCTTGAAGATTCCTTACAGTCATGTAACTACCTTGTTCAAGTTTCGTCATCTCAACAACTCTCTTTGGCAGACGCTAAGTAAAGTAAACATATAATCATTTATAATGAAAACTAAAATAACATATACGTAAGTATGAAAACTAAAATAACATATAATCATTTATACTTGGCAAAACGCAACATAATCAAACCATTAAGCAATTAGTTATACTCTTTGATGCATCAACGTGTCCGAAAATCAATTGATACAAAAATGAGCCATAAAATTGATTAGTTTGTATTAGTGTTATACATTAAAATGTTATCAGTAACTTAGATTAATTTTTAGATCAGTTTAGCCACAAGAGTGTTCTATCAGTGAAATATTATTCTATCATTAAAAACATTTTCGTCCGATGAAGAAAGCGCATCTTAAAAAGTAAAAAAATGAATGTAAATGATTGTCATAAAAATATACATGGCCGGCCCTTAAGGGGTGCGGGGAGGACTCCCGGCCCGGGCCCAATTTCTCGGGGGCACATTAACCCTCCGGCAACTCAACTTTTCTTAATAGTGGTGTACTTAATTCGATGTATTTTTGTGTGTTTGAGCCCCAAAGTTGTTAATCAAGTATTAATCAAAGTGATGGGTAGTTTACATAAAACAGAAAGTAAAAAAGTAAAGAAATGTTGAGAGAGGTTAAGAATTAAAGAAGAAAATAAAATAGTTTGAGAAAAAAATTGCAGGTTTATTAATGAGTGTAGGAGTAGAGAGGATGAAGAAGATGAAATGGAGATGACTTACACTTAGTTGTTTTTGCTTTTTAGCGGTTGGTTTTGACTTCTTTTTCAACTTTTATTTTTGTTATGAAACAATTTTTTTTAAATTGCCAAACTTTCACCCCTTTATATTTTCACCATTTGTGGGATTCGAACTCTCAACCTCCCCTAAGAGAATTTGTTAGACTACAACCCAAGTGAGAACTAAAATTTGATTCATCAATTTGATGTTACTTTAATCGTAGCTTAATAAATAGTTTACATTGTTTATTTAATTAAGGTCTAAAGCTAAGGTTAAGGGGCACAATTTTTACAGTTCGGCTCGGGCATCTGAATTTTCAAGGCCGGCCCTGAAAATATATCCCAAAAACTATTTAAGATAAATATCACCTTTAAAGAAACAGTATTGTTCTGTTGATTACCAACTGAAGCACCATTTGACTCATCATCATCATTCTATTTTTGTATAAAAAAAGGTATGTAAGAAGTATAAAAATAACATATGACATCAACTATACTAATTAATAGAGTTGTGATCAACATTATACTTTGACACTTTTATATGAAATGCAAACTGTTTTCCAATAAACGCCTTAAACTCAGTATGGAATTCCTCAAACTCATCAGACTGTCAATAAAAAATAATATCGTTATACAATTTATAATGTATTTGTAAAACTATATATTTAAAAATAAGATGGATAAAATAGTAAACCCTTCTCCTGTCTATTAACAACTTCTTCAGCGGACTTCCTTAACAACTTGATAGCTTCTCTATTGAAAAGTGTTAGTGAAACACCCTCACTAGAATCTTGAATAATAAGCGGAATCTTAAACCTTTAAAAAATAAGAAAAGATAAATAACGTAAAAGTAAATTTAATAAAAGAAAGATTAATAGTAACAAAAAAATTAAATTCATTTATTTTTCAATAATACCTGTAATCAGCATTTACTTTTTCAGTATTGCAAGATCCATTACTACATTTGAAGACCTTCCTATCAGCAACATCATCCGTTCCATCTAGTTTTTCAATCGTAATAAATTCCTTCTCCACTTTGCAATGACTAGTGGGAATACCCGCGCGTTGCGGCGGGTGTAGTAGGAAACCTGCTTTTTGCGGCGGAGTTAATAATTTACAATGATCATTTTTCGTTTGTTTATCAATTGTTTCAGCTTTTGTAATTAGATTCTGAATTACTTAAAAATTAAAAAAAATAATAGTAATGACATAAGTTGAAATGTATTGATAACATATAGTAGGTTTACACGCGCTACGCGATTGAATAGCGCCTTTTTTAATATCTATAATTATAAATTGCATATATATAGGCTTCTATAGCTTTAGTCAAAAACTAAATATTACATTACATATACACATATACAGTAATAAAAAATACATTTACAATTACAATTAAGACATCTTTAATAATTTGACACAATCTTACAAATTCATGTATTACATCCTGACAATAAAACTAATATCCACTTCAGTTTGAGTTGCAGGACTCGGATGTTGTTGAGCCTTGAATGGTGGCATCCTCACCAAGTTTCTTTGCATTTGATAATATGTGGCAAACCATCTCACCAACCCATGTTTCCATCTTTAGCATTTAACTTCATGTTACAATACGTCAAACCTTATAGATAGAAAACTAATTATGTATATATATTAAACAACAAATGTCTGCGGAACAGTGTCTTTTTTGTTTTTTTTTTAATTTGTCTTTTTGTGACTTTTTTTTACCGGAATAGTGTCTTTTTTGTTTTCTTTTTTATTTGTCTTCTTGTGAGTTTTTTTTTTTTTTTGACCGGCCAAACACCCACTGAGCGCCCCCAGTGGCCATAGACAAGGGCTCAACTGGCCCACTCCAGACCCAGAGGGCATTTGGAAAATCCCAGTGCGGGAAACCCCAAGACTCGAACCCGAGACCTTGGGGGGAAAACCCTCACACCTCCACCACTCCGCTGTGGCTTCATTGGCTTCTTGTGAGTTATTACTAAATATATTATGTTGCATGTATAGTTGTATGTGTATTTAATAATTGGGTATCCATATAGTTTTATTGTATTATGCTTTCCACTTTTTCAGCCTTTGCATTTTATGCCTGATCACCGTTAACTTTTTACATTTTAACTTATAATTGTCTATATATATTAAACACTAAATGTATAAGACGGTGACGGCGAGAGGTTTTGAGCCAAATACATGGTTGTGTTTAACGTTTTTTACCGGTACCATAACAGACCGACACACAATACCGATCAACGTGTCCAGCGCGAAGCGCCGAGGAATTTACTAGTTAGTATAATGTTTTGTGTGTATTTTCTATTTATAGGGTGTTAAATTGTGATCCTTTAGTATTGTTTGTTTATGTTTTCTTGTGAAAAGAGAGTTCTAGATTTTTTCTTGTGTTTGGAGTAAAAAATTTGGATATTTTAAGTCTAAAAACATTGTTGAAGTATCAAATCCGTCAGGTTAGTCCTAGTTAGTTATGAAAGCATATATAATAATATAATAAGTTACTTTCAAATAATCATTTACTTCATCATGTTGATTAACATTATGGGTGGTAAAATAGGTAGGTTGGGTGGGTTTAGTTGTTGGGTCAGAATGGGTTTGGATTAGGATGGGTATGGGTCAAGATGGGTGGATTAAAAAAATGGGTTAGGATGGATTGGGTCAGGATGAGTTTGGGTCTTGATGATTTGATTTGGATAGGTCAAATCAAAATAGATTAAAATAAAAAAAATTAAAATAACAATAAAAAATTTAAAAGTAAATAAAAAAATAAAAAAAAACTAAAAAAAAAACAATTTAAAATTAAAAAAACAAAAATAAACTTAAAAAATAAAAATTTAAGGGATCCAAAATATTTCATTTCGAACCGGACCGGTTTGACCCTATCGTGCTGGTTATCAACCCGGACCGTTACGAACCGGCCGGGCCCGGTAGCGACCCAGACCGTTTCTACCCGGCCTGGCCCGGTAGCGACCCGGAACGTTTCGACCCAGCCGGGCCCGGTAACGACCCATACCGTTTCAACCTGACCGGTCCCGTAGCGACCCGGACTGTTTCGACCCGACCGGGCCCGGTAACGACCAAGACCTTTTCAACCCGACCCGTCCCGTAGCGACCCGAACGGGCCCGGTAGCGACCCGGAACGTTTCGACCCAGCCGGGCCCGGTAACGACCCGGACCGTTTAAACCTGACCCGTCCCATAGCGACCCGGACTGTTTCAAACCGGACGGGCCCGGTAGCGACCCGGACAGTTTCGATCCGACCGGGCCCGGTAGTGACCTGTACTGTTTCAACCCGACTAGAGTTATCAACAAATGCAAAAGATATAATTTTTTGTTTTTTTGGCATTGAATTTTATGAGGCATCTACGCTTTTGGTGTTGGGTTAGTTTTGATTTAGATTTGTATATGGTTATCTAAGAATACCCATCCTGACCTTTTTTTTTTTAAATATACCCATCCTGACCCAATTACTTATTTCCTACAATTAAAATTACCCATCCTAACCCCCTTGAAAATTATATTAAACCCATTTTAACCCACAAGGTCAAATTTTAAACCCAAACTCAACTAGATGGGTTGAAATTGCCAGGTCTAATTAACATCATTTTTCAAGCCATCTTTAGTTGTCTCAATCTTAATCATGTGTCTCATCCAATGTTTTGTTAGATACACTTGCTATTAAATTAACCTCTCTGTTTCTATTTTCAAGGAGCACAATCCCGCCACGATCACGATCAAAGAATCTATTATTGTTTCTTCCACCTGAACATATAGCCATCTTAGTGCTTGGTCGTTCAAGACCACCGGCAACAATTCTTTTGTCAAGTCGATTTTTATATAAAAAAGGTTTCTTCATCGGAACGATGCGAACCCGTTCATGTCACCTGATTCAATTATCATGTATGGGAATACAATTGAGGGTTTCGATGCTTTTGTACTTGAACCGGAGAAGTCATGGGTTTCGATGCTTTTGTACTTGAACCAGAGAAGTTGTGAGAATGCATTTTTACAAGAGAAGTTGTGAGAATGCATTTTTATTTGTAGTTTTTAAGGAGTAGTGAGCAGATGCAGGGTTTAGAGGAATATAAAGGGGGTCGTTGAGTATTAATAGCAAATATAACCATCACCAAAACGGTTACGAAGAGGAAGAGAATATCAGTTATCGAAAGCTTTCAATTGAACATTGATGAGGGCGGTGACATAGAATGTGAAACTGAACATACGTACAAGTGGTTTTGCAAGAGAAGGGTAGTATAGGAAAGATTTTCATGACATTTAGGGTGTAAAGAAACAAACCTTTCATATGCCATCTTAAAAATGTGAGGAAATTACCTTCTTGTCCATCTCTCCTCCTTAATAAGGTAACATAGATAAACGGTGAACGCCTTATAATACCAAAGTTTTTGTTGCATATCCCTTTAATGGTACCAACAACGATCACATGTTTCTCCTAAATATGAAAAATAAGATTAAAACCATGTAAATTGACAACACAAAACAAATTTTGAAAAATATTAGTATTTACTAATACAAATTACCTCATCTAGTATGGACACAAATGCAATGGGGATATATTCTCAATTAAGAAACAAATCTTTAATTGAAGTTGTCATAACTGAGTCACTACCACCTGAGGACCTTGAATTTGCATACTTAGCCAAATATTTAATGTCAATAAAACATAAGTTAACTTCAAAATATAGCTTTAAATTATCACCGCGAACAAATAATTTATACACAAACAATAAAATATAAAAAACTGAAAAAATAACCATTACCGTTGTTTAAAGCTAACTATTTTATCAACTTTAGAGTTAATGAACAGCCTTGTTGCATTAAAAGCATTTGACACAGTACACTTATCTAATATGAAAATTCATATTCTTAAATGTAAAATACATGTTACTAAAAATAAAAGTCATACAAAACAGACTTTAATTACCTTGGTGCATCCTTAACGCCCCAAACTGCATAAGTAGAAATGCATCCTTATCTCTATCTTTACGACTCATGAATGTGTGCATCTCTAATGCAAAATCGTCCCAAAGAGTCATACCAACAACCTCGTCATTGATACATATTAAAATTATTTAAATTAATAAAAAAAGCGAGATTAAGATAATCTGATGAAATTTAATAAAACTTACTCTAAATCATTCAGTTTTAAGTTTATCCTTTTCCTAGGTCCTAGCTTTGTATCGATATCCTCTATGTCATAGCAAATCAAGACATATCCAATGAGATCTAAAATGACAAGTAAAAAATTGTGTTACTTTTTTAAACATGTACAACAAAAAAGATATAAATATTTATATAAAATATAATGTAATACTAACCTATAGCTGCACCTGCAGCTGTGTTATCTCAGCAATAGAGGATTTTTTTTTAAAATTGACTTAAAATCGGTCAAAGCAAAGCCATGTTGAGGTCCAGACCAGTCGTTGCATTTTCTCACTGATGTGCTGATATAAAATGTTACTTTGTGGTCATTGTTGACCAACTTAAAGTTAGCTTTATTATCAGCAAGAGAAGGCCTGTTGATCAATATGTAGTCATCCTGAATGAAATATTTCTCAAATCTGGAAAAGAAGTTATGCAAACAGCTTGCAGATATTTTGTTTCCTTGTATGTTAAGGAAATATTAAAATCTACTATAATAATATACATTTTGTAAAAAAAAATAATACAAAATACGATAGGCAAACAAAAAAATTTAAATATTACACCTTGCGCATATACCTCCTCATCCATAAGGATCATATCTACGGATTAGAATTTGTTTTCTTCACCGTTCATTTTTCTCCTCCATACCTTCAGAACCTTCACCTTAATTGCACAGTCAGTTTCATTCAAGTTCAAGGCATCTATCTTATATCTTATCTTATCTTATATTATCTTAATAAAAGAAAATACATTAGGGACACATGGCACTCCCCCATGAAGTCTCTTATTTTATATTTAAAAAATATATTTTTTTAATTTATTTCTTTTTATTTAATTATTTAATAATCCGCATTCATTCTGTTTTAATGATTTCGGTTACAAGTATGATTATTAATATACTTACCAAAATTTAATTTAATATATTTTTTTTGGAAGATGATTTTCTATGTTGTGGCAGAGTTCATCACAACCCCCCAGAAGGGGATCCCCTAGCCACTCTACAATGGTCAGACTATGTTGTCTTAACCGAGTCCACGCTGACGCGAGAGTGGCCGGCCCACAAGCGAGTCGAGGCTGCGCATAAGGGGCACTAAGGCTTCCACCCGGAAAATTTCCCGCCACCTGCCACTTGATAGATGTTGCACCCTCCACAAGAGGCAAGCCTCTCTAGAGTAAATGCACGGTAATAGAAAACCGGGGGGCCATTAGAATCAAACCTGGCCCCTCCAAAGAGGGTAGACTCAACCATCACTTGGCAAAATATCCAACCATAAATGTTGGAAGTGGGAATTGAACCCTTGATCACCAAAATTTTATTTAATATAGTTACACTATGTTTTTTTTTAAATCAACTAATATACAATTATATTTAAACACAAAATTAGAAATAAATTATTGGACATAGCTAAAAAAATGTTTATAAACTAAACGAAGTAAGCATTATAAAAAAAAGTATTGATTCTTTTTAACTAACGTATTTCTATGTTATTAATTTGAATGTAAATCGTGTACCTTAATTAACTATTATAATAACTAGGTTTTATACTCGCCGCGCGTTGCCGCGGCAGGGTGAACGGATTACTGCGTCATATATAGGCGTTACGCGTAACGTACCATGCCCATCATCTTATCATGCCGGACGGAACGCCACCCTCGGTCTCACACCGCTTCTGAAGTGGGTCAAGATTCAAGAAGTAAATGACAATTATAATCACGTAGTACAACATGAGACATGACAGAGTCTAAAAAATAAAAGATGCAAACATAGAGCACAATTGCACATGGCCTTCTAGTTTCCACACATTATGACACCTCAACCTAAACCCAAACAACCCAGCCCACAAGACCACTTTATTCTTTTTGTATATAGTGGTAAACCACATGTTTGTGTCATATAATATGTGAGGGACAAACAAACCAAAGTACGACCGGCACCGTCTCAGGCGAAGAGTAAGAACGCAATTTCAAGGGAGGGGGCAGTATTGTAATTACAAATGGAGGGTAATATCGTAATTCTGCGGGTGTACTGTAGCACCGACGTGGATTCCACCGCCATCATCAGTCGAAGAGAAAACCTCCAAATCATAGCAACAGATGAGAGACTAAGAAGAGGCAGTATTTACATCGTAAAAACCAAAGCAATGCATCCATGGATTGAAATGTTTTGTTTGATGAAAAGATGGAAGATATGTACCGGATTTAGCAGAGGATAACAATGACGGTTTGGTAATGAAAGTGTAGGCAATAAGAGAGAGATCAGATAGTTCTAGATAAGGGCAACCAAATTACTCACATACCCCTATAAAACCCATAAATTACGAAAATGACAGGCAACTGTAGCAAAACCTTGATTCAAAATGATATATATAATAATTTGGTCCTTCACTCTAAGTTTAAAACTATATTTGTTACAATGTTTGACAAATGATTATTAAGTTTTATTATTACTGGATTTGGTTATTATTTTTAGATGTTAAATATGCTCAACAATATAAATTAATTTTAGATGTTAACATTAGTTCAAAAGTAAAAAATACACAATTTAGTAGTAACACAATGTAATTAGTTAAGCTTTTGTGAGACAATCATATTTTTCTGAACAAATAAAATAAAATAAATCAAACCATATTGTTTATGATATTTGATTTAACACGGAATTAAATATGTTTGGTTACTTATGTATTAAATGATTATACACTAAAGGTTAAATATGCTTTGGAAGAAACCTAATGTCAAGCTCCAAAATATTGGGAAATATTAGTTACTTTTGTACTAAATGATATTTTTTTTTACTTAGGCTGATGAATAATTTTTATTTTTTTCGGTTGTTTACAAGAAATTATTTTTAATATAATATGTAATTTAATTTGTTTTAGTTACATTTATATACTTATACATACTAAATTTAAATTGTTCAAACCCATGTATCACATGGGTACATAACCTAGTTCAACATTACAACATTTCCGTTTGTCCTTACTATAGATCATTCAAACATAGAAACCAAAACATTTTTATTAGTATTAATTAATATAGGTAATCTGTAACATTAATAGTTAAGTATAATGAACAAATAAAGAAATACTAACCTCCATTTTTATTCTCCCAAACCAAATAATGTTCAAACCCTTACATACAAAGACTCTTAGAATACAAGGAAATACCCTATAAATCTAGAAGAATAGACATTATACTCAAACGATTACAAAAGATGATCTCACACTATAACACCCCAACCGATGGCGGAAACATCGAGGTGTCATGTAGTGACGATTGTTTAAAAGCTCGAGGTACTAAAATGTAAATATTTATTTAAATCAAGATTAAGGGTCAAACATCACATTCCAAAAAATTACATCAAGCCTCAAGAAACAAAGCATAAGTTTTATTCATAATGTCTAAGTCCAAGCCTACACGATAATCATCAAGCATTCCCTGAAATATGTACAAAATAATTTTGTCAACATAAAGCATGTTGGTGAGCATACTCAGTTTTGTATACGTATGATATAAGTTTTAAGCAAAAAAGGTCTACAATTCATGTGTCACGTCTTATTCAAGGCAAATATGGAAAACACGTAAGTACACAACGCAGGCCAAAATCAAACATCTTATGATGACAAAGATTAAAGAATTAACAATGACCTAGGACTTCCCACACACATAGGTACTTTCCACTAGGCGGGTTGTCAATCCAAATAGCGCTATCCATTGTTAAAGTCGGCTAGCTAAGTTAATGATTTTGTAATGATTGCAAGTATGGCTGGCAATTCGGACACGAACACAATAACCTGACACGAACCTACACGATTTTAACAGGTTTCGTGCCTATAACAGGTCGACACGTTAAGACCTGTTTATTTTCATGTCGTGTTCGTGTTTACCTGTTTCATGTAGGTGTCTTATCGTGTTCATGTGTTAACAGGTCTTATCGTGTTTCTTATCATGTCTTGTCGTGTCTTACCGTGTCTTATCATGTCTTGTTGTGTTAACATATTTTACTAGGTGTTCCGTTTCGTGTCTTGTCGTGTTAACCTATTATACACAGGTTCGTGTTTGTGTTTACAGGTTTCGTGTTCGTGTCTTAACAGGTTCGTGGCGGCGACATGGGGCCGAAAAAAGGAAAGAGAGGGATGGGGTTTCTCTCGCTTTTGGCATAGTGGGCCCCCGGTGGGGGGCTCGCACGACGGGCTATTAGCTCAGTGGTAGAGCGCGCCCCTGATAATTGTGTCGTTGTGCCTGGGCTGAAAATAGAAAATCTGCCCCCTTTTATATATTCCCGATTATTGATCAAGAAGCCTCTATTAACATAACAAGATAAAAGAATCACTGACCGCCCTGAATAATCAACTCGTTTACCAAGTAGAGTCTCGCGATAGCTAAGAATATTGGCGGTATTTTATTACGACAATCTCCCATAGAAAGACATCACAATTCCTTGTGGAAAAAAAACGATTTCCTGAGACGGAAATAAAGATGATGAAAAAAAGTAAAAGGTCCCGAGAAGAAAATGATCCTATTTGACCAGCCTCAGATGCTATGTTTCAATTCTCGATTCTAGTATTGAGCGAAAGGTTATTGGATCTCTTTTAGAAGATGGCATGCCGCCACTCGGACTCGAACCGAGATGCTCTAGCACACACATATATGGTATATATGTCTGGAGCATATTTGTGCAGTGCTGGGCCGGAGACTCTCTTCAGATTGAGCCCAAATTTTTTATTAATTTGAATTAAATATTCATTTTTTCAAGAACAAGAAGTTTGGCCCCCTTCTAATCTAATAATCTAATTTTCATTTTTTTCTTCTCTTTATTTTGATTTTGGGGACTTATATTGAATGTGAATGTGTCTTCTCTCCTATTTACTACCTATTTACTACGGCGACGAAGAATCAAATTATCACTATATTTATTCCTTTTTCTACTTCTTTTTCCAAGTGCAGGATAACCCCAAGGGGTTGTGGGTTTTTTTCTACCAATTGGGGCCCTCCCTTCACCACCCCCATGTGGATGGTCTGGGCGTTTATAACACGACCCAAATAGGCCTCCAAAAGCGAGAGAAACCCCATCCCTCTCTTTCCTTTTTTCGGCCACATGTCACAATTTTAGCTCGAATGGTTTGTAGTGGAACCCTACCCTCTCTGATCCATTCAACACGCGCAATTTCTGGTGGAATTTTCTTGCTTCTTATTTGTTTCTAATGATGATCTGCTCGCCGCATGCTCCGTGATGCTAGCCAACGCACTGTTCGTGCTTCTGGACAACGTTCTGATCGTCGCCTCGCATCTCTACAAAGCAACAATTGAATAATCATGAGATATTAAAATGTAAGTGTATAATTGTACAAATGATTATGAAAGTATGAACTTTTGAGCAATATATGAAATACAAAATATTATATATGAAACAAGAATGTATTATTGAAAAACATGCATTAAATGCTTGGATTGCCCTTGTCTAGTTGTAAAGCCCAACAATAACATCTGGCATGTACAGAATGAAAACTTCATTCTCGATCCCGCGATTCTCTATTTCCTTGAAAAAGGCGCTCAGCCTACAGGAACTATTCAGGATATTTTAAAAAAGGCAGCAACCTGGCGAACTGAAACATCTTAGTAGCCAGAGGAAAAGAAAGCAAAAGCGATTCCCGTAGTGTAACCTATTATGCTAGCCCTAATTGCAAGTATACTACATTTATGTTTAAGCACAAAGCACAAGAATTCAAGCATAACACGTATATGAATTGTATGTAAAACGTTTATGAATAAGTGCACGTGTATGTTTAATATGTATACATGAATCACCCTAAAAGTGTAAAAATTAAAAAGGTGATAAGTATACTCAAAATCTAACTGAAGCTATCGTGAGTTAAAGAACTAGGAATTCCGAAGAATTCTACCTATAACATTAAAGAATACTAATAAGGGAAATGTCTAAAAAGTCTAAGGCATCTAGGTTCTAAGGCATTAGGGTTTGTTAGGCTTATGTGGGGAAAATGAAATTTTACGATAACTCGAAAATAATAATTTCGTATTCAACAAGTATAACATAATTTTAAGTTCAAATGTATTACTAAGAAAATAATTTACTATTCGAATATTTCAAAAAATATTCCAAGTAATTTATTCAAAGATTTTAGTTAATTCTTTTAACTAAAACATATAATAATAATTAAAGTCTAAAATTACACAAATAAATCCAATATTAAAACTTATGGTTTTCCAACTCAAAAATATTTCTGTTTTATAAGAAAAATATTTATAAAACAGATTTTATAATTTATATATAAACAATGCAAGATATGGTCCAAAAATAATATTTTTATGAAAAGTAACAACTTTTTGATGTAAAATAATGAAAATAAGTTTTCCATAATTTTTCTCAATTTATTTGCATTTAAAACAAATCTAATAAAGTTAAATCATATTTAAATGTTAAAAAAATAGGAAAACCAATAAAAATAATTATTTTCTAGGAAAATAATTTTTATTTCAGTTCATCATGTTTAGAAATAATTACCTAAAATTTTTGAGATTAAAATAATGATAAATGATTTTTTAATCAATTAAATATGGTTAATATAATTTAAATTAATAAAATTATGAAAATTAGATATTTTCTAGAAAGTAAAAGTAAAATAATTTTTTATGAGATGTCAAGATACTACACTTAAATTTTTATAATTTTTGGACAAAAGATGGATTTATTATCAATATTTAAAGATTAAAGCATATGAAAAATATAAATAAACGAACAAAACTAAAAACATTAAATAAAAAAACAAACAAAAGGGCCTGAGGTGGGGATCGAACTTGGTCCCAATTGTTTACACAACAACACTACCACCACTACACCACAAGACCAATATGTTAATATGTTTGAAATAAAATTATATTTATATAATAATTAAAACTTCATCTTCTTCCCCATTAGAAACCTTAAATTCTTAACACCTTCAATTCACCAGTAATGGAACCCAAAAGCATAGGGCTTTTCAACTACAATGATAACATAACAAAACGACATAAAAAATTTAGACTTACAATAACGTTTTAGGGCTGAAAAGAAGATGAAAAAGTCGAACTTCAGGGCCGAAAAACAGAGTTTCTGATCACGTTTTATGAATGTTTTGATGTTGGTTATGATGTGCAAAGGTGCATGTCACACCCTGCCAAGGCGGAAACGCGAGATCTAACTTCGAAAGGTTATCAAGCACACAAGTCACGCAAGCATCAAATTCATAATGTAGGAGATATATTAAAAGACGGTAGTGTTTAGCACAAATAAACAAAACATTGTCTTAAAATCATTGTTTAAAATGTCATGTCTAAAATCATTCCCAAAACAAGGTTCACAAAATCCCTGAGATGCTCGTGCGTGACTCCAAGTTCCATGCTACTCAACTAATTGCCTGAAAAACATGTAATTAAATTATGTCCACAGTTAAATTGGTGAGGTCACGGGTTTTTGAGTTCTATGTAAACCATGGGTGACTGGATCATTGCCTAGCTAAGACAATAATCATTATGTGACTGTCATGAGCCTGTAACCAAACCTTGACAAATGTTATGCCTCGCCCATTGTACACTAAAGACAATGAATGTAAAGTGAAATACAAGCACTCTTTTGATATCTGTCATCTGGTTAGAGGGACTAACCAAGAGTGGGGCGCCAACCCAATAGATGTATTCCGGTGTTTCATGGCTAAGTCCATAGCTAATGGTTACAGTAAAATTTTATGACACGAGGGCTTATGAGTACTCTGAACCTTTATGTCTCATGATCACATAATAGTAAAAAATGTAATTGAACTTGTACGCATGCCCCCCCCCCCCCCAAAAAAAAGTATGAAAACAATAAAAATAGGGTCGTGGGAAGTCACTTGATGTCTATGTGCTAACTACTGACTGAATCTGACGTGGGTTGTCCGAACAAAAGTGCCATAGTTTCACATAAGAACTACTTAGGTCTATGTATTATATTGTCTACCATGCAATTGCTTCACCCGACTTGTACTTTTATGGACCATGTTTATGTACGGTTATCCATATGAATCACACACTGTGTGTGTGTTGGAAAAACTTGTTTTTGTTGTTATCTGTTCCTGTGATCAACCATTTGTGGCAAAAACCGATGTCTTGGTTTTATTTGTGTTACCATGTGTTATGTGTACCACTTATTTGCACAAAAATAGGGCGTGTTTTCACATGTTTTAGGTATTTCTTGTGAAAAATGTCATTTTCCCATGTTTTGCCATAGTTTACACATGTGTACATGTTATTAACACATGTTTCTTGGCTTTTAACATATGTTTCTAAAATCACCCTTGTACTTTATGTTAACTTTAAGTTCCAAAAAAAGAACGATTATCATGCCTTATTATCGAGCCTGCACACACTCGCATGCACTCGTGTATAGGTGTGCGAGTATGTGCCTTCGGGTATGGGTGTTCATTCGGGTGTATACATGCCACACATGGTTATTTACATAAGTGTTATATTTTTCATACATTTTGACATTGTGGCCCCAAAAATCGATTATTATATACATGTTATGGTGATATGTATGTGTGCGAGTAATGTCCTAATCGAGTGAAGGCAAATATGAGCCGAAACATATACAAAATCAATGTATAATTTGTTAGTGTACATACCAAACTTAAATGACTTAGAATTAGGATGTAAGTGATCTATAGTCGATTTCCTTCCACCTTCGACCTCCAAAAGCTTGTAAATGGATCGTGTGATTTGTGGTGAGGGTGTTTGGTCGATGATGGGCTCGGTTTTGGGAGGTTTGGGGTCGGCCGAAGGTTATAAAGGATGGGAGGTTATTGTTTTCAAGTGTTTGATGTTCAAGAGTGTGGTGTTGTGTGTCTTGGCCTCCAATCGATTTTATATATATATATATATATATATATATATATATATATATATGAGAGGGGGTGGAAGAGAGCTTGGATAAGTGTGGTTTTTGTTATAGAAAGTCAACTCTCCTAGAAGTTGTTAATATAAAAGATGTTGTGACAAATTAGGCAATGTATGGACTAGTGTGATCATGCTCTCTCTTGGAACTCTAAGGCCGATTTTTGTATAGTGTTTTTGATGGTTTTGGAAGTCAACAAGGCATGTTTCAAAGAGGTTGATTGTCAAGACTCCAAATGAGTGAAACACCTAAGTTTTAGTGAGCATGGATTGAGGTTCATGTTTGTTTATGTAGGGTGCATGGTAGCCGATTATGGGGAAAGAAAATATAATCTTTGGAAAGTAAACTTGTGTAAGAATGGCCTAGTGGTTGTCCAACATTCTATTTTGGTGTTTTCCATGGGAAATTGAAATGTGGGAGCATGAAAGTTGATGTGTATGTATGTATGTATGTATGTATTTATGTATGTATGCGATGTGTGTGTGTGATATATGTCGTCGTGTGTGTGTGTATGTGTGCATGTATGTATTGTATCCATGGTGTGTTTTGTCAATAGCAATATCTATGTATCTGTGGTCGCATATATATATATACGTAGGTATATTAGTTCCATTAACCCATATATATATATATATATATATATATGTTTTTGTGTGTAGCTATGTATGTATGTATGTATACATATGTGTATTGGTTTGTTCCATAATAGTTCTAATAATATACATTTGTGGAGTTGTCCTACACATACACCTATGTGAATGTTTATCTTGTGTTCATGTCCACATATTATATCGTGTGTTAATTCACCCTTAACATATGTTGAATTGTTTAATTATTACATGGCACATATGTTTGGAAATTAATGTAAGGTAGGGGTGCGCAGAAAACCGAATTAACCGAACCGAAACCGAAAAAACCAAACCGAAAAACTGAACCGAAATGATAACCGACCGTTCGGTTTTTATTTTTTTAAAAACCAAAAAAATCGGGTCGGTTACGGTTACATGTTTTGAAAAAACCGAAAAAAACCGACCCGACCCGAACCAATGTGTTTTCTTTTTTCTTTATATATATATATGTGTGTGTGTGTGTGTGTGTGTGTGTTTAGACAAATAGATAGGTTAGAATGTATGTTTAGACTACCGATCGATTCTCACTGATTCTTTTTTAATTTCTTTTTACATGGTCTTCCTATTTTTATTTGTTAAACAATTCTTTCTAAGTTTATTACTTTACCTTTTATTTGTAACAGAAAATCTTATTATTGACTCTAATATCTAATATAAGTTCCTTTATCATTGTTATTATGAACGATATTATAAATGACTTTTATATATATATATATATATATATTATTTAGCTAAAACTTATATTTTATTTACCAAACAGTATATCAGTTTAAAAAAAATGTTTATTGTTACCTGTCCCAAATTCGGTTAAACGAGGTGGAAGTTATAAGAGTGTCTGTATATATTTTTTAACTTTTATTAAGAAATTGTGATAGAGATGTGATTCTTCCTAAAAAAACCGACTATTTAACCGAAACTGAACCGAAACCAAATAACCGAAGAACCCGAAACCGAAATAACCGAAACCGATCGGTTTTGAAAACGTAATAACCGAACACGTCGGTTTCGGTTTCGGTTATTGTCAAAAACCGACCCGAACCGACCCGTGCACACCCCTAATGTATGGTGAGATTCCAAGATTTCATGTGTTGAGTATTCACAAGATGTTTCGTGAACGTTTGGGTCTGCATGGGTAAAAAAATCATTGAGATGGACTCCTGAACTATCGTAGGTCCTCCTAGACTCGGAATGGCACATGTATTGTAATAAAATGTGAAATGCATAACTGGAAATGGACAAAATGGTGAGAGTGTGTACGGATCTTGACCTGGAAATCTAGCGGGTGTCATAGTGCAGAAAGGTATTAGGGTGGAAATTATATAACGAAATCGTTTAAAATGATCTAATAATCGATCTTAAAAGATCCAGTCGTTTCAATGCTTCAACCGATTTAAAAACCCATTAAATCGCACGTAATGGTCGAAATAATGACATGAATTCAAAGTAATGGGATGGAGAAAACGTTTAGCGTCATTAAAATGATGAAATACACATTAAATCCAATGTTTAATGTTGCCGGAATCTTGTCGCCGGCGGTGTCTGGCCGGAAAAACGTGATTGGCACCCACAAGGTGGGAAACTAGTTTTGAAAGTTTGGTTTTTGGCAATATAGGTCCCTATAGTTTTAAGCTTGATTATATTGTAATAAAACTTATATATTTTCTCTAATATTCCAAACTAAACTTATAGAACTTTAAACTTTATAAACTTTTTAACTTTTATTAGTCTAAATGTAAAACAAAAATAGAATTTATGTAAACTTTCATAACTAATAATAAAATTTTAGTCTTTAACCCATTCAAGATTCAAAACCTTTATAAATAATTATATGTATTCAAATGGAATGTATTTATTTATCAAAAGTAATGTAGGAAGATAATACAAAGTTTTATTATAACTAAAAAAAACTATTTTTTTTAAGTACAAAGATTGAATTTGTAAATACTATAAATTATAGAAAAGTGCAAATGTCACACTGATGTGTGTAAATGTATATATATATAAATAACACAAGTTCTAATTAAACGACTCACCTAAAAACTACACACGCACGACAAGTGTACCGGTCGCAAAACAGTAAACAGATAAGACCGAGTATCGAACCCAAGACGCGAATGCAACTCTAGATCACAACCTCTACCGAATACTAGCCTAAATAAATATATACTTAAATGGGGGGGGGGGGGGTATTTTAAACTACTAATTATAAACTTAGAAGGAACTAAATATAAATAAAATAACCTCAACTGCTTATACAAACCTAGGAGCTTGGAGAAATCAGATAGGAAAAAGGCTGGTTACTTAGGTAAAATCCTAGACACTAGTAATAAATCCTGAATCTGGTAATTAACTTGAGACCCTATTCTTATCTAATAAACCTCCTGTCAAAGATAGCTCACTAGACTCAAGGCGAGACAAGTGTAGAAATGCTAAGATGGATCTGGATTGCCCTAGCGTACCAAAATCCCACAGAAATCAGATTACAATCTCTCCTGGACCGAAACCTTCTAACTATGAAGCAGATTTAAACTCTACTGAAAAAAACCTAGGAAAACTCTAAACATGGACAAGTAGCGACTCCCGCCCTAGCGCTTGTCAACTCCCGAACAGTGCCTAGTTAGTTACCTAGCAATCTCGAGTTAGATTTCTCACCCTCAAGAATGGACTGCACGTCTTAGCTAATTTATTATATTAGTTTGTTATACTTGTGTCGTACTCCAACTCCAAATACTAGCACGCTAACCTAAGTTGACGAACTAGATTGATTTCAAGGCCTAGGGGGTATCTCTACATGCCTAGCTCCACAAAACCAATAAACAAACTTCAAATAAAATCAACACCAACACACATATATCGAATCCAACAATAAAAGTTAAAATCATGTAATTCTACACATCAAATTAAAAACCAAAAATCATTAAATACTGCATAAAACGTGTCTAGTTCATAAACCTAAGCAACCATAAAGTCTAGTTCATAGTTATAATCAGAAACATAGATTTAAAGTTTATAAAAAAAACAATTCATCATGTCTCTAAATAAATAAAAACAATAAAACAAACCCTCAGGTCTTCGAATAATATATCTTTAACGCGTCCGGTACCTTCTTCACTTCAAAGTCACCTTCAAAAAATCCTTTTGTTTCGTTCACGGCTTCTTAGGCTCGAACAGAAGCTTCGTCAGAAGCTTTGTCACTTGAATGTCGAATGAATGATAATATATCTCCTCCAGTCTAATCATGTTGCCGTCAAAAACAAACTTTATATATATCCATAATCATTGTGACCGACTTCTTCTTTTGAATATTGGGTTTGTATAGTTTGTCTTGGGCTACGGCCCAAGCAATCGTTTTCTTTTCTTTTTACTTTATTATTATTATTATTATTATTATTATTATTATTATTATTATTATTATTATTATTATTATTATTATTATTATTATTATTATTATTATTACGCCATGCTTGCTTGACTCGGGTGTTCTTGACTTGACAAAAGTTACTCGTTTACGCTCCAACGTCCAGAACACATGCTCTCAAGTATTCGTGTCTCAATTAAAATTCATTTGTTTTGAGCTCATTTTCCACGAACACCTATAAAATAAATAAATAAGTACTAAAAACTAATAAAAACTATACAATGATAAATATAGACAAACAAACGAATACACGCCTAAAACTACTAAAAACTATACACAAAGGACTCAAATATAACTCAAAATACATAGAAGAATAGATGTGTTTTACCACACATCACACACACACCCCTATAACAAATATGAGAATAACAAAAAAAAGACTCATATAAGTTATTACTCAAACCCTAGGCAAGATCAGTAATCAAGAAGAAGAGCCTGTAAAACTGATTTAATAACCAGTGACAAGATTGATAAGAAAGAACCTTGATGACGATAACAAAACAGCTTATAAAAGAGATCTTAAGTCGCTCTGTTAAACAAGAACATGAACAATCTGTGGAATAAAGTGAACTCCCCTCTAAAAGATCCTTAATCGCCTTTTTATCCCAAAGAGACCTCTAGAAATAATATCTCAGACCATATCTTCTTGTGTGAGAGAGATAGTCACCTTTTATTATTACTGTGTAAGAGAGTGATGATCAGATATGTGCAAGATATAATATCAAATATAAAGCATTAGCCCCACCATAATTATGATGGGCTGGCTCTTAGTCTCTCTCTTGGACTCTCGATTCAACTAGTAGGATCCCAAATCAGCTCTCTCTTGGACTGCTATAGGCGTGGCCCAGCTGTGTAGTTCAACATCCTTGAATTGGCCCAAACTTGATTAATAGAATAGCACCTGTAGACCGGAATCCAGCTTATCACACGTTGAATGTTGCACTTGACCTCTTGACGACTATGATTGACTACTTGACCTGCAAAAACACTTATGCAAAATATTCAAGCCTTCATAACATTATGGATATTAAATTGATGTTGTATATATTTCAACAGTTGTATTATTATTATGGAATTATATGGTTAATTAGTTGACCCGGTATTACTGCCTAGTATAACCTAGTACCAACGTTTGAACAATTTATGAACCCT
Organism: Ambrosia x helenae; assembly: GCA_030844895.1. Classification (NCBI taxonomy): domain Eukaryota; kingdom Viridiplantae; phylum Streptophyta; class Magnoliopsida; order Asterales; family Asteraceae; genus Ambrosia; species Ambrosia x helenae. The sequence continues at coordinate 57,951,860 of CM061227.1, forward strand.
ACTAGGTACATCTTAAAAACCGGTATATAAAACATTGCTGGAACACGTCACATAGCGTTTCATTTGCAAAAAATGTAAATTGATAATTGAATTTATCAAAAAAACTAATCAAAATAACTTGCTTGAGTTGTTTTTGTGGTTCCTTAGACTATGTGTTGTGGCTCACCTCTAGCCACAACTTTATCCTCTTATATTGCGTCATTTCAGCGCCTACTTGGCAGCTTGATAAAGCTGCTAGTCGCTCATCTGATCCTGTTGCGGCTAGAGGTGAGCAGTGGCTTTATCCGGTTTTTATTTTATTTTATTTTTATTTTTCAGGCTTTTAAATTTGTATAATTTATAATATTAATACAAAAATAAACTTAACTAAAAATGTTAGATTAATGTTTACAAGAATACAAACTATAAAAAAAAACTAAAACTAATCTAATACAAGATCATCGGGACGTCTAGCCATAAATGTTCGACTAATTCATGGCGAAGGTTTACGTGTATCTCACGGTTCTTAATATTGTTTATGTTGTCGAGTTTTTGAATATCAACGATTGTCGTTTGGGCACATAGGTGATGTGTTGCAAAACACATCTCTTTTCCTATGTATTTTGTATATTATTTGGTCATGTATTTATTCGTTTTATGTCGTTTTTATTATGTATTTATTTATCCTATTATTTTATAGGTGTTTGGAGAGAATGGGCTCAAAACGAAAGAATTTTAATCAAGACACCAACACTTGAGAGCCTGTGTTCATGGACGTTGGAGCGTAGACGAGAAAATTTGGTCAAGTCAAGAACACCCGAAGCGACATTGGAGTATTCTACTACTACTACTACTACTAATAATAATAAATAATAATAATAATAATAATAATAATAATAATAATAATAATAATAAAATTAACAACACGATTGGAAGAAAAAAAAAATGAAAATCCGTGCATTAATTGCACTTGACAAACAAAGAACAAATGAAAATGGGCTAAGCCCAATTTTGGAGCAGAGGCCATTAGAGTTCGAAGGTTTTGAGGGTTTTTGACGGCATTATAATTATAAAGGAGAGTCATATTACTACACAGAGAGATCACAGCCGCTTCAAGAGAATATTATCAAGGAAGAACAGCTCAAGGAAAAAGAAAGAAGTGACAGGGAAGAAGGCACGGGATCAAGCTTTACAAGTACTTTGGTTAATATTTTATTACTCCGTGTTCTAAAATATTATTTCCATGACTTTTATTTTTCTTGAACCTATGTTTTTATTGTTTTCTCGAATTATGTTTGGCTAAAACATTAGTGGCCACCTAGGTTTGACATGACGGCTTTTTGATTTTGATTTATGTTTTGGTTTTGGATTTTATAGTTGGATTAATGTTTTAGTAAAAAACTTGTTTATGATTCTATGATGTGTGTGCGTACTTTTTACTAATTTATGATCTTTTAATGTTCCACGAGTGTCTTAGTGAATGTCTTTCATGTTTGGACACTTGTTAGAATTACTTGCTTTGTGCTTGTAGTTTATTTTATGGTTTTAGGCCTAAATTCCATAGGAACATTGATTGTGAGTTTAGAGGTAATTAGTATTCTTCCTACTCTTGAGACCGAGAGGTGATAGGTAGTCAGGTTTGTCTTTGGTGCTAGAGGTTTAGGCTAGAAACGCTGAGAGATCAGGTTTTCCTAGGTTCTCTAGTATTATTTGTTTATCTGTGTCATAGATTGACTTTACAGGTTACTCCTTGCACTTTAGGGTGTATTGTGATTGGAGAGTGAGAAATCTAAACCAGTCTAGCGAGTACTTTAGCATAGTTAGTGAGACCGAGAGGTGATCTAACCAATCAGTGAGACTAGTAGCCTTTAGGATTCCTTTTTGGTTAGTCTTGGTAAATGATCCGGGAGCCACTAGGATACTAGGGGTGAATATTATAAGATCCTGATTGCCAACATAGTTTCCAAAGTCGGGGCAGTTCCAATTTCATTAGTAGGATTCGATACCTAGGTGGTTGCCTTTCCCATATCTGATTTTCCTCCTTAGTGATCCTCTGCTATCTTTTAATTTAAGCATTTTAATTTATTTACTTTAGTAATTAATTAATATAAAAATCACAAAAATCCAATTTGCTAGGCTAGGAGTCGATAGAGGTCTAGTACCGAGAGTCGCCACATTGTGTCCACGGATCGATATTCCGGACTTACTTGCTCTGCTACACTGCGACCGGTGCACTTGCCGTTAGTGTGTGGTTTAGCGGGTTTATCCATTTTTAAAACTTGACCCGAATTTATTTAATACACATTTTCACACATCAATAGGATATCACCTTGGTAATTTTGACATATAAGCATGCCTTGGTCCTCCAATACCATGTTATGCAGAATAATACAAGTATAGACAACGTCCATTATCCTCTCTCGTGTCCAAAGCCTTATTGGGTTGGCAATCAACGAAAAACGTTTTTTTAAGAACGTCGAACGCTCTTTCAATACCTTTTATTGCCGAATCTTGTTTCTTTGTAAAGTACTTGCTTTTGTCTTCAACGAGTAAGCTTGGACAAGTGTCGCCCATTCCTTGTAAATACCATCGACCAAGTAGTAGCCGTACTTGAAATTTACGGTATTAGCATAAAACGTTAGGGCGGCTCAACCCCGTCGATGAGGTCATCGAATATAGGTGAATGGTCGATAACATTTAGGTCGTTATTTGACCCAGCAACTCCAAAAAAATCATGCCAAAACCAAAGATCATGAGAAGCTAAAGCTTCAAGTATAATACTCGGCCCAGCGTGATCACCTCGATGAAACTGACCTCGCCAAGAAGTTGGACACATAGCCTAACCAACATGCGGAAAATCGAGGCTACAAGCATTTCGGGAAACCCAAGTTTTTCACCATGAACCTCGTATATGCGTTGGATATCATACATTGTTGGCAGGGCCGGCTCAAGGGGGAGTGAAATAAAGCAATGGCTTTAGGCCCCCACTTCCTTAAGGCCTCAAATTCTAAAAATGAATATATAATATGTAGATGATTTTAGCTTTAATATTGTTGAAATTGAAATTTATGATCTATAATTGTTGTGCATACATAAAGATATTATATGAACAAGGATGTAAAACATTTTTTTTACGAAAAGGGCCTCATGTTTGTTATCCGCTTTGGGTCTCAGATTTTTTGAGTCGGCCCTGATTGTTGGTTTACGCAAATATCTTCGTGAGTAAATAGATATGATCCCTACGCAAAGATATGTATTTAAACGATATTTGAGAATAAAAGTTTAAACAATATGTGGAAGGTAACTAAAATATATATAGATATATACCTTGACAAAAAAATGAAGCGATTCGCACGAAACTTTTTCAGACACGGCAATATACTCATCCAATGCTTCCGATGAAAGCCTATATGCTAGTTGCCGAAGAGCGGCTGTACATTTTTGTACGGAGGTGAACCCTAGTCGGCCCCTTGCATCTTCTCTTTGGGTACTAAACCACTATCTGGATTAGCCCAACCCAGGTCCTAACTTGCGCATCCCAGAGATGCTGCACAATCGTCACCCAACTGCGCATGCAGTAGAATGTCATCCACTCTCCTACAATCATGGAAGGCCCCACGCGCAGGGCGGTAAAGCGGTATTCGTTCCATGCTTTCCTTAATTATCGCCTTTATTAATTACCTTACTAATATAACCTAGGGTAGTAGAGACAACCATAATCGGGCCTTGGCCCATTACGATTAGGGTTTTGGGTAATGGTGTCATATGTCAAACTCTATATAAGGGATGACATCCCTAATAGTGATGACACTTTTTGCTAACTCTAAAAGCTATACAAGATAGTATCCCCATTCACCCTGTTTTTGTTATAAACAACTACATTCGTAGTCGTCTCCCTACCCGATTATTCTCTTACTTTGCAAGAACTCTAGTGCCGTAAAGATATCAGTGAAGGATCATTCCTGTGGATTCATAGTCGTATCATCCTTAATAGGAGGTAAGGTTATTTATTTCTTCACTCATCCATTGCGTCCGACGAAAGCCCATACGCTAGTTGCCAAAGAGCGGCTGTACATTTTTGTACGGAGGTGAACCCTAGTCGGCCCCTTGCAACTTCTCTTTGTTGAAAAAGGGACAACGCTCCGACAAATCATTTGATAGGCGCATGAATAATTGTCTGCTCATTCGAAAGTGTCGCCTAAAATGTTCTTCATTGTACACGGGCTCCGGGCTAAAGTAGTGTCGTATCAAAGTTTCGTTTGCTCCCACTCTATCACGATCAAGCAGTGGTTGTCTCGTTAGCGCGGGTTGCCATTGTCTCCGAGACCGGGCCATCAAGTAATCAATCGTTATCCTTCCCACTTCCATTAACAAATCGTCTTCTTTAGACGAGTCGGACGAAGAAAACTCATTCCATGCCAAAGTCATTTGTTAAGAGTGAAGAGTGAAAAAAATTTAATAGTTTGATCGGAAAATGTTTTCAATGTTTCCAAAAATACCAAGAGCAGCCAACGTTTTAATTTGACTGCCAGTCGCTACTTTTCATCCGCTACCACATGCGAGTATGGTAGCGTCATCTCGTTCGTGGAATCATTCAATTGGTGTGTTGTGGTGTTCGCGAGCCACGTGGATAATGTGGCCACTCGTGGCTCACAACACACTGTCTTAGTAATAAATACTTGTCACTTTTTTTGAACGGCAAACTTCTTTATAGCTAAATATAAAGCGCCAACAAGAAGTTGGAAATACACCAAAAGCCCCGACAAGCGAAGGCAACAAACAACAAAACCTCCAAAAAAAAACTGCAAAAACTAACACCTACACAAGATGCACAACACCAAAGACAGACCACTGCTCCCACGAAACAATAGACGGCTTTCATCGGTTGGTGATCCAGAAGAACGACTCTTCTTTAACCTGATCCACAATGTATCTGACCGAAAGGAATTTGCCCTCGAAGACTTTAGCGTTCCTAGCAAGCCATAAACACCAAGTCATGACAACCGCAACAGTGTGTACCAATTTCCTCCATTTGCTCGAACCCGGGGCAGTCACCAAATACTCAATCATACATGATAAGGAGCCCACGTCAGGAGGCCATCTGATCGTGAGCCAAACGACAACGTTCCCCAAACCGCCTTGGCCCAAAGACGTTGAACAAAGCATGATCGACATCTTCCGACTCCAGACCACATCTCACACAAATCAGGTCCGAAAAAGCAACCCCACGAGCGCGAAGTTCCACTTTAGTAGCAATTCTTCTATCGACCGCTCTCCACAAAAAATAATTAGCTTTTAATGGGGCCCAAGCGTTCCAAACAAATTTAGACTGAGGCTGGATCGAATTAGCAGCTTCGGCCAGCTCCTTTCTAACATCCTTCACTGAAAAACAAAGGCCCAAAGGATTGGCCCACGACCAAACATCCTCGGTGTCGTGTAGAGGAATCCCGATCAGTACATCAGACAACTCTGAAAACTGGTCCAAGTCAGTCGGCCCAGAAGGCTGTCAGGTCCAGGCCCAATTACCGACCCAATTTTGACCATTTAGAATACTTGTCACTTATTTGTGATTTTATTGAAAGGCTTGAAACTCCTAACATTGATAGTACTTTGCCACAGTTAAAAAAAAACAAATAGTACTTTGTCTAATGACCGATTAAACAAGACGTTAAATAAGCGTTATCTTTTGTCATGTGTAACACGTATGATGAGTGTCAATTTATCATCTCAATAATCTTCTTTTGGTTGATCACAAAACTAAAATTACATTTTTTTCTTTTTAATACTGTTTATTCCAGGCTGCTTGATTTTGTGACGTAGAAAAGTTGCTATATAAGTAAACATTGTAGCATGCTTGTACCATGTTTATCTAAACAAAATTTTTGCCACAATGAGGTAGTGGTGTAGAGGTTGGGGAAAGATTTGTGTTCTATATGACCCAGATTCAATTCTCACTCTCCCCATTATTCTCTGTGGCATCCAGTCTTATGTGGCGCAACGTGCAGAGCTCCTAGGGGCTTCAATCCATACAACTCAGCCTTATTATGTCTGTATAATCATATTATGCACTAGCTAGTAGTATTTATTGTATGATAACGTTATGAAAACTTAAGTTGATTATACATCTTATTATTTATGCATAATATATAAGAACGAATTTATGTCCAACAAATCTAAAATTATCATTTCTTTAATCATCCTGTCTTCACAATGACATCATTATACCTTCTTCACCTTTCCATCAACATCAATGGGGGTAATAGCATAGTATTCATATAGCGTGTGGTGCTTAAGATGCTGATCGAATTGTTACATAGGTGGCAAATACTTCAATAATTTTTATATTAGTCAATATCTACCCCATACAACATTGTCAACCGATATATTTCATATTCATATATGATATAATAGCATCATCATTTAAATTTATAAATTGTATGTACAAACTATTAACGTCGACGTTTTGTAGGTGACACGTACACGTGTAACTCATTTGATCAGGGTGTTTCGTTTTATTAGACCATGGGTAATGGTTAATGTCCTTTATAAATTGTATGTACAAACTATTAACGTCGACGTTTTGTAGGTGACACGTACACGTGTAACTCATTTGATCAGGGTGTTTCGTTTTATTAGACCATGGGTAATGGTTAATGTCCTCTATATAAGGGGCATTTTTCGCCACATCATCATCATAATGCCCCTTCAAAGAATGTGTAATGATTAACCTCTTTTTAATGCCCTTTTAATAATTACTTTCCTTATTTTTATTCTCTTTGGGCATTATACTAGAAATGTCCCTCCTTCTTCATGCCCTATAATGCCCAAGGAAGACAGTGTTAAAGGCATTATCAAACTCATTCATGCCCACATAATGTCCATTACACTTGATCTTATATGTTTACAAATTACAAATCAGTCTCTTTAAAACAAAACATAATTCAATAAACCGTATTTTATGAATTTGGATATGTTGTTTTATTTCGATTGTATTGAATAAATTTATCATACAATCATCTATGTTGCCTTCTTTAAGCTTCTAATAAAGTTGATTGAGTATTTGGCACACAGAAGCACAAAAGTTAATGAAGAATAATTCTCAAGGAATCTTGATCAAAGTTATATGATCAAAACATCATAGCACACCTCTCTCATTTTTCTTTTTCTTTTTCTTTTTCTGTGAGTGTATCCTTAGAATTATATGGGGTGGATTTGAGGGGTTGTGAATGAAGAAAAATTGGGATTCTACGTTGATCGGTCTAATGGGGGTTAATAATGGTTGTGAGTAAATGATAGAAAAACTGTAATGGTTTTTAATGTAATATGTGGTTGTAATTGGGCGTGAGTAAATAGAGGATGAGGAAGCTGATATGAATGCTCTTACAAGATGTGTGCATTCTGGTTTTTTACTAAACTTGACAACCCCAAATTTTCGAAATTACAAATTGCCTGCAAACTAATGCTATAACTAAAAGTGTAATTTATGCCGATCAAAGATTTACACGTTTTAAGCTATAAAAGGAACGTGCTGAAAAATTGATAAAAGTGAGAAAAAAACCTTGATTGACAAAATTAGAGCCTTGGATCACGGAATTCGGGTTTAACGGTTGTCTCAAACTACCAGAGGTTGCCTGCCAGCCTAGACCTTTTCATCCACTATTCTTGAGCCCCGTAACGCTAATACTAATCCAAGTTATGCCTGTTTAAAGTTTAAACCATTTCGGTGATTTTTCCCCTTGTCAAGCTGGTTCGCTCCACATCAGCATCTCATTCATTCATGATCAAAGAACTTGTAATAATCACAATGTTTGCGTTTAAATTGTTTTTTGTTTCTAATCAAATCTTATAATTATACATAATAACAAAATAAATGTCAATTTTTGAACTTCCTTGTCGTCGTCAAGCATCTACCTATCTATTTCTCTTTGTTTGTTGCCCAAAATATGCCACGTATTTGTTTTTATATTCGGATAGACGACTGGAGTAATCTTTAAATATGAGTTTCAAATGTTCACATTTGTTCAATAGTATGCAAATTATTTCATAAATAGTCTTTTTCACTAGACACCAAAATATAACAATTTTAAGTGTATTTATACTGTAGAATTATATACACGTATTCCTATTGAGTGTAACAATCCAATTATGACATGTTATGGGTCTTTTTCGACTAGAATAAACAACGATATTTTTTTATTTTTTTTTACTGAGACGTGGTGTATTATACAGTACAATTTAAATAAAATATAAAATACATACAACATATATTGTAAAGAAGATCCAAATTAATGTTTTTAATGGGTATTGACTTTTGCTATAACAAATGAACAAACTAAACTATTAGCGTTCTATGAGTTAACATATTTGACATGGGACACCTATCAACAGATATTGCGCCTTTCAAATATGACTAGGTTTGTCTTCCCGGGTTCAACAATCGCAACGGTAGTTGTATTGTTGAAGATGGCTCATTCATCCAATATAGCACCGGGCTTGTTGCTATTTTGCTTTCGTTGAGAAATAAGTAGAGGTAAATGTTAGGGCTGTAAACAAACCAAACGTTTGGCGAATAGTTTGTGAATTGTTTGGCAGGAAGTTCGTTTGTGTTCGTTCGTTTAATAAAGGAACAAACAAAAACAAGAAATTACGTTCGTTAAGTTAAACAAACGAACATGAATAGAGGTCGCGTTCGTTCGTTTATGTTCGTGAACGTTTGGTAATGTGTTCGTTTATGTTTGTTTGTGTTCGATAGTTCATTAGGGTTTTTAATTTTTTATATTTAATAGAAGTACTTCAAATTTCCCGGTGGTAGATTATTTAATATATATATATATATATGTATATATACTAGTGTATCACATGTTAATATTACTTTAACTATTTTAATTAAGTGTTTTTTTTTTTTTTTTTTTTTGTGTGGATTAAACGAGGATTTCAAGTTTAATATGATACATCTATGTTTTTATAAGACATTATGTGATCAAGATTATGTCACGTATATTTGGGTAATTGAATTAGTATATTTTGGGTGGACAATGTTAGCAATGAAAAATGTTAATTTTCATAATTTAATGTGTTAGTTTGTGCTCTTTTTTGTTCAGTAATGCCTATTTGTGTTCGTTTACGTTCATTTGTGTTCGTTTTTGTCCGACATCTAAATTTAGCAAATAAATACAAATGAACACGAATAGAAATCTCATTCGGTAAATGTTCATGAACACGTTATTTCCTTAACAAACGAACACGAACAAAAAATCTCGTTCGGTAAGTGTTCGTGAACAGTTTGTGAACACGTTAATTCCTTAACAAACAAACACGAACAAGGCCTTGTTCGTGTTCGTTTGATTCGTTTACAGCCCTAGTAAATGTTATAGAATATTACTCTCTATATTTTGCGACTCTTATAAGTTGCTCGCACATTGCGTGTGGCGATTCTATTGGTATGTTTGGTTCGCATGAATTGAATGGAATTCAATGGAATTGGAATTTGAATTCCAACTCTTGAGGTGTTTGGTTCATTGAATTTGTTGGAATTGGAATTTCAATTCCAATCTTGTGTGTTTGGTTGATAAAGGAATTGGAATTTGGTATGAATTCATTCAAATTCCGTTAACTAAAGGAATTCAAAATCCTTCCAATATTAGAAGGAATTCAAGTCAATTTATTGAAATCTTCGACCAGTTGACGTCATTTTGACCCAAACCGATTCGAACCGTACCATTTCAACGCGAACCGTTTAGATCCGTACCACTTTTAACCCAAACCCTTTCGGACTAAACCGTTTCAGTTTTGACCCGTACCAGTTTCGGCCCGTAACGTTTCGGACCAAACCATTTCGGACCGTACTAGTTTCGACCGGTACCATTTCGACGGTACCGTTTGTGTCGAACCATTTCGGACCGTACCAGTTTCGATCGGTACCGTTTTGACCCGAACCGTTTTATACCGTACCCGTTTCGACCGGTACCGTTTCGCACCGTACCAGTTTCGATCGGTACCGTTTTGGACCTAACCGTTTCGGATTCGGACCGTACCAGTTTCGACCAGTACCGTTTGGACGAACCGTTTCGACCTGAACCGTTTCATACCGTACCAGTTTCGACCGGTACCATTTTGGAACGTACCAGTTTCGACCGGTACCGTTTCAGACTGAACCGTTTCGGACCGTGCCAGTTTCGACCGGTACCGTTTCAACCCGAACCGGTTTCGACCGGTACCGTTTCGCCCTAACCGTTTCGGACCATACCAGTTTTGACCGGTACCGTTTCGCCCCATACCAGTTTCGACGGTACCGTTTTTGACCCAAACCGTTTCAACCGGTTCCGTTTTCAACCCGTACCGTTATCAACCCGTACCGTTTCGACCGGTACCGTTTCGACGGGTCACAACGATGTGGATCGTGATGGCAAGGGTGATAGATTCCAATTTATTAACCAACCAAACACAATAATAAATTATTTGAGATTCCAATTCTAACAATTTCCAATTTCTTTCGAAATGTTTAAATACCAAATCCAATTCTTTTTAATTTCAATTTCTACACAAATTCCAAACCATTCTACGAACCAAACGCACCTATGTTCATCATTCTAAAAATGAACACACACAAAGATCGTGGGTTTGTTAACATTTTTGTAACAAAAAATTTAAATTGCACTAATATGAAGTTAACTAAACAACAAAACTGCCATTTTAATTCATAACACCTAGTTATTACTGCCTGAGTAGTAGGAACAAAGTACAACATAAACCGAGTATCATCACAATTTTTTTAAAGGCAAATTTTATTAAAAAAACGCCACAAACGGTTCTCAAATCAAGGATCGGAGGGCAACAAACGACATTACATCAAATCCATAGGATATTTACACCAATCAATCCAATCTATGCCTTTTAATCTCGATCTATTCCGAATCCAAAAAAACGTGTATTTAACGCTTTCGGCCACTTCAATAACTCCCCGTCGTTTGCCTTTGAAGATTCTATAATTTCATTCATTCCACAATGCCCACATCGTTGTAAAGATAATACCTCTAAGAATGTACTTCGGCTGCTTCGTCTTAGCTTGAATATTCACCATCTTCAAAAGATCCGAAACATCAAAAGCGAAGATAGGAGACAAACGGTACCAGGATTCGACATTAATAACAACAACTTCTTACTGTCGCAAAAGCCATTAAGACTATTTGGTGTGATGCATAATTCCCCCAACTCCCCCAAATGCCACATCCGTGCCACATCATTCCCCCATTTCCTCCCCTAAAGTTTGAAAATGCTATTCCCCTAATTCCCCCACTCCCCCCCTTCATTTTTTTATTATATAAAGTTTAATTAAAAAAAGAAAAAGAAAATAAAAAGAGCCAATCAGGATGCAAGGGGAGAAAGGGAAAAATTCCCCTAACTCACCGAAAATCTTTAGGGGGGGGGGGGGTGTTCCCCTTGGGGGAAATTGACATGTCAGCTCCCCGATTGAACTCCCCCATTCCACACCATTTAGGGGGTTTTGGGATTGATTATTCAAAACAGATTATGCGTTTTGGAAAAGCAGGGGTGGAGTTGCTTATAGATTATTGCGTTTTGGTAGCCTAAAAAACTGATTATCTGCGTTTTCAAAACGCAATCCCAAACACTAAAAACTGATTATCTGCGTTTTCAAAACGCAATAATCTAAAAATCAAATTAAAAACGCAATCCCAAACACCCTCTTACTCTAATAGCACCCAAGCAACGTGTACTTCCAATTCGTTTGTATAAGGGTGCCCTACACCCTTTTGTGTCTCACTTTGTGTTAATGTTGAGAAAAAAATATCCAACTCTTCCTTGTATATTTCACTTTAAATTGATTAAAACTCGAAATTGAGATATTTCAAAAACAATAGTTTCATGAGACAACAAAATATAACAATGCATTTATATTTTCATGCGTAAAACTTCGCCTTCCATCCGAATCAAATCATCACCACCCGTACTTATTATTCATCTTAATACCACTCTCACCACCAATATATCAAACATCTAACTACAATATTTTCTATGACACACGAAAATGTAGCTGCACACGTACTGAATGTTTATTAAAGAATTCAAAAAGGTGGTGCAGAGTAATTCCTCAGCGACGAAGGACCTTAGTTTTATTTTTAATAGAGTAGGTTTTTCTATTCAAAAGGGGGTAGCGGCGCAACTTGTAGCACGTTTACCCGCCTCCCACGTGTAAAAGTTGTCGGTTTTAATTGATCTATTATAATTCTTATTAAACACTTTAAACTGATCAAAACTCGAAATTTAAATATTTCAAAACAATATTTCATGACACAACAAAATCTAACAATTTAAATGCATTTATAAAAATAAATTATAAGTCCCAGTGTACAGAGTACAGACATATATACCTATCTCAATGTTACAATCCGAATACAACCTGTTAATTAAACCTAATATTTTCAAAAACAGTATTTCTCATGACACAGAAATATAACAATTTAAATGTATGTACACGATTGAGTTACATACGCATACAACTATTTGGATGTAATGATCTGAAAACAAATAAACAAAATAAACATATCAACCCAAAGTTTATGTTTCTTCAAGGACATAATGTATAACTCTCAAAATTCAATCTTTTATTGCAATCTTCCAATATATTTACAAAACAAAGTGTGTATCATATTTGATATGTTTGCTACAATATGAACATATTATACAAGTGTGTATTTATAATTCTATATAATTTGTATAGCTCCTTCAAAAATCCGAGCTTCAATGTATTACAAAAAATATTGTATCAAAGATCTAACCTAACATGAATGAACTGCTGCAATTCTTGATGAGTCCCAATTAGCCATCAAACCTGAACTATTAGTCTCATGGAACCTATGCATAATCCGAATCAATGTTCGCGCTTTCTTTGCTCCCTGGGATCCCCCGTTGGTCGATAGCATGTACAAGAAACCGATCAAATTCGTGTTGTTTGCGATAACAGCAATAACCTCATTCCCCAAATTGTTGCACAGAGACAACAGGATCGAGACGCAGTACTCTTTTGCAGCACGCGAAGGCGATGTTTGCAGCGTCTTGATGATTAATGGCAAAGATGAGGATTTCATTATTGTGTCTGACCCATCAAAGCTTTCGGATAATGTGGCGACCACTGCCAACGCGTCTGTAACAATTTCGGGCTTATCGGATGTGGAAATGAGAGTGGAGAGCAATGGGATTATCCCCGATGAGAGCGCGGGTTGGTGGTTCTTCGGGTGTAACAGGATCCCGAACAGAGCGGCTAACGAATTCTTTTTACCACAAGAAGTTCCAGTCTTGATTTGTTCTATTAAAGCCGGGATTGCATCAGGGATTTCGCCTATTAGTTTCTGATTCGTTTGAACAGAGGACAGGTAAAAGATTGTTGCGGCTGCTATCTGTTTAGATTCTTGTTTCAATCCGGTTTTCAAAACATTGATGATCGAATTTAACCCGCCATGATTGATAATAACCCTCTTCCCATTCGTATGCTTCGAAAGCTTAAGTAAACCCGCGATTGCGTTCTCTTGAGCAGTTGGATCTGATGAGGACAGCAGGGCTAATAGAGGAGGGATCGCTCGCGCTTCAATCAAACAAAACCTAGTATAAATATTCGATTTCGCGAGTAATCTAATCTCAAACGCAGCTTTACTCTTCTGTTTATCTGTCCCATTACGCAATCGTCTCACAAGGTATTCGCTAAGGAACTTAATCGCTTCAGCACACGCGGGACTCCCAGGGAGAATCGTCGACGAAATATCGCGACTTTGCGATTGAAACTTCAAAATAGGGACACCATGATCAATACAATACTGATGAATAACCTTCCTAAGGTTCAAATTGGGAACTAGCTCCGTTGTAGCTAGTTTCTCCCCAGTTTTGGGGCAAATTAAGTTGCCTGATTTCAGCCATTTCTGAATTGATAACCGATCATACGTCTGACCGGTAGACACCGTCACCGGATCGATCATCAATTCTAGGGAAATCGGGCAACGGAAATCCTCAGGGTTTAAACAACTGAGGATTTCCAAATTGGGTCGTCCAGTAACAGACGACCCATCATTAACAACATCTAGAGCCGAGTCTTCAAACAAAACTCCTCTACAATACTTCATAAACCCAGCCAAAGTATTCAACAAATGCAACTCCCTTTCATTATTCTGCACCAGCTCTAAAGAAATCTGTTCATCTAAAAACTTAATCTCCTTATGACACTCACTCCAACTATCAATCTTCAAATAATATAACACCCGTTTGATCACAATCGAATCCGGTTCAAACCGGTTCTCAAACTGGTTCAAAATCAACATAATTTTCTTCATGGCATAGTCATCGTCGGATTCAACTTCAACGTTAACTCGACTCGCTTGTTTCGCTACCATATCCACAACTTCTTTAACCTCTCTAGACACTTTAATCTCCTTTAACGGGAGTATATCAAGCGCAGTAGCTACCGACCGAATTATACTCAAAAACTGCGTAGCGACACTGTACGTTTTCATTAACAACCATATCCTAGATCCCGTACGTGTACAATCTTCAAACAGAAACACAATCTTTTGCAACGTGTGATGAAGTTCAGATAGACAGAGTATTGTAGAGTCTGGTAGTCCAGATACATCCTGACTCATCTCTGTAAACAAAATCGACATGATCGAAACCTGTCGAATTGCTTCACGGGCGTTTCGCCTTTGTGTAGGGAAGAATTCGGACTGGTAATTGGTTATGGAAGTGGATAAGGTTATAAGTGATTGTAAAAGAGTTGAAGGATTGACATCTTGTGATGGAATAACCGCCGGAAAGGTGAGGATCCGGCGATTATTATTATTATTATTATTATTGTTGTGGTTATATGTTTTCAGCATTTGAGAGAGTGGTATGAGTTTGTTGTTCTATTGGGTTGTTACTTATTTCTGTTAGTGTTTTATAGAAGGGTGTAGATATTTTTAGTGACACGTGGCATGGATATTATGCGCGTTAGGGATATGAAAATGAAGTAGGGGGTTGAATTGAGACACGTGTTCGGGTCACGCGGGAAAATTGGATTGGATGGTCTCAGTTCAATCGAGAGGGTTTCCGGTTTCTTAATGCACTTAATAATATTATTTATTATTATTATTAAATGGGTTGAATCTTCTATGCTTGTTCCTAACACTTGAATAGTCGGTTGACGAAAGTTTTGCTTGTATCCTACCACTAGTTATCCATATTCCATCATTACATGACTTTATAATAAAGTTTATAAAGTTTAACTAAAACACCATTATGTTATTACATCGTTCTATTAATCTTTTTGTGTCATGAACTAAACTATTGACCTAGTAAACCCACTACGCATAATAATATGGAGTTTATTCCATTTGCCACCACATCCTTATTGTTGTGGAGTCAAAACCCAAAAGGATGGTCTTAATAGACTATGTTTCTCAATAACTAACTTTTTCTTTAGAAGCAACTTATATAACCACCTCATATTGGTTCAATTCCTTTTACATTTTCAGTATTCTATATATCCCCACTTTGGCAACAATCTTTTTTATTTTTTTCTATCACCATGATACCTTCAGTTAGTCATAAACAAAATAATTAGTTTATTGATGACTTTAACCTGTCAAAATTACTTCACTCTATTTCAAAATAGTTAGTTTATTGATACCTTCAGTTACTCATAAAGCAAACCCATACCCGATTACCCGATCCCAAACCCATCCCAAATGTGTCAGGTTTTGAGTTTTCCAATCGACTTCAGATTTGATTGCCATCTCAAATAACATCATTTTTACTGATTTAGCTATTCTTTCTTTTTTACTTAAAAAATGAATTGACATCATTTGTAGGTTTTGATGAATAATAATGTTTTGAGCTTTTGAAAAATGAACTTGTTATATAATTACCATTTAATCATTTTATAACATCATTTTTACTTGTTTAGATATAAAAATATTTAATTAGAAAGTTTGTTATCAACCCCTATGATGTGTTTTTCCTATTGGTGTACCATAATAAACTATGTAAATGATGATATCAACATTTGTAAACTTCTTTCGGTAAGAACCGTGTATTGCCACGATAGTAAAATACTATGCAAATAATATAAACAAATTAGAAGACACGATAGTAAAGTTGTATATATTCATAAGTATTTTCTTTAGTATTATAAAATTACAATCACGATTAATCTCGAAAAAGACTTATTTGTTTTTTCGATACACCGTTGTCTAGCAGACGTCTTGTGTTGGATGTTAGGTCTAAATTAAACATGACTTTACGAGAATATCAATTCATTTTCTTATATAAGAGTTTATCGTATGCACTACGTCCTTCTCAAACATGGTAGGTTGCCTCGATCAATAAACTACACATAATTAATGAGACATACGCCTAGTAAATTTACTCAAGGTATGCCTAACTTGTTTTTTTTTCCACCTTTGACATTATTTATTGGAGTTCGGGGAGAAGGAAGTACATTCGCAAGGAGGGTCCCTTGACCTCAATTGAAGCCGTAGCGAAAGAGACCAAGGAGACAAAGAGGGCGACTTCAGATGCTGAAGAGAGGTAGATCACAAGGTCTGTGGTTAGGTCCTTAAACCGAATGTAGTGGGGAAGCCCATTTCAAGCCCTCTTTCCATATGGAGAGTTATGATTGGTTGAGTCATTTCACGCCTTCTCTCCAGCGTTTTAATTTTCACTCTCAAGCCAAATTTTGACCCATAACACTCACGAAGAAGGCACTGTTTAGGTGTGGATGGGGTGTTTTACGCCCAAATTAGTTACAACTATGGGTAGTCTTAGCCAAAACTTGTCCATCATGACAAGTGGAGGTCATGTGGTTGAGAGGAAAAAAAAGAGAGAAAGGAATAGGTTATAAAGCAAATACTGCGCAGCTTCTCTACCGCGTATGGTGCAAGAGAACATAAGTATCTATTGAATGCGCCTAAAAGTTAGTTGAGTGAGGGAGGGAGGGAGGGGTGTTGTGTGTAGGGTCGAAGATACCGACTTTAGAAGAACATATTAAAGATGAGATGGTGACACGTTGCGTCGTTAATGGGGAATGTGTGGCACAGGCCTCAAGCAATCGTGACTCATTTGATTACATGTAATTAATATTTAATAATTGATTAATTTAATAAGGCAAGTTAAAGTGTTGTTTAAGAATTGTAACCTTGTTTAAACTCATAACTTGACACCTGGAACTTAGATTATATGCGAACTTTGAAACGTTACATCGTATCTATTTTATAATAGAAACTAGCTGATTACCCCGGGAAGGTCCCGGGGTTGAAAAATTTAATATGATTTAATAAAAAATGATAAAAGAAGAAAACTCAAATCACGAAAAGAGTAAATAACTTAAACATAATCAATCTTAGTTAAAAAAACATTTATTTAAAAAGTTAAAAAAATAAAAAACACAAACCATATTAAACATAATACAGTATTAAAAGAATAACATTCAACATATAATCATATTCATGTAATTTAAAATATGTTACAATTTGACTTTGACTTATATAGATGTAGAATTCATAATGGGGGTTGAAAAATATAACCATTCTAATAATACTAATACTAATAGTAATAATTATTACTCTTGTAATTAAAAGAATAAAAAAAATAACCTTGTTATAAGGTGACATCATGTGTTGCAGTGTTGCGTGATTCTTTCTCCTAGCTTTTCTTGATTAAGTATACCTATCCATCTTTAGAAGAGTAAAATTCCAATGATAGCATGACGATTGGGCTGAATTTCAACATCGTAGATAAGAACCTGGTTTAAAAGAAAAAACATGATTAATTAATAACCTGAACACTTTGTGTTTTTTTTTCTGTATGAACATAACCCCACAAAAAATAGTTGTTTTTTTCTCCGTTTTTTATGTAGCACTATGGTACTCGTTGAAAGATAATAAAACGCTCGTTAATTTGGTGTAATTTTTTTATTTAAAAAATCTCGAATATAAAAGATATTAACATTTAAAAATTATGGGAGGAACATAAGAGAGAAAAATTTAAATTTGTTTTTAAATTCTTTTTTCCTAAAATAACTCAATTTAATTTTAGTAATTGAGAATTGAGAGATAGAGAGATAAATTTAGGGTTTTATGTTTATCTTCTTTTTTTTAATTAAAAAAGGAAATAATTCAAAAACACTAAAATCTTTCAATTATGATGCCACGTGACAGTTTTATGGAGAGGTTGAGGGCACCATTGCACGCCACGTCAGCAATGTTCAATTCTTTTATATATATATTAATAGATATTTATATTTTATATCGATTGGTTTGGAATTTTAATTCTAAAATCTGATGCTTATACTTATTTTGAATACTAGATTATATCCGGGAGTGTTCTGGATTGAGAAATCTAATATGTCATATCAATTTTACATATGAAATACAATGATGCGCTTTGCAGTTACATGCAGGAAAACTTCAGATAACACCTAAACTAAAACAATTAACAATGTATCTCCAATGTTAACGCCTAACCATAAACAACGTATACATGGGCGGACCTAAAGCAAGCCCAAGGGGTGCGGGCGCCACCCTGAAAAAAAAAATTAGTGTTATATACGCGCGTTCATCCCGTCCGCACCCCATGAAATTTTTCAGCCGCACCCCTTGGACTTTTGAAACCGACCTCAAGAAAAAAAAATAATTATATGTTAAGAATTAGCCCATTTTATTAGTTAGTAGCCCAATTTCAAGAATGAGCCCAAGCCCAAAGTTTATAATAAGCCGACATGTGTTTTAATATTGATTAAAATGAAAAAACAAACAAAAATAAACCTAAAGCCAGAAGAGCGCTAAACAAAGAAAAACAAAAAAAATGAAAAAAACAAACAAAAAATAAACCTAAAGCCAGAAGAGCGCTAAACAAAGAAAAAGTTGTCTGTCTCCCTCCCTGCTTCTGATCGGCGATCGCTAAACAAAGAAGAGGAACCTGTGACGTTGGCCAGTCACAATTCACAAACAATTGAACAAATACAACAAAACTCCAAAAGCTAATTAGGTAAATGTGATTATGTGAATATTTTTCTTGAACGGCCAACAAATCAATCCCGAGCACTTTCAAAGTGCCCACTGGACAAAGGAGTACCCCGAGAGTACTCCGGATCCACCAGTAATTTCACACCAATTCCCGGGGGAAATCCGGCGCCCGAAGGCCCACTGCGGTAAAACTCGACCCACCAGTAGCATTTTAGTATTATTATTTTTGGTATACGAGTCGACCCGAACCGAACCGACCCGGCCACCTGGTGGATAAACGACCTATATAAGGTCTATGATTCCGCACCCCATAAAAAAAATCCTGGGTCCGCCACTGAATGTATAACTCTAATATTAATACCTAACCTAAACCAATGTACAACTCCAATGTTAACATATGTTGAAAATGGAATTCATATTTACTGACTTGAACATAATTAGTGACTTCCCATACATGATTAATAAATTACCTAAACACTTTGTGTTTTTTTCCAGTATGAACAAAACCCCACAAAAAATAGTCGTTTTTTTCTCCGTTTTTTATAAAGCATTATGGTACTCGTTGGAAAGATAATAAAACACTCGTTAATTTGGTGTAATTTTTTCTTTAAACAATCTCATATATAAAAGATATTAACGTTTAAAAATTATGGGAGAAAAAATGAGATAGAAAAATCCAATTTTGTTTTTAATTTTTTATTTCCTAAAATCAATTAATGCCACACGGGAAGGGGAATGATGCCTTCTTTAAGTGCCATGTAGGATTTATTGTTTTCAATTATTTTAATAGACTAGGTGAAATCCCGTGTGAAAACACGAGAAGGCTAAATCCAACTAAAGCTGCAAATCTATTCATTGATGGTTATGCTTCAGCCTCTCGTAACCACTGATGAATGAAACAGCTGACGATTATCCACTGATGAAGCAAATAACAGATGATGAAACAAACTTCTGAGGACACGGGAAGAATATCTTTTTTTAAGACAATTATACTCCGCCAAAATATAAAAAAATATTAACAGGCAAACTGTTATGGTCTGTTTACTAAACACGAAATTAAGAATTCAATAATCCGTTGCAAGAAAAATTGTGTTCAGTAACGTCTGTTCAAGTGCCGAGGGTCTGTTAAGGAGATCTTTCTAAAACAACTGTTACTACAAACAATTGTTGATTCAAACAAATATTCCTTCAACATTTTCCTTCAAATAGATGTTACTAAACTCTATTTCATAATCATCTAAGTTAAAGAATACTTTTACACAGGGGGTGAGCATTTCGTGGTTCTGACCCACAGGAACCTTGGATCCGACCCGCGAGAACCTTGGACCCGAACCTTTTTAAATATATGGGTCGATTTCCGGTTCTAGATTTATACGAATTATCGGTTCCGGGTCGGGTCGGTTCCAAACCCACGGTTCTAATATAAGAACCACAAGAACTGTTTGCATTTATATTAAAAAATAAAAAAAATATATATTTTAGTCTTTTCACGATTTGTTTTTACGTGTTATTGTAATCGATTTCATGTAATGTTAATACAATATTAAAAATATTATTTATAAGAATAACAATGTATTTTTCTTGAAATATTTTTCGGCTTGATATATATACATAGATGTGATATATTATATAATATATTTTATATCCAAATTTGAAGTAAATATTTATGTATGTCGCTCTAATGTGTGTACATGTGTGTGTGTATATATGATGTATACGTAACAGATTCACATAATGTTTCGAGTGATGAGAATGACAAAACTGTTACGAAAACATAAGTCGAGAAACGAAAAGTGATTTAAAAAAGAAACTCATGGGCTATTGTTAGAACCATATGAAGGAATTCTTTTATGAGCATGGTTATAGAATATGAATATGAATATGTAATCCTCTAAAAGTGACTATTACGTTAAAAGGTTCTAGAGGGTCAGACCCTTTACCCGACCCATCAGAACCTTTAGGACCCTGAACCACATAGCCTTTTAAGGTTCGGTATGTGGTTCCTAATTTTAACAATAAAAGGGTATGCGATTCTGATGGGTTCGGGGCGGGTCGGGTCGGTTCCGGACACTTTGCACAGCCCTACTTTTACATACTTTTGAAGACACTAAATCAATTATTTACATATAAATCACTAGAGTCCTTATAACAATAAGACATATTTTTTGATTCAATAAGAAGATTGTGAAATTAAATTTTGTAACAAAACTTTTAAATGCAGTACGTGAAATCATAATTATTATTTACCCCTCAATACCCTTAGTGTTCAACTGAGCTTTTGGTCAGATTTTTGCTTCAAAATTTTATCATATTTTTTTTAATAGTTGTTTAAGATAAAATAATCATATGTATCAGTAAAGTCTTCATTGATCAAACGTATCTTTAATTTATTCTATAATGTACTAACAAACATGTGTTGAGTTGTCAACAGATTTTGAAAAAAAATTACAATAGCAATTACACTTATTATTGGAATTCCTTAATTTACTGAAAATATTTGAGTTACTACAAACAGTTGTTAATTCAAATAGATGTTCCTCCAACGATTTCCTTCAAACATATGTTGCTTTAAACAGTTGTTGCTAACAATGACATCACATTTACAATTTCAAAATTCTTCATATAAATTTACATCAAAACTGATCAAGCTTTGACAACCTAAAATACGCATATTTAGAACTACAAAATAAAGAGTCAGGGAAGTTAATACAGTTAACATGAGAACTACAATCAAACACCACAATATGCAAACATTATATCAACATCAAAATATTTCCACTGCCTACCAAACGATCAATGTTTACTTATGACCAAAATTCCTTCTGATTCATCAAACTTGAAATTACACCAGTCACCCCTTTTTAAACCTTTAGATTTTATAAAGTTTAGCCATCGACTAACCACAAACCTATGAGGTGAGAATATGAGAGTGTTAGTTATATTATTAAAATTAAATGAAAATTTATTTATTAAAATTTAAGTAATACCTTTTTGAATCTTAAAAAAAAACTAATACTTTTTTGAATTCTTATATTGTTCCACATAAATTTTACACTCATTTACTTCACCACCATTCACTCGAACCAAAATCTTATGTGGCCAACTAATCTTAGCTAACCTAACTATTGTAGAATGGAGCCACTGAAAAGTTGATGTATGTTGAAAACATTATTACTTAATTAAGTTCAGTAAGATAATGAAAAATATAAAAACATAAAGTAATATATAACTTACATAACGTTTAGCAATCACAACATCATACTCATAAACTTCAATAGTAATATTCTCATCCAAACCATCTACCTGTGCAACCATTTAAAGCAAATAAATTAGTACATAACATTAGATATGATGTAATACTAATTGAATATAAATTCTTATATTATATACAAAACATATAAACGGTTTTTTAACATGCATATCAAGCTGAGCATCATCATAAATTTCAATACCTTCAACTAATTGTTCAAGTTGGAGATTTTTCAAAAAAAGAGTACTACAATTGTTTAAAAAAACCTTAATTTTCAAATGTGAACAGGTCTCTCATCTTTAGAAACACAAAATCGAAAACATCCAACTTAAGATCGTTAACTACTTTCAACCATCCATCATACAAATAATACTATTTCTCTAAAGAAATTATCTTTAAACGCCATGAAAGATCACCAAATTTAATAGTTACTAAAGCCTCAGAAACTTTAGCACGAAGATAGACAAAAGAAGAAGCATCAGGTACTCTCTATAAGTAAACCAAATAAAAAACTTCTATTATTTGTTATTTTTAATGGTAAATATGCATAAAACAATAGTAGAAAAAATACGTACTAATAATTCGCTTGAAGGGTCATATAATAACTGCATGAAAGACTTACCACAAATCAAGTTCCGGAAACAGGACATTAACAAAGTATCTTTAGAAACATAATCAAATAATAATATGTCATATACTTCAAGTCCTATATCCTTAACAATAGTTTTCCATCCTTCACAGAACTCAGCATCATTAAAAGCAAGTCTCCTTAAAACAACATTCCATTCCCTTCTATCTTTTGTAGTAATTATTATTACGTGATTATCCATAGCTTTAGAATGATGAAAGCTACCAACAACATTTTCTGATAAGATCTATAAAGAAACAACATTTAAAAAAAATGTAAGAAACAAAAACATTTTATTAAAGGGGTTTAAAATAAAATATAACTTTCAATAACATTATAAACACCAGATTTTCAACTTTTAGATAAAAAAAACACATACAATGAATGAGCCCATTTCAATTGTTTAACCTATTAGAATCAATGTAAAACAAATTACTAAGGCAGCTATATTCTTTCAAAAAAATCATAAAAATATAATCATAATAAACAACACATCTGATTTGCATGTTACTTAAATATTAGAATAACTAAATGAATCACTAAAACTGATAAAAAAAGAACAGTAAATCCTAAAAACTATAGTTAACTAACTTGTAAATATTCACATAATATAACTTGATTCAGAAATGTTTCTTACCTGATTTAATGTTTGTGAACTTAACTTTAGTAATTATAAATAATCGATATGTAGATTATTATTCTGCAAAATACTTTTATTCTTTATATTTATCTTCCCTCCCCCTCCTTTCTTTTGGACCACATCTTTCATTTTGAATAATCTCAATCACTAAAGCAATAAGAGAATCAACATTATATGTTCCCAATTATATTTTTGTTAAGTTTTTCATGATAATTTATAACTAGTTGGAGGCGATGGCACTTCCCTATGCGTTTGAGAAGTAGATACGGCGACGGTTTTAAAATTTGTAAAGTTTTGTTTTGACGACAAATTATCATGGAAATCAAATAAAAAACTAACTTCCTAAAAACCATATATAAGTAAACAACAAACCAACGAAATACAAGAGGATAAACTCGATAGGATGTAAAAAAACAAAAGAGAAAAAGAAAAAAAGAACAATTCATTATAGGGTAAGAATTGTATAGTTACTTCATTAAATTGTATGGGCTAACAATATAAATCATTAAAGTTTAGCGATGTTTATAAAACATAAAAACTACAATTTGGACTACTAGGGCTTACACGTCCCAACGTTTACAATCCAACATGCTCTCCATCACACTAAATCACCTTTTTGTGTTACTAGAAATTTCCTTGTCTACATATATTAAGCCGATGACGAGAGGGGAAAAGGGGAAACTTGGCCACCAACCACCTTCACCAATCATAGCCGTTTGTTGTGATTTTAACAACTAACCTTACTAACTTACACCACCTGTTTTTACTCCTAATGCATCTTAGGAGACTCGAACCCCCGCCTCTTTAGCTTGGGACAACGGCGCTGCCGTTGGGCTATGAAGCCCTTGGCACCGTTTTGTTTCTAAACTTACATATTATGTGTTATTGTCTGGCGTATAAATTTATTGCATTAAATAATTATTTCATTTTTCCAGTGTAATATTTTAGAGGCTTGAATTAATTACTTGCTGTACTCTTCAAAATATTATAATATCTCTAAGATAGTAGATGATATGTGGCGATATATCCTGGCATTGTGTAACACCCCAACTGATGGCGGAAACATCGAGGTGTCACGTAGTGATGATTGTTCAATATCTCATGAACTAGAAATGCAAATTTGAATACATTGAATTGAATAATTTATAATTACAAGATACAAAATTCTAACGTGACAACTAAAACTGAAATCCAATAAATCTCAAATCTAAGTCTAATTTCCAAAAGCTTAGAAATGATCTCATAAGAACCTGAAATATGTACGAAAATAATTTTGATCAATACAAAAATGTATTGGTGAGCATACCCTGTTTGAATACATATAATAGAAAAGTGTTTCGCAATTTATGTGCTATGATATTTGTATTATGTAAAAGGATAAAAATCAAGCCCCACATCATTCAATAATCGTTCACACATCGTTCAATAATCGTTCACACATCGTTCAAGAAAACCATAACAATGACCAAGGAATATAATTCGTAGTACTACTCATTGTTAGGTGCGGCCCAAAGGTTAATAACTTTGACAAATCGTTCATACAATTCACACAAAACATATCAAAGAGCACATTGCTTTGTAAATAATACACAATAGTTTAGTAATAATTGTACATGAGTCACCCCAAAAGAGTAAATAGTAAAAAGGGGAAAGATATACTCACTGTTTCGCTAAGTATAAACTCCATGAAAGTTCGTCGTAAAGGATTTAGAATTCCGAAGAACTCAACCTATATATGATAGAATACTATGAGGAAAATAACTTAAAAGCCTAAGGCAACCAAAATCTAAGGCATTAGGGTTTACTAGACTTGTGTAGGGAAGATGGAGTTTTTAATAGTAACTTGAACAATAGTTTTTGAAATAAATATATCATGACTTAGAATTAAATATGTGACTAATACACTTTTGTCTCCCACACTTAGAAACATTTTCTATTTTATAGAAAAATATCCACGAAATAGATTTTATGATTTATATTCAACTAAACAATTTATTATATCTAATTTAAACATACATAGAATAAATTATACAAGATATGACCCAAAAATGATATTTGTATGAAAAGTAATTATTTTCTGATGTGTACTACTAAAAATAATATTTCCATAATTTCTTTCAATCTATTTGTATTTAAAACATATTTACTGAGTTTAAATAGTCTTTTAATAATTAAAATAGTAAAAATAACAAAAATAATCATTTTCTGAGAAATTACATTTTATTTCAGTTTATTATACATAAAAATAAATCTCCAGAAAATTTGAGGTTAAAATCATTTAAAATGAATTGTTAATCAATTAACTATGCTTAAAACAATTTAATTCAAGAAAAATAGGAAAATAATGTATTTTCCAGAAAATAAAAATAGGATAATTTTCTTTAGAGTGTCAAGATGTTTCCCCTAAATTTTCATAATTTTTGAAGTAAAAATGAATTTTCTAGGAATATTTTAAGATTATGGCTAATATATATAATTAATAAAAAAATAGAAAAGGAAAAAAGACCAAGGAAGGACGGAAAAACCCAAAAAAATCGTGCATCATGGGGGACTCGAACCTGAGTCTTCTCCTTGCCAACCAACACATTCAACCACTAGACTAAGGACTTGACTTGTTATTTTGTTTGAAAATTAAAAGTTTTTACTATACATTAAAGGTATCATCTTCCCCAAATTTCTAACATAAACCCTAACCCTAATCCCTATAGCAATCAACCTTAATTCAACATGATTAAGCATCTGAATCATAGGGCTTTTGTTTAGGGATGAAAGAGGAACAAAATGACATGAAAAATTAGGACTCACAAGGCGTAATTCGGCTGCAAACTAAGCTTTAAGAGCCGAACAAAAAGTTGGAAATTGGAAGCCTTCTGGACGTTTTTACGTGGGACTTTTTGGTGGGTTTTGAAGGGAATGAGCACAGGAATCTAACCCTATGCTTGATTTATATAGTGGTCTTGGAAAATTGGCGTTTTACAAGCTTTAACTATTCCGGCGGTTACTACTTTAAACCCGGTTACAAAATGCTTAAAAACGCGTGTTTTTGACTTAATTATGAAGGGAATTGATGTGTGTAAATGTATATATAAAAATAACACAAGTTTTAATTAAAACGACTCACCTAAAAACTACACACGCACGGCAAGTGTACCGGTCGCAAAGCAGTAAACAGATAAGACCGAGTATCGAACCCAAAGACGCGAATGCAACTCTAGATCACACCCTATACCGAATACTAGCCTAAATAAATATATACTTAAAGTGGGGGTGTTAAACTAATAATTATAAACTTAAAAGAAACTAAATATAAATGAAATAACCTCAACTACTTATAGGAACTAGGGACTTGGAGAAATCGGATAGGAAGAAGGCTGGTTACTTAGGTAAAATCCCTAGACACTAGCAATAAATCCTGAATCTGGTAATTAACTTGAGACCCTATTCTTACCTAATAAACCTCCTGTCAAGGATAGCTCACTAGACTTAAGGCGGGACAAGTGTAGAAATGCTAAGATGGATCTGGATCGCCCTAGCGTACCAAAATCCCACAGAAATCAGATTAAAACCTCTCCTGGATTAAAACCCTCAAACTATGAAGCAGACTTAAACTCTACTGAAGAAAACCTAGGAAAACTCTAAACACGGACAAGTAGCGACTCCCGCCCTAGCGCTTGCCAACTACCGAACAATGCCTAGTTAGTCACCTAGCAATCTCGAGTTAGATTTCTCACCCTCAAGAATGGACTGCACGTCTTAGTTAATTTTATTATATTAGTTTGTTATACTTGTGTCGTACTCCAACTCCAAATACTAGCACGCTAACCTAAGTTGACGAACTAGATTGATTTCAAGACCTAGGGGGTATCTCTACATGCCTAGCTCCACAAAACCAATAAACAAACTTCAAATAAAATTAACACCAACACACATATATCAAATCCAACAATAAAATTAAAGTCATGTAATCCTACACATCAAAATTAAAAACCAAGAATCATTAAAAACTGCAAATTACGTGTCTAGTTCATAAACCTAAGCAACCATGGAATATTTAGTTCATAATCTTTATAAACATCACAAAATAAATAAAAATAGTTTTAACCATGTCTATAAAAATAATAAACGAAAACTAAACCTAACCCAAGGCTCGTTGGCTATTGATCTTTAACGTGCCCGTGGCCTTTTCTCCTTCCGTGCTCGTTCGATCGTCACCGTAGTTGACCGGTTGACTTTTTGTTCTGTGCGAAAGAAATTGTTGAATGAATTGCAATTGAATGAATTCTATAATCTTCTGCTCCAAGCCAAATTGTTGAATGAATGATTTTTAATGATGCGGCCTCTGATCAGTCGAATGAATGTTCCCCCCTCAAATCTCAATGATTGATATCATATATATCCCTCTTGCCGTCAATCTTTATTAACCTAAATTGTATATTTTGTTGGCCTTGGGCCGGTTTTTACTAAAGTCACAATTGACTTTCTTTTTTTTTTATCTATTATTATTATTATTATTATTATTATTATTATTATTATTATTATTATTATTATTATTATTATTATTATTATTATTATTATTATTATTATTATAACTCGGTGCTGTACACTCGGGTGTTCTTGGCTTGACCAAAGTTCATAGTTTACGCTCCAACGTTCACACGAACACCTACCAAAATATAAAATAAATAAATAAGTACTAAAAATTAATAAAAATCTATACAATGACAAAAATAGGCCAACAAACGAATACACGCCTAAAACTACTAAAAACTATATACAAAAGACTCAATTATAACAAAAAATACATAAGAGAATAGATGTGTTTTACGACACATCAAACATCCCCACACTTGACTCTTTTTCGTCCCTGAAAAAGAATTATGCTATGGAATCACAGTTAGGTTTACATCCAGTTTCAAAACATAGGTTACTTAATTAATAATCTACTAACATATTGATTGCGATTGCAGGTATATTGATCCTCTTAAACCCACACCGGCTTCCAAGCCCCTTTTTATTTATGTTAAGTTCATGTTGATTAGTCTATCTAGGGTCTCACTCGAAGGAAGCCACAGTTCCTCCTAATCCCGCCTCAAGCTAATGAAGCTAAAGGAACGACCAATTGACCATTTCCCAACCGTCTTATGTAGAAAACCAAGAGAATTTAAAATCACTTTTTTTTTTGCATACTTAACTCAGAGGGTGTGACCAATCCAAGTCGCTATCCCAGTGGCCAGGCACCTTAAGCTTCAGCATTTTTTTTTTCATCTCAGCATACTTAACTCAGAGGGTGTGACCAATCCAAGTCGCTATCCCAGTGGCCAGGCACCTTAAGCTTCAGCATTTTTGCTTTGATTTCTAATTTTTTTTAGGTGATTAGAAATTCTAACGGTTTTCTACTTATAACGGTGCTTCTTATACTATTTTTGGCGGTTTCGGTCTCCCCGTTTCTCCTAGATGAGAACCCACAAAATAGCCTAACATAATTAATTTATTACTTTTCAAAGGAAACCTTTCTACCGGCCGAGCCTACCCACATATCTCAAATCGGACACATTTTCAATCAATTTTAATCTCTTATTATACATACTATTTGAAAACCGGACACCTAACTTTACCTATCATTTTCCATATTTTATATAATGCAAACTTCAAAATCAGGGACTTTTTTTTTTTTTTCAAAGGATTTTTTTTTGACTTAAAATGACTTTATATACAGACTAAACGACAGTTTCCCATCCCCACACTTAAACTCTACATTGCCCTCAATGTAGGAATAGAGAACGACTCAAAATAAAAAAAATAAATTCCGAATACAAAAATAAAAAAAAACGAGGGCAAATTGGAAATGACTTAGCTGGTTAATTTTTCTTCGTAAGCTCTAAAAACTCTAGTCCAATCCAGCTCGATCGTATAGCATTTTGGTCGCGATCGGCTCTGACACAATAGTAAACTCCGGGCTTTCCTTGATAAATGATAAACAGCTTCGGAATCACCCGAATGGAGATTGAGTACGGGTGGTGCAATCCAAACCTGCGCAAAACGAAACAAACAAAACCCGAGCATAATACCGAACCACACAAAAATAAAAAGACTCAAACTACTAACTTAGACTCATAATATAACAACAAACAAGAAGACGTACCTGCTTGGCAAAATGGCGGTGAATGGTGGTAGAACCAAATGGGTAGAAAAAAAATCTGGTTCTCGCTCAACGTGAAGGACACTGGTGATCACAACACGCGTTGCAAGAGAAAAAAAAATATAACTTTCCGGGGTAATAGCTGGTCGCATAAGGCGAACAGGTCAGCCCAGACTCCTCACATTACGTGAAAAATCTTTTTTCACAGAAAGTTAATTAATTTTTTTTTTTAAAAAAATTCTCTTTTATTACCCAAACCTCTACCAAAACTCCCATTCATAAAATATATATAAAGATAATACATGGGATCCGCTCAGGGTGAAATTTCCTCTACCCAAGCAAACACGCAAACCTGCAAACAGACTCAAAGACACAAAAAAAAAAACAATAAAAAATAAAAACCTATGAACCACTACCGATTGACGGACCACAAATAAAAAAAATTGAAAAGCTAGAAAAAAAAATACATAGGTATAAATATAAATTTACAAACTCTACAGAGCCTCCCCACACTTAAACTTAATCAGGGGGCTTCTCTTTTATCTGGACCCGATCCAATCCGTTTAATTCCACCCGGTCCATATTATTTAGCAAAATTACATTAGTGGAATTGAAAAATATTTTATCAAATTTAGATGGGTCGGGCCACCAATATTTAAATTTACCTGGACCAAACCTGATTCTTGGCATGTAATGAGGGGACTTGTTGTCTCTACAACTCCTAACCCTCACCCTGTGTCGGTCCAGTTGCCTCTTCGCCTTCTCCCGTGGTGGTGGCCATGGTGGTGGCACTAGTAGCAGTGTAATATCCAATGCCTGCACGGGCCGGCTGTGGTGTTCTTCTTCTTCCACCACTGCTTCTTTCTCATCTTCCGTGTTTGGTGACACTTGTTCAAAATCTTTGTCCACTTTTGGAGCTGACAAATCAACTAACTCGTCACCAAACTCTGCTTCCTCATCAACTACTTCTTCAAGCAGGTCAGTGGTGTCTTCCTCTTCCACCACTTCTTCCTCAAATAGCCAGCCTGTGGATTCTGAAAAATCCATATCTTCCTCAGTCTCCCCTATCTTCTCCATCATGGCTTTCCTATGCACGTCCCAAGCTATCCTTTCTATCTCCTCATCATCACTCCAGACATCTGCCTCCCAAGGGTATGCTACTGAACTAGAGATCTGGCAAGGCTGCTCATCCTGCTGAACCAAAGGTGGGACTAAGGCGTCCATTATGGTCTCTGGCTCTAACCCTGAATCCTGCAAAATATCATCCTCACAAGACAAGTGTAAAGAATCATATGGATCAGTTAAATCATGCACAGAATCAGATGAGTAAGGACAAACAGTTTCAGCAACGGGCCTAATGCAATCAGGTAATGTAAATGTTACCATCTCGTCTGGGTCATCATTTGTGAAATAAACCTGCTGAACTGGAGGTGGGACTTCAACGTCCATTATGGTCTTCAGTTCATCCACCTGAGCCTCTAGCCTTTTAAGTGCCGCATCTTGTTCCCTCAAAGAGTCGGTGCGCTTGGATAGCAAAGAATCGATATCCTCGAGCATGAGCTGTTGTTTAGCAAGTAAGGCGGCAAAATCGGGTCTAGTGTGAGACGAGACATCCCGATAATCGGGATGTTGATAAAAATGTTGGCTAGGTGGATACTCTGACGAGCTCCCACCATGCCTTTCCTCATACATCTTAGCTTGTAGACGATCAGGCCGACTTTTTATTCTATCTAGTGACTCAGATGTTGCAGGGTTAAACCACCGGTTAGCCTGCGGGTATGAAGGCTGGTATGACTGATATGGCTGCGGCTGCAAATACGTGTTAGAATAATAATCCGTGGAATACCCCGATGAATATGAATGAGGGCATCTTATGGTAAAATGGGGTCCTCCACAGATCTCACACATGTTAAAAGGAATATATATTACGAATAAAAGCAAATAAAAAATAAAAATAATAATTACAGGAAAAAACAAAAACTATTTACAAATTAAAAGACCAGACAAACTATGATTGATATCATATATATCCCTCTTGCCGTCAATCTTTATTAACCTAAATTGTATATTTTGTTGGCCTTGGGCCGGTTTTTACTAAAGTCACAATTGACTTTCTTTTCTTTTTTTTATCTATTATTATTATTATTATTATTATTATTATTATTATTATTATTATTATTATTATTATAACTCGGTGCTCTACACTCGGGTGTTCTTGGCTTGACCAAAGTTCATAGTTTACGCTCCAACGTTCACACGAACACCTACCAAAATATAAAATAAATAAATAAGTACTAAAAATTAATAAAAATCTATACAATGACAAAAATAGGCCAACAAACGAATACACGCCTAAAACTACTAAAAACTATATACAAAAGACTCAATTATAACAAAAAATACATAAGAGAATAGATGTGTTTTACGACACATCAGGAATTCAAGGGATTTAGATGAAGAAACGTAAACCCCATAAAAATTTCGAGTAGAAACGCCTAATAACCGTCAAACGAACCTCGTCGGAATGCACTCCGGCCGCCGGAATCGCTGCTGGCGATCTGGGGGCCAAAACAGATTTGTTATATTTTTTTAACTTTGCAAAATGGCATCTTTAGTCCCTCTAGTTAGTTTGATTAGTCTAATTATCAATATATTTTTTTATATAATAGCTCTATATTACTCTAAAATTTCGCGAAAAATTACATCGAGATAGCGGGCAGGCGGGCAACAAGCTGCGCCGCCACCCTTTTCTGGACGGCAAACCCTAGCCTACTAAAAGCGAACCCCTACCCCCCGGAGGTGAGACACTGCTATGAATAACCCGTTGGACTCTGGTCAGGAAACGGATGACTTCCAGTGCCAAGGCGCCAAAGGTATCAAATGCCGAGGCGTCTAATTATGATTTCATTTATTTTTTCCTATATAAAACTTAACCAAGTTAAGTTAATTTAACCAAAGAGTTTCTAAACTTTATAAAGATTGAAATTTTTATAAAATTCTTTTACGAATACGTTTTACATACGCATTTGATTAAAACTTATACCTGATTCATAATAAGTATAAATGATAAATTTTTTAGTTCGCTCTAAAATTAAATTTGAAAACGACGAAACTTACAGGGACTATAATGGAAATATTTGAAGGGCTATTATTGTCAATTAGATGAAAGGCGAGGGTGACGGATGTCACAGTCTCCACTACTTTAGAAAATTTCGTCTCGAAATTCCTTTCAAGTGGAGGCTACTATGAAACAAAAGGCGTTGTAAAAGTCAACTAGATTTTTTTTAAAAGAAAATTTCATCATTTATGATTTGACAAGATTTAAAATAGTTGTCTAATACCCAAAGTAAAAGTTTCAAAATCTTTGACAGTTGACCCAAAGTTAGAATGTTGAGAGTTTAAATGAGAAAAGCCTTGGGAATGTGTAACTGGGGAGGGGCAGAGGTACTAATGAAGTAGTCTCCCCTACTTTAGAAAGGTTTCTGACCGAACTTTATTAAGGACATGCAATATAATTTCGACTAACAGAGAGTGTAAGAGTATACAAAGTTTAAGGTTTATGTGTGGTTGGTCAAAAGAAAGACTCTTGGAAGACGAACTGAAGCTCGTGTAAAAACGTTCTTATCGAAAATGCTATCTATTAGTCAACGATCTAATGAAGAGGTAACTATAACGT
Organism: Ambrosia x helenae; assembly: GCA_030844895.1. Classification (NCBI taxonomy): domain Eukaryota; kingdom Viridiplantae; phylum Streptophyta; class Magnoliopsida; order Asterales; family Asteraceae; genus Ambrosia; species Ambrosia x helenae. Next base: position 57,985,179 of record CM061227.1, read on the forward strand.
AATGGGTAGGTTCTTAGTCAAACTCCTAGTCCGTTCCCGTAGTATCGTTTATGCTTATATATAGGGTGTACCACAGCTCACCCACCACATTCCCGATACTTTAGACTCGTACTGATTGTCTACCAACAGCCTAAATAGAATTACACACCACCCTCATGTACCTGTAAGCCCATGATTGCGTTCCAGACCGTAATCATCGGTTTACCTTACACTAGGATGTTATGCTTTTCCATAACCCTAACATGAAATAAATGCGTGCAACCAATATGTAATATCTACTGTAATGAAATAATGTTCAATCATGACATGGTTAGAGGTCCTTCCCTTCCGGGTTTTCCCTTTAACTGTAATGAGAATAACATGCTAGTATAAGACATGGTTAGAGGTTCTTCCCTTTCGGGTTCACCCTTAATCGGTAACTTATGTTCACATCGTTGGCTCTAAACACCCAGATTGATAAACTCCGAGAATTTCACCGTTCTCCTCGGGTTGGAATATTCTAACCCGAGTTGTACGTGGTCACTAGCTTAGATCTCATACGAGTTACCAACTAGTATGTTCATTGGCCATGATGATGAACAAAATAATGTAAGTATATCAGGGTTTAGCTCAAAACAGGAAGAAAAATATACATACCAAATGTGCGTTCATGTAAGTATATAAGTATACCATAAAATTTCGATTGAAAGAATAGTATAATATAAATCGAGTAAATCGTTCAAAGTGAAAGTAAACGAGTTAAATTAATGCTCAAAACCAGTGTTGTAAGAGTAACTACTAATAACTAGAGCGAGAGTAGTTGCGAATAACGCGTGAGAATAACCACCCATAAAAGAATAATACAAGAGTAATAAGATAATGTACGAACGTAACTATAAATAGGATGGTGTAAGAATAAAATAATGAAATTTACTGTGAATGAAAGTGCACGGTACAGGTGTATAGCCTACTGTCATGCGAGTTAAAATTTAGTAATTTTACATATATGCGTTATACTATAAAAGACATTTAGCAACATTCTGATAAGAGGATATGTCCATCGTTTTGTTGGACCAAAAGTTTTACAACTGAAAGAGTGCGAGTGTAAAAAGATAACTTTTTAGTAACCGAAGAATGTTTTAGGTTCAAAATAGGTTCACTTGAAAATATTTCGTAAGTACACATTTTCATGTGTTTACGAGGAGTTGAGTTGAAAATTGTTATAAAACATATTATTAGTTGCAAGTTTCTCTCGAAAACATATGTTGGATACGTCATATGAAAACAAAAGGTTTACATTTGATTTGTAAAATATGCACTACAAGTTTATAAAATGCAAAATGAAACCATTTCATGAAGTATGTGTAAATCTAATGTGTTTTTTTAAAAGACCAAGATTTAAAATGACGTGAATGATAAAAATCAACGTATGTATTACGAATAGATTCCCAATATTTAAGAAAATTCACAATTTATCATTTGAGTCTTCAAATGATAAACAAAACATAAATATCAATATATAAAACATTGGAATTGTTTCCATAGGAAACTTTGACTAACTCAAGTATTTGAAATTTCTTAGTGACTTGTGGGGGCGTACTTTAGCCTATAAGTGAATGCTCATCCAAGAGTTCCCAGATAGGTATACGGGTCCCGCGTCTGATTGGGATTTATACGAAATACTAGGCCTAGACAGAAAACTAAGGATACATGCGCTCACCCTTCCAGATTGCACGTGCCCCATCACTAGTAAATTCCAAAACTTTAGCGAGATTAAAAACGAGATGCAGAAATAGATCATTGAGATGTGGATTTCACTCCTAACTCAAAGATTTATTTCAAAATTGAAAACGATTGTGGAATGAAACGCATCACTAAGTTAAGGATATCACTCCCAGCTTAGTGGTTAAGTTCCTTTTTGAAGGAAATACTCTTTGAGGTGTGGATGTCACTCCTACCTCAAAGATATATTCCTAAGATAAATAACATATAGAGGAGTGAAACTAATCACCAAGGTATGGATGTCACTCCTAACTTGGTGTTGGGTCTGCTGACCTGGAGAAGAACAGATGATTAGAAGGCCAAAACATGCTATCAGTTTGATCCTTGAATAAACAGTCTTTACAACTTGCTTCTCCCAAAAGACTGCTGACCCTAACTACTGTTCTATCCAAACAACTGCTCAACAACTGCTGATATAAAGAACTGCTGAGGAAACAACTGATGAAGAACAACTGCTGACCAAAGGTCTGATGAAGAACAACTGCTGATACAAGTACTGAAGACCAAAGCACTGCTGGAACCAACAGCACTTAGGCACCAGCAGTGGATACAAGACCATCAGAGTTTATCTTCAACAGCTGTTTAATATCAGTGTTTTCAATGTAACAGTAGTTTGTAATAGGCAGATGTTTATGTTTGTTATTCTGTTAGAGGTCACTGTCTTAGGTGACGTCAGCCTAGGTCATCAGTGCTTTGAGTCTGTCTATAAATAGAACAGTGCTTGTACTGTTCTATCGTATCACACACACAAACATTCTCTCAGACAAACACTGTGTGATCAGGCTGAGGGGGAGTAATTGTACGATTGTAATCTTTTGGATTAATGAAAGCTTTCAATCTGAAAACGTTTACTCTCTTGTTTTGATTTACAGTTTATTATTCCGCTGCACCTTCATTCTGTATTCATTTCATATTACCATATTTAGTTAAACAATCAAAACAAACAAACTCAGATCCTAACAATTGGTATCAGAGCTTGGTCAATTAAATTCGATCTAACAAATCAATTTAATAATCAGCTCACAATTATTGATATCGTCTGTCTGTTAGATTGAAAACAGAGTAATAGTTTAATTTCGTTTCAACCGTTTTTAAACAGAATTTGTTTTTTGAAAAATCAGAGAATGGCTTCTATTAATCACGATCCACATAACACTGGCACGAACAACAAGCCACCGATGCTTGTCAGATCTGAATATAATATCTGGCAACGTCGGATGAGCCATGTTCTAGCTCAACAAAACACTGGGTGTTGGAAGTCGGTTATCTTCGGACCACATGTTCCGACTGTGCCGAGTACTGAAGATCCCAAAGTGTTTGAGCCAAAGAAACTTGAAAACTACTCCGACCAGGATTTTCAGAAAATTGAGCTAGATGCTAAGGCCTTCAGTATTGTGGCCATGGCTCTACCAAATGATATATATGCTGGGTTGTTACACTGTAACAGTGCAAAGGAGTTGTGGGATGCACTGAAAGAACAGTTTGGTGGGACTGAGGAGGTTATTGAAAACAACCGTGAAATACTTAACCAACAATATGAAACATTCAGTCATGTCAAAGGAGAGTCATTAACTCAACAGTTTGAGAGATTTAATTGCTTAATTAGTGAACTAAAATTGGTTGGTCTTACTTACCCTCATTCAACCTTGAACCATAGGTTTTTAAGATCATTACCAGACAAATGGGACACTATTGCTATTGTAATGAGAAACTCAATAGGATTTAAAAACCTATCACTGACCCAGCTTCATGGTAAGCTCTTAACCTATGAGAGAGAGCTTAACCAGAAAAAGAAGCTCCAGGACTCTGGAAAAGTGTCTGATGACTATGTGTTTGGGAATACAACACTTTTGGGTCATGATGAGGTGCCTGGAAACACAAAGGATCAGAGTTATGATCATTTTATTGACATAACTTCAGGTTTTAACTCAGGTTTTAACTCTGATTCTTATTCACCAAACTATGCTTTCACAGCAAGTGGTGGTGATATACAGGCATCTGACAATATATCCTTTGAGTATGATGACTTGAAATACTTTGACCCTGATGATTTGGAAGAAATGGACATTATGCACCAATTGGCCCTTCTCAGTGTAAGAACTAATAATTTTTACAAGAAAACTGGAAGAAGGTTTCCAGGGTTGACTGGCAGATCTAAGGTTGGGTTGGATAAATCAAAGATCAAGTGTTATAAATGTCACAGGTTTGGTCATTTTGCTAGGGAATGTAGGGGTCAACATGGTACACCTATGATAACCTATCCAAATCAAAGACCACAGACCAACACTTATCAGAATTCCTATAATGCCCCTGGACCTAATGTGCAAAACACTGCTCATTTTGCACAGTCCTCAAACACTGTTCCTGTCCAGTATGTCCAAACCACCGTTCCTCAGATCCACTATGTGCAAACACCTGTTGCTCAAACACCTGTGCAAACGACTGTTGCTCCACCCTCTGCTCCTGCAAAGACCAGTCAACAGAGCTTATTTACTCAAGGCTTTGTTGATTGGAGCAGTCTACCTGATGAGCTAACAGATGAGAATTTTGCACTAGTTGCCAAAGCTGAAAATGAACCAGAAAATTTTTGTTTCATGGCTATGGTAGATGAGATTGAATCTAAGGAAGTGGTAACTGAATCTGATGTTGTGACTGATGATGTTGTTAGTGAAGCTGTTACAGGTGAAAAACCTGAAGAAGAGGTTGTGAATCTCTCAGATCCCTGGGGTGCATCTGATGATTGTGAGTGCAAGTGTGATTGTGCTTTGATGGCTGCTGCTAAGGTATCTCCTCAAATTCTTAAAGAGTTGTGTTCTGACAAATGTGTAATAGCATTTGCTAACATCAAAGAGGTGAATGAAAACCTTAGAAAGAAAATTTTGGATGATGAAGTTAAATTTGAAAAACTCACAAAAGATTTGAAAACAAGTTTAACTGCAAAAGAGTCTGAAATTAGCAGTTTAAAACATGAAGCAACTATAACCAAAGACCAGCTCCAAACTATGATAACAAAATATCAAAGTTGTAAAAGTGAGCTTGAGTCCACCCAAGTTGAATGTAAAAAATGGGTGGAATCATGTAGAGGATTTGAGATGCTACTCAACAAACAAACCAAAAGTCATGTGAAGTTTGACTTTGGTTTTGCAACCACTGCTCCAGCTTTTGAAAACACTGACACAAAGAGTCAAAAGTCTGTTGAGATAGTACCTACAAACCTGCAGGGTCAAGAGATTAAAATCACTGAACCAAATGGTAAGAAAATTGTTCTTGAAAAACCAGAAGGTTCCTCATCTTTTGCTGAGCTTGAAAAGTATGAATTTAAGCCTACTTGGTCTGATGAGTGTGATACTCTTGAGAATTTTAAACCTGTTGATTTCAAAACTCCTGAGGGAAAGACAGCTCCTCAGGCAAAGGTCATTCCCTTGGCTAAAGTCATTCCCCTGAAAGATCCTCCAGCAGATGCTCAAACATCTGCTGAAAAGAAGACTGAAAAGGGGAAGAAGAAAGAAAAGACTGTCAACTTGTTCTGTGATTTCTGTGAAAAGAAGAATCATGTCACCAAAAACTGTTTTCTTCTAAAAGCATATGATATTAACAAAGGGACAAGTGAATGTGATTCCAAAGCCACATGTTCAATATGTGGGAAAAAGAATCACAAGACCAAAGAGTGCTTGTATCTCAAAAATTTTGATGTTAAAATACAAGAATACAAAGCTAAAACTCTTGCAAACCTTGTGGTCTGTACTCCAAAAGGAAAGCCCAAACAGACTTTCACCCCTGTCCAAACATCTGTTACAAAAAGGCTTGAAACATCTGCTTCTAGAGATGTCCAAGTAACAGATGCTCCACCCACAAGCAAATACCCAAGAGGTTATGGTCAACCTCCATGTCACAGTCTGCCACATGTTTATGAGGAGCCAAAGAGACCCTCTAAACCAAGAGTGAACAGAAATCCATATGGGTATTATCATCTGTCTGGAAGTGATCAAACAACTGCTGCCCCAAGTGTTGACATTCAAGCACTGGCAAATGGTCAGCAGCAGTTGTTGACCTTAATTCAGAAATTGGTCCAAACCACTGATCACCTTCCAAAGCTTGAGTCTGAAAGGTCTGAGGACCCATCCAAAGCCAACTTGGCTTTGGACACTCACCAAAACTAATCATTTACTGATGTGCAGGGAGCTTCTGCTTGTTTAGATAGTCTTTGGTATGTAGATAGTGGAGGTTCCAGGCACATGACAGGATGTAGAGCCCTACTTCTGGACTTCTTGGCTCATGGAGGGGGTGATATATCCTTTGGTAATGATTCTAAAGGTAAGGTGTTGGGTTCAGGGACTGTACAGGCTGGAAAACTCAAGTCTGAAAATGTCAATCTTATTGATAATCTCAAGTTTAATCTTCTGAGTGTTTCCTAAATGAGTGACAAAGGTTATGGCTCATTTTTCACAAAGAAAACTTGTAAGATTATTGGGCCAGAAGTGGTGAAAAAGATTGATACCATTATTGCTGAGAGCAAAGCACAGCTTGTTGCTCATAGAAGTGGCAATGTGTATGTTGTTGATATGTTAAAGGACAATCCTATGGCAAATGTCTGTCTGTTTTCTGCTGCCTCCACTAAGGAGACAGAATTGTGGCATAGGAGATTGGGTCACACCAACCTTAATACTATCAACACACTCTCAAAACAAAGCCTTGTCAGAGGTTTACCATCAAAAGAATTTAAATGTGATGAGCATTGTGTTTCTTGCTTAAAAGGAAAACAACATAAGAGCTCTTACAAATCCATTGATGAGTCCAAAACTAGTCAGTGTTTACAACTGTTGCACATGGACTTGTTTGGCCCTGTTAAAATCATGAGTCTAAGAAGAAAGAGATTTTGTCTTGTCATAGTTGATGATTTTTCTAGGTTTACATGGACTTACTTTTTACATTCTAAGGATGAGACTGCAGGTATATTGAAGGACTTTGTCACCAAAGTTGAAAAGCAATATGACTTGCCAGTAAAAGTCTTCAGGAGTGACAATGGAACAGAGTTTAAAAATAAGGAGTTGGATGACTTCTGTGTGTCAAAAGGGATTGTGAGGCAGTTCAGCATCCCAAGAACACCAGAACAAAATGGGGTAGTTGAGAGGAAAAATAGAACTCTTATAGAAGCTGCAAGAACCATGCTAGCAGATTCTGGTTTGCCACTGTCCTTTTGGGCAAAAGCTGTAAACACTGCTTGCTATGTTCAAAACAGAGTTTTGATCAACCCCAGACATCAAAAAACTGCTTATGAAATTTTGTTCAAAATCAAACCATTAATCTCATTTTTCAAAATCTTTGGCTGCCCATGTTTCATTTTAAATCTCAAAGATTCCATTTCAAAATTTGCAGCCAAAGTAGACTGTGGATATTTTCTGGGATATTCTTCTACTGCTAAGGCCTACAAAGTGTTTAACACAAGGACTAAGACAATAGAAGAAACTTTGAATGTAAAGTTCAATGAACTTTCATCTCTAAAAATCCCTGCAAATCCTGCTGAACTATTTGATTTAGATAAATTCAAATTTGAAGATATCACTGTTAAAGCTAACAATGCAGGTATTCCACAGTCTCCACAACAAGATTACAGAGCAGATATTGTGATCCCCAGTCACTACAAAGTCTATTCTACCTCAGAGGAAGCAGCTGTTCCTAACAATTGTCAAAACTCTGCCACAGCTGTGTCAACCACTGTTGGCCAGTCTTATCCTCAAACCTCTGCCACTAAAACCACTGCCTCACCCCTCATAACCACTGATCTATCATCTGCTGATAAAAGTCAACCATCTGTTGATAAAAGTCAGTCAAGTTTCACACCACTTGGACCCATTCCTCCATTACCATTCCAAACATCTGATGGCACTACAGAAGTACCAACAGATGTTACACCAACAGAGTCATCAAATCTCTGTCCCTCACCTCAAAATGCCATTGTTCCATATCAAGGAGATCTTATTTACTTAAGAGCTCATCCACCAGACCAGATCATTGGCAACATCAGAGAGGGTGTGCTCACAAGAAGCCAATCCTCAAATATCTGTCTTTTTGCAGGCTTCTTATCCCTCACACAACCTGTCAAGTACCAAGAGGCACTGAAAGACAACAGTTGGGTAGAGGCCATGCAGGAAGAACTCCTTCAATTCAAAAGACAACAAGTATGGGAGCTTGTACCACTTCCTAAGGATGTTTGTCCTATAGGAACAAAGTGGGTCTTCAAAAACAAGACTGATGAAAGGGGTATTGTTGTCAAGAATAAAGCCAGGCTTGTGGTTCAAGGCTTCAGACAAGAAGAAGGAATAGATTATGATGAGACCTTTGCTCCTGTAGCTAGACTAGAGGCCATCAGACTCTTTTTAGCCTTTGCTGTCAACCACAACATAAAGGTGTATCAGATGGACATCAAATGTGCTTTCCTTTATGGAAAAATTCAGGAGGAGGTATATGTATGCCAGCCACCTGGTTTTGAAGACACATTCCATCCTGACTATGTCTACAAGCTCAACAAAGCTTTGTATGGACTTAAACAAGCACCAAGGGCCTGGTATGAAACTCTCTCCACATTCCTCTTATCCATTGGCTTTACAAGAGGTAAAATTGACAAAACTTTATTTCTTAAATGGAAAGGGAAACACTTAATGATTGTTCAAATATATGTGGATGACATCAATTTTGGATCCACATGTAACCAAATGTGTGAAGAGTTCAGAAAACTCATGACAGCAGAGTTTGAGATGAGTGCCATGGGTGAGCTTCAGTGTTTCCTTGGTCTTCAAGTGAAACAACTGCAAAATGGCACATTCATTCACCAAAACAAATATGTAAAGAACTTATTAACCAGATTTGAGATGAATGATTGTAAGCCATGTAGCACACCCATGAGTACAGTCAAGCTGCTCACTATTGATGACAAGGATGAACTGGTTGATCAAACACATTATAGATGTATGATTGGGTCTTTATTGTACCTAACTGCATCTAGGCCAGACATTATGTTTGCTACCTGTGTCTGTGCCAGATCCCAGGCTTCACCCAGAAAGTCAAACCTTATTGCTGTGAAAAGGATATTCAGATACCTCAAAGGTGCTCCCACACTTGGTATCTGGTATCCTGCTAATGGAAACATTGAGCTTTCAGGTTATTCAGATAGTGACTTTGCTGGCTGTCACACCACAAGAAAATCCACTTCAGGAGGGTGCCAATTTCTAGGGAATGCCTTAGTTTCATGGCAAAGCAAAAAGCAGGCAGCTGTTTCAACTTCAACAGCTGAAGCTGAATACATTGCTGCTGCAAGCTGTACAGCCCAACTCATGTGGCTTCAAAATCAACTACTGGATTTTGGGATAACTGCACTTAGGACTCCACTCATGTTGGACAGTCAAGCTGCTGAAAATATCATCAAGAATCCAGTCTCTCATTCCACTACCAAACACATTGACATAAGACATCATTTTGTCAGAGACAGTTATGAAAAAGGTTTGATTTCTTTACACCATGTTCCAACAGAGGATCAGTTGGCAGATGTGTTAACAAAAGCTTTAGACACATCCACCTTTACAAATCTGATTTCCAGAATTGGTATGTTAAACATGGATTAATTAAGAAAAGTTTCAATAAATCTTAATAAAATGGTTCAGTAAATCAAATTTTTTTAAAAAAATAATAACTGTTTGGTTGAAAAAATCTGTTTATAACATCTGATCAGATAAAACAACCACTGTTTCATTCATATCCACTGTTGGTTGAAAAGTCTGTTTCAAAACATCTGATCAGATAAAACAACTGTTAGTTGAAAAATCTGTTTCCGAACATCTGTTCAGATAAAACAACTGTCTCCTTATATATATATATATCCTATATTAAAAAAAAAAAAACATCTGTTCGTATCAGCTGTTTGTATCAGTTGTTTGCCAAACACAGCTGTTTTCCACCAGATGTTTCATCCATCAGATGATTGCCACGTCTGCTCATATAAGCAGAGGTTTGGCCACATCAGCGGTTTCATTGAGCCTATAAAACCCTGTTTTACCACAACAGACGTTACACTGTCTCATTGTATTCAAAATACTGATAACCGCCTTCTTCACTCTCAAACCCTTCATCAATCTTCAATCATCTTCACCTTTGAAATCCACTAACATGGATCTTCAAGCCAAAGCTACACACAATTGTCTCCCCTATCTGATCAAAACAGATGACAACACTCCATTTCATTCCACCATCGACATTTTCCTTAACTCCAAATACTTACCCATCCTAACCGCCAACGCCCCCATTTACCTTGATACACTCCAAGAATTTTGGTTGAATGCAGAGTTTCTACTACAAGACAAAAAGCCTACTTCCATTATTTCCAAAATTGGAGAAACCAGTATCGTCATTACCCCTGAAACCATATCCACAACCTTCACACTGAATGACCTGGCAGGTAAGGACTCCTTTACTAAAACAGAGCTTCACACTGAGTTCCAAGAAAGAGGGTATGATGGTCAGATGACTGGATCAACTCTTTTCAAAAAGTTTTTCCCTCCAGTCATGAAATTTTTCTTCCATACTCTTCTTCTTTGTGTCTCTGCTAAGTCCACATCCTTTAATGAAATCCCATTGAGGATGCAATATCTGGGTTATGCCATGTTGTCAAACTCTGACTTCAATCTTTCCCAGGGATTGTTCATGGACTTGGTATCAAATGTGAAAGCTGTCAAGTCTGGGTCAAACAATGCTTTTCTTATTTACCCAAGAATTCTTAGTGTAATCTTACAAAAAGTCTTACCAGAAAAAGTTTTCAAAAAGGGTGAGGCTATGCAAATGAAAAGCTTAACTGATGAAACTTTCACAAGAATGCTGGGTGGAAGCACCCAAGAAAAAGTGTCTAAAGTGTCAAAAGTTTCTAAAACACAAACAAAGAGGACAAAGGCAACAACTGTTGTCAAAACCTCTGTTGTTGAGCCTACTGCTCCTGGTGATCATGGCACTACATCCAGTGCTGTGAAACCCACACCAGCCACTTCCAAAAAGAAACATCCATCCACAAAAACCTCCACTCAACCACAATTGAGGCTTCTGGATGATGAGGTACCAGAAGAAACCTCTGTTGCACAACAAAAGCAACCTGAAACCACTGTTGTTACTTCCTCACAACAGTTGGACATACCTCCACCTGACCAAACTCCTCATGCATCCTCTCAAAAGGATCATGTTGTAAGCCAAGGGGACACACATCATGATACATTTGAGTCACTTGACCATATGTTCACAAGCCCTTCTCCCAGGGCTAACTCTCTTGTTACTCCTCCATCCTCACCATCACATGTCCCACAAACAATGCAACCTCTGTTTGAAGCAATTGATAAATCTCAGGAAGATCCCAGTTCCTCTCTTCCACCTGTCACTGAGAGTATACTCCAACAAGTGACTGGTCCTGAGAATATACAATCTGCTATCCCACAAACAGAAGAGGAGGTTACACCACCTGAGTTCAATAAAACTCCAGGTGAGTTTTCAAGTGGAGCAGCCACTACTGATGTAGAGACCACTGTCTCACATCAGGACAGTGATTACATAGCTAAGACTCCCTTGAAGGCAACAACTGTTGAAGCCACTATAGTGTCTCCAAAAACAGTTGGAAGTCCCCAGTACCAAGACAAAGGGGCATCTGATTCACCTATTAGGCCTGAATCAGGTAGAACTACCACTGGTAGGGACTCAGATGATCCTATTAATTTAGGAGATGGGTCAAAATACCAAGAATTGACGGACAGAGTTTCTGTCATTGAAACCTCTGTTGCTGACATCAAAACTGATGTCAAGCTTCTACTGAGCTCAATTGCAGATCTTTCCAAGAGTCAACCATCCACAGCTGATATAGCCAATGAGTTATGGAAATCAGTTTCCCCCATCATCATAGCTCACAGAAAATTGGCTGATCAGACACATGAAACTTACATGGCTGAGATCAGGAATATGGTAGATGCAAGGTACAAAGATACCCATGCTGATATCAAAGCCATCAAGGATCACCTGCTGAAGACTACTGGCTCTGCCCCTACCACCATCCTCAGGGATGAAAATGATGATGCTTTCACGGCTGATGATGCCAAAAAGGGGGAGAGTGGCAGAGATAGGCTACCAAAACTAGATCCTTTTGGTTGTCCTCCTTCTCAAAAAGGCCAAGCCAAGTCTGCCAAGAAACCAGAGTCTACCAAATCAGCTCCACAACAACAACAAGCAACAACAGCACCACCACAACAACCACCACAACAAACCAGTGAGAAGAATAAAGCAGTAGATGACTCTGCAAACATAGAAGCTGAAAAGGCTGCTCAAGAGAAACAGAAAAGAGCTGACACTTTGGAAGTTAAAGCAGAGTCATTAATTGAACTCAAAAAGAAACAACAAAGGGAAACTGAAGATGTGGGATCCTCTAAAAGGATGAAAAGACCTGCCAAGCATGTTAGAAAACCACCATCTAAGTTGAACACCTCTGTTGATAAAACCACTGCTACTGAAACCACTGCCACCCAAAACACTGAAGCTACTCAAAACACTGCTACCCAAACCACTGCACCCAAACCAACAAACACACCTGAACATACAACCACCAAACATACATCACCAGCCAAATCCCAAACATCTGCTGGACCTACTAAAAGGCCAACAGATGTTAAACCAACCACTGCTACCAAATCACCATCACCGAAAATCATGTACACAAGGAAGAGAAAATCAACCTTTGTTGTACATGATGAAAACATACACACATCACCAACCATCACTTCAACTGCCCAATCCACTCCTCCCATCACAGCTATTCCAATCACATCATTCTCACCACATACATCCAAGTTCAGATCCCATAGACCACCACCAACCATTACACCATTGGTTGTTCAGTATCCCCTTGAACTTGATCTACTCAAGGGGGAATTACAATCCTTCTACAATACTGAACAGCCATCTGAAAGATCCTTCCCATCTCTCCCAAACTTCCCTGTTCCCCTCAATATTGATACTTATCTGAAATACAAGGGTGAGCAGGTGGATGCCATCATCAGGAGAAATGCAAAGGGAAGGATGACAGGACTGCTCAGGGCATCCATTCAGCAGAGCTTAGCAAACTCAGAAGGATTGAAGATTTTGCTAAGACCCTGAGCAATTCCATGTCCTCCATGCCTCTCAGTGTAGATTTGGAAAAGGAGGTAAGGGAATCTCTTCTTGAACAGATAATGGCAACCAAGCCTTACAAAGCAAACACAAAGCAGTTCAATGGTTGGACTACTCATGCTTTGAGAGAAGAACTACTCAGGATTGAAGACATGGCCAAAGACCCCAAAGCTAAAGTCTCCACTCCTAATTTTGGCAAAGGCAGAGACCCAGTCAGAGCCTTGAAATTCAAAAGGATGAGGCAAGAGATTGTAGCTGCCAACTATGGGGAGATGAGGTCTGTTTCCAGATGGTCTGAGTTAAGGCTGGTTGAAACCTACAAAAGTCTGGAAGAAAATAGAAAGAAGGATCCCAGCCTTCCAAGAAAACCAATTTACACTGATGAGCCAATGATGAAGAGACCCCAACAGACTTTTAATCTGGACAGCTTACTTGAAACCTCTGATCTCACAGCTGCTGCAAGTAGACAGTTCAAGAAGCAGAAGGAGATGTCAGAGGAAGATCAAAGAAAGTTTGCTGATACATTCATCAAGGAAGGGCTCTTCAATCAAATACATTATTTCTCTGATCCTACAACAGAGAAACTCAGAGAACTCATTGGAAGACCTCCTTCACCCAACTCATCAAGAATAAAAGTTCATCTCAGCAAATCCACTGACTCAAAAATTCTAAAGTGGAAAGTCAACAAAGACAACCACGAATTGACATTGCTCAGGTCAGATGGAAGGGTTCAGAAGATCAGCATGGATGATGCTTACAGCCTATGTGCAGAAGATCACCAAGCATTGCTAAATCTGGATCTAGAAAGAGATGAAGAAGACTTATTTGCTCTGAACTTTGAACTACAATTCAAAGGTCAAATCAGAGAAAGTCTGATGAGGAATAAAGATCAATAAATAAAGCTGAGTTTTGGCATCATCTGTTCTAGGGGGAGATTGTTGGGTCTGCTGACCTGGAGAAGAACAGATGATTAGAAAGCCAAAACATGCTATCAGTTTGATCCTTGAATAAACAGTCTTTACAACTTGCTTCTCCCAAAAGACTGCTGACCCTAACTACTGTTCTATCCAAACAACTGCTCAACAACTGCTGATATAAAGAACTGCTGAGGAAACAACTGATGAAGAACAACTGCTGACCAAAGGTCTGATGAAGAACAACTGCTGATACAAGTACTGAAGACCAAAGCACTGCTGGAACCAACAGCACTTAGGCACCAGCAGTGGATACAAGACCATCAGAGTTTATCTTCAACAGCTGTTTAATATCAGTGTTTTCAATGTAACAGTAGTTTGTAATAGGCAGATGTTTATGTTTGTTATTCTGTTAGAGGTCACTGTCTTAGGTGACGTCAGCCTAGGTCATCAGTGCTTTGAGTCTGTCTATAAATAGAACAGTGCTTGTACTGTTCTATCGTATCACACACACAAACATTCTCTCAGACAAACACTGTGTGATCAGGCTGAGGGGGAGTAATTGTACGATTGTAATCTTTTGGATTAATGAAAGCTTTCAATCTGAAAACGTTTACTCTCTTGTTTTGATTTACAGTTTATTATTCCGCTGCACCTTCATTCTGTATTCATTTCATATTACCATATTTAGTTAAACAATCAAAACAAACAAACTCAGATCCTAACACTTGGTGATATCATTTCGTTTGTGAAATATGACTATTATCTTCTCTAAACAAAACACCGAAAGAATAACTTAAAAAAAGAATCATAGCGAAAATATCTTGAAAGAAAATATAAGGATAAAGAGAAATATGTAGATGCATAATTGTGCGACTAATGCTTTGGATTTACAATAAACATATGTAATGAGTTTTGTCGAATGGCCGAAGGAGTGCTATTGTGGGCGAAGGAAGATATTAAAAGGTGCGAAGGAGAAGGTTTATGCGAAGGAGAGACAGGAGGCAAATGTAGATTTAGATTGTTATGTATTGCTTGGTTCGACCGGTTGGTTTGGTCGAACCTGCACATTCGCACCTATGTGATGGGCGAATGTGCAGGCCTATAAATAGGTCGAGCTCATTTTTTGAATGTAATTCAGTCATTACTGTTCCCTCCATTTTTCAGTGTCTCCCTAGAGTGTTTTGTTAAGCTTAATTCACGTCGTGTCTTTAATGTTTTGATCAAATTAACGTGTAATTGAGTTGTTTATTAATGAGAAAAGCTTTGAATGATGATTTGTTTGTTTTGATCTGATTGATTATCATTTTGTGATTGGTTTAGGGTTTCCGCACCTAAATCAAACTTGTTTGATCATGTCTTTGTAGATTTGTCAATCCTTTAACACATACAAAGTGGTATCAGAGCCATTCTGGATCAAACAACCACAAATTGATAGTTTCTCAGCTGATTTGGACCCAATTTTGGTCAAAAAGTTTCTGTTTTCAAAGAACAAACTGATTTGATGAGTTTTTGATTGATTGGAGCTTGTTTTCATGGTTAAAATGGATAATTCTCTTTGATAAACTTGTTCCAAATCAATTCCGGATCAAAACCTGATTAAAATCATCAAAATCTATCAACATTTGATAAACTTGATCAAAATTCACTGATTTTCAAAAGAATAACCGTTTTTGAAAGAGCAGGGTCGAACCTAGGGAGAACGGTCGAATGTGTGAGTTATTTTGGTCGAACGAGTGGATTTTTGGTCGAAGGTGGTGATTTAGTGGTCGAACGTAGAGTTTCATAGCTTATTGTTGTACATTCGACCATTAGAGTTTCATTCGACCAATCGAACAGTCGAAGGAGGGAACAAACGGTCGAAAGAGAGTTCAAAGGGTCGAAAGTGTTAGAGTATTGTTGTCTTTTACATTCGTACCTTTATAAACGGTCGAAGGAGAGAGATTTTACTCATTCGACCAAACGTTAGTGCGAAGGTAGAATCTGTTTTTAAACTTTTCTAATCTTTTCGTGTTTGAACATTTACAGGTTAAGATGTGGAACTCTCCAACTACACCAAGACCTAATCCAGCAACACAGCATCAAACAACCAGAGATCCATGGACAGTTGCAGCCCAAAAGTCTAGTCAACCATCTCAGCCAATCAACTACATGGCTATGACTAGTTCTACTCCTCAACAAGTTGTGCAACCACTACAGCAACCAATTGGCGACTATTGGGGAGTAGCAGCAGTTGCCGTTCACTCACAGACGACCAATGCCATATCTACACTCATTCACGATCTATCATCAGGCAGTGGAAATCGTCCACCAAAGCTCATGGATATGATTGACTATAACACATGGAAGACCAAGTTCAAGATACATGTGGAAGGACAAGGCTTAGAGGGAGCCGAGGCATGGCAGATGATAGTGAAAGGTTATGTTGCTCCTATTCTGGAGAACACTGGTGAACCTATACCATTGGAGAACTTGAGTGATGATGAGAAGAAGAAGTTCGCGATCGAGAAAAAGGCGTTTTCTCAATTATCTCAGGCAATCAACACTGACTTGCTGCATCAGTTTGGATCGTGTACTACTTCAAAACAGTTGTGGGATATGCTGAGAAACAGACATGATGGTAACGAGAAGACTAGGAAGCTGAGAATGGAAGAGCTTCGCAAAGAGTTCGAGAATTTTAGTTACATGGGTAACGAGACTTTAAAAGAATTGGTTCCAAGGTATTGCCACTTGCTCACAGAGCTCTCGAGTTACGAGATTTGCATACCTATGTCTGAACTGGTGGATAAATTTGCTGATGCTTTACCACCATATTGGAACCAACACATTGAAGTGTTGAAAGAAAAAGATGCATACCAGTATTGGACTATCAATGAGTTCATACAAAAACTGGAGAACAAAGAGATGGAGGAGAAGAGGAAAGCAAAGAGAGCACAGATTCCACAGAACCCAGAGTTGTATGTTAGTGGTACATCTACTTCCCATTCTACTTCCAGCTCTACTTCAAACATTGCACCCCATATTGCTTGTGTATCTAATGTTGTTGAACCCACCAAAGCACCAATCAATTATCTTGCCCAAACTTCATCATATACACCACAATCTTATCAAACACCTAATTTCATCCCACCCTTTTCACCTATGCAACAAGCTGCCTGTTACACTACCAGCCAACCTTAACAACAACCATATAATCCTCACATGAACCAAATGCAGATCACTCAAACACAATCAAACCAAAGTCCGATTGTGTTGGAGACTTCTAATCTTAATAATGTTACTGTTGAGATTGCTCAACAGCATGTAGCATTAGTATCTGCAATGGTTGCCTCATACAACGGTTTAGTTGCTAGTCAGATTGGGAACAGCAATTTAACCAATGAGGACTATGCACAAATCGACAAAGAGGAAATGGAGCTTATGGATATACAGTGGGCGTTTGCTAGCATCATGAGAAGAGCCACTGATTTTATTCATAAAACAGGGAGAACTAACCTTTCTACTTCTCCAAACACCACTTATGGCTTTAACAAAGCCAAGGTCACATGTTTTAATTGTGGTGAGAAGGGTCACTTCAAGAGAGAGTGTACACAGCCGGCTCAACAAGGTAATCGAAATCCGTTCAACTCAAGCTACCAAAACCGACAAAACCAAAACCAAAACCAGGTATCATACAACAGTCCCAACATTTCTAGCTTTCAACCTCAAAACAACTACCAGAACCGTCAAAACACACAACAAAATACCAATACTAGACAATCCACATCTCAAAATCAAACATAACAGAATTCAAACCGAACTATTATTCCCATTTCTACACCTAACACTCAAACCCAAACTCAAACTGAAAATCAAAACCAAGCACTTGTGATCCAAAAAGATGAGGGTTTTGATTGGACGGGTATGCAATTAGGAGTGGAAGAGATTACTACAGGAAATGTGGCTTGTGTGGCACAAAAGATGAGTTTGGATGAACATGTGAAGATTGAAGAAGATTTTGTGACAGAAAAGTTGACGGAGTTGAAAATAGAAGAGTTGAATGAGGATGTGAATGATGAGTGTGAAGACAAGAAGTCTGGAATGATTCTTGATTCGGTCACAGATGTTGGAGAGCAATATGATTCGGCTTACTCGGACATGGAAAGTGATTCTGACTCGGAAGCTAGTGTGAACTCACTAGACGATGACATCGATCAGTTGCTAGCTGAAGCAGATTTCCTAATGACCCGCAAGTTGTGCATGGTGGATGATGCCTGCACAAAGATTGATTACTCAAAATTCTTTGCAGGGAAGGAAGCTCATTTCGCACTGATGGCAATGACAGAACCACCTAAGCAGGTAAGTACCGAATCTACTGTTAATTCTACTTGTGTTAAAAATTGCAAATCCTGTGATAAATTGACAGATGAAAACAAGCAACTCAAGGTTCAACTTGAGAGTACAAAAATTAACTGTCAATTATATCAAAAGGAATCAAAAGAATTCAACAGAGTACTTGATGGGTATAAGAAAGATATTTCTGAATTGAAAAAAGACTTTGTCTTTAAAGCAACTTGCCATTAACAACTATATAAATGAAATGGAAAACACAAAGTTAGAAATGGCAACCATCAAGTGCTTCGCTGAAAAAGTGAACAAAAAGTTAGAGAGCTATAAGCACATTGCTTATGTAGTTGACCACATTATAGAAGAACCTTCACAGTCGAGTAGTGCAAACTACAAAGCTGTCCCATCTCCGGTGTTGTTTGAAAATCATAATTTGCATGCGATAGCACCAGAGAGCTTAGTCAAATCTGACTCTACATCAGATAACGAGTCCAACACATCTAGTGTCGGAGACCCGTATTCTGATGTTAGACCTGTTCTGGGAAACAATGAAGGTGTGGTTGCTGCTGATGATTCTGATGAAGAAGATGAATAGTCTGAGACGGTTGTTGAGAAAGTGAGTGATATTCCTGATGAAAATCATATCATCACTACTGAACCGGTCTCACCATCTCAGATTGTCCATCCCATGGCTAATGCACACAGAAAGAATCAATCAGCAAAGAATGTTGCTAAGAAAGTTGAGAAGTCTGTTGATAAGAATGTTGAAAAGAAAGTGGTTAAAAAATGTTGAGAAGAATGTTGTTAAAACTGTTGAAAAGAAAATTGAAAATAAAACCGAAAAATCAAATGAAGAGAACAACGAATCGTGTGATAAACCCGTGAAAGTTTTCTATCGGATGCAAGGCTCCGATAAGATTATGTCTGATGACGAATATCCGATTCAATTTGTAAACTATTCTAAAATTGAAAAGATTTGGCAGGAAAGTACAATTTGGTTTCCAAAACATGAACGAACCAATGATATTCCTCCAGCCATTTTAAAGAAAATTCATTCGGATAATTCTAAAGACGCAAAGGTCAATGTCACACAATTCGTTAAACCAACAGACAAGTCAAATAGTTTTATTGAGCCGACTTACTCAAAGGACCCAGCTCCTGAGAGTTTAAGAAGACAGTGCATGGTTGATCAATATCCCATTGCCAGTTATTCTAAGTCGAACATCAAGGAAAACTATGAAGAGTACCGTGCATGTTTTAAGTGCGGGGAAAGGGGAAATTTACTTGCCACCTGCCCGTATGTACGACACAAGAGGCACGAGGTGGAGATGAAGCAAAGATATGACTATCCGGTTGATAATTTTAGTTATCCACAAAGACGGTTTTCCCCTCAACAAGCACCTTCTTATAACCAAAACAATTATTTCAAAAGGAGGGAAAATCGTCCGTTGACTTATGATAAACGCAACCGAATAGCCACTGAGAAACCATTGAAGAAACCATTGGTGAACACAACTGCTGAAAACAAAAAGGTTCCTGCTAAACCTAATGTCAAACCAGCAGTTGGACCTGTCTCTGTTACATCAGAGAAGGTAACCAAGAAGGTAACATTCAAGGACGAAGTAAAGAAACCGGCTGAGACCTCAAAATCTCAGATCCGGATCTTGAAATGGACTGAACAGTCTTGGTCATCAAAGGGTTCTGAGGGTGCTTCAACTTCACAGAATGTGAAATCTGAAAAAGGAAAAGTTGAGTGTGAAAAGAAAGCGGTTGATAACACCCAAGATGTTTGTGAAACAGATGAATCTTTGAAACAATCAGTTCAAAGACCCAAGACCAAACAGGCTTGGGTCCCCCGAAAAATCTAACTTTTCTACTTGATATGTGCAGGGAGCTCCAGCTGGCCCTGTTAGCAGCCTCTGGATTGTTGACAGTGGAGCTTCTGGACACATGACAGGGGATCTCACGCTACTTTTTGATATCAAGAATATAAATGGAGGTTACGTAGCGTTTGCGGGGAATAAAGGAGGCTACATTACAATGGAGGGTAGTGTTAGCAATGGGGTAGTGACATTTGAGCGGATATCTTATGTGAAGCAGATAGATTACAATCTACTCAGTGTCAGCCAAATCTGTGATAAACAATTCTCTGTTTATTTTGACGACAAATCTTGCTACATCCTGAAACTGGGTTTTGAACTTCCAAAAGAGTGGGTGATGCTAAAGGCACCGAAAGTAAACAATTTGTATATTCTTGATATGTCCAAAGCTATGACCACCCATGGCCAAGTCACGTGTTTCCTCTCCAAGGCTACAGAAAAAGAATCAATCATGTGGCATAGGAGAATGGGAAACATTCATTTGAGAAAGATGAACCAGTTTGTGAAAAATGAACTTGTCACAGGCGTTAATGTGAAACATTTTCATTTGAATGACAAGTGTATTAGTTGTAAAAAGGGTAAGCAGCACAAACAAACCCATAGACCAAAGAAAGTCAATTCCGTTGAACTACCGCTTGAGCGTTTGCACATGGATTTATTTGGTCCGGTCAAGCGTAAAAGTCATTCTGGGGAATTGTACTGTCTTGTGGTGACTGATGATTACTCAAGATTCTCATGGGTTATGTGCTTACACCAGAAAAGTGACACGTTTGACAACCTGAAAGTTCTGTTCACTCGTCTGGAGAATATCTATGGTCTAAAGATTAAAAGAATCAGGAGTGATAATGGGACGGAGTTCAAGAATGCTCAGATGGATGATCTTTGTGAAAACAAGGGAATTCATCACGAATACAGCGCTCCGTACACACCCCAACAGAACGGTGTCGCAGAACGTAAAAATAGGACTCTAATCGAAACGACGAGAACAATGCTTACGGACTCAAATCTTCCAGTAATGTTCTGGAACGAAGCAATTTACGCAGCTTGTTTTACTCTAAATCGTGTTTTAACAGTGAAGAAGTTTGGCAAAACTTCTTATGAGCTGTTGAACCGACGAAAGCCGAATCTAGAGTATCTAGAACCGTTTGGAGCTCCGTGTACAATGCTTAATCCTTCTGAGAAGTTCGCACCAAAGGCTGAAGAAGGCTATTTTGTTGGATATGCAACCCCGCTCAAACGGGTATTCAACAAAAGAACTAGAAAAGTCGAGGAGTGGGCTAACGTCGAAGTACAAATATACACTCAGAATGTACAGGGAGGCGGTCCAGACTGGATGTTTGATTACAAAGATTTCTTTGAATCATTTAACCTAGATAGCATGGTTGAAGAAGCTGTACTCCGTTTATATTACGAGGTCGAAAACGCAGTGACTTCACCGTTAATGCGTCCGATCACCGTGAATCCTCAAGCGGCTTCTAATGATGCAACTGCTCCTGTGATGGAAGAAGAAGTGTTCCAAGAAGCTTCAACAACGCTTAATTCATCGGAATCAAAAGATGAAGACGATGATGCTACAAGTGAAGCTATTCTGGACAATGCTACAGTGACACCACCAGTGAACCCAAATCTAAATGGTGCTTCATCATCAAATGTGGGTAATGATCTGGTTTCTACAGAGAATTTGACTACTCAAATGGGAGTGCAAGTACCTGATTATCCGGAATCTCGGATACATCAAATACACCCGCTTGAACAGGTTATTGGTGATCCTGGTAGCAGTTATGACAAGAGGGCAATTGAGGAATGCTCATGCACCAGAGAATATTGGCAATCTTGCTTTATATGCCAAAATACAAAAATCTGGTTTTCAAAATGACTGGTCTTTCGCTTGTTATGTTTCGCAGGTTGAGCCGCGGACGTACAAGGAAGCTCTTTTGGATGATGCTTGGGTGGAAGCGATGCAAGAAGAGTTGTTGCAATTTCAGAAACTTGGAGTTTGGACGCTGACAGATTTGCCCCCGGGTAGAAAGAAGATAGGAACCAAATGGGTTTTTAAGTGTAAAAAGGATGATAGAGGAGTTATAGTGAGAAACAAAGCTCGTTTGGTTGTACAAGGTTTTCATCAAGTTGAGGGAATCGACTACAATGAAATCTATGCACCTGTGGCACGCTTGGAAGCTACAAGAATGTTTCTGGCGTTTGCATCCTGGAAGAAATTCAAGGTGTATCAGATGGACGTAAAGAGCGCATTTCTTTATGGTGTGGTCAAAGAGGAAGTTTACGTAGGTCAACCACCAGGCTTTGAGGACCCTATTCACCGGGATAAGGTCTATGTTTTAAACAAAGCTCTCTACGGGTTGCACCAAGCTCCGAGACAATGGTATGAGGAGCTGAGCACGTATCTTCTCTCGAAAGGATTCAAACGCGGATTGGTAGACTGCACACTGTTCACGAAACGAGCAGGAGATGACTTGCTTCTTGTGCAAATTTATGTTGATGATATTATATTTGGGTCTACTAACGAACTTCTATGCAGGGAATTTGAAAAAGTTATGCAGGAAAAGTTCGAGATGAGCGCAATGGGAGAAATGCAGTTTTTCCTAGGCTTGCAGGTGGAGCAAAGACCAACGGGGATCTTTATTCACCAGACCAAATACGTTTCTGAAGTCTTGAGCCGATTCCAGATGGAAGATTCGAAGCCGATGGATACCCTGATATAACCTAATCACGGGATTGGAGTTGACGCTAAGGGGGAGCTGACTGATCCATTTACATACAGAGCAATCGTCGGATCTCTGATGTATCTCACTGCGTCTAGACCAGATATAATGTTTGCAACATGTCTTTGTGAAACATATCAGTCGAAGCCGAAACAAAGTCATCTTGCAGCTGTCAAGCGTATCCTTAGATATTTGGAAGGGTTTTCCATCGAAAGGACTTTGGTACCCTCATGATGATAATTTTGACCTAATCGCTTTTAGTGATGCAGATTGGGGCGGCTGTGACAAAGACAGCAAATCCACGACGGCTGGATGTCAGTTTATGGGGAGTAGGCTCGTGACCTGGCAATGCAAGAAATAGACCGTAGTTGCACTATCCACATGTGAAGCAGAATACGTTTCAGCATCGAGCTGCTGCTCACAGGTTCTTTGGATCCAACAACAGATGGTGGACTACGGTTTGCAATTTCTTAAAACCCCTATTCACTGTGATAATAAAGCCGCAATCGCATTAACAAAAGACTTAGTAAATCACTCAAAAGCTAAACATATCCGGATTAAATATCATTTTATCCGCGATTGTTATGCTAAAGAGTTGATCAATATGGTCAAAATCCACACTGATTACCAACGCGCAGACCTTTTTACCAAAGCTTTTGATAAATCGAGATTTGAATATCTTTTGAAAGCTAATGGTATTAAAGAAAAACAAGACTGATCACCACCTCAGTTTATCGCTTTTTAGTTTAAATTTTTACTGTTTTTCAGAAAAATTTCGAAAATCCAAAAACATTGAAAAATTTCAAAATCCATAAAAATTAGAAAATTTCTTTGCTGACTGCTATATCTTCTTCCCTTAGATTAATGCCGTCAGATTTCTGTGAACAAACGATATCTGGACAGTCACATATTTGAAATGCTCCAGCTTATCCTTGGGAACAGTAAATTAAAAAATTTATAAAAATCAGAAAAATCAAAAATGATTTCCTGGAGAAAAAGGGGAAATGATAGTACATCAGTGGAGTTCTGACACATTCTAAGAAATGTAATGCTATATAGGGCATGTGTTTGAGTCTGTGCGATGTGTTGATAGGCTTCGTAGACCTATTACTGCGTGCCTGATACATACATATCAAACGAATTGTTGTGTGGATGAACTCCTCATTAGCATA
The DNA here is from genome assembly GCA_030844895.1 of Ambrosia x helenae. Taxonomy (NCBI): domain Eukaryota; kingdom Viridiplantae; phylum Streptophyta; class Magnoliopsida; order Asterales; family Asteraceae; genus Ambrosia; species Ambrosia x helenae. The sequence goes on from CM061227.1 coordinate 58,009,136, forward strand.
TGGTCTTAGTACCGTAATTTCGTTTGATAGGGTATTTGTACAAAACTCGGAGGTTTAGGGTCGTTATGTTATTAGTTGTCTGGGGATAGCCTCTCTGATCTTCTGCTGTAAGTCATTACGGACCTAGATCAGATAGGGTGTCTTTATAAAAAGAGCTTTATGCCAAATCCTAAAGTTACCGAATTGAGGAACTTTTCATGTTTTATGATGATCAAAGATTATCTATTACATCGTATTAATCACTGATGCAAATCATGATTAATATCAGTCCTCAACCTAGTAAAATGCACATGTTACTTTGCTGCATTAATTTGCTGACCTGTATACCTCTGTGCATTATACTTTGTAAATTACAGACGACGAAAGCATAATCACGCTTTACAATGAGTCTTTGTGCATTTACTTCTTGATACAGGAGTATGTCGTGTGCGTGGGAACCACAGACAATTTTGTTTATACTATACATATTAGTATCAGTCTAAAGCACTGCACAAAAGTCTGCATGTGAGTTTATGTGGATCACAATATCAGCAGTTGCCAGATCACACATTGTCTTTAATGGTAATAAATCAAAAGATCAACGGTGTGTTCAGATTTCTCAATAACTGATATGATCCCTTTACCGGAAATCCCAAAACATTTACTGTTTTCTCTTTACATTTCTGCATTTTATTTTCTCGTCAAAAATTACAAAACTCAAAAAGATTTTAGGTGTGTTTTAACATAAATTTTAGAAAATCCAAAAAGATCTTACATTTCTATCTTATTTTTTTATAGCTGATGGTGGTTGATGCCGATTTTCTAAACCTTGATGAATCATTTGAGCTTTGTCATCTTTAACTAAGAAAATATGATTGTCGGATGCTTAAAAGTTGGAAAATATTTTGAACGGGACTCGATTTTGAGATTTGGTAAAATTTTAAAAATTCCTGTTTCACTTTCGCCCATTCGATTGGGTCGAAGGAGGAATTTTCTTGTTCATTCGTACGTTTTATTTTGGGCGAAGGTGAGAGTTCTTTAGTTGTTTTCTCTTTCGAACCCTTTTATCTCATTCGCACCTTTCAGTAGGGGCGAAGGAGACAAAAGCTTCACCTTCGACCAAGGTAAACGGGCGAATGTGCAGCCTTTATATATCTGATCTGCTCATTCGAACCCCTTATCAAAATTTTTCAAAATTTTCACTCTAAAGTCCATTTGTTGCCCTGTTATTTTAGCTTATAACATTGTGTTCGCCTCGTTTTGCTGATCATTTGACACTAATCTTTACAGGTTAATATCAAGGATTGAACTCTTAATCGTTGATTTTCAGTTTCGAGCCCTAACAGATCAAAAACACATTAAACCATGATAATTGTTTAAATTGTTGATTAGGATTCATTCTATCAGTGTTTTAGGGGGAGATAATCCAAAAACTAAGGATTCTAATCCATCAGATTGATCATTTGATCATCTTTTTCATTCGAACCCTAGTTTTAATTAGAAAACACTGATATAATGTTTAATTGATAAAATTGTTGGTTTGGAAACCTTAATCGGTGTTATTACTTGCCTACTGAATCAAAATGACAAGTTTAAAATCAATAAAATGCAAAGTTAAAAATTTGAATTTGAAGAACAATTCCTTCGCACTTTTCGAACGGGCGAAGGAGATGTTCTTTTTGGGCGAAAGAAGACAAATGGTCGAATGAAATTTTTATTCAAAAACTTTTACATTCGCACCTATGAAAGTTCTCATTCGTACCAAGATTTTCTCATTCGCACCTTCGTATGGGCGAATGAGTGGTTTAATTATCAAATTTTCAAACTTTGATTATTTTGTCGATTATTAACATGTTTACTTGTTTTGTTTTGCAGATTGAACCATGTCTGAACAGGAGAAGCCTACTGAACAAGCTGGATCATCTTCACAGGCTGCCAAGAAAGGAACTGAAGAGCTTTTACCGTTCAAGAATGCGCACAACTGTTGTGCATATCTTGGGGACGTTAAGAAGCATACGGAGTTCACAGAGATTATAGAGTTTCTGAAGAGAAGTCGGGTGATAGATGCAATTGCTACACCTGCTATTATCTATCGTGACATGATACAAGAGTTTTGGACTGAAGCGAAGATGGATTTCTGGGATTGTGAATCATCTTTGGTGAGCAAGATTCAGGGAAAATTAGTTATTGTTTCAGAAAATGATATCAGGGAAGCTTTGAATCTTCAAGATGAAAAGACTGATCCCAGAGAGCTTAGCTTTATGGAACAGAGAAAGTGCTTTCTAAGGATGAAATACAACGGGCCGATTACTGATGGCTCGTTGCACAAGGGAAAGTTGTGTCTAGAATTCAAGTACTTGGCACATGTGATGATTCACGTCTTTGGTTCAGCTGCTGGAGGATATGATTTGATGAGAAAGAGTATTAGCTCAATGATGGTAGCGCTGATATTGAACAAACCGTTCAATGTATCAGGGATGCTGATGGAACATCTGTTGGAACCAGTCAGAGGCACAAGGAATCTGAAGTTTTTGTTGTATCCTCGATTCCTTCAGATGGTATTTGATCATAAATATAAAGAGTTGAAGAGGGATCCGAAGCACATTGTAGTTCAAGAACATATGTCCATCAATACACTGGCAAGAATGAAATCTTATAAAGGCTTGTCATTGAATGAACGTCCACCTGTTAGACGTTTATTTGGACACTTGGCGAGAATTGACTATGAGGATCTAGGTAAAGGTCTAGTGAGACATGTTAACAGTGATTCAGACGAAGACAATCCATTACATCCTGTTGATCCAGATGCAAAGCGAAAGCGACAGGTTGTTAATGTGGGAGCAAAAAGTGGAAAAGGGAAAGAGAAAGAGACCAGGATAGATGTTGTTCCTGAGCCTGCTAAGAAGAAGAGTACACCGAGAAGGAATAAGACAATGGCTAAGTAAGGATTACACATTGTTGATGAAGCGTCAGTTGATTCAGAAGAGACGCAGGAAGATGAACACTGGGATTCAGAGACTGAAACGGTGAAGACTACCACGCCCAAGGCCACTGTGGCTGGTGAGTCTGACAGTTTGAACAGATCTGTAGAGGAACAGAGAATGAATAGTCCTATTTGATTGGATGAAGAGGATGAGGGTTTAGGTCTGGGAGCAGGAGACTTTCCTGGTTCGCCAGTTCAGGGGGAGAAACCAAAGAAGCCCCAATTCAAGAAGAAAGAAAAGGTTGTAAAGCCCGCAGAGAAGAGAGCTAGAGAGATTGAAACATTGATAGCAGGAAAGAAGTTGCCACCTGCTTCTAGCTCGAAATCACCAGTTGCTGCTCCAGCCTCAAAGAAGCAGAAAACCACAGATACTTCAAGTACTGAACAGGGAGCTGATATGCCTGTTGATGCCTTTAACGAAGCATTAGATAACGTACTGAAGAAGATGAAGAAGGGTAAACTGCCAGAGGTTGCTGAAGTTTCCACCAAAAAGGTTACAGTAGATAGTGATGTGATGAACACTGTTAACCGGAAACTTGCTGAAATGATGAATTTAATAAACAAGCAGCAGACTGAGATTGCCCAATTGAGACAAAAGGACTCAAAGATGTTGGATGTAGTGGTTACATCACATGAGAATAATGAGGAATTGAAAAAGAAGATCAAAAAGTTGCAGAAGGATAATAAGAAGCTGTTGAAACATGAGCAAAGAAACACCAGACGTATTATAGCTTTAAAGGGAGAAAATAAGAAGCTGAAAGAGAGTAATAAAAACATGGATAATTTGATCAAAGATTTATACTCTCGAGCTCCTCAACTGAAAGAAGGTGAAGAGGATAAAGAGCTAGAAGAGGAGCAGGTTGATTTTGAACTATCTGATGATGATGAGGAGGATGATGAAGATCTTGATGAAGATGCTGGTAAAGCTCCTAAAAAGAAGAAGGATGATGATGATGATGGTTCGAATGATGGTTCTGGTGATGATAGCAGCTCTGCATTTGATGAAGATGATGATGACAATGATGATGACGATACAGACAAATATAAGTATGAGAGGAGAGAATCTGGAAAAGGAGAAGAATCTAGTTCAAAAGCCCCTGGAGGATCAGTGGATGATGATACGATCTTCTGGAATGAAAAGCTGAAGTCTATGTCTGAAGATGATAAACAGATGTATCGCCAGATGCTTACTGATCGAGTCTGGACAATTGACATGACCAGCAGATTTTCTGAGATCTTTGAATCTCGTGGCAGGGTGTTTGAATTAGAGTATGATGATCCAGATTTGGAAGATGGTGAAGTCTCGGCGGCGATGTCAAAAGAAATTTTTGAAGGTTTAGCGAAACAGGTTGGAAAAACGGTTGAAGAATTGTTAGCTGATAACCAGATTCCTGATCTACCTGAAAAGGATGCTGGAGATCATTCTGATGATCGTGACATACCTGGTTTCGAGGATATAAAAGTTGAAGATGTGACTAGTGAAGAGTATCCAGAATATTTTAAAAGAGATAAGGATTCTGGATTTACTGCTTTCACTGATGAACTGTTAAAGGAAGCTGAGAGACTAGCAAAAGAGAAGAGCGATATGTTTGTTGATGAAGTGTTCAGAGGGCATGATAAACCGTATCAGACAATCCGATAGCTTGAAAGAGTTACTGAGGGAATTAAAAATGAAAGAGGCTAATCATCCTAAAGCTGAGATTCGGGGTAGCTTTTATAAATTCCACAACGATATGTTCAAAGGAAAAGCGTTGGGTTGGAAATTTATAAAGCAATTGAAGTGTGTTGCAGTGAAGTGGGAGAAGGGGATACTCTACTTTGATAGATTTCATGATTTGAAGACTCTCCCATATTGGGCCATTCATGATATTTGTCGTCACAAGATGACTGGAACGACAAATGATCAGATTGCTTACTTTGCTGATAAGATGGCTAGAGAAAGCAGGACAAAGTGGAATCTCTTTGAACCTCAGTATCCAAAAAGGATTGTTCACAAGAAAACCATTGATGATATAACTGGTTTGCCCAAGGTGACTTTAAAGTACAAACCACCAAAAGTGTTGAGGCATATTCCACTGCTGCAGATTCCTCAACATTTTGCTAAAGACTTTATCTAGTGGTACTACAATTGGAAGATTGCAGAAGCTGTGATAGTTTTGAAGGATGGTGAAAAGAGTTTCAAGAAAATACACATTTTTGATCCCATGTGGTTGGTGAATTGCTCACATGAGGACATCATAATGTTGTATTACAATCCTATTTTCAGTGATGTGAAGGATGCTGAACAAGCTAGTAAATACCAGCGTGTGGTATTTTTGTGTTTTGCTCATGATATCAACGCCGGATGCGACTATGATAAGAAGCTCGGCAAGTTTGTTAAAGCTCAAGAGGTTCCTGAAGCGAAAAAGAAAAAGCCGAAGCAAGTCTTTGAGAAGGTGATGACGTTGGAAGAAAAGAAACTTTTGAGGATAAAGCTGATGAACAAAAGAATGGATGAAGAACGAAGGCTTAAACAATCCAAGCAATAGTCGAGGGGGAGTTTGTAGATGCATAATTGTGCGACTAATGCTTTGGATTTACAATAAATATATGTTAATGAGTTTTGTCGAATGGGCGAAGGAGTGCTATTGTGGGTGAAGGAAGATATTAAAAGGTGTGAATGAGAAGGTTTATGCGAAGGAGAGACAGGAGGCGAATGTAGATTTAGATTGTTATGTATTGCTTGGTTCGACCGGTTGGTTTGGTCGAACCTGCACATTCGCACCTATGTGATGGGCGAATGTGCAGGCCTATAAATAGGTCGAGCTCATTTTTTGAATGTAATTCAGTCATTATTGTTCCCTCCATTTTTCAGTGTCTCCCTAGAGTGTTTTGTTAAGCTTAATTCACGTCGTGTCTTTAATGTTTTGATCAAATTAACGTGTAATTGAGTTGTTTATTAATGAGAAAAGCTTTGAATGATGATTTGTTTGTTTTGATCTGATTGATTATCATTTTGTGATTGGTTTAGGGTTTCCGCACCTAAATCAAACTTGTTTGATCATGTCTTTGTAGATTTGTCGATCCTTTAACACATACAAAATATACATGAGAGGACTCGTGAAAGTAAGCTTAGTTATAAACTAGGCTAAAAGACATTCTAATAACCTAATTCCCTATAACCATGGCTCTGATACCAATCTGTAACACCCCAACCGATGGCAGAAACACCGAGGTGTCACATAGTGACGATTGTTCAATAGCTCATGGACTAGAAATGTATATTTGAATACATTGAATTGAATAATTTATTAGATTGAAAAGAATTAAAAGATACAAATTCTAACGTGACAACTAAAACTAAATCCAATAAATCTTAAATCTAAGTCTAATTTCCAAAAGCTTAGAAATGATCTCATAAGAACCAAAAACATGTACGGAAATAATTTTGGTCAATACAAAAATGTATTGGTGAGCATACCCTATTTGAATACATATAGTAGAAAAGTGTTTCGCAATTTATGCGCTATGATATTTGTATTATGTAAAAGGCTCAAAATCAAGCCTCACATCGTTCAATAATCGTTCACACATCGTTCAAGAAAACCATAACAATGACCAAGGAATATAATTCGTAGTACTACTCATTATTAAGTGCGGCCCAAAGGTTAATGACTTTGACAAATCGTTCATACAATTCACACAAAACATATCAAAGAGCACATTGCTTTGTAAATAATACACAATAGTTTAGTAATAATTGTACATGAGTCACCCCAAAAGAGTAAATAGTAAAAAGGGGAAAGATATACTCACTGTTTCGCTAAGTATAAACTCCATGAAAGTTTGTCGTAAAGGATTTAGAATTCCGAAGAACTCAACCTATATATGATAGAATACTATGAGGAAAATAACTTAAAAGCCTAAGGCAACCAAAATCTAAGGCATTAGGGTTTACTAGACTTGTGTAGGGAAGATGGAGTTTTTAATAGTAACTTGAACAATAGTTTTTGAAATAAATATATCATGACTTAGAATTAAATATGTGACTAATACACTTTTGTCTCCCACACTTAGAAACATTTTCTATTTTATAGAAAAATATCCACGAAATAGATTTTATGATTTATATTCAACTAAACAATTTATTATATCTAATTTAAATATAAATAGAATAAATAATACAAGATATGACCCAAAAATGATATTTTTATGAAACGTAATTATTTTCTGATGTGTAATACTGAAAATAATATTTCCATAATTTCTTTCAATTTGTTTGTATTTAAAACATATTTAATGAGCTTAAATAATGTTTTAATGATTAAAAATAGTAAGAGTAACAAAAATAATCACTTTCTGAGAAATTACATTTTATTTCAGTTTATTATACATAAAAATAAATCTTCAGAAAAATTGAGGTTAAAATCATTTAAAATGAATTTTTAATCAATTAATTATACTTAAAAAAATTTAATTCAAGAAAAATAGGAAAATAATGTATTTTCCAGAAAATAAAAATAGGATATTTTTTTTAGAGTGTCAAGATGTTTCCCCTAAATTTTCATAAATTTTGAAGTAAAAATGAATTCTCTATGAATATTTTAAGATTATGGCTAATTTATATAATTAATAAAAAAATTGAAAAGGAAAAAAGACCAAGGAAAGATGAAAAAACCCAAAAAATTCGTGCATCATGGGGGACTCGAACCTGAGTCTTCTCCTTGCCAACCAGCACCACAACCACTAGGCTGAGGAATTGACTTGTCACTTTGTTTGAAAATTAAAGGTTTTAACTATACATTAAAGGTATCATCTTCCCCAAATTTCTAACATAAATCCTAAACCTAATCCCTATAACAATCAACCTTAATTCAACATGATTAAGCATCTGAATCATAGGGCTTTTGTTTAGGGATGAAAGAGGAACAAAATGGCATGAAAAAGAAGGACTCACAAGGCGTAATTCGGTTGCAAACTAAGCTTTAAGAGCCGAACAAAAAGTTGGAAATTGGAAGCCTTCTGGACGTTTTTACGTGGGACTTTTTGGTGGGTTTTGGAGGGAATAAGCACAGGAATCTAACCCTATACTTGATTTATATAGTGGTCTTGGAAAATTGGCGTTTTACAAGCTTTAATTATTCCGGCGGTTACTACTTTAAACCCGGTTACAAAATGCTTAAAAACGCGTGTTTTTGACTTAATTATGAAGGGAATTTAAGGGATTTAGATGAAGAAACGTAAACCCCATAAAAATTTTGAGTAGAAACGCCTATTAACCATCAAACGAACCTTGTCGAAATCCACTCCGGCCGCCGGAATCACGGCCGGCGATCTGGGGGCCAAACCAGATTTGTTATATTTTTTTTAACTTTGCAAAATGGTATCTTTAGTCCCTCTAGTTAGTTTGGTTAGTCTAATTATGATTTGGTTTATATTTTCCTATATAAAACTTAACCAAGTTAAGTTAATTTAACCAATGAGTTTCTAAACTTTATAAAGATTGAAATTTTTATAAAATTCTTTTACTAATACGTTTTAACATACGCATTTGATTAAAACTTATACCCGATCCATAATAAGTATAAATGATAAATTTTTTAGTTCGCTCTAAAATTAAATTTGAAAACGACGAAACTTACAGGGACTATTATGGAAATATTTGAAGGGCTATTATTGTCAATTAGATGAAAGACAAGGTGACGGACGTCACACATAGATTTGAGACATATTTAGGATGTAGAGGATCATCCTATGTCTAGAAAATATAAACATGTATTATGTAGATCTTGGTAAAAATATGTGGTTCCATTATAATTCACGTATTGATTGTTATATCACATGATAATATGTTGCATGGACTAATAGGCCTACTTAGTGTGTTTAATATTATTCAGGTTAGGCTTATAAGAATGTTTGGGCCAGCTGGTATGTGTGGGCTATGACGTATGCCCATGAGCTATGACTGATTTGTTGCTCGTGTTCATTCTGGATCGTTGGATTGGTTTTATCTTGGCCGTTGATCTGAGGGTTTGTTGAGAAGCTTCTGGACCAGCTATATAAACTCTCTGCCTCTCTCTTATCTTAGTTGTTGAGATATTTTGTTTTGTATTTTTCTCTCTCGATTGTATTAGGGTTTCAGACTGTATCTTTTGTATTCTTCTTCTGTAAGTTTGTCTATATTTTCCTTATTAGTCTTCAACTGCTGATCATGTTAATCAGCAGTTGATTGACAAACTCTGTATCATTTTATAGATCTCAGAAATTGCTGAGATCTTTGGGTTTGGTTGGGTACGTTTTCTGGTTTGGGTTAATAAGAGTTTTTGGTCACCTTTTGTCGCTATTTCTCTTGTCTTTGTGTTGATGTTGATGTATGAATATTATTGTAGTTGGTATTGTTGATTACTAGTTAGATCTATAATTTTCTACATGGTATTAGATCCTAAGATTATTAGGTCTTCCGCTATGTGTCTTTGTCTAGATCTTGTTCTTGTTTAGATCTGTTTTCACTTGTGTTTTTTTGTGTCTTTGTCTTTAGGGTTTTGATCTCTGTTCATAGATCTTGACCTTATTGTCTAGTAATAGATCTGATCTTCATAGATCTTGTCTATTATTATTTTTTGTTTGGTATTTGTTTTAGATCTAGGGTTTAGGTCAACCATTGTTGGCAAGGACTCTGGATCCTGGTACCGTTGGTGGATTGGGGCTGGAAGCTTTGCAATCTGTAAGTCTTCCTGATCTATTATTCTTAGTAGTATTAATATTGATATGTTGGCTTGCTGCTTGGAGCCTCTGTAAGTCTTCTTTCATTCTGTCTTTTCTATTATTGGTCTACAAGTCTTTGGCCGGGTTAGGATGTACCGGCAGTTGATTTGTCTTCTTGTGTTTGGTCTATTTGTTTCTTCTTGGTTACTCGTTTGACTGGCTATGATTATTGTTGTTGATCTGTGTATTGTTTGGCTACGATATATATATATATATATATATATATATATATATATATATATATATAGGGGAGGGTTATCTTTCTTTGCGAGTATATTTGGAATGATTGCGTTTATATTTAGATGATTATATTTTAATTGTATAGATAGGAGTTTACCATGTTTATCTCTTATTTACCATGTTTATCTCTTGTATTGATCCCTATATAATGGGATGTATTGTATCATTGTAATCATCAATAATTATAATACCATAACCCACTTTAATGGTATCGGAGCTACGGTTCTTAACAAACCCTAATTTTAGATCATTCCTGCCTCTTTTTTCGGATCGCTGACCATGACAAAAACCGGTGCAGAAGCCTCATCCCCGGCTACGGCCGATAAGCCCACCCTTCTTCACCTCGCATACTCGGTAACCAACATCAACAGCAAAGTCCGTACACTTGATGGCAAAACAGTCACATATACGGCCTGGGTTAAGATGTTCGGCTTCACGCCGTCGCCTACAAAGTCCTAAATCACATCGACGGTACCGACCCACCCGAAGACTCCTCAGCCGAGTACCCACTATGGGTTGAACTCGACGCTCTCGTACTCCAATGGATACTTAATACCGTGGCCGACAACCACCTTCCTCGTCTGTTAGGTCATGTCTCTATGGCTAGGGCCGCTTGGCTCAAGCTCGAAAAGACTTTTCTCAGCAACAAGAAGGCACGCGCGGCTGCCCTGGAAACACAATTTTGTAACCTTACCCTGTCCAATTGTTCATCCATCGATGACTACTGCAAACGTCTCAGCCATCTTGCAAACCAATTAGAAGATGTGGATCAACCGTTCCTGAATCCCGTCTTGTTCGTCAACTAGTTCGCGGGCTCCCTCAAGAGTATGACACCACTGCCTCGCTGATTCATCAAAATAATGCCGATTGGGATACCGCGTGTGCGATGCTCCAAGATGAAGTTATTCGGATGGATGCTAGGAAATCAGCAACTTCCTCTGTTTTGGTGACCCAACAGCAGCCGCCTCATCCTCAAAACTCCTCCCAACCGCTGCCTTCAAGCCCACAGCCAAACCCTAACCCGAACCTGTACCCGTACCCTAACCAGTACTCTGCAATGGGCCGGGGGAGGGGCAGGGGTAATACACGATGCGGCAGAGGCCGTGGAGGACCTCGTGCACCATTTGGATGGGCTCCACAGCAGCAAACCTACCCCAACTGGGCCTGGTGGAACACTCCGCCATGTCCTTATCCAACCCAACCCGCTTGGCAGCCCAACCCGTCACCCATGCAGCCTTCGGGCCAACACCAGTACTCCCCATACGGCTATTCAGCCCAACCCGAATCAGCAGCTGCAGAAACACCCTCGGCTCTGTACACAGGCTACCTCAGTCCTCAACCTTCGGCTCCTTCTAGCTATGGCTACAATGCGTTGTGCCCATCGGATCTTAGTGCTGCTTTTTCGGCCATGCAGATGCAATCTCAGACCCCACGTCTTACATGGACACTGGAGCCGAGGTTCATGTTACTCAGGACCAAGGTATGATTAAAATCCCATCATCATCTACTGCTTGTAATAAACTTTTGGTAGGCAATGGCGAATGTGTTCCAATTATTAAATCGGGAACTGGCTTTTACAACCTACCCAACCGAACCTATATTTTGCCTAATATCTTATACAGTCCCCAAATAATCAAAAACCTAATTTCCGTTAGACGTTTTTCACGTGATAATTAGGTTTCTATAGAATTTGATCCGTTTGGTTTTTCTTTGAAGGACCTTCGCAATGGAAGAATTCTTTCCCGCCACAATAGCACTGGGGACTTGTATCCATTCACCGCAGCACAACTATCGCCTCAAGTCTGCTACCTCACCACTGCTTCCGACCCATGGCATGACCGTCTAGGCCATCCTGGCACCCAAGTTCTAGATCTTCTTAGTCGTACTTTTAAATTACCATGTAATAAAGACCATAAGTCTACTTTTTGCAATTCATGTCAATTATCAAATAGCAAACGTTTACCTTTCCATGCTTCTAATACATATACTTTTGCACCTTTTGACATAATTCACTGTGACTTGTGGACCTCACCGGTTCCAAGCAAATCTGGCTATAAATATTACATGGTTCTTATTGATAATTTTTCACATTTTGTTGGTTTATCCTCTAAAATATAAATCTGAAACGTTTCCAACATTTGTGAAATTTCATCGACTAATTCAAACCCAATTTAACCGCCTCATTAAAACGTTTCAATGTGATTTGGGAGGCGAATTCGATAACAATGCCTTTAAAAACTTCGCCGCTCAAAATGGTTTACTTTTTCGTTTCTCCTGCCCCCTAACCTCCTCCCAAAACGGTCGAGCAGAACGTATGATTCGCCGCTTAAACGACATCATATGAGCTCTGCTCATACACGCCAATCTTCCTCCCTCTTTTTGGGTGGAAGCCCTCCATACCGCCACCTACCTTCACAACATACTCCCTACAAAGCGTTTAAACTTTTTTACCCCTACTTTTGCCCTTTACCTTAGCCACCCCACTTATGATCACTTACGAGTGTTCGGGTGTGCGTGTTACCCCAATACCTTGGCCACCCAACCCCATAAACTCCATACCCGGGCTATTCGTTGCATCTTCCTTGGTTACCCACCGGACTTTCGTGGGCACCGATGCTTCGATCCCACAACGGGTAAGGTTCACATATCTCGTCATGTTACATTCGACGAGTCGACCTTCCCTTACACCATCCCATCATCGTCAGCCTCGTACAAGTTTCTTGACGATCCCGTTCCTTTGCCATTCTCTTTTTCCCCGAATCCAATCGTCCCTTTACAGCCACATCTCGCCCAAAATGTCCCACTTAAACCACCGTCCCACCCACCTAAACAACCGGCCTAGCCCATTACCTACTCTCGTAGGCCCCGTCCATCTCCAACGGCCCAACAGATACCTACCGGACCTCCCGGCTTCCCACCACTACACACATCGGCCCACACTCCTCTTCAAACCACACCGGCCCACAACCTATTTCCAGCCCAATAGCCGGCCCAGCTTTCTCCACGGCCCACCCGTCCCCTGCTCCGAGACATCCCACAACACAATCACAACCCACCACCAACTTTCACCCCATGACGACTCGGTCCAAAACCGGGTCCCTCAAACCTAATACCCCACTTAACCTCCACACATCTCCCGTCCCTTCTACCTATGCCAAAGCCTTTTTAAATCCTAATTGGACACACGCCATGCAGGCCGAGTTTAATGCTTTGCAGGAAAATGATACATGGGATTTGGTTCCCCGTCCAACTGACAGCCCGATCATATGATGCATGTGGCTATTTCGTCATAAATTCAAGTTGGACGGGTCTTTAGAGAGGTATAAGGCTCGTTTGGTGGTTAATGGAAAATCTCAGATTGTTGGGATCGATTGTGAGGACACGTTTAGTCCTATGGTTAAACCAGCTACGATACGTATGGTTTTATCTTTAGCAGTCTCTCGTTCTTGGCGTATCCATCAATTGGATGTCAAGAATGCATTTCTACACGGGCATTTATAGGAGACCGTTTTTATGCATCAGCCAGGTTTTGTGGACAAGAGATGTCCGAATTTTGTTTGTCGATTGAAGAAATCCTTATATGGTTTAAAACAGGCCCCACGAGCATGGTATACTCGGTTTGCCACTTATCTTCTCTCGCAGGGTTTTCGTAGCAGTGTTTGTGACACTTCCTTGTTCATTTACAACAAGGGCACGTAGATTGCTTAATTATTGCTATATGTCGACGATATTATTCTCACCGCATCTAAGGATGCACTTCTACAGGAGATTATTGGCTCACCCTCATGGGAGTTTGCTATGACAGAATTGGGACGACTTCATCATTTTTTAGGCATCAAGGTGACTCATCAGCCTAATGGGTTATTTCTCTCCCAATCTCAGTATGCGAAGGACATCATTGATAGGGCTAAAACGTCCGATTGCAAGCCATGTGTTATTGCTGTCGACTTATCATGAAAGCTTAGTGCTACCGATGAGGCTCTTTTCCATGACCCCACCTTATACAGAAGCTTAGCAGGGGCTCTTCAGTATTTAACATTTACCAGGCCAGATATCTCTTATGCGGTTCACCAAGTGTGCCTATTTATGCATGAACCGCATTTTAATTTTATGAAACGTATTCTACGTTACTTGCAGGGGACACTTTCTTACGGTATTCGGATTGTAAAATCCGCAGTTTCATCTCTTGTGGCATACTCTGATGCGGAGTGGGGCGGGTGTCCTGATTCTCGCCGCTCCACCAGTGGTTATTGTGTATTCTTGGGTGATAACTTACTTTCGTGGTCTTCCAAATGACAGCCTATAGTTTCCCACTCCAGTGCGGAGGCTGAATATCGCGGAGTAGCTAATGCTGTTGCTGAAGCAACCTGGTTGCGAAACTTACTTCTAGAACTCCTGGTTCCATTGCAGCGTGCATCTGTGGTCTATTGTGACAACGTATCTGCCGTTTATTTTTCGAATAATCCGGTTCAACACCAGCGTACAAAGCATGTTGAGATAGACATCCATTTTGTTCGTGAAAAAGTTCGTGTTGGTCACATTCGGGTTCTCCATGTGCCTTCCTCTTCTCAGTACGCCGATATTTTCACAAAGGGATTATCTCAAGAATTGTTCCAGTCTTTCAGATCCAGTTTGACCATCTGCTCCGCGCCCGATCACACTGCGGGGGGATCTTAGCGAGTATATTTGGAATGATTGCGTTTATATTTAGATGATTATATTTGAATTGTATAGATAGGACTTTACCATGTTTATCTCTTATTTAACATGTTTATTTCTTGTATTGATCCCTATATAATGGGATGTATTGTATCATTGTAATCATTAAGAATTATAATACCATAACCCACTTTTAATCTTGAGAACGTTAAATATTGTGAGAACAAGTAAAAAAATCAATCAAAATCAAATTTTTTTTAATACAAACCTCATTTTAATCAAAATACAACATTAATAAATGAATTTTCTTTCCAAATAATTCATTATTTCTTGCAAAGACACTTTCAAATTAACTTTTTACACTTGTGTAAATGAAACAGCTTACAAATGTATAAACAGTAAATTTACACATGTGTAAAAACAAATTATTTTTGTATATGTTTGAATTTTTACGCGTAAATTGTGCTTTTGAGATTGTATTTTAATAATAAAGACAAGTGTAAAAAGAAATTTTGAATTTGAATAGTTTTAGATGTCGTTCTCACGGTTCGCACGAAATATAGGTGTTCTCAAATTAACTTTCCCCCCCCCACACACACATATATATATATATATATATATATATATATATATAGATAATAAAGAGCTCCTGTGCTAAGATCTGCGTGGGCACCTATGAGTGTTGAACCCATGATTTGAATCACTGGCCCAACTTCGCTCTCTAGGTTGATATCTGATTTCTTTTCTTGTCTTGTTTCTTTGCTTGTTGCTTGTTCTTTGTTGTTATCATGGGTGATGTTGCTACCACTGGTGGATGTGGTGGTGCTGAACCATTAGGGGTTACTAATACTCTAATTAGCAAGTTAGATATTGGTGATCCCCTTTACATTTACCCTAGTGACAATAGTAGTTTGTCCATTATTAGTATTAAGTTGAAAGATACAGAAAACTATTCTGTATGGGCTAGTTACATGAAATTAGCTCTTGAAGCAAAAAATAAGTTTGGCTTTATTGATGGTAGTACTGTGAAGTTTTTTGATGATGAAGTGTTAGCTAAACAATGGGATATGTGTAACTCAGTTGTGCTTACTTGGTTGCTTAATTCTGTTAGTGAAGAGTTATACCTAGGACAAGTCTTTTCTAAATTGGCTAGGGATGTTTCGTTAGATCTTAGAGAAACCTATGATAAGGTTGATGGATCTGTGGTCTTTTACTTTCATCAAAAGATTAGTTCATTAACACAAAGTGGCAGTTCTGTTTCTGAATATTATCACAAATTGAATACCATATGGAAGCAGTTGGATTCCATAGTCCAACTGCTTGCATGCTCTTTTTCTGCTTCAAACAAGTTTAATGATTTTAACAGTTTAATAAAATTGATTCAATTTTTAATGGGACTTGATGATGTTTATCAACTTGTTAGATCTAATCTTTTGATGCAAGACCCTTTGCCTTCTGTTAAGACAGCCTTCTCTATTATTTCTAGGGAAGAGTCACATAGGGGTTCTAGTGGTAACACTAAAGGATCAAATGTTTTTTTCAAACTAAAACAAATCAAACCTTTGATAATAGAAGAAGGCCGAATAGGGGACCTAGTCCTAATCTGAAGTTTACTCATTGTCAAATGTTGGGTCACACTTCTGCTAGGTGTTATGAGTTGGTTGGGTATCCTCCTGGATTTAAAAAGAGGATACCTAATCAATCATTTAAGTCTAACACTTCTAGTTTGACTAGTGGAAAGTCAGGTGGTTCTAGTAACAATGCTTCTTCAAGTTCTACTGCCTCTCCTTTTACAACATAACAGATTTCCAAGATTATGAGTCTCATTACTGACAAAGGAGGAAATGGAACTCAGAATTCTAATGTAGGAGGTGAGTAGTTGTCTATGAATGGTTTTAATAATATGTCTGTTTTGTTTAAACTTGGTCAAATTTTTTAAAAAAATTCAAGTTATTCTAACTTTATTAAAACTGCTCTTTATTTAAAATGGATCATGGATTCTGGTGCTAATCAACATATGGTTAGCACTGATGAACACATGATAAATTGTATTGATGTGTCTCAATATAATATGTCTGTTAAACATCAAAATGGAACCAATGCTAAGGTTAAAAAGATTGGTGATGTTAAACTTGAAAATGGAGTTGTCTTGCATGATGTCTTTTATGTTCCAGATTACTGTGTTAATCTGGTTTCTGTGAATAAGTTAGCTAAGGATAGTAAGATGTGTGTATTGTTTGATGAATATTCTTGTTATGTCCAGGATTCCAAGTCCAAGAGAATCCTGGTGACTGGTAAAGAGGTTGATGGTCTTTACTTTGTAGGTGGAAATGTAAGTAATAATAGTGTCGGTTGTATTAGTAAAAATGATTTTAACCTGTGGCACAGTAGAGTTGGTCATCCATCTGACTAATTCCTAAGTGTCTTGAAAGGTAGTCTAAGTTTAGAAGGTATGAATTCCCATCCATGTGAAATATGTCATAAAGCTAAACAAGTGAAATATGTCATAAAGCTAAACAAGTGAAATATGTCATAAAGCTAAACAAGTGAGAATTCCTTTTCCTTTAAGTGAACATAAAACAAAAGAACTAGGAGAATTAATTCACTTAGATGTTTCGGGTCCTTATAGGGTCACTAGTAAAGAAGGCTACAAATATTTTTTTAACAATAGTGGATTATTTTACCAGATCTGTGTGGTGTTATATGTTAGAGGGAAAGGGAGGAGTCTTTGAAAATATTGTTAGTTTTTATGAATTGTTAAAAACACAGTTTAAAAACCTATTAAAACTTTTAATAGTGACAATGGAACTGAGTTTATTAATAAACAAATGACAACCTTTTGTAACATATATGAATGGGATTATTCATCAAACCTCCCGTGTCCATACACCACAACATAATGGTGTGGTGGAAAGGAAACATAGACACCTTTTGAATATAGCTAGGGCACTTTTATTTCAAAGTTGTGTTCCTCTTAGTTTCTGGTCTAAATGTGTTCTAACTGCTGCATACTTGATAATCAGAATTCCTTCTTCAGTCTTAGGCGGTAAGAATTCCTATGAGAAAATGTATGGGTTCCACCCCCAACTATTGGTCATTTAAGGAATTTTGGGTGCTTGTCTTTTAAAACAGTCCTAGATGATAATGATAAACTAAATAGTTGAGCTGATAAAAGTGTTCTAATTGGATATTCATGTTTTAAAAAGGGCTATAAATTGTGGTGTTTAGATAAAAACAAGTTGAATATTCAAGAGATGTTAGGTTTTATGAAGATGTGTTTTCTTTTAAAACTGGCTTTGATAAAGAAACTTTTTCTAATCTAAATCACTTAAACATTTTTTTATTGTTATGATGGCACAAGCATTGGGAACAATAATAATAATAATAATAATATGAATCCTCCCAATGATGAAGGGGGAATCAGTGTTGCTCATGAACCCTCCCCTGGAGAAGAGTTAGATGGCTCTCTCAGGGATGCTAAGGGGGTAGATCCCACTTAGCCTGGAGTGGTTAATCAGCAACCTGGTAGTGTAGGAAGAGGGAATGACCCATCCGGGAGTGAGGGTTTAAATGTTGAGAACTATACTCCTGAGGGAAATAAGATTCAAGTGTCTAGAAGGTCTAATAGGGATTTTGTGTTACCTAAGAAATTTAGTGACTATGTTATAGAAGGTAAGGTCAAGTATGGTGTGAAAAAGTTGTGAATTATTCTAAGTTGTCTTTTGAAAATATGTGTCTTGTTGCTAGTTTGAATAAGACTGTTGAACCCCAATGTTATTCTGAGGCCTCAACTGATCCCAAATGGGTTGAGGCCATGAACAGTGAAATGGAAGCACTGTATAGGAATAACACATGGGTTCTTACAGATCTTCCAAAAGACTATAAATCAATTGGTTGTAAATGGGTTTACAAGATTAAATACAAGTCAAATGGTGAAATCGAAAGATATCAGGCCAGACATGTAGCCAAAGGTTACAACCAAAGAGAAGGTTCAGATTTTAGAGAAACCTTCTCTCCTATGGTTAAAATGGTAACTGTTAGATGTGTTATAAGTCTTGTTGTTCAAAATTATTGGTCATTGTATCAGTTAGACATTAATAATGCATTTATGTATGGTTCTATAACTGAGGATGTTTAGATAACCTTACCTGAATGTTACTACTCAAAAAATGAATCCAAAGTTTGAAAATTAGTTAAATCCCTATATGGCCTGAAACAGGCACCTAGGAAGTGGAATGAAAAACTTACTTCTGTGTTGATTAATAAGGGATTTGTCCAAAATGTTTGTGATCATTCATTGTTTGTTAAGTCAACCAAAGATGTCTTTGTTGTGTTACTTGTATATGTTGATGATACTGTAGTATTTGGTAACCGTGATAGTGAGATTAATCATGTTAAAGATGTTCTTAGGTCTAATTTTCAAATAAAAGACTTAAGAAAATTGAAATACTTCTTGTGTATTGAGGTACTATATTCTAATAGTGGTATTTGTCTATCTCAAAGGAAGTATTTTCTTGAATTGTTAAATGCGTTTGGGTATCTTGGATGTAAGCCTGTTAACACTCCCATAGAACAAAGATATGTAGTCTTAACAAGAAACAAGAGGTTTGAAGTTTTACTTGAAAATGTTACTCGTTTCCAAAAACTTATTGGAAAATTGATTTATTTGTCTTTGACTAGACCTAATATATGTTATTTTGTGCAATATTTAAGCCAGTTTATGCACAAACCCACACAAGGCCATCTTTAGGTTGCACTTAGGTTATTAAGATACTTAAAATTGTCCCCTAGAAAAGGGATTTCGTTCAAAAAGTCTGACAATTTTAATCTTAGAACCTATGTGGATGCTGACTATGCTAAGTGTCTTATTACTAGGAAATCCATTACTAAATTTTGTGTATTTTTAGGCAACTCACTTGTTTCTTGGAAAAACAAGAAACAGAGCACAATATCCAGGTCCTCAGCCGAAGATGACTACAGGGCATTGTGCTCAGCAAATGTGAAGTAATATGGTTGAAAAACCTGTTGACTGAGTTGAATGTTCAGGTAGCATTACCTGTTGAGTTATTTAGTTTTAGCAAAGTTGCTATCTCCATAGCTGCAAATCCTGTTTTCCATGACATAACCAAACATTTTAAAATTGACAAACACTTTATTAGAGAGAAGATCTCTAATGGTGTAGTGAAAACTGTGAAAGTGGAATCTTCGAAACAGATTGCAGATATTTTTACTAAAGGTCTAGGTAAACAACAACATACTTTTTTGTGTGAACAGTTAAGTATGTAGGACATGTTCAATACTTAAATTAAGGGGACATGTAAAAATATATGGTTCCATTATAATTCAAGTATTGATTGTTATATCACACGATAATATGTTGCATGGACTAATGGGCCTATTGAATGTGTTTAATATTATCCAGGCTGGGCTTATAAGAATGTTTGGGCAAGCTGGTATGTGTAGGCTATGACTTAAGCCCATGAGCTATGACTTAAGCCCATGAGCTATGACTGATTAGTTGCTGGTGTTCATTCTGGATCGTTGGATTGGTTTTATCTTGGCCGCTAATATCTAAGGGTTTGTTGAGAAGCTTCTGAACCACCAGCTATATAAACTCTCTGTCTCTCTCTTATCTTAGTTGTTGAGATATTTTGTTATGTATTTTTCTCTCTCGATTGTATTAGGGTTTCAGTCCGTATCCTTTGTATTCATCTTCTGTAAGTTTGTCTATATTTTCCTTATTAGTCTTCAACTGCTAATCATGTTAATCAGCAGTTGATTGACAAACTTTGTATCAGTTTATAGATCTCAGTAATTGCTAGGGCTGCAAATGAACTGAACAAAGACGAACAAGGCCTTGTTCGTGTTCGTTTGTTAAGGAAATTATGTGTTTATGAACACTTCATGAACACTTACCAAACAAGCTTTTCTGTTCGTGTTCGTTTGTTAAGAAAACACTTATGTTCGTGTTCGTTTGTTAATTTTGTTCATGAACGCACACGAATACAAACGGACATTAATGAACACAAACGAACACAAATAAGTGCTCATGAACGGAAACAAACACAAAGGGATATATTAACTTTCGAATAAGATCGAATTCATATATATTAAAAATTAACTAGATCCACCCAAAGTATAACATAGTTATACACAAATATTTAGTACTTAACATAATATTGGTAAACATAATAAAGTAGTGTCTAAAAAAACTAAGCTCGCATCTTAAACTTGAAGTTTTAATTAGTTATTTATTTACATTTGAATTTTTCATTAATTATTTATTTAATGATTATCCTAAAAGAATGGTTTATTAATCTCATATATCCATATACTTACCTCATACAAAATAATTTATTTATTTGAATAAAATAACAAAAAGTTAAAGAATGTGAAAAACATTATAAAATTTAAAAAACCCTATTAAACTATCGAACTCAAACGAACATAAACGAACACGTTATTGAACGTTCACGAACGCAAACGAATGAACGCGTCCTGTGTTCATGTTCGTTCGTTTAACTAAACGACCAAAATTTTTTGTTCGTGTTCGTTCATTTATTAAATGAACGACCACCAACGAACTTCCCGCCGAACGGCTCATGAACTGTTCGCTGAAGTTTAGTTCGTTTGCAGCCCTAGTAATTGCTGAGATCTTTGGGTTTGGTTGGGTACGTTTTCTGGTTTGGGTTAATAAGAGTTTTTGGTCACCTTTTGTCGCTATTTCTCTTGTCTTTGTGTTGATGTTGATGTATGATTATTATTGTGGTTGGTATTGTTGATTAGTAGTTAGATCTATAACTTTCTACGATCTTTTATTTACCAAGATGAGATCTCATATCGCTAATGACTAAAATCTTACATGGCATATCATGTTCCTACTAGTCGCCCGGTCACTAATACACAAGTGTTGAAAATAAAATCACAATTTAAACGCTCACACTTCTCTTGCTAGTCTATGATTATCCTTTCATATAAACAGTGTTGAATGGTAAAGAGATCACTTCTAAATCGATTTAAATAGACGCATAGGAATTCTTTACAAATGTTTGATAGACACGACATCGAGCCACAACCTAGTCATGCATCTATTTGGAGTAGTTTTTTCAGATAACTTTCTATTCGTTACGTTTAGTTAGACTAAGCTTTTCATGTTTTGCAAAGACCATAAACCGAACCACGGTTTCTTGGAAACGTTCTCATTGACCAAACTTTTTAGAAAATCAATTTATGTATATATCGAAAAAAAACATTCCTAGTTCAAAGTTAGTAAAGATGTGTTGGACCATTCTACAGAGCTGACCACTTAGGGTGGACGGGGTGGTCCGTGATGGCCACCCTGTGATGCCGCGATGGCCGCGAAACACCGGCCCTTGTGTTCAATCATGGCCGCGAAGAAGGAAATCCGCGATGCACATCACGGTGATAAACAAGAAAGAAAGGTTGGTGGTGGCCCCTTGGCAACCAAAGTCGACAACTTTTTCTTTATTTTTTTATTAAAAAATAGTGATGGGTCCCACCAAAATCACTTTTTCTTTGTTTTTTATTAAAAAATAGTGATTGGTGTGATGGAATGAGGTGTCACAAGGTGATTGGGTGTGATAGTTTTAGTGATAATTGTGAACGCCGCCATATGAGTTTAGTGATGAAATGTGATAGAATGGGGTGGCACAAGATGATTGGGTGTGATAGTGTGATAGGTGTGATAAATCCTTTACCACCCCTTGTGGACTTACCCATGTGGACCAACATATCTTGTAGCACCCTAAATTAATTTGGTTAAAACATAAACTAAAACCTTAAATTAATTTAATTTTACTAGAAAGTCAAAATCCTTAATTAAAACGGTAAGACCAAACTTGTTGATATTCTCCATTTATTCAACCACTTCGAAAGACTTGCAATATAGTCCGAGAATTGTTACGAGTTATAAAACTATAATTCGAAACATGTCATTAAGACAGTTAAACAAAATACAAGTAGTTTGTTAAAGGAGTATATTATTGATTTTAAAATACATGAACTAAGTAGTTTGTTAACAACCTTATAAATTGGATGATAAGCGTAAAATCCGTTACTTGCGTCTTACCATAATCATGTGATTTAGTGCATGAAACCACCCATCATACAAACATAACTTTACAATTTGACAATTCATTGCTAGATAAAAATATTAGTTAAATTTATAGTTAATAGCCAAAATCGTCTCTGAGGTTTGGTCACTTTTGCCACTTCAGTCCAAAAACCAAACCTTTTACATCTGGGTCATTTTGTTTTACATTTTTTTTTTGCCACATGCGTCCCTAACACTAAACTCAGTTAATTATAGACGTTATGTCTGGGGTATTTTTGTCTTTTTGGGTTCCCGCTTTTTAAAACCCATTTAAATCAAATATTCCTCTTCTTTAAAAGGCACGATGAACCCTAGGTATACAAACCGTAACATGCAGCCATAACCACACAAATTGAACTCAAATCTTTACAACATGTTTCAATCATGCTTTGCCCATGTGGTTCAACAATCAGGATTCACACCTCGTGGGCCGTGCAAAACCCAGGTAGACGATTTTATTGCTGCAATAACCAGGTATGTGAAATTCAACTTTTAATTTTGAACTAATTAGTTGCACTAATTTTGGGAAAATAATGCAAGACAGTAAATTTCTGAAAATTAATAGGTTAGAAGATGTGGATTTGGTGCTTGGGCTGAGGGACCAATGTGTGAAAGAGCTGTTGATGCTATGGCTGAACTGTTGAACTCCTTGAATAGGCAGGAAGAGAATGCAAGGTTAATGGCAAACAAGAACATGATGCTTGAAGATTATGCAAGAAAAATGACTAAGGAGAACAAGAGATTCAAAACAGTGTTGTTCCTAAGTTGGCTAATTTTCATCTTGTATTATGTATTTCACTGAACATGTGTAACCAAGCTTTCTAGTATGAAATGTAATGTTTATGTTTGGATGATCTAATTATGTGTGTTTATTATCATAGCATGAACAAATAGAATTTGACCCATTAAAGCCATACAAACAAATAAACAGAATTATGTATGTTTATTTGACCCATTAAAGCCGGCATGAACAAACAGAATTTGACCCATGAACAAACAAACAAAAACAAAATGACCCATTAAGGCCATTAAGGCATACAATAACCAAATTAACCCATTAAATCCATACATGAAACCATTAAGGAATACAATAACCAAAAATGACCCATTAAGCCATATAATAACTAAATTGACCTATTAAGCCATACAATAACCAAATGACCCATTAAACCATAAGAA
The DNA here is from genome assembly GCA_030844895.1 of Ambrosia x helenae. NCBI lineage: Eukaryota > Viridiplantae > Streptophyta > Magnoliopsida > Asterales > Asteraceae > Ambrosia > Ambrosia x helenae. The sequence goes on from CM061227.1 coordinate 58,033,033, forward strand.
AATATGCACATAACAGTCATTTCCATTAACCAAAATAAACCATACTAAACCTGACCCATTGTTCATACATAACAACCAAAACAAGACAAACCATTGTTCATACATACTTAACCTGACCCATTAAACTGACCCATAACATAACATAGTAAACCTGAGCAAAATGACCCAACTGAAACAGTTTGACACATAACATACTACCAAAATGACACTTAACTACTAACTTGACCCATTAAACCATAACTAAACCTGTGATCCAACCCCTTCCTTTGCAGTAGCAGCCTTCTTTCCAGCCTTCTTTCCAGCACCATCAGTCTTTGAAACCCAACCCCTTTTCGCACAAGTTCTCCTATTGTGCCCCCTTTGTTTATAGATTTCACAAGTAACAGAATTGCCTCTCCTTGGAATTTTACCAGTATCTCCTCTGCAGACTTCTTTCTCTTTTTCTTTGGTCTGCCAGCCTGCTTGTGAACTTTGGGAGGAATTAAGGTACTAGGGCATTGGTAAATAGGCCACAAGTCCATACCATTAATTGGGTCAATGGTATTATCATACACACTCCTCCATGTATCTAACCAGTAGACCATATCCACCCATTTCTCTATAATGCCATCACCTTTTCCATGTAATGTTAGGTTCCATATGCAGGCCACTGCATGCCTACATGGAATTCTAGTAAGTTCCCATCTCCTGCATGCACATGTCTTCAGGTCAAGATCAACAGCTCTTTGTTCAATTCTAGGACCACTGACTTGAAACTTTGAAGCTCCAATCCAAATTACAGTATAATTTGCTACTTCAGTCTTGATTTCATCTAACTTCTATGTAACATTAGGTGTTAATGGTCCTTGACATTTAACAATGGTTTTTAGGATCACCAATGACCTTTTCATTAGGTATTCCCTATTGAACTCCAGGTAACTGATAATGGGTTTGTCCCTTCCATGAATAAGTTGCCTATTGAATAGCTCACAAATGTTGTTCAATAAAATTTCACTTTTAGCATCACCTGCAGTGAATTGATAATATTAACATTTAACATCTAAAAGTCTAACTAAATTGACATAAAAATGGCCAAGTAAGATGATAAGATGATTAAACATACCATTGAAGAAGGCTCTAGACCAATGTTTGGATGGTATCTCTTTCAACCAAGCATGTAGGTCTTTGTCTGCATCTTGAACAACTTTCATATTCCTTTCAAAAACTATTGATGTTGTTGCAGTAGGATAATTCCACAATAGGTTTTTGAATACACCACCTCTCTACATTGGTTTCATATTTTTATGAATGTGTCTCAAGCAAAATCTGTGCTCAGCCCTTGGAAAAACCTTCCGAATAGCAGGTATAAGCCCCCGAGTTTAAGAAAACACATTTATCAATAACAATCTATATATACTAAGCAATTTATAACATGTAACAAGTGAATAATACCTTTTGTCTGTCACTTATAAATGTGAACATACTATTAGAGTCCAGATCCAAATCATCGCCTAATAACTCCAAAAACCAAGTCCACGAAGCTCCAGTCTCAGCTTCAACCATTGCATATGCAACAGGGTAGATACCATTGTTGGCATCTACTCTCACTACTGTCAATATCTGCCCAGGATATGGTCCTTTCAGAAAACAACCATCAAGCCCCAACAATGACCTCCCTCCTAGTTTAAATCCATCCTTCAATGTAGTCAAGCATATGTTAATCCTCCTAAATTGCCTTGTTGGACTATTAGGGTCACATAGTGGTTCAACATCTATCTTAACTGTTGACCCTGGATTAGACCTCAACAACTCTTCACCATACTCCCTCAGCTTCTCATATTGTCTATTATAATGCCTTAATATCTTCTCATATGCCATCTTCCTAGCCCTAAACACCTGATGCACAGTCAGTTGAACCTGATATTTCTGTTGCAACTCATCTTGAAGAGATGTTAGTGGTATACCAGGCTAAGTAGTTAACTCGGCCGATATATCGGTGATATATCACCGATATCTCGGTTATCGGTCATCAACCGATATTTTGACCGATATTCTGTACCGATATTATCGGTAGGGCTGTGCAATGGTTCAGAACCGGACCGAACCGAAGAAGACCGAACCGCGAACCATTTATTCCAAAATATGAGAACCGGAACCGGAACCGATAATTACTAAACGGTTCGGTTCTAGAACCGGGTGAAACGGTTCTCATGAACGGTTCTAGACCGGAACCGCTTGTCAATAAAATCCTAAAATTAACATTAACAAGTAAATAAAAAAATAAACAAAAACAATGATTTTTCTTGAAAAAATTATCAACAGTTTGTGTTAAACATGGTTACTAAAAGTATAGCAGTTTACGTATCAAAATATGTTTTGTTCGGATCAGATCATTCTTTTTATACAGATTAAACGGGTCAGAACAAGCTGTGCTGACTGCCGATCATCACATAAGGCAATACTCTATATTCCTACCTAGTAAAACAATTTAAAAGTTTTAAGAACTATAAAGAAGGAAACAACACATTCTATTTCAAACTAATAATAGAATATTTAAATATTTAATTTAATTCAAAACGGTTCTAACGGTTCTTAACCGGACCCGTCGGTTCTAACCGGAACCGAACCGGGAACCGATTATGCCAAAATATGAGAACCGGAACCGGAACCTATAACATTAATTCGGTTCGGTTCGGTTCTAGCGGTTCCGGGTCGGTTTCACGGTTTTCGCGGTTCGGAACCGTTTATTGCTCACCCCTAATTATCGGCGATATTGGCCGTATTTGACCGATATTTTACCGATATATCACCGATATTCCTGATATTGGTGTTTTTCTTCTTAGTTCTTTCATTTTTCTTACTTCTTATAGTTGTTATTACTTTTTTATTATTGATTTAAATCTTAATTGTTGATAGTTAGTGTTAAATATTAGTGTTTTAAGTCTTTACAAGTTCCTACTTGCTACAATTGTTAGTGTTTTGCAAGTTGTAAAAGGTTAATTTGTTAATGCTAGGAGAGTATGTTGAATTGTTAGTGTTAAATTGCTACATGTATGAATTTTGCATGATATAAAATTTTCCGATATCCCACTGAAATCTCACCGCGATAACCTATATCTCAAATATCGGTCCTTCACCGATATCCGATATTTTACCGCATTAACTGCTTAGATACCAGGATTCACTTTAATAGTAGGTTCAATTTGTTTGGCCAACCAGCTTACTGTACACAGATTGACATCTCGGGTTTGCAAGCATGTATGAACATTATTGTATGTCCTAACAATCCATGAGCCTTCTTTTTTTAAGTTAGAAACATACAAAGTCCAGTGGCAAGAAACAAGAGACCAAATTTAAATTGTATAAGAATACAAGCGTAGGTCTTCTTTATTGTAGCCTTATTTTATTGCTTACATGGTCGTATTCTTTCCTTGGTTCTTTCAACTGCATTTAATTATGACGTAAAGCTTTCTCAAAAGAATGGACCATACAAGCAAAGATGGACTCGCATATTTGAAGAGTAAAGGAGGAATCACAGTTGCGCCATCTTTATTTATAGCAAGAGTTAATACACAATATACAAGCTCAACGTGTGTAAATACAAGGAACTTATGATAATACATTTTTTCCTGTTAGAAATTGGCTTCAGTTTGGATGAAATATTATAAGAGGACAATTTAAAATTTGAAACCAATAATATGTTTGAATAAAACTTGTATTCAGTATATTACAAGGTGGTAATGTGTATAAGCAACAAAATGCACCGATGTATACATCATGAAAACTAATACGTGATCCAAAAAGAAGATGGTATTGCACCTTCTGTATATTCGAAACATCCCAAACCGATCTATGTGTATCTCATACAAAAGTCAACAACTCTTCACGTGAAACAAAAAAATAAATGATATATGAATTTATGAAATAAAAAAAACACTTTTGTAAATAAATCAAAGAACAATGGGTACAAATCAAAACCTAACTCACCCAATGCTGATACGAAATCGAAATAATCAAAATTGATCGGTTGAAATTTCTTAACCAAAGATTTTGTTTAGTTCACGTTTATGGCTCAAAACCAACACGAACTGAACCGCCCTATGCATACCCCTAAAATGACCAACTTAAGTGTTATGTTTTCCCGCCGCATCGCGCAACCACCACACTAGTACTTACAAATTCATAGGAAATTCTTAGGTAATGTTTAAGATCTGTTGGGAGTTCAGTTTTTTTTTTCACTTCTAAATTCTTATTGATGTTGTACTTGTTTTTTTTTTTTAATATTTTCTTCTTGATTAGTAATCTTTGGAGGAGGTTTAAGGACGCATAACAATGTCTACTAATTATGCCATAGTCACCGGTTGTTGCGGTAAACTATCATCTCTTTCATTTTATTTATAAAGAGATCCGCTGATATATATTGCATGGTTTGATTCAATTTTTGTTTTTTTTTTTTTTTTTGTGTCAGGTAACCGGTAGTGTACGGTACCAATACCAACCTAAAAAAATTCGGTAACCGTGGTTTGGGTAACGAACTTATGAAACAAGCGGAAGACAATGGCTGATACACAAATATTGACTAAACTTGATTCACCTATGTAAAGGTTAAGAAATGAATTATGAAAAACAAAATCAACCATGGTTTGTAAAATTTTTTTAACTCCTTAAACTGAGTACATATCATACATTTCTTTAAGTTATGAGCTTGAAACACCTTTTGAATCCCCAAACTAGGCTACATATCAACTACTAAATTAGACACCTACTCCCATTTTTCCTAAAACAGTTTTTCTAAAAACTAGGTAGATTGATGTAAAAACGGAAATGATATCTAAAAATCTCTTTCATGTGGTTCAATTAGGCTTCTATAATTAACTAGGTATCGAATCTGTGAACATCCATGTGAACTTATATCGACCCAATAAATATGGTGTGAGTCAAAATCTTTACAAACATAAAATTGTATGGCATTTAAGTGTAAAAACTTAATTTTTTTGTTCCATAAAAACAAAAATACACCTTGGCATTACCCAATACAAGGTGGTTATTTACACACTATATGGTGTAATAAACTAATGATTAATATTCTTTAACACCTCAACCTTGTTACTCGATTTCTTTCTTCTCACATTCCTCAAGTTTCCGAGTCCAACTAATTATTCATTAGCATCATTTTCTACAAGCTGAAATACCCCATTTTTATTCGGTATCTCAACGAACAAAGATTTATTAGAGTGGAGGATTTAGCTTCTTACCAGATGCCTCATCTTGTTTGTTGCAACTGTGGATGGACAATAGTGTTTTAGCAACTTCAAATATCTTCAAAAGAGTTTTCACACCATTATTATCATTTGCTTGTTTTTCTTTTGTTTTTTCAACCTTAACCTTGAGTACAATATTGCCATCAATCGTGTCTTTTTGAAAATTTGTCACACGTACACATAAAAAAAATAGTTTTTGAAAGGACTTTTTGTCGCCACGTGTCCACAACTTCACAACTTGTCGTTTCACTAATTCCATAATACATGATGGCCATAATCCCCACGTACGTAGTTTGCTGATTTTCTTGGTAACTCAGTTTCTTGTTGTTTCATTTGATTTTCAAATATTATATGATTGAAACAAGAAATCTTTTAATATATGTTTTTTTTTTTTTTTTTTTTTTATATATTCTAGTTGTTTCTTTAGAATAGTTCTACCTTATTCATTCGATGTAACATAAGTATTTTAATTTTTAGAGTTAATTGCAGTTTTCGTCCCTGTGGTTTGCCTAAACTAACAGGTTCAGCCCAGACTTAACACCCTGAGTACCTGTGCTTTCATTTTCTAACAGTTTAGATCCCTCAACCTAACGGCCGTCCAACTGCCGTTACATCTCCCCCACGTGCACCTCACGTGAGGGGTACTCTGGTCATTGAAAGTCCTTAATGAAGGGCAGTTTGGTCATTTCATCCATGGAGGGGGTATCTGGGTCATTTCAAGTCAAAATCGAAGGGTATTTTTGTCATTTCACCTTGATTAAAAAAAAATATTAACTAAAATATCTGCACGATATTAACTTTCCCTCCCTATTTAATCCCCTAATCTTCAACCCTAACCTTCATCTGATCTTCAATCCACTGATTCAATAATCACAATCAACATGGACAACCAAACTACAATGGTGATGTGCAGGCGTGGAGCAACAACAGAGCTCAGAATTTCATGGACGAATGAGCATCCAGGACGTAGGTACCATCGTTGCACAAATGGATGTGGTTTCGTTGATTGGATGGACCCCCTACTTGTACAAACCCTATTGTGTTGATACCTGCTCTGTTGGCCACCATACGAAACCATGAAGACAATGTGAGAAGAATGTGTGCAAGGAAATCAGAAGCTAATCAAGTGTTGAAGAAAACAGAGGATGTGTTGAAGAAAACAGAGGATGTGTTGAAGAAAACAGAGAATGAAAACAATATGTTGAAACTCGGTCTGGTGTTTCTTTTGATGTTTTTGGTGATGTATTTTGTTATGAAGTAGGTCTAGGGTATGTGCATGTGTAGGGTATGTGCAGGTCTAGGGTATGTGCAGGTTTTGGATGTTTTTTGGTGGCTGTGTAGTCATGGTTTCTAGGTTTGGTGGATGTTTTTTGTAAGGAAAGTAATGAAACTCATGTTTTGATGAAGATGAACAATGAATACTATGTAATGAATGTTTTGGTAATGAAATGAATATTATGGATGAATGAATGTTATTGTGTATGAGTCTTATGTTGATGTTATTGTTATTGTTATTGTTATTGTGAATGATTGTATGTTAATGTTATTGTGTATGAGTCATATGTTAGTGAATCAGTCATGTTAATTGTAAACGATTGTGCTGGATCATAATGGTTGGGCAGGGTCATATGGTTATTGTAAATGATTGTGCTGGAACATACTGGTTGGGCAAGGTCATATTGTCATGTTAATGGTTGTGCTGGATCATAATGGTTGGGCAGTCATAAGGTTAATGAATCAGTTTGTTAATGGTTGTCAAATGGGTCATAGGTTTAAGTCAAATGGGTCACATTGTTGATGGTTGCAGCCTATGAAAACAAGATGGTTTTCATAGGTTTAAGTCAAATGGGTCACATTGTTGATTGTTGCAGCCTATGAAAACAAGATGGTTTTCATAGGTTTAAGTCAAATGGGTCACATTGTTGATGGTTGCAGCCTATGAAAACAAGATGTTTTTCATAGGTTTAAGTCAAATGGGTCACGTTGTTGATGGTTGCAGCCTATGAAAACAAGATGGTTTTCATAGGTTTAAGTCAAATGGGTCAAGTATGCAAATGGATAGAATGTCATTTCTAACGGCCATATTGCCCTGTATAACGGACATATTCACTATAAATAGAGCACAACAAGGGACCAAATGACCATACAATCGAATTAGTAAGATGGATCAAAAAAACACAAAAACCAAAAGACTAAAAACCAAACACACTCAACATGAACATGCTGCTATTGATCAAGATCCAAAGGAAGAAGATGTTGTTGATGATCAAGATCAACAACCACAACATGCTACTGATGATGAAGAAGATCCAAATGGAAGTGATGAACAACCAAAACATGCTGCTGATGAGAGTGATGTGCAATTGAATCAGTTTGAAGAGCCACTGATTCATAATCAACAAGATGCTGCTGATGATGAACATGATCATGAAGGAAAGACAAAAAAGGAACAGGAAGAAGCTAATCCATACGACGATTATGATCCTGAGATTTTGAAAAAAAACCTGGGATTATGCAGACTCTGATGATGAGTGGTACCACGACCCGTATGAAGATGAGCGTCGGTCTGATTCATGCTCTGATGATGATTGTCACTGGAAGTGAAACATGTAACAAATGGAAGTGATGAACAACCAAAACATGATGTTGATGTAACAAGTTGCTATGTATGAATGCTATGTATGAATGCTATGAATTAAATGTATGCAATGTTTAACTAACATAATCATTTTCATTTCATTCCAATTCAAAATCATTACAATGAACAAAGTACAACACAAATAACAAAATCTGCAAAATTGGAGGAACATCACTCTATCTTTCAGTTCGTAGATGATAATTTCAGCTCCAATTAGACATTGTTGATCTTGAATTGGAGTAAAACAATGGATTACACATTAGGGTTTTTGAAGTGGAATTGGGGAAGAAGAAGATTGCTTCTTCAAATTTAACGTTCATATTCCATGGGTGAAATGACCGTTCTGCCCTTCATTAAAGGCTTTCAATGACCAGAGTACCCCTCACGTGAGGTGCACGTGGGGGTGATGTAACGGCAGATGGACGGCTGTTAGGTCGAGGGATCTAAACTGTTAGAAAATGAAAGCACAGGTACTCAGGGTGTTAAGTCTGGGCTGAACCTGTTAGTTTAGGCAAACCACAGGGACGAAAACTGCAATTAACTCTAATTTTTAAGTGGATAAGTAAAGATGATGTAATCATTTATTCAATCTATCTATTATTATATTACATGTAATAAATCTATATAAGCTTGGACACTAGTAATTCATTAGAGTCATCTGATTTTTTATTTTCCCTCTTCTTTGTTCTACTTAATTATAAATACTTATATTTTAATTAATTAATGATATAATTTCTTCTACTTAATTAATGATATTAAAAGATATTATTTCTTTCTATCTTAATTAATTATAGATTCACTAGAGCTATGTGCTTTTTGGTTTTTCTCTCTCTTTCTTATACTTAAATATAGATACTTATCTTTTTTTTTAAAGGCTAATTTTATTCAACACTCATCAGAGAACAAAATACAAACACAATGATTATACAAAATAACAGTTACACCAACTTCCCTAATCAAGAGTTCCAGGTTTTGCCCTGATTTTTATCCAAAGGAAACCAATTCTTTTAATGTCTTCTAGAATCCTTGATATCTCGACTCATTTAGTCGAAAATATCACACCATTGTGCCTCTTCCAAATCAACCAACATGCTAGGATAATAATGGCGTTAATAAACTTTTTCCAAGTATTTGATCCTTGGACATGTGTGTATATACTAAGGAGATCGTCAATTGTAAAGGCATAGGTCGGAGGAATTGATACCCAACTTGAGACCATTTGCCACACCACTGAACTTACCATACACGAGGTGAACAAATAATATCATACTTATCTTTTAGCTAAAGATATTATTACTTTTACTTAATTTAGGATATTTATCTTTTAATTAAAGATATTATTTTTTTTCTATCTTAAATAATTATCGATAATTAATTTTTAATTAAAGATAGTTATTATATTATTAACCAAATAAATTTAACACAAAATTAATTATTAATAATTTAAATAAACTTATATTTTTTTAACTTAAAAACTTCACCAAGTTCAAACTTATGTTAGCTAAAATACTAATAATGAAAAATAATGAAGATACTTTTTTTTATAAGTGATATCTAAAATTTTCAAAAACTTGATGTGGTTGGATGGTAAGTAATAGTAAAAATACAATATGTTAAATAAAAAATTTAGGTCGTATTAAAAAATCAAAGTTAATTACCATTTGAAAAATCAGTGTTTTAAAAATTAACTTAATAAAATTTATAACTGCCACGTCAATGTTATTTTTTTAATTACATATCTTGACGATGTATATGTTAATAAATTATATTGTATTTTAATGCATTAGTATAATACACCGACTTTTCCAACCGTAAAATTCATATGTTTTCTTCAACATGAATTTTTTATTAATTAGTTATATAACATTTCATTTATCAACCCGTGTAATACACGGGATTGTAACCTAATAAGTGCAATACAGAAATTTGATTATGTACTAATTTTTGACATGTATCAACTCTAACTGTGACACCCAACAAACTCAGGTTAATACTTTAAACAAACACATAAGTCTACCTTAGCAAAACATTTATAAAACATACTTAACGGGGTTAGCTGAGTCAGTTTGATGATTCAGGGAATCATCGAGAGTCGGTTCGATGACCCGGGGGATGATCGGTAGTCGGTTTACACACATATGTACAAGGGTTGGTGATTCGGAGGATCACCGGGTAAAATGCACACACGTGAGTCTCAAGTCCTGGGGGTTGGTGAAATAACTGAATTTTCAGGTATTAAATGTTTTACAATCATTACATAACATGTCGATATGTGTATATGTTAAATTACGTGTTAAAATAGCAAACGACTCTATGGAAATCAGCCCCCCTAAGGATATTGGGTAGCTAGTTATTGGATATCTAGCTATTCATTTGCATCAGGATACTAGATAGCTAGCTATTCGTGTGCATCAGGATACCAGATAGCTAGCTACTCATGTGCATCAGGAGGCTACTAGCTAGTTACTCATGTGGTGCAGTAGCTAGTCGCCCAGAATGACTGGGACGACTAGTAACAGCTATAAATACCGTACTTGACTTGTTTTTTTTATGATTTATGCAACAATAACTCACCACAAAGGGCTCTCTCACTATCTTTAGCCTCTGTACACCCATTTTGCCCTAAAATCACCATTTCCAAGTTTAAACAATCTTTACCAGCAATTATCTAAGGTGTTTTATTCATCCAAATCACTTTTCAAACATTATTATGTTGTTATTTTAAACCTAAAGGTCTAGAACTGGTCTTTATGTGTTTTCATTAATAAAAACCATTCAAAACCCTTTCTAAACTAAGCCTCAACATATCCTATGAGTTTTTAATAAAAATACAAATTTTAAATGGTTTTGGTGACCTAAAACGTGGGATTTCTTCTGTGTTTTCTATTGGAATGATTTAGGGAAGTTGTTGTGATGATTATCTTGGTGTTAGAAGCTTGTTTGATGTGTTATGTGGCTTTGATGAGTTTTGACCCGTTTTGAGGATTTTAAGAGAATCTAGGATGTAATATGATGATTGTAACTTGTTAGGGTTTGTGTTAGAATAATCATACAACAGCTTGATGATGATTGGAACATGATTATGTGATAAAATCAGGTTATTTGCCATTTTGGGAAACTTTTGCATGTTGTTGATGTGACTTATGCATAGTATTATCTATTTTGGGAAAACTTGCAATTTGCATGATAAATGAGACGATGATTGGGGTGTATTGATAGGGTTGGGTTGTATAATGATTGTGGATTGATTGGGGGTGTTCCAATATATTTCTGAATTGATTTGGAAGGTTTCACGTGCCAAAATGCCATCAACTTGCAGAGCAGGTGACTAGCTACCCAGTCGCCTGTCAAGAGGCGACTTGCTAGTTAGTCGTGTGCCTTTGAAGGTGACTAGCATAGCTAGTCGTGTGTTTTGATTCTAGTTGTGTGTTTTGGAATCCAGTAGCGTGTTTTGACACCCAATAACATATTTTGAAACCCGTAACTTGTTCTATGACTCATACGCGCATTACATGAATTGTATGCCAGGTTTTATGAACTATTTGTTGTATGAGGTTTGTGCCTACATGTGATTGCTTAAAAACTTACACTTAACTAATAAACAACATATCGAGTCACCAACCGGATGTCAGGTCTTGTATTGCATGGTTGTGTCAAACGTCAAACACTTTCACAAATGTACAAAGTCACGATTTGGACAACCAATGGTTATTGGACAAACATATCATCGGGCAAACACTTATAGGCGTTCTATGATAGGTTTTCCATAGTGAAGACTATCGCACAAACTTTTGGTTATATTTAACGAAGACGCAACCCAAGGTGAATTTCATGGCCCCACTTTTACTGCTTTTACTTTTGGGGGAGAAACATACTACAACACTCTAAACTTTTGGATTACATAAACACTGTCACATCACTTGTGCACTGGAAATCCTTGCAACTATTCAAACTACTAAATGAGTGTGTTAGCGGGGTATAAGGAAAACCAAGGGCAAACCGGGGGCAAACCAAGGGCAAACTAGAGGCAAACCTAGGGCAAACCATGCAATACCCACAGTAGTCGGAACACTTGAGTAATGAGTAAAATGTCCAACTGATTTTTAAATCATAGTACTGTGTTATGCGAATCCGGTTTTTCCAAGGGCAACTGATTTTTAATGCCAAAACCTATGAACTCACCAGCATTTTATGTTGACATATATTAGCATGTTTTCTCAAGTTGCTAAGGTAGCAGGATCAGACTAGGCGCACGGAGTCTCACGACGTCTCATGCATGTGTTTTGATCATTATTACGAACCGTTTTAACATTGTTATTAATGTATCTCGGTTGTAAAATCGGATTTAGCTTCTGATAAACTTTGAAACTTGGTTTTACTTAAATGTTACTTTATTCATATAGAGGTTGTTTGTTATGACTGTTGACTTGGATCTTGGTGTGTCACGCTTCTCGCGGTAAAACCTCGCACGTGGAATTTGAGGGTGTGACAGATTGGTATCAGAGCCAATGGTTATAGTGAACTAGGACTGCATTTAGAGTCTAATCTATAGGCGAGTCTCACACACTAGACAGTCACATACCTATGAGTCAAAACAGGTTGGAAGTTTGCTAACTACTTCAGGGGTTGTAAACATCTTCTACACATTTCATTACATCATCCACTTCATCAGATAGGAACAGGTTTTTCCTGCTCAAGTATTTTTTATCCCATGATTCGGAACTCAAACTTAAGCAGACCTGGAGGACCATGTGCGGAAAGTTATCATTTCGGGTGCACACGAATTCATAATTTGGGGTAGATGGAAACCCTAGTGGGCTAACAATCATGGGTTATCCCAGTTGTATAAAAATGAAATCGATTTGCAATCTAAGTCAAGACGGGTCCAAACTTAATCCAAACATTATTAGTATATCGTATCATTTATTATATAAACATAATCACATAAACATACCCAGTTGCTTCAATCTCAAAATATAACTAAAAGCAACATGAGCACAACATCAATCTTACTGTTTTTACAATTTACAAAAAAAAAAAATCTTGCAAATTTGCTCAGGTAATGGAGGCCCATCAACAGTTTTTCAAGTATCATTATGTGCCCACCTTAGGTTTGGTCATCTCATGTTCAGCTACCAAAAATAAGTGAACATAAATCACTACACTTAAACTCATCTATCCTTCTCTAAGCCTGACTTGCATGTTCTCCCAATGATCGGTTTTTTGGATCATAAATTTGACCCGTTGGAAACACATAGTGATGAGCATTTTGGTACCAAATACCAAAAAAACAATAGAAAAAAAAATACTGTTACGAACCAGTACCCGTGCTGAAAATAGCGGTACTTGTCCATTTTGGGTATCAAGTCTTGGTGATTTACGGTAGTGGTATTTTCTTTATCGGTATCGGTCCGAACCGGTATTTTACCTTAAGTTACCGGTAGCGTAGGATAATGGTATCGCCCCGTATATTTTCAATATCGGTATCGGCAAGTTTGGTAATGGGATCGGTTCGGTACGGTTTAGTAGAGACTAGTAGCGAGCTGATCCCTAGAACCACATAGAAGGGCCAAAACAACACTTCGGGCCAAAACCACACTTCGGTCACAAAAAACATCCATCAAGCAATGTGACATCATAAGACGCCATATTTGTGTGCATACCAACGCCTGAAAATGATTTTACCAGCCACATGACTCAAGATTGGCAACCTTAGAAGATAAGTCAAAGCAATATCATCAGGAAGACCAGGAATTAATGAATCACCTCTAAAACTCAAGTTGGTTTTACTGAATTTAGAATGAATTAACAATGGCATGTCTTCATCATAAACCCACGGAAGCAAGTATGGACAACAAAAAGGGCAGGTTAGATGGGTTGGGTAACAGTCGTAATGGGTAAATTTATTGTCATGTTAAAACATCTGAGTCAGGTTGTTCCACAAACAATGTTTGTCCTTGACTTATTACTCAATAAAATGTTTTTTTTTAGATAAATGTGTTTTTTTGCTTGTTTGATTTGCCGTCTATAATATACAATCAAAATTGGCCCCCTTTACAAAAAACCGGGTAGTAATCACCATTGTCCCATTCTAGTAGCAAGTACCATGAAAGTTTGAATATAACAATTGTTAGTCAAAATTTGACTTTATTTTGAACCATGGAACTATGGAAGTAAACGTTTGTAAAATTACAGAAGCACTAATCCTGAAAAACATAATGGAAACATGAGGATGACTGGTTTATGATTCAAAATAACTGACATAATGTGTTGTTTTTGGGCAGATCTTTAAGATGGATAAAGTGGTGTTTTTTTGCGGATGATAGTTGACTTTAGGGTTTGACTTCGGCAACTAACTTAATTTTAGGAGATAATGTTATCTATGAATCTTGTGACTTTTGTATTGCTACTTGTTGTGACGAAAATTAAACTCTGCATCTTTTTTCACAAACTCAAGAACGCAAAACCACAACAGCATCTAAAACACTGAAAGAATCTTAACCAGAATTCTATTAAATTGATACATGGAACAAAAAGTATAATAAAAACCCTAAGTAACTAACAAAACATGATAAAAGAAAGGTATAATCTAACTATATTTAAAAAATAGAACCAAACTAAAATATGACGATTAACTTCGGTTATAATGTGGAGATCATAAATTTAGGGTTAGATGATGGCGGCTACTCTGGCCACGAAACTGTAGATCAACGATTGTTGATTCACCGGTGTACTTGCTTTCGTCTGAGAGAGAGAGAGAGAGAGAGAGAAGAGAGAGAGAGAGAGAGAGAGAGAGAGAGAGAGAGAGAGAGAGAGAGAGAGAGAGAAGGATAAGTTTCTACTTTCTAGGGAGAGAAAGTTGAAAGGAAAAAGGGGAAAGGGGGTGGTCTTGCTGGTGCAAAGAGATGTGCTGGATGCTAGAGAACATAGCATGTTTACTTGACTACAACAGTACAACTCTCTTTAACCCATATAAAGAAGCGTTTTTAACCAAAAAAATTAAAAAGTCCCCTAACCAAACTCGAACCCGGGCAGCCCACGTAAATAAACAACACAAACACCGCCTGATCTGGAAACAATTTGATAAACATATTCAAAACATTCTGTATAAATACCATAATAACCACTGAAGATGAATAAAAAAACGAATCAACCGCTGCCACGTGGCAGCCTAAGCAGTTAATGCGGTGGGAAATCGAATATCGGTCAAGGGCCGATATCTGAGATATAGGTTATCGCGGTGGGATATCGGTGGGAAATTGGTAAATTTAATATCATATAGATTTTTAATATTTATATATTAACATATATATATATATATATATATATAATCTAAACATAGTCATATATTTAGATTATATATATTACTAATAGTAATATCAAAAGTCAAGACTTCAAAGTGTCAATATTTGAAATATTATCTATATATAACTTAAAACATAATAATATACAATACTTACAGATTTGATGGCAGTTGTAGACGAATGGTAGAAGATGAAGGATAGAAAAATCTGTTCGGTTTAGGGTTTTGGAAGTGTTTTTGGGTAGTTAGGCTCTTAATATTTATGGGCTTATTCCAAAAAAATAATTTTTATTGGCTTTTAATGTAATTTGGCCTCTAAAAAAAGGCAAAACCTAGAAATGCGGCGCTATAACTGATATATGAGAATCAAAATATCGGCGGGATATCGGCAAATATCACCGATAATATAGTTACCGATATTTGACACCGAATATCGGTGAGGGTCCGATAACCGATATCCCACCGATATTGACTGCTTAGGTGGCAGCGGCACTGTTCATTAGTATTGCTATATTAATATATAGGATAACTAATAATTATTTTATTTATTTTCTATTATTTTTTTTGTCACTGATTACAAATTTTTTTATGTGAACCAAAATTCTTAGGCGTCGCTTTGATTTCAATTACATATATTAAACGTAAAAAAATTCCATGGGTGGCGACTCTAACAAATTATTCAATAAAAAACCTACTAATATAAGTGAAAGTAGGGTTTGTAAGTAGGGCTTGTGTCATTAGAGATACAAATTATATAAACTATATGCCAAAACGAATTTTATTCTGATAGAACTGTATTTAAAGAGGGTTTTCAACACCAGCAATTTCTTGATTCGATTCGGATTACAATCATTAACGGTCATGACACAATGATCTTTTTAATTAACTGTTTGTATCGATACTAGACGTCACGTCCTTCAGACATCTGTAAGTGCATTATTTGTATGTCCCTAGCTAGTGATAGGTCCCTATAGGTCGTTGGCTAGGTTAATCGAGTGGTTTATGGCTCGTAATCATACTAGCTAGGTCCAAGGGGGAGTCTGTTAGTACATGATGTCCCTAGCCTAGTATGGTGATGTTTGGATAGTATTTAGGGTGTTTGGGTGTGTTTGTAAGCGTTTTGGTGTGTTTTTGGCTGCTATTGGCGATTAGCACTTCTAATCACACAACTATTCACGTGGATAGGGCCTACTCGTATGAATAGTGGACGTGGATAGGATCCTACTCGCCTATAAGCTGCTGCACGAGTACAAGGGGTATAAAAGCATCCAATCATTGCCTTAATCATTAGTTGTCACCTCACACATTCCCCAAACACCCTCCCCTAGGTCTGAAGTTCTGATTTTGGTCTGTAAACACTCGAGCTCTGTTTATTAATCGAATCAACCTTTTAACCATATTGTGTGTGTGTGTGTAGATTACTCGTTTATCATCGTTTCATCATTGTTTCTGTTATCCGAACATATTCAGAGGATTCCACACTCTGAATATCAAAGCTCGTGATTGTCGGGTGACCAGAAAGTCGATCCTATAAGTGGTATCAGAGCCGAGGCTCTTATCACGAGTGTTTTGATAACAAAAACGTGTGAAAGTAGGTGGTTTTTGTGTTAAAGTTGTGATTTTTAATCAAAAACCTATTTGAACTTTGAAACTTTGAGTTTTTCATAAAAAAAACCCTTATTTTCAAAATCTAAGTGTGTTTTTATGGATGAAAACGTGTGTTTTTATTAGGTTTTACTTCTAAAGTGTTTTGGAAACTTTTCTAATCATTTGGGGATTAAACACACCGTTTTTGATAAGATTTTGAAGCAAAAATGGCAGTTTTGGTGCAAAAGTGAACTTCAGATCTGTTATATGCGATTAGGGTCTCTTATAGGCAATTAGGTAGTCTAATCGCCCTCCTGTTCATGTGGATAGAGTCTAATCGCCCTACTGTTCATGTGGATAGAGTCTAATTGTTCTACTGTTCATGTGGTTAGAGTCTAATTGCTCTAATATTCACGTGGATAGGATTGTAATTGCCTATAAGTTCCTCATACGGGTCACTTCATACGTGTTCTAGTCTGATCTACATACAGGTCCTTGTATCAAGTCTCGTTCATACGGGTGATTCTCATACGGGTCATTCACATACGGGTCCTTGTATGCAGTCTCGTTCATACGGGTCATTCACATACGGGTCATTCTCATACGGGTCATTCACATACGGGTCATTTACATACGGTTCATTCACATACGGGTCATTCACATACGGGTCATTCACATAACTTCAAGCATTTAGACTTCCTACTCGCCTATAACCTGCTGTAACCTAAAATTGACCTAAGTTTGACTTGCGTTGACTGAAGTTGACTTTCGTTGACCAAGTTTGACTTAAAAAAACGTTCGTGTTAACCGTCTTTGACCGAAGTTTGACTTTTGTTGACCAAGAGTTGACTTTTTCACAAGGTTTTCATAATGGCAAATGCAACCAAACCATGGGCTTTTGCGTCTTCAATGAACACCCAACCGGTTCAACAACGACAACAACAGGGGAGTTCCGAATGTAATCTGTGGGCCCATCTGGAGAGGAAATCAACGTCAGATGCTAGTCAAAGTCAACCGAATCAAACCAGACAACTTAACAATGTTCAAAACAATTAAGAAACAGTTGTGGTTTCGGTTACTCTTGCAATTCACTTTGTCCCAGCAAACATGGATGCTGCGAGCGTACTTACTATGCATGCTGAGAAAGGTTTTGACTAGAAGACACAACTCATGGGAGGTGATAATGGGAAAATTGCGGGTTTTGCTCAACGAGTAGAGACTGTGAAATCGGAAGAAGTGTTAGAGAGTGCTCAAACCTCAGAAGAGAGTACAAATGCAGATAGTGAAGTATAGGCAAGTGAACAAGACGCTGAACGGAACTCTGAAGAAATCAACAGAACTGATGCAAATTGTTCAACTTCTGAATGGAGTGAATCAGAAGAGGAAGATGCTGATGATCAGAATCCAGAAGTTGGAGTTCAAATCAAGCACGGAACTGACCCTATTGCACAAGGATCTTCCAGGTTTGTCTGTTCTAACTGTGCCGAACTCCAAAGTATAATTGAAAGGCTATCTGAAAACCAACAGACCTTTACCCGCGATCTTGCTAATTGCATAACCATCAATGAAGTATTGAGAGCAAATGAAATGGAGTTTAAAAACTTAAATGAAATTTTAATGAAAGAAAATTCAGAGCTTTCTAAAACTCTTGAGGAAATAAAGAAAGAATTAGCGCAAACAAAATCTGATTAGGAAAGAGCTCAACATAAGCTAGATGGTTTTCAGTTTGCAAAGTTTGTTCTAAGTAAAAATGATGTTGATCTTAAAAACGAGTCTCGGTAAAAAGAAATTCAAGGATTTGGTTACAATAAACGTTCTGTAAATAGACAGAAAGTGAATTTGAAACCAAAGGCCTTACCGATGGCAGACCTTGAGGATTCTAATAAAGAATCCCAGAAAACTAAGAAGGCTCAATCAGGTTCACATAACTCTATTAAAAATCACATTTTGCGTGAACCTGAACTAGAAAAGAAGCACTTTCAGTTTCCTGAAGGCACGGAAGGGCTGTACATGTTGGTGGGATCTGACAAATTGTTTTCTAATAAAGAGTTTCCCATTAAAAATGTGGATCAATCCTTAATTAAACATATTTTTTAGGAAATACCTGTTACTGAAGCTTAGATCAGAAAACTCGCTGATCAGAAGAAACATGTTGAACATAAACCCACCAAACATTTGAATCAAAAGAATCGGTTCGAGAAAAATCAAAAGGGTCCCAAGATCAATGAACTTAAGCCCATCAAATCGAAAGTACTGATCAGATGAGACATTCTCTTCAAAATCATCAAATAAATTTTTCACCAAGATCATCTGATTATGATTCATATCCGAGTACCTCTCGATTTAAAAGATCACAAGGGAGCTGTACCCCAAGATTTTCTCAGGTTAGCTCGAGAAAGTCACGGTATGAACCTTAGTACTATGAAGAGTGGATGTCATTCTATGAATGTAACGAGGTTGGACACTTGATTGCTAATTGTCCCTATCTGAGAAAATTAAAGGGCAAAGCACTTAAGCCCCCTAAATACAACAACCAAAGATACAAGTCACCTGAACAACAAGTTCAGGTGACACCAAAGAATGTAAAAAAGAAACAAAAGGTTGTTGTTGATGGTGCAAAGCCTAAAGCTGACCAGGCATCAAGCTCAAAGGCCCAACCCAAGGTTGCAAAACCAAAGGGAGGCCCAAAAGCAGGCGCAAAGACTAACCAAAGGGCAAAGCCTCCAGCTGACCCAAAGGTGAAGTCTCAGGTACCAACCAAATCTGTCAAGCAAAGACCTGTAAAGGCTAAGCATGACCAGATTTGGAAGCCAAAAGCAGCTGAAGCACCATCTGGGAGTTTATCTGCTTCATTAGCTCCATCTACATCAACTACTGTTGATGAGAAAACACCTAACTCTCATGGTAGATGTAACACCCCAACCGATGGCGGAAACATCGGGATGTCACGTATTGATGATTTGTTCAGTAGCTCATGGTGAATAATAGATTCTATTAAATGATTTAAATGAATTACATACAATAGTTCTAGAATTTGTACATCAAGTTGAATAAGACTATACACATATCTTCAAGCATCAATTCAAATCTTCAAGCAAATAGAACCTGAAACATGTTAAGTTGAAAAGGTTTTGGGTCAACAAAAGTTGGTGAGAATTACATAGGTTTTTGATAACTGAATAAAAATGTTGTGCAATTCATGTGTCATGTCAATCTAGTCCATATGTGAGAACATACTAGAAATAAATCGAGTGCATAATCAACCCTGGTGACTGTTATAATATGATACATACCATACGCTCATGGTCCAATTGAATATGTTATACGATAACAAACACCCACGCTACCTTTGTAGGAGGCACGTATCCGGGTGGGATTGTCAGTCCAATAGATCTATCAATGTTTACCGCCGGCTTGTACGGAGTTAATGATTATGCTAGAATGGTGCTTACTCTAATCATGCTCAAGACATAATGCAACATAGAAAACACATAGACACATTGATGATTGAATTGCATAAATGATGTTGTAACATGTTTCACCCCAAAAACGGTGATAAATAGAAAAGGGACTATGTAAAACTCACCTTGGTAAAATGTTATATCTGTTGAAAATAGTGTGTTGCCCAAATGTATCAAGTATCACCCTATAATGAGGTAATAAATATGTCTAAGTCTATCAAATCTACAAATGTATAAGTTTCTAGGGCTTTGAATTGGGGATAAACGCTCGTTTGATTATTATTAAAAATGTTTGATAATCGAGAGAATATTAGTAAATAATTAACCAAAAATCTTTTTATAAATGTTAAATCTAGGATGGTCACAAGAATGTGTTTAAAGTATAAAAATAATTTTTATAAAATTATTTTCTTTAAAATAGAATATTAATTCTATTTATAACAAATTGTCAAAACTTAACTTTAATATTCAAAAATACTAAAATTAAAGAATTATTATTTTAAAAATCATATTTTTGTTCTAAATGATCAGAAATAATTTGTATAAAATTTTGGTGCAAAAATATTAAAAATTGGATTTATTAAGATTTAATTATCATTAAAACTAACAAAAATTGATTAAAAATACTAAATAAATGATTTTTCAGAAATAAAAATCATTTCTGAAAAGTTTAATGTTATAAAAACTTAGGATAATTTTTGTGGAAATTTATGAGATCGTTTTGATATTTTAATGGATTTTTATAAATATAATAGTGTAAAATTGATTTAATTATTATAAATATTAAATAAATGAATTTCAGAAAAAATAAAAATTGTAGATAAAGCTTTGACATCAGATTTGCTAAAAATATTTTTTTTAGAATTTATAAAAGGGTTTTGATATTTAAAAAGGAATTTACAAGATTTAAGTGTAATTTATATATATATATATATATATAATGGTTTGTTTTGAAATGAAAAATAAATGGAAAAAGGGTGTTCAAGCCGGGTCTCGAACCCGGTTAGTCTTAGTTATAGGCATCAGTCACAACCACTTGGCCTAGGCCTGTGGTTGTGATTTATCTCAGTTTAATAAAAATATATGCAGTATGAAAAATCAGTTTCTTCCCCAAATTAACAAGCCGTGAACCCTAGTTTTGCAATAATCTGATTCACTCATCAATAGCCCAATTAATCATGGGGCTATTGATGAGTGATGGCCGATGTATAAAACCCACAGAATCAATTATACTTACAAACACGTATCAAATGAGATTGCACAGTCAAGACCCGAAGTCAAATGACGAACGAAACTCAAAATCAGTGAACTTTTAAGGGAAATTGGAGGTTGGGAGAGGATGATCGGCGAGTTGTGAAGGTCCAGCAATGAACAATTTATAGTGCCATGGTCCCAATCATGGAAATGGTAAGGATTGACTCGGGTTTAATGTTTGACGCGTCAATCGTTCAAATAGGTATGAATTGATGATAATTGACGAGGCATTAGGCCGATAATCATGGTACAAATACAATTCTTTAATCAATTACGAGTTATAACCACATATAAGTCTTGATTGGATGGTCAAAGTAGCGAAAAAAGAAAAAAAAATAAATAAATAAAAGTAAGGCAACAGTGCTGTTGCGAGTTGCAGACAAGGAAGAACAAGGTTTTGAAAGTGTGTATTTATGTTTTAATGCATTAGATAAAACACAAAGTGCCTAAGTGGCTTAGTGGTGGTGGTGTGTGTTTGTGTGGAGAGCGGCCCGGGTTCGAAACCCGGCTAAAGCACACAATTTTCGTTTTTTTGTTTGGTTAATACAGAAAGGAGGGGTTGTTGGTTTGGGCCTGCCATGCTGTGGGCCGGGTGCTGGACTGTGGTACTGGGCTTGGGCTTGGGCTAGATGTGCATCAATTAAAGGCTAGGCAAGGAGAAGGTGGTTTGGGCTTGTCTTGGTTTGTTTGTTGGGTTAATGTTTAACCAACTAGTTTTTTTTTTATCAACAATATTATGTATAATAATTATTATTATTATTATTATTATTATTATTATTATCCTCTAAATATAAATATATAAATGTATGAATAATTATCATTGTATTGGGGTTCAAAATATCACTAAAAATAATAATAAGACTTGTCGTTTAAAATCCGTACATTTATTTAATGCGAAATGTTACAGTAGATGGATGGAGCTACCTTTGATTGATGACCTAGACCGACCAGAGATGGTCCAGGCCTGGGTCCCCCTCCAGAGCTAATCTTTGAACGAGTGTGCAGGTTGTTCTAGGAGGAACTATCAGCAGTCATTTGATTGTTGACAGTGGGGCATCTTAGAACAAAATAGGTGTCATATCGCTCCAGTAAATTGATCAGAATATCTTTGGAGGATATGTAACCTTAGACAATCAAGGAGGGGATTTGTTATTGAAGAAGAAGAAAGAAGAGAAAATGCTCGATTAGAATAATTCAAGACCCAGTGTTTCGACTTAACAACAGATGTCAGTAATGAATAAGAGTGGACTGGGTGATTGCTGCAGAACGGTTCCTTCATTATCTAAAGGGTTATCGACCAAAGGTCTATGGTACCCTAATGGCGATAAGCTGGATCTCGTTGACTTTAGTGAATTTATCAATGGTGGTTACAATATTGAAGCTGGATCCGCAACGGGTGGATATCAGTTCTTGGGAGGTCGTCACATGTGTTTCCTGCAACCTGCGAAGCCGAATCAGGTAGCTGCATTGAGCTACTATTTCCAGGTTTGTCTTTAGATACTTCAATACACATGCTTGACTACACTTTGCATTTTCTTATCACCTCCATCTTTTTATTAATAGTGTAACTTCCATAACAATCACTAAGGATCCAATGATTATTTATGTCCACACTGACTACCGAATTGCCAAAAATTTTACCAAATCATTTGACAAATTTAAATTTGACTATCTTTGAAAGGTAAAATGTATTTTGGGAAAATCTGAGTAAACCACATCGGAAAATCATTTTTTTAAATATGTTTCTTCAAAAATAAAAAAAAAATCCAAATATATATATATATATATATATATACATATTGTCTTTTTGCAAATTTTTAGATTTTTAGGGGGAGAAAATAAAAAAATGAGAAAAAAAAAAGAATTAGAAAAGCAAAATGAGTCTTCATTAGAGTGAAAAGGGAAAATGATATTAACCCATCAGTTGGACTATCTGAATCTTTATCATTTTAAAATAATTGGAAAAGATAAGTAGCCTCTACAATGATGTGTCAGTAGGCTCAAAATCATTTCCAAGTTCGGCACGGTGATATAAACCTAAATCAACTGAAACAGGTGTGGATCAACGTGCGTTGGCATATGGTCTTGGTACCGAAATCTCGTTTGATAGAATGCCAAAATCCAAGGTTTCATGGTCTTTAAGAGGTTGGTACATCCGGGGTGAACTGGACGTCTCTCAGAATAAAAGGAGTGGCACATGTGTCGTACGTTGGGTTCGGAGCCTACAACTGTGACACCTCTATGTCGTTTCCTGGAAAATGAAAAGAAAAACAAAAAAAAAGAGAATAAATTCTGATCAGGAGATGTCTGGGAATCCTAAAAGAGAAAAAAGATTCATAAATGCGAAAACCCTATTCTCAAAGAGAATTCGCTCAAAGGTATCAAATCATATACCTAAATCATCGTACCGACAACTCAATATACAGTATTTGACTTCAACCATGGTCTGGATCTCACTGGTCTCTCTGCTGTAGCGTTCTTGCAGACCTGATCACCACTGAGTTCATTCCTTGTAAATACGGATGATAACAGCTTATTCACCTGTTACGAGGAAGCTTTGTGCATGCCTTGATACAGAAATGTGTCGCGTGGCGGGGAACACCTTGTACATCAGTCTTAATATTACCTTAACGTATCTAAAGTGCTTAACAATAAAACTTGATTTTGAGTTTAGGTGGACAACAATATTGGCAGTTGTTGTAGGATGCTTATTGGTAATTTAAACTAAAACTGAACATATAAGGGTTCTAGTATAGTCCGTACACTGATATGATTCCCTAACTGATGAAACTCGCAAAAATATGTTTGTGAATAGTTTTTACATTTCCTGCATTTTTAATTTAAGTTTGATTATCTTGGAAAAGCCAAAAGATTTTTCTTTTGTCTTTATTTTTTATTGACCGATGTTGAAATACAAGAATTCTTCAATTGGAATCTCAGATCCGAAGCCGAAACACAAATAAAATCTAAAGTTTACAAAATTCAAGGGTCAGATATCACTTTCAGGGTCACAAAGTGTCAATCGTGAGAGTTTAGGGTGAAATTTGAAAAGATTTAAATGTTCAGGGGGAGAATGATTCGTTTCTCAAATTGGTGGTCACAATGGACAAAACTTGAAAGTTCATCAAATGATAAACTTCAAGAAGTTGATTGAGTCCGGATTATTTGTCGTATCTAATACAAGTTGTAGTTTGTGTGCAGTTTTTATTAATTTTTTCTGCAGGATCAACACAACGTCTGTGCATATCATGATTCAAACAACTAGGCTTGAAGTTGAACAAGGCCCGAACCTGAACAACAAAATCATCTTGAACAACAAGAACCTGATATTTCATCTTCAGAGAAACCAGAACGTGGTAGAGCTCCGGCAATCGAAGCTGAAGAAGATGAGAGTCAAGAAATGAAAGTGAAGATGATATTGATCTTCGTCCAAGTCACAGAATCGTCAATCATAAAAGCGAAGATGTCTTGTTTCCTCCCAAGTTATCGAAGCAAATCGACGACCAAGACGGGATCTTATGAAGCCACGACTAAAGCTCAAATCATTTGATATATTCAAGTCTTTAGAGATCATACACTACGGTGTCGCCCTAAGTTGAAGAATGCTGAACATGAAGACTTGAGGACTCGAAGACCATATATCACTAGCTTGATCCAAGGAGGATTCTATAAATACACTTCGGGTGTGTCCCCAGCTAGGTGATAGTTTGAGTCTATAAATCACTAGCTAGGTCCAAGGGGGAGTCTGTAAGTGCATTATGTGTATATCCGTAGCTAGTGATAGGTCCCTATAGGTCGTTGGCTATGTTAATCGAGTGGCTTATGGCTCGTAATCATACTAGCTAGGTCCAAGGGGGAGTTTGTTAGTACATGATGTCCCTAGCCTAGTATAGGTGATGCTTGGATAGTATTTAGGGTGTTTGGGTGTGTTTGTAAGCGTTTTGGTGTGTTTTGGATGTTGTAGGCGATTAACACTTCTAATCACACAACTATTCATGTGGATAGGGCCTACTCGCTCAACTATTCATGTGGATAGGGCCTACTCGCTCAACTATTCACGTGGATAGGGCCTACTCGCTCTACTATTCACGTGGATAGGGCCTACTCGCATGAATAGTGCATGTGGATAGGATCCTACTCGCCTATAAGCTGTTGTATGAGTACAGGGGGTATAAAAGCATCCACTCATTGCCCTAATCATGAGTTGTCACCTCCCACATTCCCCAAACACCCTCCCCGGGTCTGAAGGTCTGATTTTGGTTTGTAAACACTCGAGCTCTGTTTTATTAATCAAATCAACCTTTTAACCGTATTGTGTGTGTGTGTAGATTACTCATTTATCATTGTTTCATCGTTGTTTATGTTATCCGAAGTCATACACTACGGTGTCACCTTAAGTTGAAGAATGCTGAACATGAAGACTTGAGGACTCGAAGACCATATATCACCAGCTAGGTCCAATGAGGCGTCTGTAAATACACTTCGGGTGTGTCCCTAGCTAGGTGATAGTTTGAGTCTGTAAATCACTAGCTAGGTCTAAGGGGGGAGTCTGTAAGTGCATTATTTGTATGTCCCTAGCTAGTGATAGGTCCCTATAGGTCGTTGGTTAGGTTAATCGAGTGGTTTATGGCTCGTAATCATACTAGCTAGGTCCAAGGGGGAGTCTGTTAGTACATGATGTCCCTAGCCTAGTATAGGTGATGTTTGGATGGTATTTAGGGTGTTTGGGTGTGTTTGTAAGCGTTTTGGTGTGTTTTTGGCTGCTATTGGCGATTAGCACTTCTAATCACACAACTATTCACGTGGATAGGGCCTACTCGCATGAATAGTGCATGTGGATAGGATCCTACTCGCCTATAAGCTGCTGTATGAGTACAAGGGGTATAAAAGCATCCAATCATTGCCCTAATCATGAGTTGTCACCTCCCACATTCCCCAAACACCCTCCCTAGGTCTGAAGGTCTGATTTTGGTCTGTAAACACTCAAGCTCTGTTTTATTAATCGAATCAACCTTTTAACCGTATTGTGTGTGTGTAGATTACTCGTTTATCATTGTTTCATCGTTGTTTATTTTATCCGAACATATTCAGAGGATTGCGCACTCTGAATATCAAAGCTCGTGATTGTCGGGTGACCCGAAAATCGATCCTACAACATCCACTCTATGAAAGTCTAACCAAGCATAGTTCATTTATGAGAGCCAACCCGCTACTCTAAGCTAACACCGTTCAGATCTTAGCATGCAGGTTGTATGATAGAAGTAACAATTATAATAAAGAGTTAATTGCCAATTTAGTCCCTGAGGTTTGGCCAAAAATGTATCTTTTGTCCAAATAGTTTTTTTTTTCTCATCTGTGTCCCCAAGGTTTCTCATTTTTTGCCATTTTCATCCAACCCCCTAACTCCGTTAAGAAAAGTCAGTTAACTCAGGGGTATTTTGGTCGCTTTGTATATATATCCATTTTTTGCCACTTTCATCAACATCTTACCATATACACAGAAACTCATTTACAGAGAGTTAGAAAGAGAAAGCTAGAGAGAGAGAGAGAGAGAGAGAGAGAGAGAGAGAGGAGAGATGGAAGCAAGGAAGAGAGAGATCGACAGAGAGCAAAAAGAAAGGAACGAAGGAGAAGGGGCGGCGACCAGCGGACACACGACGGAGCAACCTTATTCCGGCCGTGAACAACCTAAACCCACAATCAGAAGATGTGAAGGCCGAAGGAGGTAATAGGACGGTTCCCTTGTTTGAACGACGGCGGAGGTTTTACCGGTGATGTTTAGTGAAGACAACGACATCTTCGTGACCGGATTACTGTTACACAAAGCGACATCTTACCTTTTTTTTCCACTTTCATCAACATCTTTCTTTTCACCGGATTAACAGTGTTTCCTAGAACCCTCGGGTTTTTGCCATGGAACCCTCGCCGTCGTCTCCACTGTGATTGACAACCACCAAAGGCATAATTATCGGAACATAGGAGGGGGATTATGGTGAAGTGGTTGATATTATCGGAGAAAAGGGACTCACCGGAGAGGATGGCACCAGCGCCGGTCACCGAAGATGATGACCGGTTAAACTTTCAAAACACACACACAGTGTGTGTGTGTGTGTGTGTGTTTGTTTGTTATTTGTGTAGAGAGAAGAGAGAAGGAAAGATGGGTTCATATAGGTGGTTCAATTGGAGGGGTGCTTGGTAATGGGGATAAAAGCTGCACTTGGAGTGTTTGCCGACATGTTTATCAACAAATTATGGGGCGATTGGATGAAAATGACAAAAATATATATATGCAAGGTGACCAAAATACCCCTGGGTTAACTGACTTTTCTTAATGAAGTTAGGGGTTGGATGAAACTCACAAAAAATGAGTAACCTTAAGGACACAGATGAGAAAAAAAAAACTGTTTGGACTAAAGAGACATTTTTAATCAAACCTTAGAGACTAAATTGGTAATTAACTCTACAATAAAACACACACCCCATTCGGTATGTTTAACTAGATTGTTTTAAAAATAAAAATTCAATATGCTTCGATCTCCCTCGGTCCAAAGAAATCTATTTAAAATAGATCATCACCATAAATCCTAAAATTTGTTGACATCTTTTCTTTTAATTCGGTAGCCCATTTTCTTTTGAGCATAGTTTGCAAATCTTGAGCTCATTTGCGTTGTAAACAACCTAAAGCCCAAAACAGTTTCTTTTAATTGTAACAGTTTGTAACCCAAATCTAATTCTTATTGATCTCCATTTTAAACTTCTATAATTCCATAATCCAAGTTTAGAAAACGAATTTAAGTTTGAGGTTGGTTTGTTCCGTACTGCTACTTTAATTTCTCAAGTCAATTGTAACTGTATTGGTTAAATGCACACCACCTCTTTAATAATTCGATAAATGTAACTGTATTGGTTAAATGCACACCACCTCCAAGGGACAATGTCCCATCGGCGATTAGAAGCATGAAGCGAGTCAATCACTCTTTTCCACAAGGCGTTTTCTTCTATCTTATATCTCCAAACCCATTTGAATAACATTGATTTGTTACAATCAACCAATTTACTTAAACCCAAATCACCTGCTAACTTTGGTTTAGTCATCCTATCCTATGCCGCCCAATGTATCTTACCAATCTCATCAGTTCCTCCCTAGATAAAACGCTTTACAAGGCCTTCAAGTTTATTAACAATCGCCACCGGAGCCTTATATAAGGAGAAATAATAAGAAGGAATACTTTCCAAAATAGATTTAACAAGAACCAATCTCCCCCCATAGAAAAAACACGGGCCTTCCACATAGTTAGCAGCTTTTTGAAAACCTGGACCATTGGCTCCCAACTATTAATACGAGACATGTCCCCCCCCCCTACAAGAATAGCCAAATACTTAAACGGGGTCTCCCCAGGTTTGCAACCTAACCCAATAGCTTTCGCATGAACCTCAGCAAGATCTTTTCCAATACCGAACAACGTAGACTTATGAATATTAATCCTCAGACCAGAACAAAGGTGAAACACGCGCAACAACCTTCTGAGAGAATTAAAATTAAACTGCGACCACTCACCCATTACCACGGCGTCATCTGCATAAAGTAAGTGAGACAACATCGGACCATCATTTGTGAAATTAATTGATTTAATTATACTAACTTTCTTGAATAAAAACATATAGTGCCATATTTAATCTTACAGATGAGTTTATTTACAAAACATTCATTTAAACTAAAAGAATCAAAACAAATATTTTAATCATATTTAATCTTTTGGATGAGTTTATTTAACAAACATTTAGTCAAACAAATGACATACATGTCTTTGTCATATTGAGTGAGGCGAGAAGAAAAGAAAAACAGTGTGCTCGAGCCATATAATATTTAAAATCGATTTAACACCATACTTTCAAATTTGGTTTCTCCTAGTTATCCAATAGGTAGTCGGAAAACTAATCCTACCAAGTGTAGCTAGTAATCAATTACCTTTAGAATTAAATCAACAGTTAATCGAAAATGAAAAAAATACCTTCTTAAGACAAACATCGGTCTCATATAGAAGATACAACAGATAAAACCAAGATGACGATGTTATTGAATGATTTTGTGAGTGGTCGGGATGGCAGTCGGTTACGATGACAAGAACTTACACTGTGACACCAAAATCAGAGACAAAGGATCTAGTGTTGGTGTCAGCTCGTTGGTGAGGCTGATGAGTTTGAAGCTTTAAGTGTGGTGGTTTATTGGTACACCAACGAAGTGTGGCGGAGCTCGAAAAAGAAGACAATGGTTATATGTCAATGACGTGTTGCGAGGTCGATATAATAACACTAAACCCGACTCTTCATTTACCAACTATCATTAATCATAAATCGAATTTTGAATGAAAGATCAAATTGATATACCTAGATATTTTATTGATGAAAAATGAGTTGTTTTTAATTATTAGGCCCTTAGTTATGATAATATGAATTTAATTATGAGAATATATTATTATGGTAAATGTATATATATTATTTTTGTATTTATATGAGTTTAATATTTATTGTTGAGAAAGTTTTATAAATAATGTATTTAATTAGAAGTTTCTTAAATAATGTATAGTTTACTAAATGATGTATTAATATGTCTTAAACGTTGTGGCAAATTACAATAGTATCCTCTTTAAATGAAGTTAAATTACTTCTTTGACTATCTAGAATGCATTATATAGTAGTAAGTATAGATATAGATTACTTTGACCATCAAACTTTAGAATAAAGTTCTTTTGTAAGAGTTTTAAAGTAGTCAATCGTTTTAGCTCATTGTCTCTGGCGACTGCTCCTCCGCACCTAAAAAACAATAAAAATGCCACCAAAGCAAGTGTGCACAGACCCGGCGGAAGGAAGGTCCACGTTACGCCCTGCTGACCTGCTAGTGTTTGGGTGGGAGGGTGGGAAACACGCATGCGTGGACCTTACGGGTGTGTCTCCTTTAGCTGGGTTCTGGGAGAGTGGGTTCGTGGCTGGGCAAGCGGTCCTGAGAGCAGAGTCCAATAAGGTGGCAAAACACGCTAAAGCATGTGAGGACAATCATCGTGCTTTCGTTCCTTTGGCCATTGACACTTTCGGCTCCTTTGCACCAGAGGCGGTCCGTTTCCTGAATAGATCAACAGGTGGTCCACGCAAATTTTTCGACTCCCTAGGGGCGTGGATTTGTGTTTAGTAGATTAGGGTTATGTATTCAGAAATGGGTGGCGGCGCAGCTTGTTGCTCGCCTACCTGCTATCCTTATGTAATTTGTTTCATGGAAAAAAAAATTAAAAAAAAAATTGATATGAAAAATGCGTAACTTGTCTCATGCGCGGTTTAACTTAAAAATCAGCAAAACCGGTCACTAGTACATATAACTATATGGGTTTGGAATACATAATTTCTTATGCCCTCCCTCCTTTTCTTCTAAGTTACAAACTGGTATTCAAAAACAAAACCAAAAAAAAAAAAAAAAAAAAAAAAGTTCCTATGATATATGGTTACATAACACTCATGATTGATATATATATATATATCAAACTAAAACTACGTCTAATATTGAAAAACACAATCAGTCACTAGAAAGTATAATGTTTTGAGAAGAAGAAACACCTCCAACCTCAATCTCTGATGAAGATACTGCAGATTTGCCTTTCTTGGACCACAACCAAACCTTAGAAACAGAAAGACTTTCATATTTAATCTTCCTTAAATCCATATTATCTTCACTTTTTTCACAATCTACATTCTCTTTATTAATATCTTTAACATCAAACAAAGTTACTTGCATATCTACATTATCAACCACATACTGAAATGAATTCATTGAAAAGCATCTTCTAGCATCCAAGTTACATCTACTAATCTCCGCTCCAATCGACCTTTCGTTTTCTTTCAAGCTCTTAAGCTTTCCTAGCC
Organism: Ambrosia x helenae; assembly: GCA_030844895.1. Classification (NCBI taxonomy): domain Eukaryota; kingdom Viridiplantae; phylum Streptophyta; class Magnoliopsida; order Asterales; family Asteraceae; genus Ambrosia; species Ambrosia x helenae. The sequence continues at coordinate 58,064,428 of CM061227.1, forward strand.
TCACAGAAAATACCCTCTCAATCCTATTCGTCGATACATTAACGAATCTTTCCAATGGCGCGTTATGATCGGTTATTGCGCTTTCGCTGCTGAGATTGACCCTGCAAAGAGGGCATGTGGAGTTTGAAAGAAACCATGTGTCTATGCAATGTGTGTGAAAAGCATGGCTGCAAATTGGAATCAATCTAAGCTTGTCATGAGGTGAAAACTCACACAAACAAACCGCGCAATCAAAGGGGTACTTTGTCCCTATTATGTGTTTGTATTCGAAAATAGGTAATCTTTCGATAACAGATGGGTCCAAACCAGAATCTTGTAACCGAAATAGTTGCTGAAGTTGTCTTCCAAGAGATTGGGGACGCGAGAATTCAGTATATCGAATGGACCGTGAGATTGATGGATAAGTATGGCTTTCTTTGTAGAATTTTAGTAGAACATGAATGATCCCGGATACGAAGAAGATGGCAGCTACTGATACAATCACCCAAAGAAGAATTGGACTGATTGTGATCTCTGATGGAGTTGGTAACTCGACCCATACGCCATTTTCTTGGCGGTTTTCGCTGAGAATTCTACCCATGAATTGTTATGGTAGCTTAAAAACTTCAAGAACCATTGTTGTATGATATTATAAAAGGGAAATATATAAAGGAACCTTTGAAAGTAGTTTCAATGGTTTTGGTTACTGATAATGGCAACATTACCAGATAAACCTAATGCATATTTCCAAAAGAAGAAAGGAGAAGAGTGAGTGGTGGACAAAATTATATGGGTGGGTCTTTTGTAGCTTTTCCTTTTTTGGCATGCTAGACAATCCTAATTGCCCACTCACAAAACTGGTGATACTAATCATGTATTTGTCTTCTGCCAATATGGGGCATGCATTCTCGGAGAGGTCTTGGGTTCAATCCAATGCAAGAAATATATTAGAATGTATTTGGTGAGAGTAACATTTGCCACAAAATAAATGTATTTGTTTTTCTGTATGATAACGACCTTAAAACGTACAGGATATTTTTTACGGAGGTCATTCTTTTAAATATACATGATGAATGAGATCACTATTACATTGGGGTTGGTGGCCCAATGGTAGAAGCAAAGCTTCTAGGAACACCTAAGGGGGAGGTCATGAGTTCAAGTCCATTCGCAAGGTGGTTTTACTACACTAGTTTTTAGATGACACTACACTAGTTTTTAGCAGTATGTTTTGGAAAGAGGTTCCCATTCGCAAGGTGGTTTTACTCTATAGTAACTGTTAGACTTAAATTAATCAAGAAATTGTATGATTTAGAAAGTCAAAATAAAAGTCAACCTGTGTCACATAGAAAGTCAAAACTGGTCAAAATGGATAGCAAAATACCCGTATATAACTGTCAAATGACAGTTAAATAACTGTCAAATATGTAGGGTATAAATACCCATTAACTCTTGCCATTTGTGATGTAATATTTAGTGTACGTGTGCTTGTGTGTGAATTGCTCTCATCCTTGTTTCAGTTCCCGAGTCCATGCACATCAATTGTGCATACTCATTAGGGATGGCAATTTCAGACATGGACACGATAACACGACACGAACCTGCATGTTTTTAACAGGTTTCGTGTTTAACCTTAACATGTTTTGTGTCTTAAACAGGTCGACACGTTAAGAGCTGTTTATTTTCGTGTCTTATCGTGTATTATCGTGTTAACCTGTTAAAAATAGGTTCGTGTTCGTGTTTGGAAATATAGACACGATAAGTTATCGTGTCGTGTTCGTGTCTAGCCCTTCGGGTCATCGTGTCTTATCGTGTCGTGTCTGACACGATATGCCAACCCTAATACTCATACAAATTATCTATCATTTGATTTTCATCCAAATGATCTTAAATGCCAATCGATCCCCAATCCTACACTAACCTTATACTGCCACATCACTTCACTGATTTACTTCACTGAAACACTTTTTGGAGGCAACACTTAACTGGTTCACTTATCTGAAATCTTTATATTTTAGTATTTTTTTTTAAAAACATTAAGTAAACATATTATTAAACTAATAAAATAAACTTGCAATGCATAAAAATAATATCAATCCATAGCATCAAACCATTATTTAAAAAGCATATATAAATAGTACAAACATGACTATATTAGAAATCGTCCTCTCATCGCTCTCCAAACCTCCACCCTCGGGTAGTTATCATTGTGTATGTTTCGATATTGGTTACGGGCTTCTTCAATCGATGCATCTTTGTTTAAACCCGGATTGTCGTTCACCGCATTTATGAAGAATTGCTCAAATATTGTGCATTTCGACTTTATAGATACATACTTTCCATATACCGCGTCCGTTGAACGAATGTTTTCGCCCATTTGTTCATTGAATCCTGTGACAACCGCTGCCAAAAACTTTGAGTTTGCCCCATTCCTTCCTCTTGAATTGCAATATAGCTATTCACCAAGGCGAGTTCATCCTGCACGTTCCATATTGGTGGTCGCACACAGTTTAATGGGGGTGGAATTAGATTTGGATTTGGGTTTTGGTTTGCCATTTGTGAGCAACTTCATACTAAACCGTGGGATTGAAATGTGGTTTTATATAAACCTTTGATAAAAACGGTCACAAAATATTCGGTCAAAAACCACATAAATTCGGTCAAAAAGGAATTAAAAACCATAAAATTTCGACTGTTGCCTTTTAGTTCCCAAACTACTAGGCCGTTAGATAGAACTAGAAAACAGTTCACGGGACCCTACCAGCACAGATGGCGGCGGTGTTACCGTGCTGGTAGTGGGGTACCGATGCCCAAATCTGATAACACTCCGTCCCCCTAACTGATTTTTCAAGATCAGATGTACCTTCAATAAACAGTTACAACATATCATATATATAGATACTATCTTGATCCAATGATTTTATCATTTTAATAGTCTGGTGAACAATTTAAGCTGTGAAAAAAAAAATACATATTATCCTGATTCAATGAAGCAGCTTCACTATTAAAAGAATGATTTTGATATAATTAAGTTGAGGGAGAAAAACCTTGAACATGTTTTTTGTACAGTATTACACATAGTCAAACGTGGAAAAACATAGGTCAAACAAGGTTAAAGAAGCAGAAGTCAACGGTATAAAGTGTGATACCAAACATTGTCTCCATGATTGGTGTATGCATCCAAACATATGCGCATGCCAATTTCCTAGTGGTCAAATTTTCAAATGGATGTGTCGGGTAAAATGTCAAAACATGTTAATCAAAGCTAGTAATTAATTGTTGTAGTGCTCAAATGATTGGACCGACCAAAATATTTTTGGATGGAAAGCTCTTACTGATTTTTTTTCTTTTTAGTAAATTACTATTTAAGTCCCTGTGTTTTGGTGGTTTTAACTACTTAAATTCAAAATCAAAATGTTTAACTATCTGAATACTTGATTTTTTTTATTTATAACTATATGAGTCCATTTAACTAATTCCACCCATCAACTCTCTTAGTTAGAAAGGCATTTTAATCATTTATATATGAGGTACAAGTTTCTAATGCATAAGATATTTAAAAATAAATTTACTATTTTATTATTATTATTATTATATATACAGAAAACAGAGACAAAAGAACATCTCTCTTCTTCAGAAGACAACCACCACATTAATCTCACCACCACCACCACACATCATTGCCACCACACCTTCCACCCACGCCACTGCACCTCCCACCACCTTTGATTCTCTCTCTCCTCGTTTCCATCCCTCTCATCTTTGACTCTTTCTCCCTATCTCTCTCTCTCGTCTAGACCACCACCACACCAACTGCACCACCGCTGCACCACCCCCACCACCGGTAACTATCCCCACCCTTTGTATTTACTATTTAAACCATCGATCCATCAATTAGTATAATCAGTAAGAATGATAACACGGATGTTGGTGGTTACCGTGCATTTACATCTTGACCAGATCTCAAGCATCGAATGTTGTGTCTAAGCCCCACCGGAACCTTACATCCTTCGTCAGCCGTTTCTGAACATTATCGGTACCCAGACCCAACGTCACCGTCATCTTCCATCGTCGAAATAACCCCACCATACGCCACCACAGCAACCACCGAGACCACCAATCACCACCTTCGAGCCCCTTCTTCCCGAGACAACGATCGGTTGGTGAACAGAACCAGCTTCCTTCTCCTCTGTCGCTCTCTCTCTCTCTCTCCTCTAACTCTATCTCTATAGTCCTCTTTCTCTCTCTAATTATACAAATATATGTGTGTGTTGTTGTTGATAAGAGAGAAAGAGAGACGGAAAGAGAGAGGTTTGATATTTATTATGATTTTATTTATTGTTAAATAAAAAGGGCATTTTTGTCTTTTCATAAAAACTAACAGACTTTAATGGACAGAGTTAGTTAAATGGACTCATATAATTATAAATTGCAAAACCAGGTGGTCAGATAGTTAAACATTTTGAATTTGGATTCAACTAGTTAAAACTACCAAAACACAGGGACTCAAATAATAATTTACTCTTTTTTTAACGACAACCACTTTATAGCTAAATATAAAGAATCAACAAGAAGGTGGAGGGTACAACGAAGCAAAAGACAAAACAAAAATTACACCATACTAGATACATCAAAAGAAATCCAATCGGACCAAGCAAGGCCGCCCCTTAAGGGGTGTGAGGGGGGGGGACTCGCAGCCCGGGCCCAATTTCTCGGGGTACATTGACCCTCCGGCAATCCAAGATTTCTGAATAGTGATGTTCTTAATTCGCTGGATTTTTGTATGTTTGAGCCCCAAAATTGATAATCAAGTATTAATTAAAGTGAAGGGTAGTTTATATAAAACAGAAAGTAAAGAGATGTAAAGAGATATTAAGAATTAAAGATGAAAATTAAAATGAAATGATTTGAAAAAAAAAATTGCAGGTTTATTAATGAGTGTAAGACTAAAGATGATGAAATAAAGAGGGCTCACACTTAGTTGTTTTTGCTTTTTACCGGTTGGTTTTTGACTTCCTTTTTAACTTTTATTTTTGTTATGAAACAATTTATTTTAAATAGTCAAACTTTCACCCGTTTATATTTTTACCCTTTGTGGGATTCTATATCCCAACCTCTCTTAAGAGGGTTTGTTCCCTCTACCGTTAGACTACAACCTAAGTGGGAAATAAAATTTGATCTATCAATTTGATATTACTCTTATCATAGCTTAAAAAATAGTTTACATTATTTATTTTGTTAAGGTCTACAGCTAAGGCTAGGGGACACAATTTTTGCAGCTCGGCCCGGACACCTCATATTACTCTAATCGATATCTGGTTCTTATCCGAGCTAACTACATATAAGACAGGGTACACTTGTCTTTTTGTGTGTGTTTTAATGTTAAGGTCTAAACCATTTTTACAAATACTATAACCTAACGTGTGTTTATTCAGCGTAAAATTATGTGTATATCAGCACACATTAGTTCCCACTAATTTTTGAATTCAAATTTTTTCATACTCGCCTATAAAGAAAAGGTATAGATGCATTTTTCTCCTTTGTTCACAAAAATTCCTTCCTTCAAAAATAGCCAAAACAAACCATCACAAATCCTAATCCTATTCTCCAACGTAGCATCAAAACTGAAGCAGTAAACAATTGTTCATTGGGACCATCATCTTGTGATGTTGGCAAAAGAAATAGGACATCAAAGAGCACTAAAAAGGCTAAAAAAGGAAATAAAGAACCAAAAGCATGTTATACTTTTAACTCTCAATGTATGCAATATGTTCATTTGCTGAAGGTTTAATTTATAAAATTTGGTTGGTAATCTTCTTTCATTTTGAAATCCTTTGATCTTAATCTAGCTGGTGCTTGTAGCTATGATAGTTCTTTTGGTAAGTTTACATGAAGTGATACTTCAGATGTGTTAGTTATAATTCCCGATTATGCGCAACTGTAACATGGTTATAAATTTGCCGGTTGTAATATACTAATGATACTTTTTCAAATTGTTAATAGGACTCCTCTTAAAGAAGTTTGTTAATTTGATACAGGCAGACAAAGATGGCATTCTTGATCTAAACAAGGCTGCAGTTATTTTAGAAGTATGATCCCCTTAATGTTGGTACTAATTTTTTAATTCAAATTTTTTCATACTCGCCTATACATAAAATGTATAGATTCATCTTGCTTTCTTGATTATCTTTTAATGTTACTTCTGTCTAATGCAAAGACTTTTTATATATTAGCACAAACCATGGATCATCATTAATCACGGATAATTCACAGAATTTGAAAACCCGTTCAAATGGCTAATTACATGCTAGAATCAATATTTGTTAATTCATTATTTTATAACTCTCCTTGTATCTCTCTTGAGAATGTTTTCATTCCTTGTAAATACTTGGCCTATAAATGCCATATACGTCAGGTTGAATAAAATGTAATCCTGGCGTATTTGGCATTTATAGGCCAAGTATTTACAATGAATGGACTTATTCACGAGATAGATACAAGGAGATTTATAAAATAATTAACTACCAAATATTGACTCTAGCATGTAATTGGCCATTTGAACATGTTTCCAAATTCTGTTAACTTTCCTTGATTGATGATGATCCATGATTTGTGCTAATATATAATAAGTTCATCCTAACTCAGAAGAAAATGCACTTAAAAAACTGGAATTATTAATGAAAGAAGATGCTTAAAGTCCTTCACTTGCAATAGTGAAAGTGGGTATGTCATAAGATAAATGTTTGTGTTATTTTATTCTTTACTACTTATTTTTTTATGGTTATTACTCTTTTTTTATTGCTAGCTTGAAGGCTTCTTGGTTTATGAAAAGATAGATCTCAATTAGTATTTACGTATGCATGGACGGGTCGGGTAACTGTTGACTTTGCTAACTACTAATGAGGAAAACTAACTAACGGGCATTAACAAAACTCTAACTAACTAGCTATCAGTAGATTAAGCCTTCATAAATTATGACTTCAGCAGTTGTTGTCATCAGAGGTTTGAACTTCAGCAGATGTTTGCTTTCCTCATCAGTTGTTACCTCATCGGTTAACCACTTCATCCGCAGTTTCTTTCATCAGTGGTTAACCACTTCATCAGTAGTTTGACTACTTTATCAGTAGTTAGCAAAGTCAACAATAACAGATTGGCTAGGTTCGGGTTAGAATGGGTTTAGAACAAACTAAGTACAAATCAAAATGAATTGTTTAAAAAAAGTAGTTATTTTGGTTTAGATAAAAGCAGGCTCAGACCATCGGTTGAGATAATGGGTCATATAGGATTTGGGTCTGAATGGGTTCGACTCGGACTAGGTACGGGTCAAAATGGACTGTTTAAAAAAAGTGGTTATTTTGGTTTAGGTCAGAATGGGCCAGACCGCTAAATGGGGTAACGCTTTTAGGTCTAAAGGCTTCCAACCAAACTGGGTATGGGTCAAAATGGACCTTTTAAAAAAGTGGTCATTTTCATTTGGGTCAGAACGTGCCAGCCCGCCAGATGGGATAATGAGTTGTATCGGGTTTAGGGTTATAAGGCTTCTAACCAAACTGAGTATTGGCGTTATGAAAATCCTACAACCCATGTTTGTTAGGAAAATATAAGGAATTGTAATTTGTTATTGTTTTTCTATTTTGTTGTTCTTTATCGCATCTATCTCTAAATGCAGCATCAACGGACTGTAAGTAGTGCACATAGTTTTGCAAAAAAAAAAAAACAGCCGGTTGAGTTTCGGACCACATCCATCCACTGATCCATCCTATATTCGCACATGGTCAGGTCTATGTGGTTGCATCGCGTGCAATGTCTGATGCTGACATATGGTTTTATGTGAACAATAATGTGGAAAGTGTAACAATAAACTAACAAAGAATGTTGTTTCTTAAGAACTTTTTTATAATTTGTATTTTAATCGGAAGAGATGATATAGTTTGACAGCTATATCTTATTTTTTTATATTTAATACCGTTTTCTAATACAGATGCAAACAAAAGAAAAAAAAAATATGTTTTACACTTTTTGTATAATTACATTGGGTTACCCGTACTGGGACAGGTATAAAACTAGTTATAGATTGTTTAAGGTTAAATGTTAACAATAGAGTTATACACTATTTTAGGTTAAGTGTTAACATTGGAGTTATACATTGTTAATTGTTTTATGTTAGGTACTGCCTGAAACTTTCTTGCATGTAAATGTGAAGTGCATCAGTCTATTTTATTATAAAGTTGATGTGTAATCTAGTAGCATCTATTATACAATTGAAAGCCTCAAATCCTACGTGACACTCATATAGTCATTCTCCCCCTTAAGAGTGCCATGTAGGATGCCATGTGGCATTAACTAATTTTAGGAAGAAAAAAATTTAAAAACAAAATTGGATTTTCTCTCTCAAGTTTCCTCCTATAATTTTTAAACATTAAGATCTTTTATCTACGAGATTTTTTAAAGAAAAAAAATTACACCAAATTAACGAGCGTTTTATTATCTTTCCAACGAGTACCATAGTGCTATATAAAAAAACTGAGAAAAAATGACTATTTTTTGTGGGGTATTATTCATACAGGAAAAAAACACGTATTCAGATAATTCATTAATTATGTATAGGTAAGTCACTAATTATGTTCAAATCAGTAGCCGAATAGGTTAATAGAGTTAGTTATACATTGTTTTAGGTTAGGTATCAATATTAGTTTTTTTAGAGTTTTACATTTGTTTAGTATTTGAGTTCTACATTGTTTTAGGTTAGGTACTAGCATTGAAGTTATACATTGGTTTAGGTTAGATATTAATATTAGAGTTGTACATCAGTCTATTTTATATGTAAAATTAATGTGTTATATTAAAATTTTCAACTCCAAAACGCTACGGGGTATAATCTAGTTCTATATAAAAGGAATTGTTAATACTGCGTATTTTTTCCAATTTATTAGACAAGCATTAAATAAATATAATATAATATAAATATAAATTAAAGGATTATCTATATTATCTTATTAAGAAGAGTGACGGCTAAGATAGTAATTTTCATTTCCGTACAAGTTAAGAAGCAACATGCATAAGTGATTTATGCTTATATAATGAGGGTATAATTGAAACTTTATAGACATTTAAAACACTTACAAGGGTATAATAGTAAATTTGTAATGAAATTTTAGTTAAAACCAAAAATGTTTTCCATCCCTGCCCTTTATGCAGACTAATCGACCCTCTACATTACTTCTACTCTCTTCTTCTCAAACGCCCCATCATTGGATGGGGTTAAATATACACTGAAGTAGCTTCATTGGGTACATCAATCATCAACACCGTTAACTCCATCGTTAGCTTCAAATTCATGGGCAAAATCAAGTTCTCTCGCAAGCAAAACCCATCTACTGCAAGTAAGTCTCTTCCTCCTTCCTTTTCTATACCATTTAGCACTCAATTTCATCTATAGTGTTCTAACTAAAAGGGGAGACATTACCCATAGCTTCAAGTGAAGTAGACATCACCCATACCGTTAACTGTGTCGGTTTTGTTTTCAGTTGTTTGTGAAGTGAATATTTTATGGAATTTTCGCTTTTTGACCGGCGGATTTTTATGTTAACTCAAGCTATAATAAGGATCAGAAGCCATTTAAGAGCTTTAAAGCTTATTCCCCTGATGGATCTTTAGCCAAGGAGGCTCTTCAGGTCTGTATAGAGCCTTAATCACTTTACTGTTATTTTTTTTTTTGCAATATTGATTAAGAAGTTAGTTATTTATTTATCTTTTTGGAAATGCACAACTAAATGTTTGTCGGTCAAACCAATTTGGCACAACCTGTTTACTCATATGCTGAAATGACCCGTTTCAACCCGTCACTTGAACCCACCTTTAAAGTTAGCAATTTTGACCATTCACATTTCAACTGATTGAATTGGGTCATGATTCTCTCAAAAGGGAAAATCAGATGGGTCAAACATGTTAAAACTTGTCTAAAGTCTATAGTAATTGTATTAAAGTGCCAAAATTGTTTTCTTTAAGAATTTAGATTGTTTTCTGTAATCTAAATTAAAGAATTACCTATATCTATGCAGTGACTCCATTTCTTGAAGATGCACTTATGGACCGGGACCTGATTCACAGACAGACAACAGCGTGCGCTGTTAAGCACATGGCTCTGGATGTGGCTGGGTTGGGCAGCGAGGATGCATTGATCTACTTACTAAACTATGTCTGGCCCAACATTTTTGAGACATCACCACATGTTATAAATGCTGTGATGGAAGCTATCGAGGGAATGCGAGTGGCTTTGGGTGCGGCTGTGGTGCTTAACTACTGTTTGCAGGGTTTGTTTCATCTTGCAAAGAAGGTTCGAGAAGTTTATTGGAAGATTTACAAACTCACTTTATATTGGGGCTCAAGATGCGCTTGTGGTAGCTTATCCCATGCTCGAGGATGAAAGGGATAATATCTACAGTCGGCCCGAGTTGACTATGTTTATCAGAGGTTGACTTTGTTTACATATTTCGTATTTCGTTATCAATTGTTTTCTCATCTTGTTATGTTTATGAACTACTTAATTCGGAGGTACCTGGCGCACATGGTTAAATAGGCGCGGGTGAGTCAGCTATGGCGATCAAGAGGTAACTTGAAACTCACATTTGATAACAAAATGCAAGATTTATACTATATGTTTGAAATGTTATAAGAGTTGCATACACTACACTCTTGCATCATTCGCACCGGATGAGTGTACCCGGTTAACTGACGGGTTTACCTACAGCTATGTGTAGGATCTTCATGTCGTAGTAGATGATATTAATTTACCTACAGTTATAATTCATGCTATTGTTGCAGAACAGTTTATAGTTTTCTTGTAAGATGCTTGGATAGTTAAGTTAATTTTGGATCATTGAAGTGGATTACGAGTGAACATTGCCAAGCTAGGCAAAAATCAAAATCTTTTGTTTGGTGGTTCTTAGCCATTTCGGTACGATTATTAAGTGGGTGCATGTTCGTTTGCAGTTTTGGTTTCATGATTATTGGGTTTAAATTAGTAAGAGCGAAGGATTTTAGGGCAAAGTTAGGTTCAGATGATTGTTGCCTAGCCATTGCTGAATAGATAAGAGGGCTTTTGGGGCTGAAGCGATATCACATTATTGTCTTTTTTAAGCTTTCCTTAAGGTTCGGATGTCGTATTAGTGTCCATAGGTAACTTTGTTTTTTTCCGGTTAATTGTGTTAATGAGTTATTGTAGGGTGTGTGTAAATTTTCTATTTTTATCACATTTATTCAGGGAGGATTAAACGAGTTTGTGAAACAGAGCTGTGAATCGTATCTCACTGCTGTAGAACGCAACATAATATGAAACTCAACAACATTCTTTTTTCTATTTGTGCAAGACATTAATTTTTGTGGATTCTTTATGTAACTGATCGTCCAACAATCACCTTTGAGGCGATGTCACACATCCTACAAAACTGAGAGGATTCCACCCCTTCTATTGCTGTTGTATGTCTATATTTCTAATTATATATGTCCCAAATAGGACTCACTTGACTGAAAATGGATTGATATGTTCATTATTCAAAAGTCGGCTCCACAAGACCGATCTGTTTATACCTGTTTTGACATGTTACTTGCCTATTTCTTTTATATGTACATACTTGTATTTTCTAACAGGTGGTCGCTTTTATGGATTGGCCCCAAGTGTCAAAGTACAAAGCTTTGGCCCCGGCTCAGTCACAACTCACAAAGGTAGGAGATCATTCCACACCACCTCTATAGATTCCAAAAGTGGTGATGTTCATAGAGGGATGATAAGGTACAGTTAACTACCTTTATTAATAAAAGCATTGGGCTTGTGTTGTATTGAATGAATGAAAGACACTTAGTGAGTATTTATGATAAAAATGAGTTTATGTGTTTGCTCTCTTTGCGTGAGTGACCAGACCATCCTATGCTAATTCAATTCTTGTCCGAGTTGAGTGGTGATCTTAGGAACCAAAACGATCCAAGTGGTGTAACCATATATCGGGTTGAGTTTGGAATCGCCCTATGTAAAGCTTGAGTGGTGAATTTGTATCTCGAGTGACCCGTCGCCTATCCTTTTCTTTTAAGTTTCAGATTTTATATATGTTACGTATTTAATTTCCTATCAATTTATTTACAAATAAGTGTTTCAAGGCGCAGGTTTAGTGCTTAACCGTTGACATCTGCTGGCTCAACTTAACAATGTTTGGTAGGCCCGCTGTATTCAATCTTCAGTCTATATTCAACAATTTTGTTTTTGCTTTTTATTCCAACTGTATCTCCAACTGCCTAAACTAGAAGACCAGTTTACTGAACCAATGTTATGGCCCACCTTAGTTGTTTTATACACGGGGACAACTGAACTAGAGGACCAGGCCCTAACACTATTTACCAAGCTTCTATTTATTAAATTCCAAAGGACCTATCCCTTGATCAAACTCTAAACCTTTGACATGTTGTAATGTTTCGTGTTTTTCTTATTTTTAATTTTTTTTTTTTGCATTATATGAAGATATTATGGACCTTTTAACCTCATAAGAGGCTCTTGCAAAAACTAATCTGCTTAGTCCTTTTAGAATTGATTTATAGGCCTCTGTGTGCTGATATTACTTGATACTTGGCTATACAATTATGTAAGTTAGGTCTTTAACCCACTCATAGTTTTTACCTTGGTGTTAATGGTTAACCTTTGCTTACCCTCCCATGTCATTCCTCAATCTACGTCTTGCCAAACTTGTCGAAAACATGAAATCATGAACTTATAACTTTTATTAATAATAACCCAGCCCTAAATGTTTAAACCCTTACAAGATTGATCAGACACTGATCTTCCTCACAACTGTCAGAAATCAAACTAGAACACAAATGAGATTATGTAACAGATAATTTCTACAAGATGTAACAGAGCAACTATCAGCAGATTCAGGATGAATCTATTGATAACTCAAGAAAACTAAACCCTAGATGAACGAAAAAGAGTACAAAGTGTGAGAGAGAGATAATTTCGATCGTAATGAATTCGGATCACAAAATGAAGAAGCACACGCCTTTTATAGCTGGTCTTCTTGACACACTCATGAAGGCAATCTAACGGTTATCATCCATCTGCTCTTTAATGATCAACGGTGGACAATCTGTGGTGTTTAGTCACACGGATTGCCACATAGGATGAAGTTAAAACATAACAGAATGGGCCTGCACACTATCTTGGGCTATCTTGGGCCACACCTTCTTCTGGACTCACTTATAAGCAATCTTGGACGGACCATCTACAAGCAATCTACAAGCACCTTAGCCCAAACAACATAACCAGCTACATAAGCTGCATTTGATCTTATGCAACATGATGAACTTTAATGTGTAACAAAATAAAATGAAATAAAATAAAAGATTAAAAATATAACTATTAATATTATTTATTCTATATTTTTAACACCCCCCCCCCATTTTATTTCCCAAAACAATCATGCATGTTAACTTGGGTACTTAACACATTATGTTTAGATGGTAACAGTCCCTTTGTAAACAGATCAGCAAGCTGATTAGCAGACTCAACCTTTATTGTTTTAATCACACCTTGAGATATTAAATCTCTTAAGAAAAATATATCAAGACCAAAGTGTTTGGTCTTATCATGAAAAACAGGGTTTGAGGCTATGGACATTGTTGCAGAACTATCACAATGCAGTTGCACTGGAAGATTAACAACAATCCCTAACTCAAACAATAAGTTTTTCAACCATATTACCTCACAAGCTGCTGCACACATGGCCCTATACTCTGCTTCAGCAGAGGACCTGGAAACAGTGGCTTGTTTTTTGCTTTTCCATACAACTAAGCAACCTCCTAGAAACACACAGAATCCAGTTACAGACTTTCTGGTTTCTATACATTTTGCCCAATCAGAGTCAGCAAATGCTGATAGGTTAAGACAATCACTCCTTTTAAATACCAACCCTTTACCAGGGGCATTTTTAAGGTACCTTAACAGTCTAAAGGCAATTTTCAGATGCCCATGTGTAGGTTTGTGCATATATTGACTCAAATAATGCACACTATATGAGATGTTAGATCTTGTATGTAATAGGTAAATCAATTTACCTACCAACTGTTGATAACCAGTGATACTATCCAATGGTTATATTATCATGTTTTACTAAGTTAGTCAAAACATGATTTTGTTCCAATGGACATGATACTGGTTTACAACCAAGCATCCCATACCCACTTAGTAAATTTGTGCAGTATTTTTCTTTGTGATAAACAAATTCCATTTTCATCCTTTAAAACTTCTATTCCTAAAAAAATACTTGAGTTCACCCAAGTCTTTAATTAGAAATTTAGTTTTAAACAAGGATTTAATGTGTTCAATTTCTTTTTCTGAATTACCAGTTATTATGATGTCATCCACATAAACTAATAACATAAGGAACACATTATTATCATTTTTCACAAACATGGAATAATCACATTTACTTTGTACAAAACCAAACTCAGTCAAAGCTTTAACTAATTTTTCATTCCACATCCTAGGGGCTTGTTTATGCCCATATAGAGACTTGTTAAGTTTACAAACTTTATTTTTAGACACATTCTTATGACCTTCAGGTAAAGACATAAAGACATCGTCATACAAATCACCATATAAGAAAGCATTATTAACATCAAGTTGAAAAATTTTCCAACTATTTTGCACAGCTAGGGTAATTTAACATCTCACAGTTACCATTTTTACCACAGGTGAGAATGTTTCATCATAGTCTAATCCCTCTTTTTTACTATACCCCTTAGCCAGAAGCCTTGCCTTATATCTATCTATATCACCTGTAGATTTGTATTTTATTTTGAATATCCACTTACATCCAATTTTGTGTATACCTATTGGAAGATCTATAACTTCCCAGGTGTTGTTCCTATACAGGGGCTCTAGTTCCTCATTCATGGCATTGACCCAGTTTGGATCACTAATAGCCTCTGAATAAGTTATAGGTTCAACACTCTTATCAAGATTAGTTGCAAAACACTTATTCTCACTAGTTAATTTGGATAGGAAAACCACATGTTCTATCCCATATTTAACTTTACCTTCAACCACATAATCACTATATTTTTTTAGGAAAACTCACACTCCTAGTTCACCTTCTAGACTGACTAAGCTCAACAGAGGTGTCATCCTCAAAGTTTAGATTAGAATCATATTCAATACTCACATGTGGTGCCTGACCAGCTCCCACACTGTCAACACTAGACTGTTGAATATCAGCCAAGCCAGTATTTTGACCAGGAGCTGGTTGCTCCTTTTCATGTGTTCCTAAATCCTCCTTAACTTTACCCTTCTCATCATCATAGGAATCAT
The DNA here is from genome assembly GCA_030844895.1 of Ambrosia x helenae. Classification (NCBI taxonomy): domain Eukaryota; kingdom Viridiplantae; phylum Streptophyta; class Magnoliopsida; order Asterales; family Asteraceae; genus Ambrosia; species Ambrosia x helenae. Next base: position 58,079,759 of record CM061227.1, read on the forward strand.
TCACCTTAAGAATCTGTTAACCTTCTGTGTTTTCAAAAATGTCAAAAAATGCATTAGCACTGCCACACATGTACAACCCATCAACTTGTTTACCAGTCACCAGGGTTTTCCTGGTTGATAAGTCCTGTACATAACACTGATTTTCATCAAACCCTACAAACAACTTATTATCCCTGGCTAACTTATGATCAGATAACAAGTTAACATTGTATTCAGGAACTACAAGAACATCTTGTAATATAATATTTTCAGCAAGTTTAAGTTTGCCAATTTTAGTTACTAAAGCAGATGTTCCATTTGGATGTTTTACTTTAATATTTAAATCTGAAACATCAACATTGTCAAATAAACCTTTATCATTTTTAACCATATGTTCATTAGCCCCTGAATCTACTATCCACCCAATACCAATTAACTTTCCATCAATACTAGTAAAACAGTATATACCACGACCTAGCACAGAAGCACAATACAACCTACCAGATAGATTGCAACTTTGGGTAGATTAAGAACCCTTATCATTTATCAAACTTAACAACTTAGCAACCTAATAACTTGTTAAAGTAGTAAGAGAAGTGTTAGTTTTTTCTGAACAAGTATTATTGCTACTAACAGTTGCCTTCTTTCCTTGATACCCTCTAGGATTTGCTCAATTGGGATAACCTACAATTTCAAAACACTTGTCTATTATATGCCCTACTTTATTACAATGAGTGCATTTTAGTGACTGATTAGTGTTTTTTGAAACCCTCTTATTACTAAAACTGTCACTTCCTTGACTAACTTTAGAAACAAACCCTACAGTAGTAGTGGAAATTTTGGAAGAATTGTTGGATTGCCTATGAGATTCCTCTCTAGACACTACAGCAAAAGCTTCCCAGACTGAAGGAAGTTCAGTTGTAATTAACAAAGTTGTTCTTACATGTTGATAACAACTATCTAAACCCATAAGAAACTGCATAAGTTTTATCATATGATTATAGTTGTTAAAGTCCCTAGAGGCATCACATGTACAGGAAGGCAATTGAAGTATCTGATCTAGTTGTTTCCACATTACATTAAGTTTATGATAGTATTCTGAAACAGTCATACCATTTTGGCTAAATGAATTAATTCTTTGATAAAGATCAAACACAACAGAACCATCCACTTTATTATATGTCTCATTTAGGTCTTTCCAAACCTCTGATGCAAGGTTGGAATAGACCTGACCCATATAAAGTTCATCAGACATAGAATTCAGAATCCATGTAAGTACAACAAAGTTACATCTATCCTACTGTCTAGCTAACACAGGATCATTAACACGGGTACCATTAATAAATCCTAATTTGTTCTTGACTTGTACCCTAGGATCATAGAATTAGCCCACATAGTATAGTTCTTAGTACCTTTTAATTTGATATTTACTATAGTTAAATTTGTTGAATCACTAGCATGCAGATACAATGGATCACTAGCATCAAGTTTACTCACAAGTGTAACATTATTATCACCTTGATTAACTAATGTACCACCAGCTGCAGCCTGAGCTGCAGCAGCAGCGGCGGCTGCAGCAGGGTCAGGATCAGGAACAGGATCCATATCTCATAAGTAAGTTCAAGCAATCAACAAATATACACACAATATCAATCAAAGTACTACACCACAAATATAAAATCAAACAAGAAGACACACACTCAATCGGTGAAGCCAATCCGGTGATCCAGATCGTTGGTTCGTCACTCAAGGGTGCCAATGCAGGTCCCGGAAAGGGAGCCTCCTAGACCCAGACAATCCTTAAAGCTAAACAGGGACTCAAGCCCTAGCAAACAATCGCCTAAACAGAACTCTATAAAAAACAACAGTAATAGAATCAGAACAATCTCACCAGTAAGGCCCAAGTTAGGGTTCGCCAAATAAACTCGTAATACTATAACCTTCACTTAGGGTTATAGTATTAGAGAGCAAGAAAATATGCTTCCAACGTCCAGCCAACAGATTCAGCCTTCTTGAAGATCAAGAAACCCTAGATCTGATCAGCCAATCCCACAATCCAACGTATGGTCTAGATCGAGACATATCTATACCAGCCAATCACAATAGATCAATCTCAGACCTACAGATTCACAATGGTAGAACAGAAGACACAATCAAGAATAAATCACAGCGAAAGAACTGGCTCTGATACCATGTTAGAAACATGAAATCATGAACTTATAACTTTTATTAATAATAACCCAACCCTAAATGTTTAAACCCTTACAAGATTGATCAGACACTGATCTTCCTTACAACTCTTAGAAATCAAACTAGAACACAAAGGAGATTATGTAACAGATAATCTCTACAAGATCTAACAAAGCAACTATCAGCAGATTTAGGATGAATCTGTTGATAACTCAAGAAAACTAAACCCTAGATGAACGAAAAAGAGTACAAAGTGTGAGAGAGAGATAATTTCGATCGTAATGAATTCTGATCACAAAATGAAGAAGCACACGCCTTTTATAGATGGTCTTCTTGACACACTCATGAAGGCAATCTAACGGTTATCATCCATCTGCTCTTTAATGATCAACGGTGGACAATCCGTGGTGTTAAGTCACACGGATTGCCACATAGGATGAAGTTAAAACATAACAAAATGGGCCTGCACACTATCTTGGGCTATCTTGGGTCGCACCTTCTTCTGGACTCACTTATAAGCAATCTTGGACCAGACCATCTACAAGCAATCTACAAGCACCTTAGCCCAAACAACATAACCAGCTACATAACATGCATTTGATGTTATGCAACATGATGAACTTTAATGTGTAACAAAATAAAATAAAATGAAATAAAATGAAAGATTAAAAATATAACTATTATTATTATTTATTATATATTTTTAACAAAACTTTATTAGCACTTGTAATGGTACCCCACCGCATCACGCACCTACTAGAAAAACACATCGCATGCTGGTAGAAGAGATGTCTTAAATGTTTGTGTTTGTTTTTATGGCTTATGTCTAATTGTGCTATGTTTTTCGGGTGATTAGGTGGTTAAGACCTCAGAGAGGCTGTTGAAGAGCACCATCCTCGTTAGCTATTCATACCGAGAAAATTCCCATTGCTTGATTTTTTTACGTAAATATGCGAGTAGTTTTTTGGGATATTGGATATGGTAACCGGTTAATGTATGTTTGAGCCTTGAGTAAATTTGATTTGGTTGTGTATGTTTTATTGGTCATAGATTAGTTTTATGTTTTTCTAATCTTTTTCTTTATAATACTAGAAAAACTACTTCAGGCTATGCATAATCATGGTAGGGATAAAGGTTATAAGGCTAAGGGGTATGGTGGTCGGGGAAGGGCTCGGGGGTGATGTGGCTATTTTTGCCGATCGGGAACACCGCCCCCCCCCCCCCCGACCGGGCTTCGGTGAAAACGGCAATAATTCCCCGATGGTACCGACCCTCTTTTCAAAAATTGAAACGTTACAATATGACCGTTGGGGGGCTTTTTGAACGTTAGGAAAAAAAAAAAAAAAAAACCTTTTTACCTATATATATATATATTTAACATTTCATTTTATACAAACTCAAATAAAACTACCCCCTCTTCATACATACTCCCAAATTTTATAAACTACACAACAAATTTTTTTTACAATCATGAGTACGTCTTCAGACGAGGCAAACGTTGCTAATTTTTTCGCGGGCGCGATGGTTGAAACGGCAAAAATATTGTTGGAGTTTGTAGATAGTGACGACGAAACAACTTCGGAACCGAGAACAAGACGGGCCGCTTTAAACAGAGATCGTGAAGGTATATTTTATTTTTTATAACTTTTAATTTACTTAATGTTTTATATTTCATGTGTTATATTTTTTGATATTTATTTATGTTATGGTATTATATTTTCTTATACTTTTTTTTTAATTTAAGGTGCACACGATCGTTTGGTTGCTGACTACTTCGCTGACGACTGCGTATACACGGACGAACTATTTAGGCGTCGCTTTCGAATGAGTCGGCGATTATTCCAACGAATTGCCAACGACATGGCTACTTATGATGAGTTTTTCACACTACGCTATGATGCTAGAGGAAGACGAGGTTTTACGACGCTACAAAAGTGCACTTCCGCATTGGCCATGGCGTAATTGCCCCACTGCATGGAAAGGGCAATTTACGCGGGGTGACATTGGAGAGCCGTCAATTATTTTAGAATCTGTTTGCTCACAAGACCTTTGGATTTGGCATGCATTCTTCGGAGTTGCTGGTTCATGTAACGATTTAAATGTTCTAGCAAGATCCATGGTTTTCGACCCCATCATTAATGGTACCGGTCCGGATGATTCGTTCGTTCTCAACGGGGTAGAATATAAGCACGGGTATTATCTGGCTGACGGTATATACCCAAGTTATACATCTCTTGTGAAAACCATACAAATTCCCACGGACGACAAAAGGAAAAAGTTTGCAAAGTGCCAAGAGTCGGCGAGAAAAGACGTCGAACGGTTATTCGGTGTCTTAAAGTCGAAATGGCATGTAATTGGGCGACCCGCACGTGCATGGCATCCACAAAGCTTGAGATATATTATGTACGCTTGTACGATACTACATAATATGATAATCGAAGATGAAGGCCGTGCGATATGTGAGTATGACCCAAATGACGTTGAAGAGAATCTCGAGCCGGTTGACGTGACACAACAACAATCGAACATGTGGGCATTAGAGGATAGTAATATGCACGCCAACCTTTGCTCGGATTTAATCGACCATATCTGGAACAATTTCCGTGTCGATGACGTTGATGAGTAGTTTGTATTTTTTTTTCTTTAGTTGCGTTTTTTTTTTAATTTTTTTTATTTCGGTTTTTTTTTTAAGTGTTTTTTATTTTATATGTAATTTGGTTTTTAATTTTAATGAAAAAAAAATTAATGAAATATAAAATGTACAAATAAATAAAAAAGAAAAACAATAAAAAAGGGAAGGGGGAAGGGGGAACCATTTCCCCTAGAAGGGGGAGGGGAAGGGGGAAATGACATGGCGCTGACGTGGACAAGGGGGAAGGAAGGGGGAAGGGTGACCACACCCCATAGCCTAAGAGTTTGTATACTCTTACAGGTCATAGAAATGAGAAATTGCGGTCAAAGTCATCAGTATAAGTCAAAATATTATGTCTTGCAGATTTAAAGGTTGTAGCGTCATGAGTAGTTGATGGAACAGAATCATCGACTGGTGTTTCTTTGTCCATGTATCTTCTATCTCATAATCAATTATCCCTAACTTGGTAGCTTTATACTTGTTTGCAATGAGAATTGTGTTGTTTGACTTAACAACATAGCTTATATAGTTTTTTGTTTATTTTATTTAGTCAAAAGGAAATGTTGCAATCTTCTTAGGACTTCATGGGAAGTAAGTTATTGCAATTTCTTAAGGGTCTGGGGAGGTATCTGGTTTTATTTATATTTTTTTTAACGGCCAACGAATCAATTTTTGAGCACTCTCGGGCACCTTTTTGGCGAATCAGGTACTCGAGAGTACCCGGGCCACCAATTGCCACCAATTCCCGGGAAAACCCGACCACTCACCTGCCCGAAGGCATGACAGTGAAATAATCGGTAAAACCGATCGGGATCAGGACTCGAACCCAAGCCAATGGCCGGGTCATCCCTCATTTCCCATCCACCAATGTCCTCCAAATGTAGGTAATGGGAATTGAACCCAAGCCTCCCATAGAAAACTTTAGGCCCTCAACCAACTAAGCTACAAGTGTTGGATTTTTATTTATATTGAATTAGTAATTTTTTACTTTAGTAATCTTTTTTTTTTACTCTTTGTAATAAACTAGTATATTTCCCCCGCGCTACGCGGCGGGAATTCGATTGGTATCATTCGTTTCATTACGGTAGTAGCACGAACCGAAAGAGAAAATCCAAAAAGAAAAAGTCGTCATATGCCCGAAAGGACGTTGATGTGTGCTTTACGTCGATTAAAAACTATAAAAATGAATCTCAGTAATGGTTGCTATAGCATTCATATCGATAATGATGTTGCTCGTTCGGTATTAATATACTAATGATATTCTACTATGCGAAATTTTAACCATTTATTAATAAGAAAAGTTTATAATATTATACTTAATGTAAGTTATTTAAATTTAACACATAAAACACCAAGTTTTATAACGATAAAATGACAAGTCTAATATATTTCTACTCACTTTCGTTCATTTTAGTAAAAAATGGAGATACCTTCTTCTAATTTACTTATTTACAATAATAACCATTAAATAAGAGAAACACTTTACATTAAGTGTTTATTATGGAATAAAATAGATATTTTTCAAAAAAAAAATGGAATAAAATAGATCATATAAACTAACCTAAATATTTTTTTTACTATTTAATTGAGAGCGAAGTTTTATAAATCAATTTATGGATTTTACTAAAAGATACTGAGGAGAGGAATTAGTGTACTTAAAAGAGTAAAAGCAATATTTCCTTTACACCTCCATCCACCATTTTCTTTCAGCAAGCAATCGACACTTAAAGAGAGAAAGAGAGGACATAGTAAGAGAGTGATGAAGGGTCGACACTCGACAGATTCCGTCCGACCTTACATGACCGACAACGGCGACTTCCTATGGTGATTTCTTTAATGGTTGAGCTGATGTTTGGTGGCCAGAAAATAGATTCGATGTTACGGCAGTGAGAGAGTAAGCTTGGGGAGCAGGTCGCAACTCCTGCGGCCACCGCACCACTACCTATCCGCAATTCGTCTTCTCCTCCACATCACCACATCGCTACCACAGTCGGAACACTGACCCGTCGTCGAAACCGGCCACCACCACAGGACAACCGCCTCCCCGTCTTTCTTTCTATCTCTGTCAACAATGATGGCCGGCCACCGTGGTAGCTGTCGGAAGTCTGATGGTTGAACGTAGGGCAAATCTTTAATGTTATACCAATGGCAAAACTGTTATTGCCTTAAAAAGTGTCTGAATGACTGGCAGATGTAGGTTATAAGAAACTTGAAAAGAGACACTTTCAAGTTGGACTCAAAACAAATGGCAGAACTGTAAATAATAGTGAAAAAGTTGTCCAAAATGTGTACTGTTCATAAGAAGCTACGGCAAATGTTATTATATATATAATATATAATATATAATTAGAAGAAGCTCGTCTTTTATATGAGGAAGAGGTATCAATCACCTACGCTAACAAAGGAAATTAGGTACAATCAACCTCATCATCATGATTCGTACATTTTTTATACCATAACTATTGCTATGTATTATAAATTACAGGAACTTCTATACCTGTATGCATTTATCACAAATTATAACCCAAGTGATTATATCATGGTAATTGTATCTTTCACGCCAACTAAATGTGTGGAACCATTCATCGACATTATTGTTGGCTCATTTAATTGTTTGACCCAGGCCCAAAAAAGGAAATTCAAAAGGTGGGTTGTGTTCATTGGCAGTATGGATCGAAAGCAGCAGATATAGATTGGTTTTTGAACCAAAGTTTTAGTATGTTTATCTTATTTTTATTTGAGTTCCTTATTGTAATAGGTTTAGGTCAAAGTCTTAGAAGTCGGTTAGAATTAATTACTTTGCAACCAAGTTACATCTAGTATTTAAGGAGGAGTCTGTATCCGTTTTATTCATTCGTTTTTGTATTTTCTGCATTGCTTTGATAATAATAATAATAAAAGAGTCGTGATAAGTGTTTATCACAAATCGCTGTGTTATCGTTTGTTTGTTTTCTTTCTTATCGATCCAATTGAAACCTTCAATTGGTATCAGAGCTTCAAGGTTGAAGTCGTGTGATCAGCTAACACTCGATTACATAGGAGTCTCGCATCAGTGATCTAGAGTTTGCTAGAAGATGGCCGACGGTGAAGACGGACAAGTGGTTAATGTTATCAAAGACTCGGGAAGTGTGTCTTTGAGATGCCCGAGATTAACAACGACAACCTACACCGCATGGTCTATCATGATGGAGACGATATTGGCTGCACATGGATTGGAAGATGTCATTGATCCCGTGACGGGTGGTGCAGCCGAGAAAAAGAAGAAGCACATGGCGAAGGCTCTTATTTTTCAGTCGATCCCTGAAGACGTTTTGCTTTAGGTTGCAAAACATCGAGACCCGAAAGATGTATGGGAGGCTTTACGGGTTCGATATTTGGGTGCAGATCGAGTCCAAAAGGCTCGTTTGCAAACTTTACGAAGTGAGCTAGAAGGCTTGCAGATGAAGGATTCCGAGACGATTGAGGAGTTTGCGGGCAAATTGTCAAGCGTGCAAACAAAATACAAAAGCCTCGGGTCTACTTTGGAAGATGAAGTTCTTGTGAAAAAATTGCTTAACTCGGTCCCCGATAGGTATTTACCTATTGCAGCCGTGATTGAGCAACTACTGATCTCGAAACACTCACGTTTGAAGAGGCGATTGGACGACTTAAGGCGTTCGAAGAAAGAACGAAGATGAGAAAGACTGTTGAGGAGAACCAAAACAAGTTGTTGTTTTCTCGTGCAGAAGGTCGTGGGAAAAGAAACACCGACATGGGTCGGGTAGAGGACGAGCCGCGAAGGCTCGTCGGGTTCTCAAAGTCGTCACGAAGGTTTATCGAGTTGAGATAAGTCGAAAGTAACTTGTTACAAGTGTGAAAAATTGGGTCATTACGCAAACGAGTGCAAAGATAAGTCGAATGTAACTTGCTATAATTGTGAAAAGTTGGGACATTATGCAAGCGAATGCCCGGACGGCGCGGCGAAAATAGATGAGGCCAATATAGTTGAAACTGAAGAGGTGAACGAGCAACTTTTCATGACAGTTGCCATACATGAAGAAGATGATCGTGTGCTTCTTAACGACCACGTACATGAAGAAGTTGATGGTATGCTTCATGGCGGTTGCGAAACGGATACGGGTTTGTGGTGTTTGGATTACGGTGATTCTTATCACATGGTTGAGGTTAGAAAGCCTGCTGTAGATTTCGATCATCAAATAAACGAAAAAGTGTTGTTTGGAGGTATGTTGAATATAGGTTCAGGAGATGTAGACATTCTTGAAGAAAAGGTTTTTGATAAGGCAATGCATGTTGCTAAATTTAATAATAATGTGCATGCATGGAATGAGTTTATAGTGGAAGGCAATGATGATTTTTACACTGATGTGGAGGTGCCCAATCAAAGCACACAAACTTCATTGTCATCCAAGACCATAGAGGCAAAAGGAATAACTCATGACCACTTGGATGAACCACCTTCTGTTGTGGAAGGTTTGGATAATATTGTTTGTCAAATTTTGGTGCCCATTCAAAAAAATGCAAATCCTCGTGGAGCTGAAGGTACACCAACAGAAGCAAAACTATTAGAAAAGAAAAGTTTATTTGAAATAGGGGGTGCGCTTGAGGCCGAGGTTGAGTTCGAGATTATTGAGCAAGTTTTAAAGGACCAGCAAGTTTGTGAAGAGTTCTTTTCCGAATCATGTTATTTAGGCGAACATGAAGAAGGCGAGTTTGTTGACACGCCGGAGAGACGTGTTAAAACGCTTGATGATATTTATGAGAAAACGGGTCAAATCGATCAACCCGCTCATTCTTTATTTGTTGCTGGAGACCTTGTTAATAAGCGGGTAGATGAGGCGAATTGTGTGGCTGGTACTACAACGACATGGCAAGATATTTGGTTGCAAAATTTGTTTTCCGATTTGATGGGTTGTGAAAAAGATCATGAAAGGTTCAAGATCGACAATATGTCCATTATTAAGTTGTTGAAAAATCCCGTTGTTCACGGACGAAGCAAACATATTGAGAACCAATATCGTTTTGTTAGAGATTTTGTCGAGAAAGGATTGATCGAGATTGAACATGGAAGCGAAGGAGAAGAGAAAAATCGCATACTCAATAAAGCATTATCGAGGCTAAAGTTTGAAGAGTTGCGTGATCTTGTTGGCATGAAAGATTGGAATGATACGGGTCAAAAATTAGGGGGGTGATTGTTGGCTCATTTACCCAGGCCCAAAAAAGGAAATTTAAAAGGTGGGTTGTGTTCATTGGCAGTATGGATCGAAAGCAGCAGATATAGATTGGTTTTTGAACCAAAGTTTTAGTATGTTTATCTTATTTTTATTTGAGTTCCTTATTGTAATAGGTTTAGGTCAAAGTCTTAGAAGTCGGTTAGAATTAATTACTTTGCAACCAAGTTACATCTAGTATTTAAGGAGGAGTCTGTATCCGTTTTATTCATTCATTTTTGTATTTTCTGCATTGCTTTGATAATAATAATAAAAGAGTCGTGATAAGTGTTTATCACAAATCGCTGTGTTATAGTTTGTTTGTTTTCTTTCTTTTCGATCCAATTGAAACCTTCAATGACATTATAACGATTATTTTTTTTTTTTTTTGGGTAATATGGTCAACTTACTTTAGCATGTTTATTTGTGGACACTATCTAGCCGAAGCTATCAAACATGTACTGTTTTCACAAACCAAACTACAACTTATAGAAGCACAAGTCAATACCATTAATCTATTGTGAATTTAAATCATTACAAGATATTGATAATTTGTTTGTTACATTATGCAAGGCATTTACCTACCAGACACACACTTTAATCTATGTACAGTTTTTTTCGATAATTCTAGCAAACATAGTAGACATGGGACAACTATCATAACGGTTTAACTTATGATTTTGCTTAGTTGTCTATTTTGTGGGTGAGTTTTTCTACATGTAAACTTTTTTCTTTTGTTAATTGGAATTTTTTCCTTAAAGGTGGGGAAAAGGGAGTGGCAGTCGGCTAATGCAACCAAACGGGTTTTTTTGGTTTTGGCTTGAAACACTTACCTGCAGCAACTTGCGGGCATTCCCACTAGTATATTTAATAAGTTGGATTGGCCTAACCCTACCGCCCAAGGCTCTTATTCCAAGAGGGTGTTTGGGATTGAGTTTGGAAATGCAAAAGTGCTTTTAGTTAAAAGTGCTTATTAACTTATAACTTTTTGAAAAAGAGTTTTAAAAAAGTGTTTGGATTAGCTTTTGGGATGAGAAACGTCAAAAAGTCAATAAATTGTTGTTTTAAGTGTTTCGCTTAACGTATTGTGAATATTGGTTGTATGGGTGGTAGATTTGTAATTTTTTTTTCCAAAAGTAAAAAGCTAAAAGCCAGGATTTCTAACTTTTCAAAAACAACTTTTCCACCCTTAAAAGCCAAAAACCAAAAGTCAAAACAAAAAGTGCTTTTGGGTTACAGAAACAACTTATTGACTTATTGGCTTCTTGAAAAAGCAATAAGTCAATAAGTTGTTTTGAAACTCAATCCCAAACACCCTCCAAATTTTCATGCTTTTAAAGAGTTTCGATATATCTTTTTTTTAACAGCAGGGTTTCGATATATCTGATTCGTAAACCCTAGAAGCTCATATCCAAAATCAACATGTCAGACAACCTACCGATCGAAATTCAATCGGAAATCATCAAAAGGCTTCCTGTCAAATTGTTGCTTCAGTTTCGGTCCGTCTCCAAAACATGGAAGTCTCTTATCGACATGATATGAGTCTATTAGATGAAGGGGTCCAATTGTAAATGTTGTAATAAGTGTCAGTTTGTAATAGTTTGAAAGATTAGGGGCCAATTGTGTAAATCGGCTGTTAAGTCGGTTATCCAAGGAGGTTAAATAACTGTAATAACGAATAATAAGATGTCGAAGAGTTAACTGATTTTCTTGTGTCTTCTTCTCTCTAATCTCTCTCTCCGGCCAACACCATTAATGTCCGTCGTCCACCCTTAATTCCGATCACCACCATTTCTCTACATATCACAACAGCTCGGCTTTTATCGCTTGTTATAGGCTATAGCGGCCAGCAGCAACATCTGCTTGCATATCATAATCGTGAAAACAGGTATGATTCAATCGTGGATGATGATACTTTCCCGCATTAAAAAGTTTCTGTAACTATTCCAGCTAAACAGCAAAATGATTACGGTGTTTGTATGGTGACTTTGACGGTTACTTCTCTTGAATAACGAAGGCAGTTATTTGGAATATATCAGCTAGAAAAGCGGTTGAGGTTGTTGTACCGAATTCGGAAGTTGGGTTACATAAAGCCTTTGGTTTTGGGGTTTGTTGTAAGACTAATGACCCTAACCGTTGGCACGTTGAGGTTTTTTCATTAAGCACAGGGGCTTGGAGACGTCCGTATGGAAATCTCCTTCGTAACTCGATTCAATTCATAAGTTTTTGGACAACTGTAACCGTAGATGGAGTTCTTTATTGGCTTGCTTGTGAAAGGATTACCATGGATGGAGGATCTTGGGATAGTAATTTGATTATTTCATTTGATTTAACGAGTGAAGAAATTGTAGAAGTAAATCTCCCGGATAGTATAGCACAATATTCTCATTTTCGTTTGCCAATTTTGAAGCTAAGGGAGTCTCTTGTTGTGCATGCTTACGATTTTCCAAGTTCCGTTGTATGGAAAATGGAGGATGGTGTACCAAAATCATTTACAAAGCTATTCACTATTAGCGAACCAGTATGTGCAATATTAAGGGGATTTCGGAAGAGTGGTGAACCTATATATGAAACTGTAAAAGATGTGCAAGGGATTGGCGGACTACTTGCTGTCTATGAGCCAAACTCAAAAAGCATGAATAGTCTCAGCGTTGATGAAGCGTTTTCGTTTTGTGTGTTTCCCTACACGGAAATGCTACTTCTTCTGGATAAGCCAGATCTTATGGTTTATAATGACATTTGAAAGTGAGAGCTAAGAACAAAAGGCTTTTGGAGGATATACAAGCAAATGAATGGAGTTTTAGGAGCAAATACACTACATGTTTTGGTTTCCTAGCGTACATTAATTTACATTTGGTTTGACCGTTTATTTTCCCATGTTTTTTTTTTTTTTTTTGAACGGCCAACAAACTGACGTGCCAGCTACCCGGGCACCCAACAATCGTGAAAGCACCCATACGCTCCTAGGTGAAGACACGTCTTAGGTGCCCGCCCTAGAATGCGCCAGGTAGCTAACACACACCAAGCCACCTATTCTGGAGAAAACCCGACCCTTCACTCGCCCGAGAGCACGACGGTAAAGAGCCGGTAAAACCGGTTCGATCAGGAATCGAACTCCTGACCAAGTGGCCAGAAGTCTTCCACCATATCCCCCAACCACTAAGTTATTTTTGGTTTAATTTCAACTTTTAGTTTTCGAATCAAGTCATATGCTTAGTTTTTTTTTTTTTTTTTTTTTGATCGGCGAACAACTGTGTGGCAACCACCATTGCGGGGCGCCGTGCCCAAGAATCGACTACTCGACCTCCAGCAGCCCCGCCTTCTCCCGATGCGCGGAAACCCGAGCCCCAGCCGCCCGAAGGCACGGCAGTGTTATAGAACTCAGTAAAACCTCGCCGCCCTTCAGATTCGAACCGGCGCCACCCGTATTCGATCTTCACCCGGATACCAAACCATAAATGATGGAAGTGGGGATTGAACCTTTGATCACATAGGTGAAACAAAAGCCACTCCACCACTATGGATGGATTAGTCATATGCTTAGTTGCTCATGATTATAATGTCTTCTTCATAAGAATGTCTCCATGTGTCTGGGTATGTAAGATTATATTAGATTCATTGAATGAAAAGAACTCATGTTTTGCTAACTGCTATAAAGTGGAAATAGAATAAAACCATTTCTTCAACTATTATTTTTCAATGATCAGAATAAATACTTAAAAGTTATATTTTAAATATTTGATTCGACACATTTTATAATCCAATCTATTTTTGTCTAAACAAGGCTCAGTAATGTCACTATTCATGGCTTATAGGCTATAGCAAAATCTCTTATTCTCGGTTCGTGATTGTATTGTTTACATGATCATTGTTCATTCCTACATGGGAGTATGTGATCTTGATCACAATCAGTAGGAGTCTTTAGACACTTGTGGTATATTAATTTTTCATTTGTTTGGAAGTCTGAGTGATTTTCTTGCAAAAAGGATCGTTAATGTGGATCAACTGCATTAGTTGCTTATTTCACCTTGCCACTGTTAGGTTAATCAATTTTTTTGTGTGTCACGCCGGTTACATGCGATGGATCAACAAGTACGAGCCAAGTTATGGAACCAAATAGCTTGAACGGGTCGGAAAAGTGGTGAGTTTTAATGGGTCAGGCAACCCGGTCTTGGTCTCGGTTTTGTTGGCCGATTTACGTAAGATAAACAACAAACAAACTGATAAAGAATGATAATGATTGTATTGAACTTGAACGATTGATTGTATTATTACAAAGTGTTTCGTGTTTTTGGTTTGTTGATACAAAAACTTGATAACTGTTAAAATGAAACATACTAAACTATATATACATAACCGAACTAATCTAAACGACATGTCTTTTATCGAAGCGTTGTGTCTTCTTAGTTGAACCGTCGTGTCTTAAACGTTGAACCGGTTTGGATATTATGAACCGGTGTCTTGATATATCTAGCTTATATCATATTATCGTCCAATACCCTCCCTTAAGCTAGATTGGTAATACATTTAACATGGTACGTAGTCTTGTGAAGTCCTTTGGTTGTAGTGCCTTGGTGAAGATATCCGCTATTTGATTTTGTGTTGCAGTACTTGATCTCCACGTCTTCAGTTTTGATTATGTCTCTTATGAAGTGATATTTGATCCTAATATGTTTGCTTTTCCCATGATAGACCGGATCCTTTGTGAGATTGATGGTAGATTTATTGTCACAATATAAAGTAATTGCTTTATTTGTGTCAAACTCTAAATCTTTTAAGATCCCTTTGAGCCATAGAGCTTGACATCCAGTGAGAGATAAAGCAATATATTCTGCTTCTGTTGATGATAATGCTACCACCTTTTGTTTCTTTGATTGCCATGAAATTGCTCCTGATCCTATATTGAATACATATCCTGATGTGCTTTTGCTATCATCTATATTTCCTGCATAGTCACTATCACTAAAGCCCTTCAATTCAAATGAGTTTTTGTTGTATACGATTCCATATTCTGAAGTGCCTTTTATATATCTCAATATATGTTTTCCTGCTTCCCAATGTGACTTCTTTGGTTGATCCATGAATCTGCTGATTTTGCTGACTGCAAACATTATATCAGGTCTTGTGTTTGTTAAATACATGAGGCTTCCAACTAAACTTCGATATAAGCTTGGGTCAATGTTCTCTTCGTTGCTATTCTTGATCAACTTTAATCCATATTCCATTGGATCTGAGGCTCTAATGCTATCTGCCATTAGAAATCTTTCAAGTATGTCTTTAGCATATTTAGTTTGAGAAATCTTTATTGCTTCTTGATCATAAGTGACTTCTATCCCTAAGAAATAATGTAGTTTTCCCATATCTGTCATCTCAAATTCCCTTTGCATGGATTCTTTAAATGAGATTATTTCCTCCATGCAGTCACTAGCTATGATGAAATCATCTACGTATAAACACACCACTAGTCTGGAGGTCTTTGTCTTCCTTAAAAATAAGGTATGTTCAAATGTGCATCTTTTGAAGTTATGTTGTTCAAAATATTGATTGATTCGACTATACCATGCTCGTGGAGCTTGCTTCAATCCATACAGTGCTTTCTTAAGGAGACATACCTTATTTTCATTCCCCTTTTCTATAAATCCCAGAGGCTGTTCTATAAATACCTTCTCTTTTAGTTCTCCATTCAAGAATGCAGTTTTCACATCCATTTGGTGTAGATACCATTTATATTGAGCTGCTAGGGCAAGTACTAATCTTACAGTCTCAAAACAGATTACTGGTGCAAATACTTCCTGATAATCTATCCCATATTTTTGTTTATAACCCTTGACTACTAGACGAGCTTTATGTTTATCTATATTTCCATGTTCGACGTATTTGGTTTTGTATATCCATTTTACTCCTATGGGTTTTTGATCCTTTGGTAAATCAACCAACTCCCAGGTTTCGTTCTTTTGTATAGATTCTATTTCTCTTTTCATTGCTTCCTTCCATTTTTCATCTTTACTTGCTTCATCATAATCAATTGGGTCTGAGTCAGTATAAAGTGCAAAGTTTGCAGCTTCTTGATGTCTCTTATATAAATCCCGTACTTCTGGACTGCTCAATGGTTGGGTTCTACTATGAATATCTGCCAATGAACGTATTTTTAAAGGTGGACTTTGACTGGATGTTGTGGCATCTAGATTTTCATCCTTAATTTCGATTCCTTGTTCTTCCTGTCTTTCATTTTCAGATGCATTGTGTATGGGTGAGCATTCTTCATTTCTTGATGTCTGATCACGTGTATTGTTCTCATTGTTTTCTGTGTTTTCATTGTCGTCTAAAGTTATGACATCTTCATCCTTATTTTCTTCCCAAGTTTTATCTTCATCAAATATGACATCTCGGCTGACTATAGTCTTTCTTGTAACTGGATTATATAATTTATAAGCTTTACTATTCTCACTGTATCCAACAAAGATAGCCCTTTCTGTTTTATCATCAAGTTTACCCCGTTTTTGTTCTGGAACGTGTGCATAGGCAAGACATCCAAATATACGTAAATTTGATACATCAGGTTTGATTCCAGTCCAGGCTTCTTCAGGAGTTTTATCACTGATACTCTTGGAAGTTGTTCGATTTAAGAGATATGCTGTACAACTTACAGCTTCTCCCCAATATTCATTCGGGAGTTTCTTCGTCTTCAACATGCTCCTACTTAGTTCCATTAAGGTTCTATTTTTACGTTCTGCAACTCCATTTTGTTGAGGTGTATAGCTTGTAGTCAGCTGATGATGTATTCCATGTTCTTGTAAGTATTCTTGGAAGGCATTTCCACAATATTCTCCACCTCTGTCAGTTCTAAGATATTTTATTCTTTTATCTGACTGATTTTCTGCTAAGGCCTTGAATATTTAGAAGAAATATAGTTCTTGTGATTTTTCTTTGAGGAAGTATACCAGGTTTTCCTTGTAAAATCATCTATAAAAGTAATGAAGTATCTGCATCCTCCTATTGTCTTTGTTCTCATTGGTCCGCATATATCTGAGTGAACAAGTTGTAAAGGACTTTCTGCTCTCCATTTTGCTTGTTTGCTAAATGGTTTTCTTGCATGTTTTCCTAAAGCACAACCTTCACATACGTTTTCTGTCTTATATATCTTAGGTAAGCCTTTTACTGCATGTTTGTGTTCCATTTCAATTAATGTTTCATAGTTGATGTGACCATATCTTTGATGCCATAAGTCTGAACCAGTTTTTGTGGATGTGTATAGCACTTTTGGCAAGTCTTGATTTGGATATAGTGGAAACATCTTGTTTTGAGTCATAGGTGTTTCTGTGATTGTCTTCCCTTCATGATTTTTTATGGTGCACATTCCTTTACCAAAAAATACATCATATCCCTTTTGCAGTAATTGTCCCACACTAAGTAGATTGTGCCTTAGTCCTTCCACATAAAATACATTTGGTATTTTGTTTACCTTATCGTTTACTCTTATGCATACCTCCCCACTTCCTAATACTTGTAATCTCTTATCATCACCTGTTCTGACTTCTCGTCTATCTTGATCATTAAAGGTGATGAATATACTCCTATTTCCTGTCATGTGATTACTACATCCGCTGTCTAAGTACCAACAATTTTTGTCCTTATTTTCTTCCATGTTAAATATCATGAACATGGTATCTCGTTCTGATTTATTTTCTTCTTTACATACCATTGCGGATTCTTCTTTCTCGTTTTCTTCCTTATTTGGACAGTTTCTAGCTATATGACCTACTCCTTGACAATTATAACATACAATGGGTCCGTATCGCCCTGATCTACCTCCTCTTCCTCTTCCTCTGTAGCTGTTACTATATCTATTCCCTCCTTTATTTCTTACTTGAGTCCCGTCTTGTACTTGGAATGCTTGATCAATGACGTGTGTGTCATATTGCTTAAGTCTTAATTCATGGGATTGTAATATTCCCATAAGTTATTCAATTGATAATTCTTCTAAATCTTTGGACTCTTCTACAGCTACTACTACTTATTCATATTTTCTGGTCATACTACGCAATATTTTCTCAACTACTCGCTTATCACTTATATCTTCTTCATTCATTCTTAACTGGTTAACTATTGTGGTAACCCTATCAAAGTATCCTTCTATTGTTTCTGTTTCTGACATTCTTAAGATGTCAAATTCGCATCTAAGGGTCTGCAACTTTACTGTCTTTACGCGACGCTCTCCATGATATGATTTGTATAATATTTCCCATGTTTCCTTAGATGTTTTTGCATTTGCAATTCTTTCAAATATTGTATCCGTTGATGCTTGAAATAGGTAGTGAAATGCCTTCTTATCCTTTTTATTTTGTTCCCTATGTTCTTTTCGTAGTGCTTCACTTGCATCATTTGGTAATTCCCTAACACCATCTTCTACTATATTCCACAAATCTTGAGACTCTAGGAGTACTCTCATTTGAATGTGCCAATGATAGTAATTTTGTCCCAATAATTCTGGAATTTGGGTTTGTACCCCTCCTTGTGTTGTCATAATTTCTTTTTCTCAAAAAACGTATTTGTTTATTTTGAGAATATTAGTTTAAATTTTTGTCGGTACACAAATAGTTTTATCCAAATTATTCTTCTGTTTTGACTTTGGGTGGTCAAAGAATTATTATTTCTTAATAAATAATTATAATATATAACATATTCTTTTCTTGATGTTTTTTCCCGCGCAAACACCCGAGGAAACAACAGATCAGAAAACAGAATGATTCTTAATATCGTCTAAACTATAACTTAATTCCTACAAAACTATCCGTAAGGGATTCCTATCAATATTGATAATCGTTTGAATCAATCTATGTCGGTTACTAATCAGAGTTTATAATACTCTGTTTTGAGAGAAAAATAAATACAAATCTAAATGAAGGGATTTGGAGATTTACAGACTGTCTTCTTGTGATTTGATGAAATATCGTTGTTAAGATGATATGTGTAAATCCTCTTACAGTTTCGTCGGATCTTTGTACCCTTCCGGATGATTATGTTTATTCCTCTGTTTTTCGTTTTGACTTTCAGTAACCGCTTTGATAATTATAATTGGATAGTTCTTCGTCTCCTTGGCTCTGATACCAGATTTGTTGGCCGATTTACGTAAGATAAACAACAAACAAACTGATAAAGAATGATAATGATTGTATTGAACTTGAACGATTGATTGTATTATTACAAAGTGTTTCGTGTTTTTGGTTTGTTGATACAAAAACTTGATAACTGTTAAAATGAAACATACTAAACTATATATACATAACCGAACTAATCTAAACGACGTGTCTTTTATCGAAGCGTTGTGTCTTCTTAGTTGAACCGTCGTGTCTTAAACGTTGAACCGGTTTGGATATTATGAACCGGTGTCTTGATATATCTAGCTTATATCATATTATCGTCCAATAGGTTTCACATGGTAGTCCATGACCGAGTTCAAGGCTGTTTCTGATTTAAGGGAGACATGGACCAAGTTTTATTCAATGTGATGTTTATGTATTTGATAAAAGGAAAGTCACCAATCTAGGCATTGACCCGCCCAAAGAAGCGAAAATAGCCATTTGAAGCGTCTCTGCGGAGACGCCTTACGCGTACACCTCAGGCGACTTTGAAGAGCCCTCAACTGCTAGCGAATCAAAACATGACACGTGGAAAGGATTTCCATTAAGAGTCTTCAAAGTCGCCCGAGCAACCTCACGAAAATCCTTGCCACGGGTTGTGTTTTGATTCGCTAGTAGCTGAGGGACTTCGAAGTCGCCTGAGGTGTGTACGTGGGTTTCCGTGAGGCATCTCCACAGAAACTCTTCACGTGGCTGTTTTTGCCTTTTAGGCGAGTCAATGGCTAGATTTCCCTCTAATAAAAATAGTAGTATTAGTCCATATATGATGTACCCTATTCGTCCGATAATTAAGAAGCTCTTATTTTTCTTTCCTTTCTGCAAGTTAACTTCCACACTTTCATGTGATAGAGTGTGGGGCCTGAACCAACAGCCACATTTCCGCTGCAAATGGTGGTGATAGTAGTGCTATTTGTTGTTGTGTGTCCTACACAATTCCTCTAATTACCGATCATTACCGTTGTTACTAGCCACTGCCATGTTTCATCGCTGCATTCTTTTAGTTCACCAGACAGCTGAACTACACAGATTTCAAATCCGGATTGGATCCTTGTTCTGCGTTTGTTTAGCATTCGCGCTTCTCTTAGAATGACTGGCGGGTGCGTATCAATTGCACTGACTGACCCAGCAATCTTGAATTATGAAGAACACCACAAAACAGACATGCTAATATCTTTAAAAACATATTTTCACAACACCTGGATTCATACATTTAGAAAACATAGCAACTCCTATTCAAATATTTTGCATACATTTATGTTGGTTTCGGTAAATGATTTTGGGCTAAAAAAAATAAAAAGGAGAAACAAAAAGGAAAGAAAATAAGAATGCGTCTCAACTCTCAACTGATGAAAAATTATCCATAAAAAACCACGACGAAATGTAAGGCTTCATATGATACATCACAATGAGGGTTCTGAACTTAGGCACTAGCAAAGCCTTCAAGATTCAATTATCAACTAAATTGATAGACTTCGTCAAAATGGCCCATAAAAAAAGTTGCATGTGTTTTATAAATGTTTGATGTAAATATCACCTAACATGTGTTGCATCCACTAAAAAGAAATATTTATTCCTTGGTTTGAGATGGTAGAGTTTACCTCTTAGGAAGGTTCCTGCCCGGGGCAACTCAAGTTCATGTCCTTGTTGATGCAAAACATACCCATTAATGTTGAAAGAGCCACACGAGCGGGGGGTTCGATCTTGGGCACGGGGAATTATACTTCACTCGAGTTACCGCTAAACTAGCCGTTCAAAAAAAAAAAAAGTAACTAAAATAATAGACAAAAAGTCCTCATGGTTCAAATAGTGATCAGTCATTAGGGGTGTAAATGACACGTAGTGGCTCGAAAGCTACTCGACATCGGCTCGGTAAAAAGCTAAAGCAAGTCGAGCCTTAACGGGCCCGAGCCCGAGTTCAAGCCTGAAATATGACTCGTTTAGTTATCGAGCCCGAGCCTAATATACAAAACTCGTTTAGGCTCGCGAGCCAAAACGAGCCCAAACAAAAAATTATATTATTTTTTTATGTATGCGATTTTGTCATTTGAATATGTTCAATTTTAATTAATAATGTTAGTGAGCCAAGCTCGAGCCGAGCTTTTGCTCATTTAAGCTATTGAGGTGAGCTCGAGCCGAGCTTTTAGGTTGTTTAAAATTAATTTTTTAATTACCTCGAGCCGAGCTCGAGCTCATAAGATTTACTTTCGAGCCGAGCTCGAGCTCATAATAGTAGACTCGAATCGAGCCGAGCTCAAGCCTCAAAAGAGCATGACGAGCCGAGCTCGAACTTAGTCAAGCTCGGCTTGACTCGTTTACACCCCTAGACAGTCATGCATGTGGGACATATATTTGTATTCTCAAATCTATAATGGATGTTAAGCAGGGCCGGCTCAACCATATTGGGGGCCTTAAGCGAAATAAAAATCCGGGGCCCTATTTATAAAAAATAAAATACTAAAAAAAAATTAAAAAAATTCTCTAGAAGGAAGGATTGAACTTCCAACATTGTAGTTAACAGTCATATGCTCTAACCAACTGAGTTATTCCATCTATATGCTTTTATATAGGTTTATTTTTATTATATATCATTAAAATTAGAAAAATTATAAGGCCCTTGGAACTTGCCAACTTGAAGGCCTAAAGCAAAAGCCTCAGTTGATTTGGGCTTGAGCCAGGCCTAATGTTAATCTATTTGTATGTCTGACATTTATCACTCAGATGGGTCAATTTGGTTTTACAAGCACCGAAATAATATTAATTCCAGCTTACACTAGAGTCTAAGGGGTTTCAAGATGGTTGGGACATGTGAAGCAAAGATAAATGACACACCCGGTTAGAACAGTGGAACACCTCATTGTGGAGGGGAGGAGGAGTAGAGGCAGACCCAAATTGACTTGGGATGAACGAATTAGACAAAATTTATTAGAATTGCAACTCTTTGAGGATATGGTCCAAGACAGGAATTCGTCAAGGCTTAGGATTAAAGTTAAAGATTTTTACGAGAAGAGTTCTTTTTGCGTTGTGCTTTGTTTTTTTTCCAGGGATGGTCTCTGTGCATTTATGTATTTTGTTATTTCATGAGGTTATGCATATACTTATTCTTCTATGTTATTCATTCACTACTTTTTTAATGCTTGGTGTTTGTCTATTTTTTTAGATATATATATATATATATATATATATATATATATATATATATATAGTGTGTGTTTGTTATCGAGTCGGGGGTATCTCTAGAAGCAGTCTCTCTATTTCTAACGATGGGGGCAAGGTTTGTCTACATCTCACCCTCCCAGACCCTACTAATAGCGGCGCTATTTGTGAGATTTTCCTGGATACGGTTGTTGTTGTTGTATATAATGGTAATCAACATTCCGCTGTAACGCACAGGTTGCATCAACTCGTTTCAATACAGATATCAAATTAAACAGCTAGATGTGCAATTACGTACAGATCTAACAATTTCAAAAACAAAGCGACTAATTGATTACTCACAGATTGGACATGTTCTTCACATAATCAAATAGCTTTTTACACAAATTTGAAACGGGTCAAACAAGTCAAAATATTGGCAACCCATATCAGTTTACAACTTATATGAATACCTTTTTTAGGGGCTGTTTGGTAGCCTCTTAATCAGCCTCTTAATCATTCAGGTCTGAATCATTCAGCATTCAGACTGTTTGTTTCAACATCTGAATGAAATTATTAAGTGCTGAACCATTAAGCTAATAAGGGATGCTGAATGATTCAGCTCTTAACCATTCAGAGCCTCTTAACCATTCAGACCACTTAATGATTCAGCACTTAATCAACCAAACAGCCCCTTAGTGAATCTAAAAGTGGTCAAAAAGGTTGAAATCTACAAATGAATGAGAAATCGTTTTAGGATCGTAATCACGAACCGTGATCTCACGAATACCAACCGTAGGGTGCGGAATCCCCTCTGATCGTGCAAAATGATTTAGAAATAAACGTAAACGATTGTGATGAAAACATATAACGAATCACCGAGCAATTTCCATAACCTTACTCTTTGTATTAGATCAGATCAAGAATATTACAGATAAAATCCTAGACCTAATACAGAGAATATCACACACACATAAACTGGGAAAAGCTCCAAATGATAACTCTATTTAAAAATAACTACCTTTTCCCTATTTATAAGCTCCCACCTTCGCCCCTTTCAAGAGATCGAAGGTTTCAAGAGGTCGAAGGTGTTCATTCGACCCTTTAAGGGTTCAAATGAAGCCTTCTTTTTCATTGAATCTTCATTCGACCAAAAATAAACTACATTCGACCTTCTGACTGGTCGAATGTATATTTAAGCTAATATCTTGGTCTTTTTCTGATTATCTGACCCTTCGCATGCAATACCGGATCACTAGCTGGGGACATACATGAATAATGCACTTACAATGAAAATGTTTATAATATGGGGAAATGGAATTTAATAATCCAAACTTTGGGGGTTGGAAGGGAACAGTCCCAACTTGAAAGTTGTAAGATAACAGTCCCAACTTGTCAACGTTTTTATTTTGTTGGTCCCAAACTAACCCCAGTTAGTTTTCTCTGTTAGGTGCCAATGAGGCATCACACGTGGCTTATGACGTGGCATAAAGTGTGAAAATCTGTAAAAAAAATGGTGGGCCCTTATCCACATGTGTAAAACTGTGACACCCGTCACCCTCACCTTTTAGCAAGTTGTCAATTTTCGCCCTTTGTCGATTTTTAGGTTTCACTTTTAGTCCTTGTCAATTATTATTTATTTTAACTCTTCTTTTAAGAGGGGTATGTATACGTTTTGTATACGCACGTGTTGATATATAAAACGTGTCATAATCGTACAATCAAGTTATCTTATAAAAGTTCGATTTAGTTTATAAAAAAAAATTAATTTAAAAGTTTTAAAGTTAGTTTAGCTTAACTTGGTTAGGTTCCTATAAAGAAAAGCTAACCACTTCATAATATCAATAACCAAGCTAAGTTAAGAGACTCACTACAAAAAAAATGCCATTTAGTGACATACAAAAAGTGCCACAAAAAAACAAAAAAATGCTACTAAAGGGACTTGAAGGAATGTGCGGCACACAAAAAAAGTGTCACTAGAAGTGCTGACGCTAAAGCCTTTTAGTGACACATTTTCATTCTATCACACAAAGTTTTGTTGGCTTTTAGTGACACTTGTTTTTTGCCACAATATAAAAAAGACTTTTGTGACACATATTTTGTGCCATTAAAAAGTAATCCTAATTACATATTTATACTAGTTTTAATGACACTTTTTTTTGCCACAATATAAAAACTTTTGTGGTACAAATTTTGTGTTGGTAAAAACCATTTCTAGTTATATATATATATATATATATATATGTACTATTTGTAGTGGCACATAATTTTGCCACAAATAAAATTATATACAATATAAAATATAAAGACTGAATTACAAGTTTTGTCCTTTAACTTTGTACCAGATTGCAAGGCATGACCTTTAACTTTAAAATTGATTGGTTTTGTCCTTTATGTATTAAAATCTTGCACGTTATGTCCTTTGTTGCTAACCCAGTTAATTTTTTTCGTTAAGTGGAGGGTAAAATTGTCTTTTTACTCTTAATACCTGCTAACACCATAACCTACCATCACCACCTACCGCCGACCACCACCGCCTGCCTGACCACCACCACCTGCCGCCGACCACCACCGCCTGCCTGACCACCACCACCGCCATAACCTGACCACCATAACATGACCACCACCAATCGATACAGAGGAGTTCGTCAGAGACATTGGGGATCTTGGGTCTCCGAAATTCCACACAAAAACAAAACTAACTCCACCTAAATCAAATAAAAAATTAATAAACTGAACAAAACCCTAACCTATCTTTGTTGTTGCTTTCATTGATGCATTGGATAAAGCTCTAATTAGGGATGCAGAAGGTTGCTGACCTGTAACGACGATGAAGACGAAGGCGATGCAGAAGGTTGTTGACCTGTAACGACGATGAAGACGAAGCCCTAACCCATTTTTCTGACCAGTAACATACTTAACCGAACCATCAAAATTAACCTAACAATGTACAGACCACATCTGTAGTGTTGCTGATGTTGAAACCACCACCACCTCGTCTCCAAGTTTGTAGCTGTTATAGGTTCACCTTGAATGTTGAGAAGGATAAAGGTGTAGATAGTTAATTGTTGTTCAAATTGCAGATGAGTGGGAAGGGTTTTGAGGTTGAGGAAGATGATGTTGGTGTGATTATAGCGTGGTGGTGTCTGTGTGTTTAGAGAGGGAGGGAGGGAGGGCCTCATCTTTGAACGTTCACCATTGTTCTTCTTTGATTTGGAACATCACTGGTCGCCACCATGTGAACAGCCCAAGAAGATATAGATGATTAATATTAACTACTAAAGAATGGATTACAAAAAATTATGATACAGAAAAACAAATACATCATTTTAAATAGAGATCCATTTAAAAAATATATTTTACTTTTATTTAATATGGTTTTCTAAATAAATGGATAAAAAGACAATTTTACCCTCCACTTAACGATAAAAATTAACTGGGTTAGGACCAAAGGACATACAGTGTATGATTTTGAAACATAAAGTACAAATCTCATCAATTTTAAAGATAAAGGACATGCGTTGAAATCTGGTATGAACTTAAAGGACAAAACTTGTAATTCAGTCAAATATAAATAAATGTTCAGTAAAATTGTATATGTAAAAATTATCATAATATACTTCAATAAAAATTCAATCCGAAACATATTTCAAATGTTAGCAAAACATTATGTAATAAATAACATATTCCAAATGCTTGCACGACGAATCTAAACATTATTTTAAGAGAGAATTCAACTTTCATAGAACTAAGCTCCAAAATTTCCAATGATATATATCCTGCAATCATAAACCATATAAATAAGTATTAGTATTTATTCAATGAAATCTAAAAGTTCTTTAATATATGAAACTCATTGTTCCTATTCAAAGGAAAATCCAGTATAAACAAATATGATCGAACAACTAACAATTAGAGAAAAAAACCAACATATAATTCCTATTCAAAATTAACATAATTGCAGTGGCTGCAAGATACTATAACATACGCCAAATCAGGTGCGATATGATAATATTTCCATATCTAGCAACTACGATTTTATCACAGGTTCAATTCCTATTCAAAACAAGAACAAATCAAATACTTCCAAATCAGGTCAATCCGAACTCGCATCGATTACTACAAATTAACTAACAGGCAATCAGATCAATAAAACATGTAAAACGAATTGAGATACCACAGTTGTTCATAGATTAAAACTAACAAAATCAAAACGACTATGACTATGTTAAAAAATCAAACAACGAACCTGAAATCGACATGTCGATCACCTCCACTTCTAAACGAATGACGTTTTCCATTAACACTAAAACTTTTAATAAATAAGCTAGATACGAGAAACGCTCCACTTTAGGTGCGATATATCATATATTATACTTTCACATTTATTCATTGTGCTATTTGAAATTGTGAACTATAGCCAAAGAGGCTTTATTATCCCAAATTAGTTTATTAACGCTACACATGGGTCTTTATCAGTAACTAGTAAGATGCAATCATGATTTATACCCATTACAATTGTCATCATGTGTTCTAAAGCATACACTATCTATGATTGAACACCTGAGATGCAATAATCTAGCTAACATTATAGCAAGATAAGTAAAAAATGGACTCCACTTATAAACAAAAGATGTTTCTTTAAGCTTTATTATTAGAACTCAAGCCTAGATGCAAAAGAACACAAATAAAGCACAAGCTTGGTTTAAAAAATAGCGCCTCGGGCACGCTTTAAGCTCTTGAGGCGCGAGGCGCCAAAAATCGCTTTTTTGTCGAAAAGCGCTGGGATACATGAAGCTCTTGGGGCGAGGCGAGGTTGCTGCGGCTGAGGTAGGACTGGCCAGTAGATGTCTAAACTCGCTGGACTAAACAAACACAGCCAAAACCGGACTAAAACCTTGCAGAGCTCAACATATTTGAGCAGTTGGCAGACACATGAAGAGGAAGATAGCGGTAGAAGGAAGATGAAGCTGAAGAGAATAAATTGTTTTGTTAAGGCATAAAAGTTATAAAAGCGCTAACGGAATGCAACACTGCTCATAAATTTTCAACATTACTTTTCATCATTCTGTCATGACTCACGAAATGTAGGATATAACACCAATCACTCAATCCTCACATCTTACAGATGCCCTATGTTCCATAATAATTTTGCATCTAAACAAATGTGCCAATTTTTAAAATTTCGTGTTCATTGCAAAATCATTAAAGGTTCAATTCATAGTCTAAATCATATAACCATAACCGAATTCAGGTACCATATCATAACATTTCCATAATTAGTTAGCAGTAACTCCAATCTTACCACAACTTTATTTCCTATAAAAACCAAAACCTAATCAAACACTTCAAATCATTCAATCTGACCTTGATTATTCGAATCAATAGTATTCATAAACTAACACTCAATCCGATCAAAACAACACATAAATCATCATAACGAAAATAAAATAATAATAAAAAATAAGCAACAAACCTGAGATCGACAATAAATATCTGTCAATTTAACCAAAAATCAATTATTAATAACTTGAGTTTCAAATTCCATTAGTTACAAATTTTCAAATATCAATTCAACAAAAGGGACAAATTACATAAGAATAGCAGGTAGGCGGGCAACAAGCTGCGCCGCCACCCCCTTCTGAATAGAAAACAGGAGAAACGAAAACAGGGGGATAAAAATCCTATCTTTGCTTCAATTGTAGTATACTGTGTGAAAGTCGTGTCTTGGAGAGGAAGATAATTGGTTGGGTTTAATTAGGTTCCCGTGTGTATTTGGTATTAGAAACAATGAGTGGAATGTTGGGGAGCTAGAAAGTAATAGAGGGGGTGAATTGAGAGGGAAAGTGATAAATATTTTGAGAGGGATAATTTCAATTGAGAGGGAAACTTGTAAAATTTTCAATTGGGTGGAATCTGATAATTTTTTGGAGAGGGAAAGTGACAGAGAGAGTGAATTGAGAAGGAAAAAAGATATGACTCATTCTTCTTAGCTTAATTGTTTTAATTTTTTAATTTTCAATTTAATAAATAAAATTTTAATCATGTTGAGTTAATGAGTTGATGGGTAGTGGGTTGGCGAGTCAACCCGAACCCCACCTGTTTTTAATACGAGTCAACTTGAACCCGATCCATTTTTTAAACGGGGCGTATTTATCTACCCAAGGTTGCCTTTTTTGTGTCGGGTTCGGGTTGTATCAACAATCGTCGCCCTAGTAGTACCATTAAAAAAATGATATTAGTGTCACAAAATTAAATGCCACTAAAGTGGGTATCAAACAATTATGGCATACCTAAAGTGTCACTAAAAATCAAAATTAGTGGCATGACAGTTAAATGCCACTAAATATACGTGTTAAGCAAGTATGACATACAAAAAGTGTCACTAAAAACCTTATTAGTGTCACATACGCTAAATGCCATTAAAAATGTGTGTCACTAAATTAGTGGCACAAAAATAAATGCCACTAAAGTACGTATCAAACAATTATGGCATACTTAAAGTGTCACTAAAAATCAAAATTAGTGGCATAACATTTAAATGCCACTAAAAGTACATGTTAAGCAAGTATGGCACACAAAAAGTGTCACTAAAAACCTTATTAGTGTCACATACCCTAAATGCCATTAAAAATGTGTGTCACTAAATGGCATTTTTTTTGTAGTGACTATTCTTGTCAAAACCTCAAACTTCAAATCCCAAACATTCCCTCCCCGTTGAACCTGCACTTTCCAGCAGAAATTAGGTCGCCGGCGGTGACGTCCGGCCGGATTCCGGCAAGTCCAAAACTCAGTTTTTTTTGTGGTCTTCAATCAATTTTAATGTGTGCAAAACGTATCTCCATCATTGACTAACCGTTTCAAGCTTTTAATACACAATAATCATTCGTTAATCAAGTTTTTAATCCGGGTTTGAAGGTGTAACCGACCGGAAATTTAAAGCTAATCAAAAGCTTCGTTTTCCTTAACAAACCTATAAATAGATCCTTCCCAATCATGTAAAATCCTTGACTGAACATAAACCCACTTTAAAATCAGTCCAATCGTGTCCAGAAAATGCATATGATCGGCTCCAAGATCCGATTTCTTTTTCATTCGTTTTGGCCTATAATCAGATTATAAGTTAAAATTAACTATGGCGTTTTGTTTGTTGATGATTTTCAATCAATAGCCCTATAATTTTGCAGAGAATCCCTGTGTATTCGAATCAATTGTATTTGGGTTAGGGTTAGGGTTCATGTTAGGATTTAGGGAAGAAGATGAAGTTTTAACATGTATTCAAGTATTATTATAATCCAAACCATTCAACATTATATGCTTGTAGTATAGTGGTAAAGTGCCGTGTTTGCAAATCAATGGAGCCGGGTTCGATTCCAACCCAGACCTCATTTATGATTTTTTTATATTTTCGTTTCTAGTTATTAATACATATATAATATTTTTATATATCAAAATATTCATAATAAATCCATTCTTAGTTTCTGAAAATTTATCACGTTTTTAGTTTCTGAAAATTTATTTATTTTTATATTTTTATTAATTTAAATGTTTTAATCATAATAAAATTGATTAAAACTCATTTTTAAATGATTTTAATCCTAAAATTTTTGGGAAGTTATTTCTTATGATCAGGAACTGAAGGAAAATTTATTGGTCCAGAAAACAAATATTTTTATTGTTTTTTCTATTTTTAATCATTTAAATATGATTTAAATTCAATAAATCTGTTTTAATTGCAAGTAAATTGAGAAGAATTATCAAAAAAAAATATGTTCACTATTTTACATCAGAAAGTCATTATTTTTTTTCAAAAACATTATTTTTGGACCATATCTTGTATTTTTAGTTTTTATTTATGCTTAATTCGACATAGTAAATCATTGATTTATATATAAATTATAAAAGCTATTTTATAAATATTTTTCTTATAAAAAGAAAATATTCTTGAGTTGGAAGCTAATAGTAATATTTATTTTCATAGTCATGTATTTAAAACTTAAATCATGATATATTCTTAAATTCGAAATTTATAATAAATTCGAGATATCGTAAAACTTCATCTTCCCACATAAACCTAGCGAACCCTAATGCCTTAGAACCCTACATACCTTAGACTTTTAAGACATCCCTCTTATTAGTATTCTTATACGTTGTAGGTTGAATTCCTCCGAATTCTCATTTCTTAGGTCACGACAACTTAAGTTGGATTTTGATCGCTTTCGCAAACTGTGAGTATACTTATTCCCCTTTTTATTTTTACACTTTTGGGGTGAAACATGTACACATATACAAACTTACACATAATCTTTTATACGTTTACAATTCATATACGTGTCTCGTTATCTTTTTGCTTTATGCTAGACTTAAGTGTAGTTTACTTACATTCTATGCTCGAAATCGTTATCTAGACTTAACTAAAGTTAACGTGCTCAAATGAACAAATGCTCAAATAGACGTAACTTAAGTGACGGTGATCAAATGCTCAAAAAGACGTAGCACATGCTACGGTGCTCAAATCATTGTGAAACGTGTTAGGATGCTTTATGTGAATCATAGTCGTTAGACTTTATTATGTTTGTTTACTACGTGTCTACATAATGCCTTGATCAATCTTGACACATGAATTGTAAATCTTTTCCTTTAAACTTATATTATATATAAACTTAAGTATGCTCACCAACATTATTTATGTTGACAAAATTATTTTCGTACATGTTTCAGGTTGATTGTTGAGATATTTCATGTAGGACATGTTGACTTAGTAAAGACTTAATCAAGACAACTTGTGGAATAGTATTTGTACATGATGATATCTGTAATTGAAACTTTAGTATCGCGAGCTTTTGAACAATCGACACTATGCGACACCTCGATGTTTTCGCCATCGGTTGGGGTGTTACAGATTGGTATCAGAGCCGTGGTTATAGGGAATTAGGTTATTAGTAAATGACCAAGACTATAACTAAGAACCTATACTTGACCTTATTTGTGTTTATTTGCTCCACTAACCTTTCTCCTTTGTCACCGCTCGTTCTTTCCCCTACCTCTCTCTATTTCTTTATTTCTTTCTTTCTTCATCATGGGCTTTGAGGAGTTACATTTCTTGGGGATAAGGTCTACACTTTGGAGCATGCTGGATTATATTGGCTTAAGTGCTTACTCTCGTTTTTATTGATTTTTAGTTCCTTCAAAGTATTGAACTTTACGTGAGAGAACACGTGCAATCTGGAAGAGTGGACGCCTGTACACTAGGTTTTCTGGCATAGGTAAGCATAGCGCATAAATCCGAATCAACTGACGGACCTGTTATGCTTACCTGGGGATTCCTGGAGTGAGTGTCCACTTATAGGCTAAAGCACGTCTTCATTAATCTCCAATTAAGTTCAATTCTTTGAACAGTCAAAGTTTTGTCGAGTTTTATGACTAGACAAGAACAATCCAATGTTTCATTGCTTAATTCTTTATTTCTTGACTTCATGGTGATTTGCTTTATGAGGTTATCTTTTCGAGATGCATTCTTATACTTGGTTATTTCATATGAACACATGTTGCACAATCTCATTTATACTTATGAGGATCTTGTACTGATTCTCATAGTATTCTTTATTTGTAGATGGCTGGTCGTTATTTCGCTCGTACTCCTAAGCGTAACTCTCGTCTACAATCTAATCGCTATATTGCGTCACTAGTGGCAGAACAGGTTGCTGCTGTGATTCCAAACTTAGTTGTTGAGTTGAGACAAAACAACAACACTGGGAATTCTGGAAACGTTGGAGGTACTCGTTACACTTTTAAACATTTTAACTCTTGCAACCCAACAAAATTTTCGGGGGAAGAAGGTGCGACTGGTCTCCTCCAATGGTTCAAGAGCATGGAGAATACTTTTATTAACAGCGAATGTCCTGACGAACTTAGCGTTCGCTATGCCACCAGTGTCCTTCAAAATGGGGCATTGACTTGGTGGAATGGCGAGAAGCAAAATCGGGGCGCTGATGTTGCTTTAGCTTTAACTTGGAATCAAGTGAAAGAACTCCTGATCGCCAAGTTTTGCCCTAGGAACGAGATTAAGAAGCTTGAAGATGAATTTTATCATTTGAAACAGGACAGTGGAGAGAATCTTGCCTATAATCGTCGTTACCATGAGCTTAGTTTGTTGGTTCCACATATGGTTACTCCAGTCTCCCGAGCAATCGAGAAGTACATTGAAGGATTACCTGACCTGATTCAAGATGTAGTCACTGGAAGCAAGGCCACTACGGTGGAAGAAGCCATTCAACTTGAAACCTCATTGACAGACAAACATGCGAGGAAAGGAAACCTGGTTAGGAAAGGAACGAATGAGACTACTGAGAAAACTACCACTATTGTGGAACCATCTAAAATAGTTTCAGCCAAGACCGCCACCACTTCTGCAAATCCCAAGAAACAAAAAGGTGATAATCACGACCATATAGTTCAAAACCCTGTGACACAACCTCCTGCCAGGAAAGGCTACACGGGAGTCCATCCTCAATGCAACACTTGTAGGTACCATCACCCTACTCATCTCCCATGTCGTAAGTGCACTACATGTGGAAAATTTGGGCATTTTGCCACTACATGTTGGGAAAGGACTCAAGGTGAACAGGAACAACTTCGGATTACTAATGGTCGGGCGTGTTACAACTGTGGCGACCCTAATCATATGCGACATCGATGTCCTGAACTCATTAACGTAAATCATGAGACTGGTCAAACTGAGCCATGAATTGAATCTTCTTAGGTCGCGAGAATACTATATCCGTGTTTTCATCTTCTTGATTTTCATTTTGTACTCAATTTATGTCGTACTCTTAAACATATAATGTTTGGAGATTTCTTTTCATTTTGTTATGAACGAATCCTAGTTTGAAATCTATCGTATTTGACTTCTATTCTAGGGGTTTATCTCGTTTATAGAAATTAAAGACTTTAGTTTGTAGTCTATCGCAATGCACGAATTTGATAACTTAAATTTTGTGACACTTGTTGAACTACGCTACAAATCTCTTTTTATCACATTACATGTTTGTAATAAAGTGATCTATCCATTATACGTGTGAACTTGTTGGACCATACATGTACTAGTATGTTTAGATATGAGAATCTACTAAACGTAAATATTCAAAAAAAAAAAAAAAAAAATCCTTGCCCTTGCAACATAGTATGTAGTCATCTGTAAACGGAGGACATATTTGTGTGTCAAGCTAGTCTTATGTGAAATATTCTTTTAAATCTCTTCAAGTTAAAGTATTTTGTTGACTTGAGAGACATTGTAGATTCTTAGTGTGTTGTTATGTAATGGTGTCATAGAAGGACATAACACCTTAACGTAAGGTAAATTAGCGATTACGGTCCGGAACGTAATCACGAATTTACAGGTACATTGTGGTGGTATGAAATTCTATTAGGGTTGTAGGAGAGATTTCTAGTACGTTTTCAAGGTATTAAAGGCATGGTGGGTTAGCTGCGGTACACCCTATATATAAACACTGATGGTGCATCGGGAATGAGACTGGAAGTCAAACCAAGAACCAACCTTTGTCAGTGAATTGGTTGTAATCATTTTTAACATAACCTAAACTTAATCATCATTTTTGCCTCAACCTTATCCTTAAGTCCTGCATGACTTTTAGTGTTCCTTTGAATCTTGATATTCCTAATATATTCTAAACAACAAAACTTCACCTTTATTTACTCTGCAATCACAACTCTAAACAAATGTTAGATAACCCTTTCGTTGCGTAAATCTATGCTTCATCTTGAAGCAAATCATAAGGCTAATATCGTCATTTCGACTATCTCATATACCCATAACTGTTTCCTCTAAATAAATTTCGAGATGAAATTTTCTAAAGTAAGGGAGACTGTGACACCCGTCACCCTCACCTTCTAGCAAGTTGTCAATTTCGCCCTTTGTCGATTTTTAGGTTTCACTTTTAGTCCTTGTCAATTATTATTTATTTTAACTCTTCTTTTAAGAGGGGTATGTATACGTTTTGTATAAGCACGTGTTGATATATAAAACGTGTCATAATCGTACAACCAAGTTATCTTATAAAAGTTCGATTTAGTTTATAAAAAAAAATAATTTAAAAGTTTTCAAGTTAGTTTAGCTTAACTTGGTTAGGTTCCTATAAAGAAAAGCTAACCACTTCATAATATCAATAACCAAGCTAAGTTAAGGGACTATTCTTGTCAAAACCTCAAACTTCAAATCCCAAACATTCCCTCCCCGTTGAACCTGCACTTTCCAGCAGAAATAAGGTCGCCGGCGGCGACGTCCGGCCGGATTCCGGCAAGTCCAAAACTCAGTTTTTTTCTGGTGTTCAATCAATTTTAATGTGTGCAAAACGTATCTCCATCATTGACTAACCGTTTCAAGCTTTTAATACACAATAATCATCCGTTAATCAAGTTTTTAATCCGGGTTTGAAGGTGTAACCGACCGGAAATTTAAAGCTAATCAAAAGCTTCGTTTTCCTTAACAAACCTATAAATAGATCCTTCCCAATCGTATGAAATCCTTGACTGAACATAAACCCACTTTAAAATCAGTCCAATCGTGTCCAGAAAGTGCATAAGATTGGCTCCAAGATCCGATTTCTTTTTCATTCATTTTGGCCTATAATCAGATTATAAGTCAAAATTAACTATGGCATTTTGTTTGGGTTAGGGTTAGGGTTCATGTTAGGATGTAGGGAAGAAGATGAAGTTTTAACATGTATTCAAGTATTATTATAATCCAAACCATCCAACATTATATGCTTGTAGTATAGTGGTAAAGTGTCGTGTTTGCAAATCAATGGAGCCGGGTTCGATTTAAACCCAGGCCTCATTTCTGATTTTTTTTATTTTCGTTTCCAGTTATTAAATACATGTATAATATTTTTATATATCAAAATATTCATAATAAATCCATTCTTTATCCAAAAATTATAAAAATTTAGGTGTAGTATCTTGACACCTCAAAGAAAATTATCACGTTTTTAGTTTCTGAAAATTTATTTATTTTTATATTTTTATTAATTTAAATGTTTTAATTATAATAAAATTGATTAAAACTCATTTTTAAATAATTTTAATCCCAAAATTTTTAAATTCAATAAATCTGTTTTAATTGCAAGTAAATTGAAAAGAATTATCAAAAAATAAAAATAATTATGTTCACTATTATACATCATAAAGTCATTATTTTTTTCAAAAACATTATTTTTGGACCATATCTTGTATTTTTAGTTTTTATTTGTGCTTAATTCGACATAGTAAATCATTGATTTATATATAAATTATAAAAGCTATTTTATAAATATTTTTCTTATAAAAAGGAAATATTCTTGAGTTGGAAGCTAATAGTAATATTTATTTTCATAGTCATGTATTTAAAACTTAAATCATGATATATTCTTAAATTCGAAATTTATAATAAATTCGAGATATCGTAAAACTTCATCTTCCCCACATAAACCTAGCGAACCCTAATGCCTTAGAACCCTACATACCTTAGACTTTAAAGACATCCCTCTTATTAGTATTCTTATACGTTGTAGGTTGAATTCCTCAGAATTCTCATTTCTTAGGTCACGACAACTTAAGTTGGATTTTGATCGCTTTCGCAAACTGTGAGTATACTTATTCCCCTTTTTATTTTTACACTTTTGGGGTGAAACATGTACACATATACAAACTTACACATAATCTTTTATACGTTTACAATTCATATACGTGTCTCGTTATCTTTTTGCTTTATGCTAGACTTAAGTGTAGTTTACTTACATTCTATGCTCGAAATCGTTATCTAGACTTAACTAAAGTTAAGGTGCTCAAATGAACAAATGCTCAAATAGACGTAACTTAAGTTACGGTGATCAAATGCTCAAAAAGACGTAGCACATGCTACGGTGCTCAAATCATTGTGAAACGTGTTAGGATGCTTTATATGAATCATATTCGTTAGACTTTATTATGTTTGTTTACTACGTGTCTACATAATGCCTTGATCAATCTTGACACATGAATTGTAAATCTTTTCCTTTAAACTTATATTATATATAAACTTAAGTATGCTCACCAACATTATTTATGTTGACAAAATTTATGTAGGACATGTGGACTTAGTAAAGACTTAATCAAGACAACTTGTGGAATAGTATTTGTACCTGATGATATCTGTAATTGAAACTTGACGCAATGAATAAAATATTTACACTTTAGTATCACGAGCTTTTGAACAATCGACACTATGCGACACCTCGATGTTTTCGCCATCGGTTGGGGTGTTACAAAAAGAAATAAAAATAAATGGTTTATTAATGTTTTAAAAAAATGGGGCCCCAAACATATCTTATATCTCTTTCTAAGATCAAACATATCTAAATTCATCCCTACCATTCATCCCCCAAGAACCCTAATTTTTAGCCACCACAACCAACTACCCGTCCGACCACCAACCATCTGCCACCACCACCAACCACCTGCCACCACCAACAACTACCCGTCCGACCACCACCATTCACCCCTACCATTCATCCCCACCAAGCTTTCACCATCGTTTTGGATGATAATTTTTGTCGTTCTATAACCTAAAGTGACCGATTAAGAAAACCTTGTAATCAATTTGCATCAACAATCACATTTCAAGGTCTTTTAATCAGTTACTCATAGTTAGGGTCCTTAGACCTTTAAATTTGGGTATTTTGGATTCTGAATGATTTGGATTAAAATTTTCGTATGTTTAGAACCTAAACATGTCACACCCCGCCTAGGCGGAAACACGGGAATGCAACGATCGAAAAGTTTTCAAGCACAAGGTTCAAGCCACACATATTTATTAAAAATAGTACCACCATAAAGATGGAATTCATCATGATTTTATTGAAAAGAAAGCATAGTGTAGGCACATGAACATTGTCTTATGGAAATTGAAAACATAATGTCTTGAAGCTGACAAAAGCCATCAAGGTGATACCATGGTGTGCATGCTCGAACCCTTCCCTCAATCCTCTGTGGCCCTCCATTAGTTACCTGAAACACATGCATAAAGGATTTTTGTCAACAATAATGTTGGTGAGTCTATGGGTTTTGAATGTACTGTAAATGAACGTGTCATCCGTGTTTGACCAATCATGAGCTAGCTAAGCAAATGATCACTGTGAGAACCATGAGTCCTGTAACCAAACCTCGTGACTGTGGTGCCTCGCGCATTGTACACTAAAGACAATGTATGTATAGTAGAATACTAACACTCTTTTGCATGTGGCCGGTTAGCGCGACTAACCAAGAGTGGGGGTGTCAACCCAATAGATCTATTAAAGTGTTCCATGGCTAAATGTCTAGCTAATGGTTACAGTGAACGATGTACAAGGACTAGTGAGCTCATGAACCAATATGTCTCATGTTCCACATGGTAGTGATGCTAGAATGTACACACACTTGAAATTGACACAAGTATTGATGCATGTATTTCCCCCAAAATGTAAAATAGTAAAATGGGACCATAGAAAACTCACCTGTTTGAGTCGTGTGGGATCTAGTGAGCTACTAGATGATCACTGTCCTGACAAATGATACCCTATGATCATTTTGGACACGGTAAGTCATCCGGATGTTGTTTATCATACAAATTGTTCACCCGACATTTGTGGACCCAAGTGTGTGGGCTGGGACTTTGTGTATGTGGTGATTCTTAGTGTTTTGTGTTGCTTAAGCCCGTAGTTAGCACCAATTATAGCCAAAATGGGCCCTTTGTATTGATACGGGTCCATGTGGCTCCTAATGGATCATGTCTAATCAACTTGTGAGATAACAAGAGCTTGAATATATGTTTTAGCCATTATAGCACACTAGAGTTTGTTAACATGTGTTTGTTTTAACTCTAACATGTGTTATCTCATAATAGCCGAAGCTATCTTGTATCATAGCTTCAATATTATCCACTTGATGGATCGAAGTCGACTAATCTTAACTTGATTGACATGGCCGAAGCCTTTCAATGTTCAAAAGTGTACTTTTAGTCGAAATCCGATTATAGTTTCCTTTATAAACATTTTAGTTCCCACATGTTCTAAACCATAAGCTTTGTTATATGAAAACCGGTTCATAGTGTTGTTAAACCAAATCATGCTTGATGTTAAAGCTTTATTCGAGCTATGTATGTAATGATCTAGCCGATTGCTAACATAAAGAGGTGATGAACCTTGATAACCATGTCTATAAGGCTTTGTTGATGTAAACATGCTATCCATGTGATTAATTTGAGACAAAGGTATAGTTTTAGTGATAATATTGCCATTTTGATGTGTTAGGTCAATTATGTACTAGTGGTGCAATGTGTGATGATATGCGTGTATGTATAGCCGATTACAAGGGATCAAAGGTATGTCGGGTGAACATTGCACATCCATGGGTAGCTAGAGATTAAGGTGGCTCGATAACTTACCTAGTGGATGCAAGGGGTTGGCCGAAGGCTTGGATCTTGATCCCTCCTTCGAGCTTCCTTGTCTTCGGTGGTGGTCTCCTTAGAGCCGAGTGATGTGAGTGAAAATATGAGAGTTGTGAGTGTGGATTGGTGCAATAAATGATGTGGGTTTGAGGCTCTATTTATAGCCGATGAGTGTAGACAAGAGAGGCTAAATGTGGCAAATGAGTTAGCTTAAGATTGATGCAATGTTAAAGCTTGATCCTATTAGGTGTAAGTCTCATGTAGGCTATGAATCAAACAAAAATGAGAAAAGCCTAGGAGGCGTGAGCCGATTGCATGCTCACCAAAGAGGATGGGGTTGACTCCCTTTAACATGGTGTCATACCTTGTCTAAGTTGCCATTTTGGTGAAATGGTTGACAATTCATGGCTTCCTAGCTTGTCCTATTATGTTTCTTGTGGTGCTTCTTTTTCGGCCGCAATCTAGGAAGGTGGAGGAATGTTTGTCTCATGCTAGTTGTGGAAGGTTTAGTGTCTTGGGTGGTTGTATGAGTTTGTGTTTAACCAATTGGGTATAATCTTAGGGTGATGGTGACCTTTCTTAGCTTAGGGATCGGCTAAACCTTAGTTTTAGGATCTTACTTAAGCTAGTGTTAGATTGATATGATGTTTCCTTGTGGTGTGATGAATCGGCCGATATCTAAGACAAGAGTTTTTCTTTCTTTGATGGTGATAGATCATGGATCTCTCTAGGGGTGGGTTAATGTAGCAAGTTCCAAGAAATCCACATGTGAGTTAGTGTTTTGTTGAAAGGAACTTGAGAAAGTAGACATGTGGGTGGCAAGTGATTCATGGAGCAAGGATAGGTTGTTTCTAGTTCTAGGTGGTGTTCTTGTAAGATATTATCATAACCTAGGTGTTAAGGTCTAGTTTGGGTAATGAGATGATGTTGACAAGTGAATGTTTCCTAGTCCTACACATGTGGTCGATTGTGATCTTGTGAAAGAGGAAAGCATAGCTTAGTCAAGTGTCTCTAATCTCATACTTGTTTATTTTCCTCTTTAGTGTAAGTTAGGAAACTAGGGGTGAGGTGTGGTGATGTTACTAGGCTTGAGTCATGCCTTAGTGTTGAGATGTAGGTATGTGTGAGTCATTGTCATGTTCTTGTCAAGTGTAGGTGCCTTGTTGTCCATGTGTGTGTGTGAGCCGTATGTGCGTGTGTATATACCTATGTTGGTATAGCTTGCATAGTCTCTAAGACACATATCTTGGCTATCTTTCAATACTTAACATGTTATGTTAAATAAATCGTCCTATTCATGTTAATAGTGTTGTGATTGTTCGTTGTGTAGCCTCTTGTACACCTTTGATATAGGAATATCATCCGGTCTCATAAGAGTGAGAGGTGGTTAAATTCCATGCCTCTTGATAATGATATTAACATGTATTTTGTTTCACATGTGTCATGGGTTTGTTGAATGATTTCCCATGATAATCTTTGTGTTCACAATCGTGTGTTAGAGGTGCATTAGCATGTGTTAGAGGGCATAACCTCTTGTAATGCTTGTTTTGATGGTGTGCTCGGGTGTTGTATGACTAAACAAGTGCTTTGTGTTGAGTTTTTCTGTTTAACTCATGCTCTACTAACCTGGGGGGGGGGGGTATAATGTATGCAATTTGTCTAAACATGCACATATAATGAAGTCGTAACTAAAACATGTACGGACGTTGACTTGTTACGTTGACTGTTGTCACATTCTCCCCTTGTTTTGGAAATTTCGTCCGTGAAATCGAGTTTCCCTACTAGTGTTAGTAGTTTCAGGGAAAAGAGCTGGGTACTTGTGTCTCATTTGGTCTTCGCGTTCCCATGTAAATTCGGGACCACGCTTTGCATTCCATCTGACCTTCACAAGTTTAGTGCGGCTCCTTCTCAATTTTTGGACTTTCCAATCCGTCACCTCGATTGGCTCCTCGAAGAATTGGAGCTGATCATCGATGTGAATTTCTTCGGGAGGAATGATCAAAGATTCGTCGGATAGACATTTCTTTAGGTTGGACACGTGGAAAGTGTCATGAACACTACTCAGCTCTTCGGGTAGCTTGAGTTTGTATGCCACGGGACCAACTCTAGAAAGTATCTCGAATGGACCAATGTATCGGGGGTTGAGTTTCCCACGTTTGCCAAATCGTGGTACTCCTTTCCAGGGTGAGACTTTTAAGAGTACTTTATCGCCCACTTGAAACTCGAGTGGTTTACGACGGCGATCAGCGTAGCTCTTTTGACGATCTCGAGCTACTTTCAAGCGATCACGGATCTGGAAGATCTTATCGGTGGTCTCTTGAATAAGCTCGGGGCCAGTCAAATATTTGTCTCCAACTTCTGCCCAACATAGAGGAGATCTACACTTGCGTCCATACAAGGCTTCGAAGGGGGCAGCCTTGATGCTGGTGTGGTAACTGTTATTGTAGGAAAATTCAACCAATGGTAGGTGTGAATCCTAGTTTCCACCGAAATCGATTGCGCATGCCCGGAGCATGTCCTCCAATGTCTGGATTGTACGTTCACTTTGGCCATCTGTTTGCGGATGGTAGGCTGTACTCATGACTAAACGAGAGCCTAGTGCGTCCATCAGTGTTTGCCAGAATCGGGAGGTGAATCGACTGTCTCGGTCGGAAATGATTGAAACAGGCACGCCATGCCTAGTTACAATTTCCTTGATGTACAATTTGGCAAGTTTCTCCAACTTGTCGGTTTCCTTAATCGGCAAGAAATGTGCGAATTTAGTCAACCGGTCAACAATGACCCAAACTGTATCGTGACCACTGGACGTCTTAGGTAACTTGGTGATGAAATCCATGGAAATCTGTTCCCATTTCCACACTGGGATGTCTGGTTGCTGGAGCAGACCAGATGGCTTTTGATACTCAGCTTTGACCTTTGAACAGGTAAGGCATCTGCTGATGTATGTGGCGATTTCACCTTTTAGATTGGGCCACCAATAAAGTTCCTTTACGTCTTTGTACATCTTGTCAGCACCAGGATGTACGGAGTATCTAGACCTGTGTGCTTCCTCCAAGATTAGATTACGTAAGTCACCGAAACGTGGCACCCAAATCCGGTTGGCGAAATACACTGTGCCGTCAGATTTTGGTTCCAATAGATTAACCATCTTAAATAGCGACTCGTTCTTAAGATTTTCACTTTTCAGAGCTTCTTGTTGAGCGTCGTGGATACGGGTCATGAGATTTGTATGGATGGTTAGACCTAGTGCACGCAGACGTAGGGTCTTAACTTGCTCCTTCCGGCTTAACGCGTCAGCCACAACGTTGGCTTTGCCCGGATGGTATTTAATCTCACAATCATAATCGTTCAACAGTTCAACCCATCTGCATTGCTGCATGTTCAACTCCTTGTGGTTGAAGATGTGCTGTAAGCTCTTATGATCGGTGAAGATGGTGCACTTGGTACCGTAAAGGTAGTGCCTCCAAACCTTAAATGCAAAGATCACTGCACCCAACTCTAGGTCATGAGTAGTGTAATTCTTTTCATGAATTTTGAGTTGTCGGGATGCATAGGCAATGACCTTATTCCTTTGCATGAGTACTGAGAATCCGGTTGAAAACCGAATCCATGGATCGATTACGCGAAAACAACTCGGTTTCAGACGGGAGATTCGAGACGAGACAGAAACATACAATAACAAAGTCATCACAGATTCATATTAATTTAGAAACGGTTACAGACACTGTCATCAGTAGGATAAACATCTATCTTGAGGCCGGGGGAGGTCGGGCATGACCTCCCCCTTGAGAGCATTCAAAGCATAAACTCAAATCTACAAATGAAAACCAACACATGAGATTGCTATTTATAGTCCAACACCAAATTCCACCTTCGCCCCTTTGTAAAGGTCGAACCTGAACTTTGTATGTTGTCCTATATTTACAAATGCATCAGATCCATAAAATGCCCTTATGGATCACCACAATCTCATGTAATACAATACAAGACTCGACCCTAGTCTATTCGACAGTGACGTCCACAGAAAGTGCATCAACAATCTCCCCTTTGGACGTTGCTGGTGAATCCTAAACACACCTAGCATCTTCAGTCAGTTATTGTTGAAGTATCAGACACATTGTTACATCAACAATCTCCCCCTTGACTGATGCTTCACCAAGTTTCTCTGAGATCTCGTATGATAAATCAATCATGTTCTTGAGTAACTTCATCTGTTCGACAGAATACAAGCCGTAGACGAGTGGATCAAGCAATCAGAAGTTTTCCGCGGGAACTACCAATACTTATTGAGGACTTGAAATGCTTCAGAAACTGAAGTTTTCGGCAGGGCCAACAATATCTACCAATAGCTCTTGAAATTCTTTAGGACTGTCATCTTGAAACTTTCGTTGAACCAACGTGCCACATGACTCCTACTAGGATACCTCATTACTTTCATAACATTGAAATCTCAAACTTGATTGTTTCCTTCTTCATAACAACTCTTTAGAACAAGTTCCTTCAAACACACAGGAACTGGGTTGACTGTTCTCATCATGCAGAATAAAATCTGTCTATTTTCTGGCCCATAATAGTCATTTGAATCTGATTATCATACTGTTGATTCTTATGACTACCCACAATAAAACGTTTCATCATCATCATTTCTTCAACAATTTATGTAGACAACATCACCATTCTCCCAAAAATCTTCAAAAATTACCATACCCAAATTTTCGATAGATTGAGACCAGAATCGTCGTTTTTCATACCGTACCTAGGGTTTTAGAAATCAAGGACTTAGAGTGTTTGTTAATGTTTAATTTTGCTTGCTTTTCAATATATATCAGTTTTAGGGGGAGAATGTATAACAAATTAGGGTTATTACATAGTTTGATTGATGAATCGATCGTTTAAGTTGATAAAACCCTAATTTCCTTTGAAAACTGATATAAGTTGAAAATTGGTAATAATTGATGATGGACGAGTGTTAGTCGGCACTTTTAGGATTCATTTCAATCAATTTTACAGATTAACAACAAAGTTGAGAAATTTTTGAATTTTTGGGGTTTATGGTTTCACCTTCGATCCAAGAAAACGGTCGAAAGTGGAACACATCGGGCGAATGTAACTTTGAAACGGGCGAATGTACTTTTAATTCAAAACCTTTTTACATTCGACCAAAAAGTCTCACATTCGAACCATAAAACTCACATTCGACCAGTTCAAAAGGGGCGAATGTGGAATCTTAAAATCTTAAA
Organism: Ambrosia x helenae; assembly: GCA_030844895.1. Lineage (NCBI taxonomy): Eukaryota > Viridiplantae > Streptophyta > Magnoliopsida > Asterales > Asteraceae > Ambrosia > Ambrosia x helenae. The sequence continues at coordinate 58,123,738 of CM061227.1, forward strand.
ATTTTGAATTTTGTCGATTTTGTGTTTTGATGTTTTGTTTCTGATTTTGATGTACAGATGGCTGAGGAACAAGAAAATATTGAGACTCCAGTAGAGAATGTGATTACAGATCCAGTCCCAGAGAATGTTCAGGAAGGAGAATCGTCAAGCAAAAGCAAATGGCCGTTTGAGAAAACCCATAATTGTTGTGCTTATCTGGGAGATGTGGAAAAGAACGCTGAGTTTGCTGGAATTATAGAGTTCTTGAAGAGAAGCAGGGTAGTACATGCTTTAGCTACTCCGACTATTATCTACAAGGATATAGTTGAAGACTTTTACAAGAACGCGAAGTATGACTTCTGGGATAATCAGACAATTATAAAAAGCAAGATACAAGAAATGGAGATGTTTATAACAGAGTCTGATATTAGAGAAGCTCTTCAAATAAAGTTTGAAGTGAGCGAAGATCCCAGAGAATTATCCTGGACTGAACAGAAAGCATGTTTCCTAAGGATGAAGTATAAAGGAGCAATTACTGATGGTTCCATGCATAAGGGAAAGCTGAGCGTGCAATTCAAATATTTTGCACATGTCATAATTCACGTGTTTGGATGTGTGAGCGGTGGATATGATGTGATGAGGAGAAGTCTAAGCTCGTTGATGGTTGCGTTGACTCTCAACAAACCATTCAACGTGTCTGGGATGATACTGGATCATATGCTGGAAATGTTAAAGGGTTTGAAGAAAAAGCAGTTCATGTTATACCCTAGATTTTTGATGATGATATTTGACCACAAGTATCCTGATTTGAGAAAGGATCCTACACAGATCATTGGTCAAGACCACATGAACATTCGAACTTTGGTGAGAATGAAAGGTTATAAGGGTGTGCCAGACAATGAAAGGCCACCATACAGAAGATTGTTTGGGGCTCTAGCAAAACAGGATTACACTGATCCTGGAAAGAACAAGGCTAGGCATACTGAGAGCGATTCTGATAATGATGATCCATTAGTATATGCAGATGCTAATACTAAGAGGAAGAGACAGGTAGTTAATCCCGGAGCCAAAGGGAAGGGTAAGGGAAAAACTGACCAAGGAAGTTCGAAGGAACAGGTGGTGAGAAAGAAAACAATTGCTAAGAAAGGTACTGGTTTGGTGGATGAAGAATCAGTGGATTCAGAAGAAACTGAGGAAGAAGAACAATGGGATTCTGATGCTGAGAATGTTAGGGCCACCAAACGTAAGGCCACTATGGTTGGTGAGTCTGAATCTTTAAACAAATCAATTGAGGAAGCTGAGAAAAGTAAGAAGTCGTTGAATGTTGAAGATGAAGGATTAGGCGTTGACATGGATGAGTTGAATACTGGAGAGACTGTGGTAGTAAACTTGCCCAAGCCTAAGCACAAGACCATGGCTAAGAAGACAAGTACTAAGCAGTTGAGAGAGAAAGAATTAGCCCAACTTTTGAAGGGAAAAAGAGTACCCGATGCTGGTACGTCATCGAAGCTGTCTTCACCGGTCACTAAAAAGCAAAAGAAATCTAAAGAGGCAGAGACATTACCAGTTGATCAATTAAATGTTACACTGGATAATGTACTTGACTTGTTTAGAAAGCCTCGGAAAGAAAAGGAAGTTGAAGTTGAGCCATCTAGATCCAAATCTAAGAAGGTCACTGTGGATGATGATATAATGAAGCAGGTGAACAAGAAAATGGATGACATGATGAAGATGATAGTGGCTCAACAAGCTGAAATAGCCAAGTTCAAGCAGAATGAAGAAAATATGCTTCAGATAGTGGTAGCTTCTAAGTCAAATCAAGATGAGATTAACGAGAAGGTTAAGAAGCTTGAAGCAAAGAATAAAAAGCTTAAGGGTAAATGTTCAAGAAACAAGAACAGGCTAAAGTTGATCAAAGAAGACAACAAAGAACTAAAGGCTGAGAACAAACGCCTTAGTGATTTGATTAATAATTTGTACAATGTTGCACCCAAGTTGAAGGAGGGAGAAGAAGATAAAGAAAAAGAAGAAGAGCAAGTTGACTTTGAACCGTCTGAATCGGACAAAGAAAAAGATGATGATGAGGATGATGAAGAGTCAGAGAAAAGTGATGATGAGGATGATAAGAATGATGATGATGATGATGTAGAAGGGTCTGGGAGTCAGAAAGAGAATGATAGTAGTAGTAGTGATGATAATGATGGAGGAGATGATACGTCAAAGTTTACATTTGAAAAGAGAACACCTAAAAAGAAAAATGCTGGAGAATCAAGTTCGAAGAAAAAGAAAGGGGAGAACGTTGATTCAGATGAGAGTATCTTCTGGAATGAAAAGGTGAGATCTTTAACAGATGATGTTAAACAAGTATATATAGATATGTTGGAAAGAAGAGAATGGACTATTGAGTTCGCAGGATGTTTTGCTGAGATATTCCAAACAGATGACATGAGATATGAATTGGAATACAACGATCCTGATCTTGAAGAAGGTGAAGTACCTGCTTCTGTGGCAAAGGAAATTCTGGATGGACTTGCACAGAGAGTAGGGAAAACATTTGAGGAGTTTATTGTAGATGAGTCGATTCCAGATATTTCTGAAAAGGATATTGGAAGTCACTCAGATGACAAGAATACTCCTGAGTTTGATAAAGTGGAAATTGAAGACATAACGCATGAAGAATTTCCACAGTACTTCAGACAAACTGATGAAGATGAGATATTTCCTGATTTTACTGAGATACCAAACATTTCGGCGAAGAAAAAGGCAAAGCAAAGAAGTGCAGAGTTTGTAGAGAAGGTGTTTGGTGCTGATAAGCAAGAGTCTTCAAATCAATCTGATGAATTGAAGAGTTATTTGAAGAAATTAAGAGAAATGGATGAAAACCGACCAAAGCCTGAAGCTCAAGGAAATTTCTATAGATTTCACAATGCCAAGTTCAAAGGCAGAGCTCTCGGGTGGACATATTTGGGCAGGCTGAAGTGTCTAGCTGCCAAATGGGAAACAGGGATCTTGTACTTTAACAGATTCATTGATTTGCTAACTCTACCGTACTGGGCGGTCAGAGATTTATGTAGATTCCCTATGTCAGGTGCTTCAGTGAACAATACACATGTCGGTTGGTGTGCAGACAAGCTGGTTTGGGAAAGTAGAACGATATGGAATAGATTCAAGCCACAATATCCCCGAAGGAAAGTTCATAGGGATATTAATCCTAAAACCAAGCTGAAGCGGGTTACTTTGATATACAAGGCACCTGAAGTGATGAGGAAAATACCTTTGATGCCCATGCCACAACATTTTAGTGCTGACTTTATTTTCTGGTATTATGATTGGAGGAAGGCTGAAGCAGTGATAGTGTTGAGAGACGGGAGGGACAAATACAAGCATGTTCATGTATTTGATCCGATGTGGTTGATTAACTGTACTTTTGAACACATCATCATGCTTTTCTATAATCCGATTTATTGTGAGCCAAATGACGCTGATCAAGCAAAGAAGTATACTCAAGTGGTTGGAGTTTGGTTTGCATATGATATTAATGCGGGGAGTAATTTGGACAACAAACTTGGCAAGATGGTGAAGATGGCAAATGTGTCGAAACCGGTGAAGAGAAAGTTAGAGCCTGAAATGACCAAAGAGCAGAAGAAACAGCTCAGAATTAAGTTGTTGAACAAAGCCATGGACGAAGACAGAAGACAATCCAATCAATAGTCGAGGGGGAGTTTGTAGATGCGTTTTGCGACTAATGATTGGATATTAACATATGTTAGAGTGCTGATGGATAGAAGGTGTATTCTGATTGGTCGAAGGAAAGCAGAAGTGGGCGAAGGTAGATTTATCTGGGCGAAGGTGCAAGGGAGCTTGACTGAAGTTGTAGATTCGTACCTTATACTGGGCGAATGTGGAACTCTTCCACATTCGACCACAGCATATGGGCGAATGTGCAGCATCTATAAATTGAAATTGTGTTTTTGTAATGAATAGAGAGTTATTAGTTGTGTGTGTTTTGAGGTCAGGTTCCAGGTTAGATTGAAAGTGTCTGTTATTGATCTAGATTAACCGAATTGTGATTGTAATCAAGTTTATGCAAAAGTTAATCTATGAAAACCTTTGAAAATGATATTGATTGTGTTTTGATTTGAGTTTTTATCAGTTTGTTCAAAGCTAGGGTTTCCGCACCTGGTTTTGTAACATGTATGATCAATTAATCCTGTTTTAGTCAAAATCTTTCGCTCACAAGTACGCATCCCAGACCTTGATGCAAAGCATCGCAGTAAACTACGAAGTCATATGTGCCTTCAGGAAGGGAAAGAATTGGTGCACTGCACAGGCAGTCCTTCAATACTTGGAACGCATTCTCCTGTCGGATCCCCCAATTGAACTTCTTGTCTTTTTGCATCAAGACAGTCAGTGGTTGGGCAATCTTAGAGAAGTTATCGATGAATCGTCGGTAATAACCGGCTAATCCCAAAAATTGCCGTACATCAGTTGGTGTCTTGGGCACAGCCCAATCCCTGATTGCTTCGATTTTTGTAGGATCAACTTGTATACCCTTCTCGTTCACTACGTGACCGAGGAAATGAACTTCTCGAATCTAGAACTCGCATTTCGAGAATTTGGCGTACAACTTCTCGCTTTTGAGCAACTCCAACATCAATCGTAGATGTTGTTCGTGCTCCTCTTGAGTTCGTGAATAGATCAAGATGTCATCGATGAAGACAATGACGAATTTGTCCAAGCAGGGTTTGCAGACACGATTCATGAGGTCCATGAAAACTGCTGGAGCATTCGTTAATCCGAATGGCATAATCAGGAATTCGTAATGCCCATAACGAGTTCGGAATGCAGTTTTCGGGATGTCGTCCTCCTGGATTCGTAGCTGATGATATCCTGACCGTAGATCGATCTTTGAGTAGTAGCTGGATCCCTGCAGCTGGTCGAACAGGTCGTCGATCCTTGGCAATGGATACTTGTTCTTGATCGTCAGTTTGTTCAGCTCCCGGTAGTCGATGCACATGCGGAAACTCCCGTATTTCTTCTTCACGAATAAGATAGGTGCTCCCCACGGGGAAGAACTCAGACGAATGAAACCTTTGTCTAGCAACTCTTGGAGTTGATTGGACAGTTCCTGCATCTCGGGTGGGGCTAAGCGATACGGAGTGCGGGCTACTGGGGCAGCTCCCGGAACAAGATCGATGCGAAACTCGACTTGTCGCAATGGTGGAAATCCTGGCAAGTCTTCTGGAAAGACTTCGGGGTAATTTCGCACCACTGGGATGTCCGATAGTTTCCGATCTTTAGCTTTTTGTTCAATGACATGTGCGAGGAACGCAATACAACCTTTCCTTAAACATTTTTGGGCCTTAATGCAGGAGATGATACGAAGAGTGGGTAAACCCTGACTCCCTCGAATCATTAAGGTTTCACCATTTGACAAGGGGATTCGTACCAACTTCTCGTGACAGACGATCTCTGCACGATGTTTGGACAACCAATCCATGCCAATGACGATATCGAAACTTCCTAATTGGATAGGCAGTAAGTAGATACTGAATTCGTGGTCGTCGAATACCAGAATACAATCCTTAACGATCTCATCGGACGAGATTAATTTACCGTTAGCTAGCTCTATGGTAAATGGTGTGTCCAACTTACTAGATTCTAATCCTAGGAGTTTCCTAAAGTTGGTGGACACAAAGCTAAAATCTGCGCCGGAATCGAAAAGTATTGATGCGAATTGATTGTTAAGGAGAAACATACCCGTAACTACATTAGGATTATCTCGTGCTTCGTTAGCTCCTAACACAAACGCTCTGCCACGGGCTTGATCCTTGGCCTTGGGACAGTCCTTTCGGAAATGTCATGTCGCACCACACTCGAAACACTCGTTTCGGGCAGGAGGAGTGTTGGCGGCTTTGGCCCTGCAGTTAGCGGTAGAATGACCACGACGGTTGCAGTTCTTGCACAGAATGTTGTCGCAAGTACCTATGTGGTGGTAGTTGCATTTGCTGCAGTGAGGATGAGGTCCGCTGTACTTGCGTTTGGGTTCCTCAATAGCAGTAGCAGCAAAAACTTTCACAGCGTCCTGTGGTCGGTGAGAGGAGTGCTTGCTCTTCCGGTCGTCGGAACGTTTGCGCTTGTTCCCGGAACTCTCACTGGTAATTGTTACCTTCTGGGTCAATGATCCCATGCGTACTGCGTCGTCGGTTAGACTCTGAAGTAGGGTAACCGCAGCCTGGATGGTGGAGGGTGCCGATGCAGTGACCATACTGCGGATCTTTGGAGACAGACCCCAGATATACCTCTCGACTCTCTTGTACTCAGGTGTGACCATGTGCGGGACCAGTCGAGAGAGTTCGTGAAAACGAGTGGTATATGTAGTAACATTGGCATCCACCATTGCAAGGTTCCATAACTCGGTTTCCAGCTTTTGTAGTTCGCTTCGAGGACAGTACTTATCCATGAGCATTGTTTTGAGATCGGCCCAGGCAAGACTGTATACCGTTTCTCTGCCCAAGGTTTGTACCTGCAGATTCCACCAAGTGAGGGCTTCGTCCTGAAAGGTATAGGTGGAGTACTTTATCTTCTGATCCTCAGAGCAACCACTAATGTGGAGGACTGATTCGGTTTTCTCTATCCACCGGATAATTCCTACAACACCTTCATTACCACGAAAGTTCCATGGTTTGCATGCTATGAAGGTTTTGTATGAACAGCCGTGACTAGAGTTCTCAGCCTCGTGGTCTGTTTCGCTTCGGCGACGCCTGGTACCACCAGATCCTCCGCTTGAGTCGGCCCGGGCTGCATCGTGTCGAGCAATCGCCTCGGCGATTACCCTGGCCAACTCGGCGGGTGTGGACGGTAGTGGCTCGCCTTCGGTCGTTTGTGTGGAATGTCGGGTCTGCGTAACTAAACGATGGAACACAATAAACATGAGTATAACATATAAACACATCATAACCAACATAATCATATAAATCAAACCATACATCACTACATCACATCATGTCATAGTTTCTCAAAAGCAGTTAGGTTTTTAATACAAAACAGGCGGGTGAACCGCAATTAGTTTTTAGGTCATAACATTCATACAAAACATCATTAGTCAATCACATGCATAATCATCATAAATCATAATCTAAGAAGGGGGTGGGAAAGCAGCAGCAAGAGAAATAATAGCCTCCCTCATACGACTATCTGTCTCCCTCGCCCTACGCTCTAGTATCTCCAATCGTCTACCCATCTCCGATCGTTCTAATATGGCGGCTAACCTACCCTGCTCGGACTCTGCTAAACGATCCTCGAGCTCCCGAACTTGGCCCTCCAAAGCCACCAGCTGGACGTCATATGAGATAATAACGCTGCGCTCGGAGCGGAGAGGTCTCCCCGATGAGCCTCCCAAGCTCATGGTCTCGAGATCATTCTCCTCGTCTCGATGCGCAAGATCGCTGGTAAGACTAGGTAGGTAAGGCCGTTGCGGGCCTGTGAACGACTCATGAGCCTCTTCGATGGCTCACCTACCTCGATGGCTAAGGGTATAGGCTCAGCAATGGCCGGCTGGACGGGCGCAGAAACAGGGACAGTAGGGAAAATCGGGGTCCTAGCAGGTATAGCTATCACTAAGGCCGGTCGAATCCTCTTGCGAGGAGTACACTTAATGACTAAATGTCCCGAAGTGTCTAAGCGAAAGTAGGGGTTTAGACTGGCCGGTGGAGATGAGACAGAATGGGTGACTGAAGGATGGGGGTCAGAGACAGCTAGGGATGGAGTGTCATCGTCCGTCTCGTCATCGGAAGTACGTCTCTGCACAGGAGGTGAGTCAATGTCCATCTCAGACTCGGATAGCCATCCATTATGATGAGGCTCGGGGGCTGGCTGGGTGAGAGGTAAGTCATCTCCCTGGGAACCATCTACCAAATAATCTGACTCTGACTCAGGTGAAGAAACAAGATCAATAGTAATGGCCATGTTTCCTGTCACAACATACACATATATGTAAATAATCATATGCATAAATAAACCACGGTACCCGTATGTCTTCGTGGAGCGGCTTGAGGTTTGAGGGTGCATGGCGAGACATCGTGGTATTTTGTGAAAATATTTCGAAAAATATTTTAAGTTATAGTTGATTCCAAAGAATCTTAGTTCGCTATAACCTCGTGCTCTGATACCAATCTGTCACACCCTGCCTAGGTGGAAACACGGGAATGCAACGATCGAAAAGTTTTCAAGCACAAGGTTCAAGCAACACATATTTATTAAAAATAGTACCACCATAAAGATGGAATTCGTAATGATTTTATTGAAAAGTAAGCATAGTGTAGGCACATGAACATTGTCATATGAAAATTGAAAACATGATGTCTTGAAGCTGACAAAAGCCATCAAGGTGATACCACGGTGTGCATGCTCGAACCCTTCCCTCAATCCTCTGTGGCCCTCCATTAGTTACCTGAAACACATGCATAAAGGAATTTTGTCAGCAATAATGTTGGTGAGTCTATGGGTTTTGAATGTACTGTGAAATGAACGTGTCATCCGTGTTTGACCAATCATGAGCTAGCTAAGCAAATGATCACTGTGAGAACCATGAGTCCTGTAACCAAACCTCATGACTGTGGTGCCTCGCGCATTGTACACTAAAGAAAATGTATGTATAGTAGAATACTAACACTCTTTTGCATGTGGCCGGTTAGCGCGACTAACCAAGAGTGGGGGTGTCAACCCAATAGATCTATTAAAGTGTTCCATGGCTAAATGTCTAGCTAAGGGTTACAGTGAACGATCTACAAGGACTAGTGAGCTCATGAACCAATATGTCTCATGTTCCACATGGTAGTCATGCTAGAATGTACACACACTTGAAATTGACACAAGTATTGATGCATGTATTTCCCCCAAAATGTAAAATAGTAAAATGGGACCATAGAAAACTCACCTGTTTGAGTCATGTGGGATCTAGTGAGCTAGTAGATGATCACTGTCCTGACAAATGATACCCTATGATCATTTTGGACACGGTAAGTCATCCGGATGTTGTTTATCATACAAATTGTTCACCCAACATTTGTGGACCCAAGTGTGTGGGCTGGGACTTTGTGTATGTGGTGATTCTTAGTGTTCAAAAGTGTACCTTTAGTCGAAATCCGATTATAGTTTCCTTTATAAACATTTTAGTTCCCACATGTTCTAAACCATAAGCTTTGTTATATGAAAACCGGTTCATAGTGTTTTTAAACCAAATCATGCTTGATGTTAAAGCTTTATTCGAGCTATGTATGTAATGATCAAGCCGATTGCTAACATAAAGAGGTGATGAACCTTTATAACCATGTCTATAAGGCTTTGTTGATGTAAACAGGCTATCCATGTGATTAATTTGAGACAACGGAATAGTTTTAGTGATAACATTGCCATTTTGATGTGTTAGGTCGATTATGTACTAGTGGTGCAATGTGTGATGATATGCGTGTATGTATAGCCGATTACAAGGGATCAAAGGTATGTCGGGTGAACATTGCACATCCATGGGTTGCTAGAGATTAAGGTGGCTCGATAACTTACCTAGTGGATGCAAGGGGTTGGCCGAAGGCTTGGATCTTGATCCCTCCTTCGAACTTCCTTGTCTTCGGTGGTGGTCTCCTTAGAGCCGAGTGATGTGAGTGAAAATATGAGAGTTGTGAGTGTGGAGTGGTGCAAGAAATGAAGTGGGTTTGAGGCTCTATTATAGCCGATGAGTGTGGACAAGAGAGGCTAAATGTGGCAAATGAGTTAGCTTAAGATTGATGCAATGTTAAAGCTTGATCCTATTAGGTGTAAGTCTCATGTAGGCTATGAATCAAACAAAAATGAGAAAAGCCTAGGAGGCGTGAGCCGATTGCATGCTCACCAAAGTGGATGGGGTTGACTCCCTTTAACATGGTGTCATACCTTGTCTAAGTTGCCATTTTGGTGAAATGGTTGACAAGTCATGGCTTCCTAGCTTGTCCTATTATGTTTCTTGTGGTGCTTCTTTTTCGGCCGCAATCTAGGGAGGTGGAGGAATGTTTGTCTCATGCTAGTTGTGGAAGGTTTAGTGTCTTGGGTGGTGGTATGAGTTTGTGTTTAACCAATTAGGTATAATCTTAAGGTGATGGTGACCTTTCTTAGCTTAGGGATCGGCTAAAACCTTAGGTTTAGGATCTTACTTAAGCTAGTGTAAGAATGATATGATGTTTCCTTGTTGTGTGATGAATCGGCCGATATCTAAGACAAGAGTTTGTCTTTCTTTGATGGTGATAGATCTTGGATCTCTCTAGGGGTGGGTTAATGTAGCAAGTTCCAAGAAATCCACATGTGAGTTAGTGTTTTGTTGAAAGGGACTTGAGAAAGTAGACATGTGGGTGGCGAGTGATTCATGGAGCAAGGATAGGTTGTTTCTAGTTCTAGGTGGTGTTCTTGTAAGATATTATCATAACCTAGGTGTTAAGGTCTAGTTTGGGTAATGAGATGATGTTGACAAGTGAATGTTTCCTAGTCCTACATATGTGGTGTAACACCCCAACCGATGGCGGAAACATCGGGATGTCACGTATTGATTATTGTTCAGTAGCTCATGGTGCATAATAAATTTCATTAATTGATTTAAATAAATTACATACAATTGTTCTACAAGAATTCGTACATCAAATTGAATAATACTATGCACACATCTTCAAGCATTAACTCAAATCTTCAAGCAAGTAGAACCTGAAACATGTTAAGTTTGAAAATATTTTAGGTCAACAAAAGTTGGTGAGAATACATAGGTTTTTTGAATATAATTGATAACAATAGTTTGTACAACATTCACAGTTGTATAATGATAGAGTTTGAGTCCGACATGTAACAATGCGTCTTTGTACAATCAAACCTTGTGTCGACTGATGACTAACTCGCAAGTTAGTTAAATGTTGTTACTGTTATCGATCATCCCTGAATTTATGCGGGGGGATGGGTTTGTCAGACCTATAGCGCTATAATCTAAACAGGCGGCTTGATCAATGTTAATGATTGTACCGTGTCTTTTTGTTACAGTCAAATGATAGAATGAGTAAATGATAGTGTAATTGAATCACAAGTTTCAACAATGTAAGAATGAGTAAATGATAGTGTATAAAATGTTTAAACATGTTTCACCCCAAAAATATAAAATAGATAAATGGGCTATGTAAACTCACCTTAGCAAAATGTTATATCTCTTGAAAAATAGAATAGTGTGTTGCCCAACAATGCCAAGTATTACCCTATAATTAAGGGGATAAATATGTCTAAGTATTTCTAGTCTACAGATATATTCTAGGGCTTCGAATTGGGGATAAGTGCTCGTTTGATTAATAAATAAAATGTTTGAATAATAAGAGAAATTTGTTAAATAAATAAACAAAAGTTTTTTTGTAAATTTTTAAATTAAAGATGGTCACAATAATAAGTTTAAAGTATGAAAATAATTTTTATAAAATTATTTTCTTAAATATAGAATATTAAATCTATTCATTACAAATTGTCAAAATATAACTTTAATATTTAAAAATACTAAATTTACAAAATTATTACTTTAAAAATTTGCATTTCTGTTCCAAATAATCAGAAATAATTTATATAAAATTTTGGTGCAAAAATATTGAAAAATGAATTTATTATGATTTATTTATGATTAAAACTAACAAAAATTGATTAAAATATTAAATAAATGATTTTTCAGAAATAAAAATCATTTTAGAAAATTTTATTGTTATACAAAGTCAGAATAATTTTTGTGGAAATTTATAAAATTGTTTTGATATTTTTATAGAATTTTATAAATAAAATAGAATAAACTTGAATTATTTATTATATATATTAAATAAATAAATTTTTGAAAACTAAAAATTGTATGTTAAACTTTTTCACTAGATTAACATAAAATAATTTTTGTAGAATTTTTAAAAGAGTTTTGGTATTTTAAAATGAATTTAAAAAAAAATATAAGGAATATATATATATATATATGTTTAATTAAAAAAAATGTTGTTGATGCCGTGGTTCAAACCCGGGCCCTAGGCCGGTTCGTGTGTTTTAAATCACAAGCCCAGACCAACTGGTCTGGACCCTGAGAACGTTTAATTTTAGATTAATATAATTATATAATATAAGAAAATTTTGATTTATATTCAATTATAAGAAAAATGAAAAAAAAAACCGTTTCAAAGGGACTCGAACCCGCGTGTACTCGTTTAACAACATCAGACACAACCACCTGATCTAGATCAGGGATTGTGTTTGATTCTTGTTTATTTAAATTATAACATATACTCTGAATCAATGTTCTTCCCCAATTCGAACAAACAAGCCCTAAGATTTCCAATTGTTTAAATCACACAACAATAACCCAATTAATCTTAGGGTTATTGTTGTGTGTATGCCGAAGATCAAAACCCACAGAGAAAAGAGTGCTTACAATAACAAATCGTGTGATTTTAGCTCGGTCAACAAAAATAGTCAAACACGAACAATAACACCTCGAATGATGGTTTAATACATAAATGGAGGATTAAAAGAGTGTATTCGGCGAGTATGGACTGATGTGAGAGGTCCAATTTATAGGGATGGGGCTTGGGTCGTTGAATTGGAAGGTTTGACCTCGAATTGAATGGGTATCGCATAATTATGTATAATTGGTTCGAATTAAAGATGATTGTACGTGTATATGACGCGGAATGGACCGGTAATCACGTAATTATACTAAATCAGGATGAAAACGCGTTCAAAATTGGTCAATTATGGTAAGTTGTGTCACAGTTGACTTTCCAAGTCAATTGTGAAGAATAAAGGGCTCGTGATATAATAATTACGCGTTGGGGATTATTCCAAATGTGTGTGTAGCCCAGATGGTTATGCTGATTGTGTTCATGACCCGGCTTGGAACGCGGGTTCGATTACCGGCCCAAGCTTTATTTTTTTGACAATATATCTAACATATATGTATACTATATATTTATATTATAATATTAGGGGTCCAAATACGTCACAATAATATTTAATGGCGAATAATAATAATGAAACTTGACGTTTTTATGATAACGTACAAGTATTAATGCGTTATGTTACAGTCTCCCCTACTTTTAGGAACTTCGTCCCGAAGTTAAAAGAAAAACACAAGGTTGAGGGTGATTGGGTAGAATTTGGGGCAACTGTGATTTGAAAGTTCTAGGATAGCAGTTTCGTGTAATTTGGATAGGAGGTCGGGTAGGTGTGAGCTTTAAGAGTTGAATTAGGTTCGTCTGACATCGCAAGGAGAGTAAGAATCTAGCAAAGTATTAAGTTTTAGGAGTCCTATAAGAAAATGAGTTGATAGACTATAGAAGGACTAAATGAACTACCAGGTAACTAGAGTTTACAATTGGTCAACTACCGAAAACCTTGATAAAATTTCACACTACCTTAATGTACCTGTGAATTCATGATTACGTTCCGGACCGCAATCACCAATTTACCTTACATTAGGGTTTTGTGTCCTTCTATGACTCTACCGATTGTTGAGCAGGTTTGATAGCCTCTGCCAGTCGTGGAGCAGGTTGTAGGGCCTTTCCCGACTGTTGAAAAGGCATAATGACCTCTACCAATCGTTGAGTAGGTTCGATAGCCTCCACCAGTCGTGGAGCAGGTTGTAGGGCCTCTCCCGACTGTTGGAATGGCATGATGACCTCTATTAAGTGCAGCAATTATTATACACATAGATTGCAAATTGATAGCATGTTTATGCAAGCAAGTTTATAAGTATATTAAGCACCGTATATGAGTTGTAGTTGTATAGATTTAGATAATTAGTTCACATTCAAACAAGCATGTATTCAAGTGTTATAGTTATACCATGTAAATAACTCTCAGACAAAATTTCAATACTAGAATTTATTACTTGAATCAAATAGTGTCAATACATAGAATAAAAGCAACCGATAGTCAAATGGTGAGACTTGCTGTTAGGTAGCTGGAGGGTCTTGATCTCTGTTTAGTTTAGGGCATCGGTTACAGAAGTGATTTGGGTCTCCACATTCATAGCACTGACCATAGTTGTATCGATTAGGATTAGTAGCCTGAGCAGGGTTGGTGGGTTGATTAGCATTAGGGTTTGGGGTCTCGCGACATGTATTGACTAGATGGCCATACTTACCACAATTGGTGCACAAGCGACACGCTGAAGCAGTGGGATGATGTCGGTTGCATGTGTTACACAATGGATAGTTTCCTATATAGGGTTTCTTGTTAGAAGCTTGTGTAGTGAGGTTGACATCAGGATCCCTGGCCTTACGCTTCTGATTCTCAGTAGTTACCGCGGCTACAATACTTGTTTTATTGCCTTTCCGAACTAAGGTCCCGTTCTTTACGTGATTGTCAGTTAAGGTAGCTGCTAAATGCTTGGCCTCTTCAAGGGTAGCAGGGTTCCTTACCCATACCGTGTCCTGAATCTGCATGGGCAAACCACCAATATACTTCTCGATGGCTACAGGTAGGGGAGTGACCTTATGGGGTAACAAAAGGCTGAGCTCATGGAAGCGGGTATTATAAGCAAGGTTTTCCCCACTATCTTGAGCAAGGGTATGGAACTCATCTTCTAGCTTCTTAACCTCGTTGCGAGGTGATCGCGTGTCGAGTGCTAATCAAAAAATATTTTAAAAACAACTCCTTAGCTACAAGGACTGCAGTATAGGGAGTAGGGTTGTCGAACCACGAGGAGTATGTGGTTAGTGTTGATAGCAATTTTATTAGTTAAACTAATTAATTAAAAATAATATTTTAAGAAGTAGAATGTTGTTTTGCTTGAAAAAGTTGATTAAGTGTTCGAATAGAAAACAATAAATATAAATATAAATAAGTAACTCCCTCTAGACTTCCGGTTCTAGGTTTCACACAGTTTTCAGTTTATAGATTGGAAACCACATAGACATAGTTCTGGAAATTAGTTAATTAACTGGTAGCACAAGTTCTTGTCATCAAACCCTATTAACTACCCAATTGTAAGCGTCAAGTCAACCCTCTTTATGTCACCCAACCCGCTACTAAGTTTTGTCATCAACCGAACAAGTTGTAAAGAAAGGACTCAAAACACAAATCAATTGTTTGATTAACTAATGCATCAATAATGTTTTAGTTGTTTGTCATTACAAGCAAAACATAATCCAATACTAAAAATAAATAGAAAAAGTGCAAAACCTAATTGAACCGTTCATCTAGAGGAAGCTACAAAAGATTTAGCCTAGCATCTTGCCCATTACCACCTCTTCCTCTATCTTCTTTGTTCGTGCGATGATGATCCCTCTCTGTGTGTGCGTCGCCTCAGCCAAGAAGGCTGCCGAGAATCCTAATAATTGATGTCAAAAGAATTAATATTCACCTAAAATTTTCCATGTGTTCACCCTAGGTTAATGGGCCTTGAATGTGAACTTGGGGTTCACGTTTTTTTTTACTTTTTTTTAATTTAGTTATTATATAATAATTATTATTAGTTATTATTATAACTTCGTGCTCTCGACTCGGGTGTTCTTCGCTCGACCAAAATTTTTCGTTTACGCCTCAACGTCCCTGAACACCTCCTCTCAAGTGTTTATGTCTTGATTAAAATTCTTTTGTTTTGAGCCCATTATCCACGAACACCTACAAAACACATACGCATTAATAAATAACTAAGACCGACTAAAAGTACACAATATAGGACTAAAATATATACAAAACTAATATATTAACTAGGTGTTTTTCACAACACATCACACCCCCACACTTACCTTTTGCTTGCCCTCAAGCAAATCTGCTCAAAGCGTTACCACGAACAAGTAACAAATACATCAGGTATGGTTATTCAGTAGGCAGGTGTTTTTCACAACACATCACGAGGGCAAAACTCATCCTTCATAACCTCCTTGACTTGATCCCATGTCATAGAAAGAGCAACTTCGGCCCCACGGGTGCGCTTTTCCTCATTCCACCAAGTGAGTGCTCGTTTGTGAAGAACACTCATGGCGTAACGAACCTTAAAGTTGTCGGGGCACTCACTGTTGATGAAGGTATTCTCAATACCCTCAAACCATTGTAGGAGTCCTGTAGCTCCTTCTTCTCCACTGAACTTAGGGGGATTACAGGAATTAAAGTGCTTAAGAGTACAAGCTGGGAGACCATTCCCGTTCCCGTTGTGGTTTCCATTTCCGTTTCCGTTTCCATTACCGCTCCCGCTGCCTTACCGTTCCCGTTACCGTTCATCTGGATGACTTGAGCTAATAAGTTAGGAACCAGAGTCGCGATTTGCTGCGCCATTTGTTGAGAAATGATCGCAGCCAGTTGGGCATCGACACCATTGTTGTTGTTGTTATTGTTGTTGTTGTGGTTATGGTTGTGGTTGTTGCTACCTTCCTCTTGATTTCTACCACTGTTATTGCGAGTGCTGCGACGTGGAGGCATGATCTGTAGGAGACACAATGAATGTTCAATGAGACATGAATGAGGTAATATAAGGAATGTAATCATTTATTCATTTATTAAAACGAATAAACGAAAACATTGACTTATCAAATATTCTAGATTCTAATAACATGGTGAAGACATGCTTTAGCCTATAAGTGAACACTCATCCCGAGAATTCCCAGGTAGGCATCCGGGTCCCTCGTCTGATTGGGATATATGCGCAATGCCAGCCTAGACAGAAGACTTAGAATACAGGCGTTCACCCTTCCAGATTGCACGTGTTCGTTATTAAAATGTAGAACTTCGACGAGATCTCAAGGTGGTTCAGGCTAAACCTGAGGATTTTGTCCTATTATTCTAAGAGTAGATTCCTAGTGATGGAGAGCAATCTTCTTGTAAGGATTAAAGTAGGGATAAGAAGTAGGAGGGAGATAGAGAATAGCAAGTAAAAGAAACAAGTACTGGTTAAATCCTATGGTTATAGACTAGATTATTTTTCTAATAACCTAATTCCCTATAACCATGGCTCTGATACCAATCTGTAACACCCCAACCGATAGCGGAAACATCGGGATGTCACCTATTGATGATTGTTCAGTAGCTCATGGTGAATAATAAATTTCATTAATTGATTTAAATAAATTACATACAATTGTTCTACAAGAATTCGTACATCAAATTGAATAATACTATGCACACATCTTCAAGCATTAACTCAAATCTTAAAGCAAGTAGAACCTGAAACATGTTAAGTTTGAAAATATTTTGGGTCAACAAAAGTTGGTGAGAATACATAGGTTTTTTGAATATAATTGATAACAATAGTTTGTACAACATTCACAGTTGTATAATGATAGAGTATGAGTCCGACATGTAACAATGCGTCTTTGTACAATCAAACCTTGTGTCGACTGATGACTAACTCGCAATTTAGTTAAATATTGTTACTGTTATCGATCATCCCTGAATTTATGCGGGGGGATGGGTTTGTCAGACCTATAGCGCTATAATCTAAACAGGCGGCTTGATCAATGTTAATGATTGTACTGTGTCCTTTTGTTACAGTCAAATGATAGAATGAGTAAATGATAGTGTAATTGAATCACAAGTTTCAACAATGTAAGAATGAGTAAATGATAGTGTATAAAATGTTTAAACATGTTTCACCCCGAAAATATAAAATAGATAAAGGGGCTATGTAAACTCACCTTAGCAAAATGTTATATCTCTTGAAAAATAGAATAGTGTGTTGCCCAACAATGCCAAGTATTACCCTATAATTAAGGGGATAAATATGTCTAAGTATTTCTAGTCTACAGATATATTCTAGGGCTTCGAATTGGGGATAAGTGCTCGTTTGATTAATAAATAAAATGTTTGAATAATAAGAGAAATTTGTTAGATAAATAAACAAAAGTTTTTTTGTAAATTTTTAAATTAAAGATGGTCACAATAATAAGTTTAAAGTATGAAAATAATTTTTATAAAATTATATTCTTAAATATAGAATATTAAATCTATTCATTACAAATTGTCAAAATATAACTTTAATATTTAAAAATATTAAATTTACAGAATTATTACTTTAAAAATTTGCATTTCTGTTTCAAATAATCAGAAATAATTTATATAAAATTTTGGTGCAAAAATATTGAAAAATGAATTTATTATGATTTATTTATGATTAAAACTAACAAAAATTGATTAAAATATTAAATAAATGATTTTTCAGAAATAAAAATCATTTCAGAAAATTTTATTGTTATACAAAGTCAGAATAATTTTTGTGGAAATTTATAAAATTGTTTTGATATTTTTATAGAATTTTATAAATAAAATAGAATAAACTTGAATTATTTATTATATATATTAAATAAATAAATTTTTGAAAACTAAAAATTGTATGTTAAACTTTTTCACTAGATTAACATAAAATAATTTTTGTAGAATTTTTAAAAGAGTTTTGGTATTTTAAAATGAATTTAAAAAAATATAAGGAATATATATATATATATATATATGTGTGTTTAATGAAAAAAAATGTTGTTGATGCCGTGGTTCGAACCCGGGCCCTAGGCCGGTTCGTGTGTTTTAAATCACAAGCCCAGACCAACTGGTCTGGACCCTGAGAACGTTTAATTTCAGATTAATATAATTATATAATATAAGAAAATTTTGATTTATATTCAATTATAAGAAAAATGAAAAAAAACCATTTCAAAGGGACTCGAACCCGCGTGTACTCGTTTAACAACATCATACACAACCACCTGACATAGATCAGGGATTGTGTTTGATTCTTGTTTATTTAAATTATAACATATACTCTGAATCAATGTTCTTCCCCAATTCGAACAAACAAGCCCTAAGATTTCCAATTGTTTAAATCACACAACAATAACCCAATTAATCTTAGGGTTATTGTTGTGTTTATGCCGAAGATCAAAACCCATAGAGAAAAGAGTGCTTACAATAACAAATCGTGTGATTTTAGCTCGGTCAACAAAAATAGTCAAACACGAACAATAACATCTCGAATGATGGTTTAATACAGAAATGGAGGATTTAGAGAGTGTATTCGGCGAGTATGGACTGATGTGAGAGGTCCAATTTATAGGGATGGGGCTTGGGTCGTTGAATTGGAAGGTTTGACCTCAAATTGAATGGGTATCACATAATTATGTATAATTGGTTCTAATTAAAGATGATTGTACGTGTATATGACGCGGAATGGACCGGTAATCACGTAATTATACTAAATCAGGATGAAAACGCGTTCAAAATTGGTCAATTATGGTAAGTTGTGTCACAGTTGACTTTCCAAGTCAATTGTGAAGAATAAAGGGCTCGTGATATAATAATTACGCGTTGGGGATTATTCCAAATGTGTGTGTAGCCCAGATGGTTATGCTGATTGTGTTCATGACCCGGCTTGGGCGCGGGTTCGATTCCCGGCTCAAGCTTTATTTTTTTGACAATATATCTAACATATATGTATACTATATATTTATATTATAATATTAGGGGTCCAAATACGTCACAATGATATTTAATGGCGAATAATAATAATGAAACTTGACATTTTTATGATAACGTACAAGTATTAATGCGTAATGTTACATGTGGTAGATTGTGATCTTGTGAAAGAGGAAAGCATAGCTTAGTCAAGTGTCTCTAATCTCATACTTGTTTATTTTCCTATTTAGTGTAAGTTAGGAAACTAGGGGTGAGGTGTGGTGATGTTACTAGGCTTGAGTCATGCCTTAGTGTTGAGATGTTGGTACGTGTGAGTCATTGTCATGTTCTTGTCAAGTGTAGGTGCCTTGTTGTCCATGTGTGTGTGTGAGCCGTATGTGCGTGTGTATATACCTATGTTGGTATAGCTTGCATAGTCTCTAAGACACATATCTTGGCTATCATTCAATACTTAACATGTTATGTTAAATAAATCGTCCTATTCATGTTAATAGTGTTGTGATTGTTCGTTGTGTAGCCTCTTGTACACCTTTGATATAGGAATATCATCCGGTCTCATAAGAGTGAGAGGTGGTTAAATTCCATGCCTCTTGATAATGATATTAACATGTATTTTGTTTCACATGTGTCATGGGTTTGTTGAATGATTTCCCATGATAATCTTTGTGTTCACAATCGTGTGTTAGAGGTGCATTAGCATGTGTTAGAGGGCATAACCTCTTGTAATGCTTGTTTTGATGGTGTGTCCGGGTGTTGTATGACTAAACAAGTGCTTTGTGTTGAGTTTTTCTATTTAACTCATGCTCTACTAACTTGAGGGGGGGGGGTATAATGTATGCAATTTGTCTAAACATGCACATATAATGAAGTCGTAACTGAAACATGTACGGACGTTGACCTGTTACGTTGACTGTTGTCACAAAACATCCCGATTAAGAAACCCTTATGATCATTCTGCATTAACAAACATGTTTTAGTGTCATGTTTTTAAGGTGGTGGTGGGTGTCGTCGGAGATGGTGGTAGTTGTCGGTGGTTGCAGGTGGTTGTGGTGGTGGTGGTGGTGAGTAGGAGGGAAACAGAATTTTTAAGGTGGTGGTGGGTGTCGTCGGAGATGGTGGTAGTTGACGGTGGTGGCAGGTGGTTGTGGTGGTGGTGGTGGTGGTGGTGATGAAGATGATGAAGATGTATGAGAGGTATGTATTTATGTATGTGTGTGTGTATATATATAAATAATTTTATATATATATATATATAATTCTTTTTTATTATTATTAAAAGATTTTTTTTAATTCAAAATGACAAGTCATGTGGGCCCCGTTTTATTTTTGACAAGTGGACAGATTGGTCCACCTCAGATGCCACGTGTGATGCCACGTAGGCAGTTAACAGATAAAGTTAACTGGGTTAGTTTGGGACCAACAAAATAAAAACGTTGACAAGTTGGGACTGTTCCCTTCCAACCCCCCAAAGTTGGGATTATTAAATTCCATTTCCCCTTTAAATATAAGTTGTTTCCCTTTTGGGTTAATTATAGATAAGGTATTTTAAGATGGTAGAACTGCGTAAGTAAAGGAGTCAAAATTTCCAACTTTTAATAAATCGAAATAAATTTACGTGGGTGAGGACTAAGGACAATCATCCATTTTGAACCACTTTAAACACCTTTCTCCTGCTGCGATTTAACCAATTGACAACTTCAGCGTCTTTGGCACAATTAGCAGGAAAATCAATCATTTTGATATCCTCCAATATATACACAGATACAAGGAAATATATTATTATGACCATCAGATTCATAACAAAAGCAGAAGCAAAACATTAACTTTAGATGTTGGGGTTTAACATTGTTGATATCCCATGCCTGTTGGAATAAATATACGTAACGTCTTGTATATTTATCGGTAGCCATTATAATCATTTATATTATGTTTGATCAATTGCTAAATACTCTAAGCCCATAACTGATTTGTCTTTGATGGACGGACTTATCCTTAGTTGGGCCTAACTAAAGTGTCCCCTAGGTATGTATAAATAGGGAGAGATTACTAGGGATGAGGGGTTACACACATTATTATCAACATAACACCATTGGAATTCATCTCTCTCCCTCTCTCCATAAGTGATTCCTCCTAGGGATCATTAGCCATGATAACTGCATACCCTAAAGGGAACTCTAACACACTGATAGTTATGTCGACCTCAACGCTCTCAGCATCAATAGCAGGTCTCACGGATTTCTCAGGTATATGTTTATGTGTTTTCCATTACCTACTAACAAAATTGATGCAACATGTGGTATCAGAGCTATGTTGCTCATGATCGATTTTGTTAGTTCCATTACTTTCGGAATCAAATCAGAAAACGAATTATGAAACCTGAATAATCAGATTAAAAAGGCTTTCGGCTGAAAACCCTAACAGTCGAGTTATGGCCGATCAAAAAAAAACTGTTTTGGTTCGTTATGGTCTCATAATAGATTCAAGATAAATGATGGACAACGTTTTTTATAAAATTTATTAACGTTCGAGGATTATGATTTCGGTTATGGTGTTTTTATGATTATGTTCTTAGTTTTTCGGTTTGGTGTTCTTCGAACACATAAAGAAAACCGAAATTATCATTATGTTTTGCTTAAGAATTAGGATTGATTGTTGTTAGCTAAAATTTAGGATAAAGATTTATCCCCTAAAATATGGCAACAACTTAATGAATCCTAATTAAAATTAAGAGATATTATCGGTTCCTAAATTAGCTCAACAAAAACTTGTTCCCAAAGGAACAAGAGTGTCCGACAAGCAATAATGAGTGTCCGACCAAGCATGACAGTGTCCGACCATAACCCTGTGTCCGACCTGTGACCTTGTGTCCGACCATAAAGGAGTGTCCGACCACTAATCTGTGTTCGACAGGCATAACTGTGTCTGACCTCATGACCTGTGTCCGACCTCATAAGAGTGTCCGACTCAATAACAGTGTCCGAGCCATAAGAGTTTCCGACCACTAGCCTGTGTCCAACAGGCATAACTGTGTCCGGCCTCAGAGCTTGTGCCCGACCCTATAACTGTGTCCGACCTCATAACCTGTGTCCGACCTCATAAGAGTGTCCGACCCAATAACAGTGTCTGACCCATAAGAGTGTCCAGCCAAGTTTTCTGTTTTCAAGCATTAAGGTGTTTACGAACCATTATATCATTAGCGAAAACCCACTTATTTTCAGCAAATATGAACCTATTAGTTCGAAAACCTCTATAAATTTTAGGGGAGCCAATGCCCCCCGCACCCCCTATAGAAGATTATGTGTGTTTAAATATGCACTAACGGGAGGTTTATCGTTAACTATTTGGAATCTTGATAAAACCTAACGCATCAGTTTTATCAAAACATTACTTAAACCTTGCTTAACTTGCAATAACATTTGAGGTGTCACTTCTGCCCAAAGGTGATGTGTCACATTAGGTGGTTATAAAGATCTCGTTAAGAATTGTAGCTCATTCACATAAGTGCCATAAGGTTTCACTTCTGCCCAAAGGTGATATGTAACAGATTATGTTAGTGAACTGAGCGTATTGCATTAGGACTTTAAATGTCACACTTCTGCCAAAAGGTGATGGGTTACATTCACTGTCGGCAATTTAATACTTAAATAAATAGCGTATAGCCAAATCTAGAGCATTGTATTTAAGTAGCTTATGTTTTGGTGTTATGAATAGTTATCACAGCTTCATTAGTATAATGGCTTCGTCCTGCCTGCCTTAGATAATTAGTTGCCCCATTAGATCACTATAAGTTCTTCTCTAATTTTGTATCTTACTATTCTCATCTGTTTCACTATTAGCTCTCAACTGCGGCATCACTACCTTAACTGGTGATAACTATGCTGCCTGGAAAGATTCACTTATGTTAACTTTGGCACTGCTGGATTTTGACTACGCACTGAGAGAGGATGCTCCTCCCGAACTCACTGACAAAAGCACCGCTGCTGATAAAATGGTGCATGAGAAATGGGAGAGATGCAACCATATGTCCCTTATGTTCATTAAGAACTCCATTAGCATGCCTATTAGAGGATCTATTCCAGATTCTAAGATTGCTAAAGAATATCTGGCTTTTGTGGAGGATCAGTTCAAAGGAACCTCAAAGGCGCATGCTTCCACTCTAATTCTGAAACTTGTGACAACTAAATATGATGGGAGAAGCGGTATTCGTGAGCATATTATGCCGATGAACGATATGCCCCATAAGCTTAAGGGTTTAGAAATGGAAATTAGTGACGGTTTCCTGGTGCATTTCATCATGACTTCTCTACCCTCTGCTTATGATGCTTTCAAGATCACCTACAACACACAGACAGAAAAGTGGACAATGCAGGAGTTGATCGCTATGTGCGTGCAAGAGGAGGAGCGGATGCAGTTGGAGAAACCTGAAGTTGCTTACCTTACGACCGTTAATCCAAAGAGGAGGAAAAGACAATTTAACAAGAATCATAATGTTAAAACCCAGAGGAATGAAGCAAGTGCCTCATCTAGCCATAAGAACTCCAAAGGTACGTTGTAACATTATGTATTTTTCCTCAATTTTTAAATAAAAAAATCCTACTCCCAATTATTGAATAATAACATTCCCTCATTTATTCCTATTGTGCCTCAAATTCTAGCATTTACCTTGCCTCATTTTACATTTATTTCATCATTCTATTGATATATAAATAGAATATAGTTAAGCATAGTTAAAAAATGCTATACACAAGGGTCGAACCCGGGTCTAGTACCGGGTGAGACGCACAAAACACCACGACCACTCAACCAATGCGGTTGGTTGACAAAAATCTGCTTCAAATTTATTTATTTACAACTGAGAATCACCCAAGTCAAAACCCAAAGTCAACCACCAACGTAACACCACAATTAATGAACAAGGACACATTATTCATTCAATCAAATCCTGTAATCATCGCGCCTAGGATTCCCCTACTTTCTCTGCTAGAGATTTGACCCATTAACACATTTATAATCCTAAATCGTATGGTCAAAAGAATGCTCATAAAGACTTTCCAAAATCTGCTTCAATCATCATCAATTCACCAACATTACCAAACAAATGAACACCCTATAAATTCAGAATTGTTGAACGTTCAAAACCCACCCATCAACACTCTCTTTTGTATACCAAATCGCCCAGAATTGGAGCTTGTTGGTTCGCGCCTTGTGCTCAACTTTGCACCATCTTCCGGTTCGTCTTAATCTAATCCTTTATGTTGTATTGAGTTGATTGATGATGGGGAATAAAAGTCCCATGAAGTCGTTCTTGATCTGCTTTGTTTCCTTGGTCGATTAAATAAAGGTTAGGGTTATGGTTCATAGAGCTTGAATTGGGGATTTTGCTTAGAGCGTGAACTTTATAAATAATTTGCAGATCAATATGAAATAACAAAACACCACCCAGACCAACTGGTCTGGGCGTGGCATCTGCTCAGTCAGGTCCCGAGTTCAAGCCCCTGCAGGGCCGGTTTTGGTGTTTTATTTTCCAGTTTTTATTTTTCTTTGTTTAAATGGTAATTAATTCATTAAAAATTCATTTTTATCATTCTAATACCAAAATTTTTGTGGAGATATTTCTAAGCATATAAAACTTTTTAATAATTTCATTTTCTGTAAAAATAATATTTTTACCTACTTTTATGATTTATTCCTATTTAATTGATTATATTCAATTAAATTCTGTTTTAAATGAAAAAATATGAAAAATAATTTTTTTTAAATTATTTTTCACTTAAATCACATATTAAATGTTGTTATAAAATGAAAATGACATTTTTGCACTTTACTTGTATTTATTTCTAAATTATTGCATTTTATGTTCATAAATCAATTTAATATATAAAGATATCAAAATTATAACTCCTAAAAAATTCTGAAATTATTGTTTGTATCCAAGTGTAAAATGGACTTGTGACTATCATATTTAATTGATTTCGATTATTATTATTTTCTTTTCTTTTATTTATTTATACTTTAATTTCATATTTAATTGCATAAAATCAAATATTTATATATTTAACCCATTCCATTATTTACGTTTTTGATTATTTATTAAATCTTCATAATTTGAAATAATTAATGGAGTTCATAATATTTTCATTAAATATTAAAGTTATTTAAAACCAACTATAGTTAAATTCAAAAACCCTGTGAATCCCCAATTTCTAGTCTAGAAACCCTAAGCGTCTATTCCTAGATAACTTAGACTTTAAGTTAGTTCCCTTACAATTTATTATTCATTTAGGTTAATCCTTTGGAGTATTCTAATCCAAACTTTTCGATTCGACATATTCCAAGATATTACACAAACAGTGAGTTTACATAGCCCCTTTTTACTGTTTTACATTTTTTTGGGTGAAACATGTTTAAACATTTCTGATACAATAGCAATTACCCATTCTCATTATGTGAAACTTGTGGATTCATTTTGACTGTAACAAAAAGACATAGTACAATCATTAACATTGATCAAGCCGCCTGTTTAGATTATAGCGCTATAGGTCTGACAAACCCACCCCCCCCCCCCCCCCGCATAAATTCAGGGATGATCGAAAACAGTTACACTTTTGCTAACTTGCGAGTTAGGTCTCAGTCGACACAAGGTTTGATTGTACAAAAGACGCATTGTTACATGTCGGACTCATACTCTTACATTATACAACTGTGATTGTTGTACAAACTATTGTTATCTATTACATTAAAAACCTATGTATTCTCACCAACTATTTATAGTTGCCCCCCCTCCCCATCTTTCCAACTTAACATGTTTCAAGTTTTATTTGCTATTGGAAGTTGTACAAATCTTGGAACACATAGAAGCTTTGGACCTAGTTTATATTAGTCAACTTTTGTAATCATTACTTGTAAGGCGAATTGTAAATTGTTTAATATTATTCAACTTTCATTTAGTACCATGAGCTATTGAACAATCATCACTATGTGGCACCTCGATGTTTCCGCCATCGGTTGGGGTGTTACATAAGTTCCTCTGCAAGTTCTGTAAGAAAGAAGGAGATAAGCAGAAGGACTGTCGTGACTTTAAGGAGTGGCTAACTAAGAAAGGTAATCATCTACTTATGATACTTGAGTCCTTTAACTTGAATGTTCCATCTAATACTTGGTGGTTTGACTCTGGTTCTTTGGTCCATGTGAACAATTCTCTTCAGGGATTCCGTACGATCCAGAAGTTGGCAAGAAACCAAAGAACACTTAACGTTGGGAATGGAAAGTCACTTATTGTCGAAGCCGTGGGAACATTAGAATTAAAATTCAAAATTAGTTTATGTATTGTTCTTTATGATACCTTATATATTCCTGAGATTACTCGGAATCTTGTATATGGACCTAAGTTAGACATGCATGGTTTTGACGTTTCTCACGGTCATGGCAAACTTACGATTACTTATGATTCCCAAGTGTATGGTCATGGTTTTCTGGATGGTGGTCTCTATAAGTTAGAACTAGATGATGATTTTTCCAAGTCTTTGTTATCATATAATGTTAATGAATTACTAACAAAGAAGAAATGCAAGAGAGACTTAGAAACTTCATCCATGTTGTGGCATCAACATTTAGGCCACATATCACGAGAAAGGTTAACCAGACTCGTGAAGGATGGGGTATTACCCTCTCTTGATTTCAATGATTTTGGAACATGTGTTAAATGTCTTAAGGGCAAGATGACATCGGCAAATAAGAAAGGTGCCACTAGGAGCCCTAATTTATTAGAACTCATTCATACTGACATTAGTGGCCCTTATAACGTTGCTAGAATAACTGGACATACTTCATTTATCACTTTTATTGATGATTATTCTCCTTACATGCACTTGTATCTCATTAAGGAAAAGTCTGAATCACTGACAACTTTTAAAGATTACAAGGCTGAAGTTGAAAAGCAATTAGATCATCAGATAAAAGTTGTTAGATCAGATAGAGGAGGTGAATATTATGGCAGACATACTGATGTGGGTCAAGCCCCTGACCCATTTTATGAGCTTTGTAAGAGCCAGGGGATTGTGAACCAATACACCATGCCTGGTACTCCTCAGCAGAATGGTGTAGCTGAGCAAAGAAACAGAACCCTTATGGACATGGTACGCAATATGTTAGCTAACTCGGGTTTACCTTTGTTCCTCTGGATTGAGGCCTTACAGGCAGTCATTCATATACTCAATAGAGTTCCTACGAAGTCTGTCCCCAAAACTCCTTACGAACTTTGGACAGGTAGGAAACCGAGTGTTAGATATATGAAAGTATGGGGCTGTCTTGCCGAAGCTAAGTTATATAACCCTTTCTTACGTAAACTTGACATGAAGATCGTTAGTTGTTTCTTTATCGGGTATCCCGGGAACTCTAAGGGTTATAGATTCTATTGTCCTTCCCATGTCACTCGTATTGTGGAAACCAAGTGTGCAGCATTTCTAGAGGATTTCAAGGTCAGTGGGAGTAATGTAAATCCTTATGAAGAATTGCAAGAAATACAAGATGCGGGGGAGACAGATTTGTCGCTTACAACAACTCCAATGATTCCTCTTGTACCCAATGCCAATTCTACCCCTAATGTCACTGCACCAACCCTTCCTCAGCCAGATCTTCACGAACCAGCTAATGAAGAACCATCAGACACTCATCACCATGACAATAATGAACCTGAAAACCCGCTTCGAATGTCATCAAGGTCCAGAAGGCCTACTAATTTTGATGATTATGTTACCTTCCTAGCTAAAGCAGATATTGATACTGGAAGGCTTACCGATCCTAACTCTTATAACGAAGCCATTAGAAGTGATCAGTCTTCTGAATGGACTAAAGCCATGACGGACGAGCTTGAATCCATGAAGAAAAACAACGTTTGGGATTTGGTTGAATTACCTAGCGGTGAAAAAGCCGTAGGATGTAAATGGGTGTTAAAAAAAACTAGATCCGAATGGGAATGTTGAACGCTATAAAGCAAGATTGGTTGTGAAAGGCTACACTCAGAAAGAGGGAATTGATTATCAGGAGACGTTTTCACCTGTCTCTCGAAAAGATTCCTTAAGGATCGTTATGGCCCTTGTAGCTCATTTTGATTTAGAGTTACATCAGATGGACGTTAAGACTGCTTTCCTCAATGGTGACTTGGACAAAGAAGTGTTCATGAAGCAACCTGAAGGTCAAGAACATCTAGTTTGCAAATTAAATAAATCCATATACGGTTTAAAACAAGCCTCACGTCAATGGTACTTAAAGTTTGATGAAGTCGTTAAGAGTAATGGTTTCATGAAGAATCAAGTTGATCGATGCACCTACCTTAAGATGAGTTGGAGTAATTTTACTATTCTTGTCCTTTACGTTGATGATATCTTACTGGCAAGTAATAGCTTAGATATGTTGCATGAGTCGAAGCGGTTACTTTCGTCTAATTTCGACATGAAGGATCTCAGAGAAGCCTCTTATGTCATTGGCATCGAAATACACCGAGACTGACGCAATGGGATTTTAGGTTTGTCCCAAATGGCCTACATTGATCGTGTTCTCACACGTTATAACATGCAACATTGTAAACCTACTACAGCTCCGGTAGCTAAGGGAGATGTCTTCGGCTTATTCCAATGTCTGAAAAAGAAGTGGAGAAAGAACATACGAGAATGATACCTTATGCCTCAGTAGTCGGTAGTCTTGCTTATGCTCAAGTTTGTACGCGTCCAGATATTGCTTATGTCACTGGAATGTTAGGCCGTTACTTGAATAATCTTGGCCATGATCATTGGAAAGCAGCTAAGAAGGTGTTAAGATATCCACAAGGGACTAAAGACTATAAACTGACTTACAGGATAAGTGATAATTTGGAAGTGGTAGGATACTCTGGCTCTGACTTTGCTAAATGCAAAGATGGTAACAAATCCACTTCGGGGTATATCTTTATGTTAGCATGTGGACCCATTTCATGGAAGAGTCATAAACAGAGACTTGCGGAAACATCCACAATGATGGCAGAATACATAGTTGTGTATAACGCTACATGTCATGGAATGTTGATTAGGAATCTCATTACTGGACTCAAAATTGTCAATTCCATCTCTAGACCATTGAAGCTTTACTGTGATAACTCAGCTGTCGTTAGTTTCTCGAACAATAACAGTTCGACTGGCGCTGGTCATTGCTTAGATACGAAGTATTTGTTCGTACGTGAACAAATCGAGGAAAACAATCTTTGTATCGAACATATAAGTACTAACGATATGCTTGCAGATCCGATGACTAAAGGTCTCCCACTTTAAGGTATTCGAAGATCACGTTTCGAAGATGGGACTTACTAATGACCTTACGTAGAAGCATATGTACTTATTTGACCACTTATGTTTACTTGTGACTTATGATTTATGAATAATGACTTATGTTTAATGAAATTTCCTCATTATGATTTGTTTGTCTATTAGTATATTAAGCTAGCATAATGACATAAAGACAATAATACAACAAATCAACATCTAAGGGCATAACGATAATTGATCCTAATGTTAAGTTTTAGATCATTTGGATTGTCGTATTATTAATGGGGGTCCTAAGTCGAATAAAGACTTAACGGCTGTATTTTTCTGCTACAGTTTGTGTTTAGAACTAAAATGAGTATTGATCTCCGAAGACTTATGGAATACTCATAATAAATGATTACTCGGCTAAGTGGGAGAATGTTGGAATAAATATACGTAACGTCTTGTATATTTATCGGTAGCCATTATAATCATTTATATTATGTTTGATCAATTGCTAAATACTCTTAGCCCATAACTGATTTGTCTTTGATGGACGAACTTATCCTTAGTTGGGCCTAACTAGAGTGCCCCCCTAGGTATGTATAAATAGGGAGAGATTACTAGGGATGAGGGGTTACACACATTATTATCAATATAACACCATTGGAATTCATCTCTCTCCCTCTCTCCCATAACCGATTCCTCCTAGGGATCATTAGCCATCATAACTGCATACCCTAAAGAGAACTCGAACACACTGACAGTTATGTCGACCTCAACGCTCTCAGCATCAGTAGCAGGTCTCACGAATCTCTCAGATACATGTTTATGTGTTTTCCATTACATACTAACAAAATTGATGCAACAATGCCATCATAAGTAAGTGTAGATTATAGTTATATGCGCAATTTATTTCACATTAAGATAAAAATACATATATGTATCCAAATTTGTTTTATTTAGTTATGTTGCAAACCTGTCCTGCACGATATTGTGTTTTAAAAGACGTTAAGATAAGATGTGTTGCTATTTGTACATGAAACAACCAGGCTCGTATTGGGCCATCTAGCTAATTTCTCTTCTAAGCCCATTAGCAACTAAACTATTTCGAATTTGGGCTAGAAGCATAGAACTACAGAAGTAGCTTAGAACTTTTTAGTTCCATGAATAAAATAAATCAATCAATATCTATGTTTACTAGCAGGAATCCGCGCGTTGCAGCGGGCTGCACCCGTAAACTTTTATTACATATATAATAATTTTAAACTAAAAGTCATGTGTGACAATTATTTTGATGGAAGTCCTTTGATATTAAAGCACAATTAAAAAATAAAAATTGATGCGGGAGAATACTGAAAACTTGAATCAGAAGACAAGATTTCAGTCTCTGGAAAAAATAAAGTAGCTAAATACTCTAAATGAAGCCATAAAAAATAAAGAATGGCGTGTGGGATAGGTTTGCCATCCCGTAGTACTAACTAGTCGATTTTGTGGTATATTCCTGAATATGCTCCGAACGTATATATGACATTTCTCATGTTGGCGATTGTTTCGTCTAATGAGAGACCCATAGGTGTTAAGGAGAAGTTTGTGTTATATGCGCGGATTATAGAAACCATGACATTTGATCAAAGAAACCATGAGGTTGCTCTTAATTAACACAATATTTGTCTGATTGTACTTTTTAACTGTAAACTTTTATTACATATACAATAACTTTTAAACTAAAAGTCATCATGTATTCTTGTTTGACAATTATTTTGGTTTTGCTAATGGCCGACTCAGTCATAAATTGGACGATGCCTATCTCTTTTATTTGAGTTTGAATATGTTAGTCAAATTTTTATGTATTATTTTTAGTAGAAGTTAATAAGTTATTTAATTGTTGTACTTTTAAACTAAAAGTCATCATGTATTCTTGTTTGACAATTGTTTTGGTTTTCCTAATGACCTAGTCAGTCATGAATGCGACGATGCTTATTTCTTATATTTGAGTTTGAATATGTTAGTCAAATTTTTATGTATTATTTTTAGTATAAGTTAATAAGTTTTTTACAAGCTTTTATAAAATATATAAGTTAACAAGTTTTTTACAATCTTTTATAAAATACTATTGCATTATAAATATAAATGCTAGATGTAATAACACTACATTATTGTTTGTTATTTATTACACCACATTATTAAATGCTAAAATGTAGAGGGATAATATTGTAAATGAGAAATTATTTATGCATTAACATTTGTACCAAATGCAAAAACAATGTTTTTGTGTCTTAAAATTAAATGAAAATTACTATGTTGCCCATCCAGAACCTATTATATAGTAGTATAGGTATAGATATAGATATATATATATATAATACTAGTAGGTATACCCGCGCGTTGTCGCGGGTATTTATGTATTTTTGTCGCAAGTCATGCAACGGCTTTAGTGTATTTTTAGTTATAATTTTTATTTGTTAATATAAATAATACATCAATTCACAAATTTTTACATAAAAAACATTGTAATAGATGGTTGACGACATTATGCATATGTAAATCATTATCAAACTACACATCATGTTTTAACTATTTCAAAATTACATATGTTCACTCATGAAATACAATTGATATCTTATTTTAATGCGTAACTTTACAAAAATATGTCCAATTTTCAACAAAAAAAAAGAAAGAAAAGAATTCACAATAACACAAAAGAAAAGTAATAAGTGCAGGTGGTACAACAGAATCGAAGGATGCTCCAGTTGGCCCTATGGCTTAGTGGCTAGTCCTATACCCCTTATCATCTTCATCTTCTTGTAATCTATATGTACAAGAAAAAGTTAAGTGCCGATGTTAAGTACCACTTACCAATAATCACATCAGGTGATATCCTCTATATTATGTCGGATTGCTTAACATGTCTGCATCTAATGTGAGAATGTCATGATACATAATTAAATTGAAAGTGTGACCCAATCCCGATGCAATGTAATCAACATAAATTAACCTTAAAATGTTTTTTTCCTTTTCAAAAGGTATCTAATTTTAAAAACAATTACCTGCAAACCACCACAGCTTCCATACCCATGATTCGCTGGTAAGTCATTTCTTATTTTCTTGTACAATTGTCATGTGATATATTTTTGTAGCCCATTAATGGACTCAAAGAGTCTTTAAATACTACAGAATATATTAACATAATGAAGGAGATTAACAAACTCACATTGAACTTCAATTTATCCATTGCCCTAATGTAATGTATAACTCCATAACCCATATAAGCCTATTAACAATATATAGAGAAGAATGAGAAAGTAAGGGAATGTTTTTCTTATTGATTTATCTTATGAAATACAAATGCCTCTTTATATATGTCTTTACGTAAATACAAAAGTAATTAAAATATAGGAGTTAAACATATGAAAAGTCATAAGCCCTTACAAAAATACAAGTGTAATACAAATATAGGCGTTAAACATATGAAGAGTCATTATATAAATGCATGTATGTGAAGAGTCACTTTGCATTACTTATTTGTATAATTATCATCAAAAGTTGTACTATATGGACATAAAAAGAAGAAAAGGGGTAAAATATAGAGACGTATACCTGTGCCTTTTGATATGCCATCTTAAAAAGTGTGGCAAAATTCCAATCATATCCATCGAGTTTCATTAATAAGGTATATAGATATAGATAACTATAACGATTGGGGTGGAGCCACCTGTCATTTGGTGAAGACATCCGCACCGTTAAAGTCCCACAAAAAACTTTAGGTCATAAATAAATCAATTAACTCAATATTTATTAATTTATATTTTTTTATCTTTATCTTTATTATTACTTTACTATATAATAAATAAAAATCTTATAATTATCTTATTTCTCTCTCATATAAAATAATATTATTAAATCATAATTTCACGTTTATCTCTTATTTATTCAATATTTATTTTCTTAACTAATTCATTTATATTTTCGCTTATTAAAAACCATTTAATATTTTATTAATAAAAAACTACACATTCAAAACCACCGTCTCAATCACGCCATGTAATTGTTGCTTCTGCCTTTGCACCTCATCCAAACATACATGTTTTCTTTAATATACATTTTCATTCTTATTCAGTTGATTAAAATTGTTGTTTTCTTATATTATAGTACATTAATTTCTATGTTACATTGTAACACATATTTTATCTTAATATCTGTCCCGAAAAGATCTCAGGATATAACCTTGTAATAAATATGGTTGTAAATACAATCGAACACAAACTTAATATGCAAGCCCGGAATTGGCAATATTTATGATGGGTAATGGAATGAGTATTCGGGTGTAGGATTAGTTTTGAATTGTGAAAACTTTGCACCTATGTGATTAGGTGGTACGGAACCCAATTCCCCAAAAAATATCTCATTTATTTTAGGCTCCAGCTATTCACACCCTTCACCTTTTATTTTAACCCCCCCCTCCAAGTTATGTTGGAGCAATGACTTATTATTATTATTTTATTTTATTCTTATTTTATTTCTGTTTTGAGGGTGTAATGATGATGATGGTTATGATTTGACAAATGATTTATGAAAGTATCAAGAATCGGAAATTAGTAAAATGATTTATGAAAGTATCAAGAATCGAGAATTAGTAAAATGATTTTATAATTTTTTAAAGGCTGAATACGAGTAAAATCAAACAAGGGTTCCGCGTTTCGGTACGTTTTAATTGATCGGATGTGACTTCTGAAAACCACAAACGATCAATTAAACATTCTGAAACGCGTCAAACAGAGATCGGAAGTCCAGCATGTCGATTAGACATGCAAAAATTGTGTTTTGAAAAAAGACGGTATCAACTGTACAGTCGGAGCACCACGTACAATGATTTATGAAAGTTGTACAAACTCAGATGTTTCTACCAAAAAAGACAAACGAGCAATAAACGACCAGGAACGCCTCAAACGAATTTTGTTGGATTGGGAACAACTAAAAACATTTTAAAATGAATTAAAATTATTTTTTTTATCAATAACAAATATTTAAAATGAATTAAAACAAATTAATTTTTATTTTAAAAAAAAAGGCCAAAGCGCACGGCTTTGGTCAAAGCGAGGCGCATGTGGTCTAATCAAACAAACCAGGCGCCTTGCTTTGACCAAAGCCAGCGTTTTGGCCTTTTTTTTAAATGAATTTGTTTTAATTCATTTTAAATACTTGTTATTGATAAAAAATAATTTTAATTCATTTAAAAAAAAATTAGTTGTCCCCAATCCAACAAAATTCGTTTGAGGCGTTCAGGGTCGTTTATTGCTCGTTTGTGTTTTTTGGTAGAAACATCTGAGTTTGTACAACTTTCATAAATCATGGTAAGTGGTGCTCCGACTATACAGGTAGGGGTGCAAACGAGCCGAGCTACTCGCGAGCTACTCGAGCTCTGTGACAACTCGGGTAAATCTCTCTCTTTTGGTTTCTATCTTTTGTTTGTTCCTTCGTTATTTCTTTTGTTCTTTTGGTACTTGAGCAATTTTCGGGACGAAAATTCTTTTAACGTGGGATGATGTGACACCCGGCAAATTTGGTTAACAACGTTGTCTAGATGAAAGTCTACCTTAGCGAGTCACGCGTATATTGTACTTAACTGGGTTAGTTAAGTCGGGTTATGGTTTGGGAACTATTGATTAGTCTAGAAGATCATCGGATGTTGGTCTAGAGGTTCGTTAGATGTCAGTCCTTAACCAAGTGTACAAACGGTGACGATTTGTAGGATCGTCAGGGCATACGGAACGTACGAGTCTCGAGTCCCGGGAATTGGTGAACGAGTGTAAATATGTGTATTTACTTTTGTTATGTGTTTACAATCATTATGTGACTTGTCGGTACGTGAATATGCATTAACATATGTTAAAACGGGGTTTAACGCGCAAAACGCACAAAACCAACCCCTATAGGCGAGTAGGAGGTCTACTCACCTATAGGGAGGCGAGTAGGGGACCCTAAGGGCGAGTAGGGTCCTACTCGTGTGTAGTTAAGGGCGAGTAGGCCCAATCACATGAACATTCAGGCGATTACAAGCCCTAATCGCCTGAAACTGCTGCATACTCGCTAGTTACGTGCTGGACGACTAAAAACGACTATAAATACCATACTTAACCTCCTAAACTTCATTATACCAACCCTAGTCGTCCCATAACCCGCCCCAACACATAAACAACCTCTGGAAGGCGATTTTTGATCAAAACTCAAGGTTTCAAGCTTGAATCATCATATTTTCATAATCCTAAGGTTTGATTTTCATCCATAACTCTTTATAAACGTTTTTAATCAATCCCTAATGGTCCAGACCTGTTCTTAAACGAAAAAGCTTTCTGAAAATCGTCAATAAGGGTTGTTAATCGGATTATAACTAATATGCATGCATTATGAGTGTGTATGATTAGAAAGTTAGGGTTTTTATGATTCATGATGATGATCTGATATGTTATTATGATAGATCAGTATTGATATTGATATTATGATAATAGGAATCTCAGTAATTGGATATTAGGGTTATGATTACACGTGTTAGTATGATGTTGCATGCTATGTGAATTGGTGTTTTGATTACTTGGTTGCATGCAGGACTGATTATACGAGGTTGAACGAAGGATTTTGGGTTAAACATGTTTAGGATAGTGTTTGGGATGATATTGGGTGGTTACACACGTTCTGGATCTGATTTGGAGCGTTAAACGCGCGAAAAACCGGAACAGCAAGGTTACAGGCGAGTAGCATTCCTAATCGCCTATGTTATAGGCGAGTAGGGTGCTAATCGCCCATATTATAGGCGAGTAGAGGTCTACTCTTGTGTAAGATCAGGTGATTAGCCCTAATTGCCTATAAGTTCAGGGGAATAGCCCTAATTGCCTATAAGTTCAGGGGAATAGCCCTAATTGCTAGTAAGTTCAGGGAGTAGCTCCTAATCGCCTATAATAGAGGCGAGTAGGATTTCTAATTGCTAGTTGACTTTTCCTAATCGCGTGTACTACTGCTGTAAGTGTAAATTAGCATTCCGAGACCCGATTTAACATGTAGTAACATGCTAGGAACCCCGTAACATGTCTAATAACTTGGTAACATATATTTGGATGTAATTCGGTGATACGTGAACGATGTTCTATAACTTGTTGTACGTTAACGTATGTTAAGTGTAATTGCGTTATTGTATGTTTTGGAGCGTAAACATAACACGGGGAGTCTCGGGTCACCAATGGGATGTCGAGTCTTGTACTTTGGGTCAGTTAAACAGTCACGGTGTTTTCAAACGAACTTGGTTATGGTCTGGAGACCTAGGGACTAATTAGCCTGCGGGTTATTAGTCTAAGTACTTGTAACTGTCGTATGTTAGGTCGCCGCTTACGGGACTAGCATAGCAGCTGGGTTTACTCGGGTTAAGGAGTAACGCAATTTAAGGTGAGTTTACGGCCCCTCTTTTAAACTGGTTTTATACTTTCGGGGGAGAAAACATGTGTTAAAACGATTATTTGGTAACTACTATCATACTATGGGTTTCTATTGTGTACTACACGATCTTTGGAAGTCCCGGGGGAACCATGAATGTGCGGGTTTGCACAACGGGGAAATGTGAATAGCGCTATTGGGAGTGACCAACCCCGCTCGTCGACTTGGAGGGTCGGCGGGTGCATATTGTCTCAAACAGGAACAACAGGAACAACAGGAACTACATCGGGCATACTTTTGGTATTCGCGTTAGTAATGGTTTTCCAATCGTGGTAGTAACAAAACGTACGCCTAGCTAGCGTATACTGGTTTTCGATTATTATAGTATGGACAGGTGGACTTGGTACTTGGATACAAAACCTGTAAACTCACCAGCATTTTTGTGCTGACGTAAACTTTTACATGTTTTCTCAGGTCGCTAAGGTAGCACGACTGGACTAGGGCGCACGCGTCTGCACGGCGTCTAACTAGGGTTGCATGGTCTTTTGAACGTTGAACTATTATTTCATTGTTGGGATAATGTTTTTGAATAAGCTTCCGCTGTAAACGGGATTTTAAACTATGTTTTGAAATTGCATTTATATTCATTTAGACTTGTTTATTGTGATCGTTGGTTTGGATCCTGGTTTGTCATGCGCCTCGCGGTAAAACTCCGCAAGTGGATTTTGAGGGTGTGACAGATTGGTATCAGAGCCAATGGTTATAGTGAACTAGGACTGCATGTAGAGTCTAGTCTATAGCCGAGTCTCACACACTAGACGATCACATGGTACTAAACGTTATATGTGACAACCGACAAATTTCGTAAAACGATTAACGTGATTCTAATCATGTTTTAGAAATAATTAACATGGTTTAAGGTTAATTATGGTTAGTTGAGCTAATATGAGTCCTACGATGTCCTTTTGAAAGTTCGTTGAAGTCTTGATGCCTTTAAAGAAAGACTTCGCGTGTTTAACGTAACGAACTGACATCAGTAAAAATTTGTCAAACTGGAATAACATAAGCTTATTCTATGAAAATACGACACGTATTTACTATCGATGCGAACGGATGTGAAATCGGCGTGGTAAACGGCCAAAAACGCAGCGTTTTGGAGAACGCGGAGAGGAACTGACGTGGGATTCGAACGTCAAAACGTGTGGTTTTAACCGTTATCGAACTTTCGGAATAATTATTTATTATAAATAACTTCATTTATTTAGCTTCGAAAGTAAACGGGTCGTCGAAATGAAGTATAGCTCGACCGGATCGATTAACGCGATTTTAACGCGTGTTCCGTTTTCACGCGTCGAGTTACGAAAATAACATTTAAATTGCTCGGTTTAGTTATGTTTTTCATTTCGAATAAAACCGACTAGTTTTTGTAATTAATTATTGGGCCTAATAACAAACCGAAGCGTTTTCGTTTAAAACGGGTTCGATTCGCGGTACAAGTCACCTACCCCAAACCCTAAGTATAAATAGCTTGAGATTGTCTTCTTCCTCACTTGAACCAGCCGCATACCCTCTGTCTCTCTCTCTACTCTCTCTCTAGAAACCTACCCCTCTCTCTCTCTAACCACCTCTCTCTCCTCCTCCCTTACAGAAACCGGCCGACCACCACCCCTCCGGTGGCGGCGGCGTGAAGAATTTTAAGCCCGTTTGGGCACAGACGAGGTTGACGGGCTATGGCGTTAGATTGGGCCCGGTTTTGGTGGTTGTAGGGGTTACTGAGGGTGGTTGCTGGCTCTGCGGTGGTTCTGCAGCCCCAAAACGCGCAGAAGACAGCAGCGCAGAGATGATTATACGGTGGTTCCCGTGGGTTAGGAGGGCCGATGGTGGTTGGTGGGTTCGTTCGAGGTTGTTGCAGGTTGTGGTTTGGTAGCCTGAGGATGGTGGGTTTGAAGAACAGGGGCGGCGCATGCTTGTGACCCCGAAGCACACTAACAAACAGCTTCAATCATGGCAGCAGAGGGTGGTTTTTGGGTTGTGGTTCGCGATTGAGTACGGGTCTAGTGGAGACGACGGGTGAAACGTGGTTGTTCGTGGTGGTGGTACACGGTTGTGAGTCTTAAGTTTCGGCTCAGATTTGGTGTGCTCGGGTTGAGTTTGGTGTGTTCGGGTCAGATCCGGGCGTTTCTGGTCAGATCCGGGCATTTCGAGTCAGATCCGTGTGATTCGGGTTCAACTCAGCCTTGGCCCAGATTGGTTTTGGGTTAGATCTGGTCTGGTCGGTTTCGATTCACGCTTTCTATTCACGGGTCAAGTTCGGATCTGGTCAACCTGGTCAACTGCTGGTCAACGGGTCAGATTCTGGACCCGGTCAAGACCCGGTTGGCTCAGTCAACTGGTGGTTTGAAACGCGCACATGATTATCGGTATAATTAATCTCGTATTTATCTTGTGTAGTATTTATAAATTATAACTACGAACAGTGTTAACTCGCGAACGAACCATAAATATATATATATATATATATAGATAACGACAAATATAAATCGTAGTTTGTCAATGAAGCGTGACTTGTGTGGTTGGACTAAATTGTTGGACCATACGTATATATTTATATAAATAGAATAATTTATATAATCGTCGAAACGTACAGTCTTGTAGGTTGGAAAGGCGGATAGTTATAATGTCGTCTTGTGTTTCTAATTGATTTTGGGGAAATTGTAGACAACTTGTGTTGTCTGGTTTATACAAAAACAGAGGAAACTCTGCCAAATTTTTGTAAAGTCGTAAGTGCAACGAATGTGATATCGTTGTGCGTTTTACAAATAACTTTTCATTTCAATTGTTGCACAAGAGTAATTTCATACAAATCGCGACGCTTTGACAACGATTATGTCTAACAATAATAGTCGATCTCGAACAAAACTTGCAAGGCAAATGTATATAGTTTTCATCGAGCGTCAAGTATGATGAGTTTTCGAAACCTTTCGGTAACTAGATAATGTTTAACGTTCGGATTCAAAATATAATGCGTGCGATTTTATTTGGAAGTCTTTACAAAAAGCAAAGTTTGAGATCTGTAAGATATTCGGAGTTGGAAAAGAAATA
The DNA here is from genome assembly GCA_030844895.1 of Ambrosia x helenae. NCBI lineage: Eukaryota > Viridiplantae > Streptophyta > Magnoliopsida > Asterales > Asteraceae > Ambrosia > Ambrosia x helenae. Next base: position 58,163,946 of record CM061227.1, read on the forward strand.
ACAAATGTTATTAAACGGATTTTAATAACTATATTATATTTCCGCAAGGTATATTTTCCGAAAATAATTATACAAGACAATCATATTATCTGGTTTACGAGACAAGCTATGACTCGGGATGAGTTATACGTTTCGTGGTATTAGTCCAACATGGTTTACACACGCAGAGTAACAGGTGCGCGACTTGGGTACTATGCCGTATGTGAACACATGAATTATGATAAGTCACGATCGGTTCGTCGAGTTAAAACACTTAAGGACTCGGGTTAGTACACACGAGTCAAGATAGTTGAATAAACTATCTTTTAACCGGAAATTAAGCTAGGTTTATATATGATAGACTTTAAGGTGTCCTTATTGGTACTTAGGGCACGAGGAAGTCGGTCAAAGCTTTGGATTTTATTTGCTAGCTAAGCATGGAAATTAAGGTGAGTTTCACGGCCCCATTTTACTGTTTTAACTGGGGGAAAGATATGTTTGTCAAAAATTATCACATATTGAAATGTTTTCAAAGGTTAAAATGTGGTAAGTGGCATGATGAGTACTTGAGTTTTTGGTCGCCACTCGGGGTTGGGTCCTCGCTACTGTAACCATTAATTCAGGTAAAATGAAACCAAAGGAATATTTGGATAGTACTATTGGTGCCTGACGAGGCCCACCTCTGGTTGATAGCGTCAACCCGGTAAAGACAAGAGGTGCACGTATTCTGAACTTAAGTCGTTGGGTTCCGAGAAACGACTTGGAGCGGGGCATATTTATTAGTCTTGGTTTGGTTATGGGACTCAGGGGATTGCTTATCATCATAGTTTGTAGGAGCTAGCTACTCCATACAAAGGCCACAAAAATGTGCTGGTTTGCACAGGATGTAAAAATGTGCTGGATTTGCACAGGATGTAAAAATGTGCTGGATTGCACAGGATTTAAAAACGTCGTACTTACGAAACTAAAACCTGTGAACTCACCAATATTTTATATATTGACGTCTTTTTAAACATATCTTTCAGGTAACTAAGTGCTGAACAGGTATGCGGCTAGTACGGTGGAATTTGGGATGTCGGACAATGGTTGGGGGTTTTCATCTATTGTTACCTTCGGGTTGGGACATAAACGGAAACACCCCACTTTAAAACTTAATGTTTGTGGTTTTAAGTAATGTTTGAAACCAGGTACTCCTTCCCGACACCTTAATATAATGATCTTTTCTAATTAAATATAGTTTGTGTTAATCTTGACTTTGATATGCTTTCGAGCGTCGCGCCACGTGTTTCCGCCATTGGCGTGGTGTGACAGAAGTGGTATCAGAGCCAAGGTTATAGCGAACTAGTGTTTTTGAAAAATCTAGACTATAACCGGTTTTGGCTCGAAAACGGAGTTTTCAAAAATAAAACACAACGAAATATTTTAGAAAAGAAAGAAAATTGTACATGGAGTGTACAAGGGGAAATTCCGACCGACTAGCCATGTGTGTCAATATATAAAATGTTAGAAAATAGGGATATGAAGGTTTAAATTGTGTAGAGATCCGATTTTCTAACTAGTGCTAGTTGATGCATATAAGTAGTACAGGTAGCTTGCCTGTAAGGATATCGTCTCACACTTCACTTTAGTCCGCACTTTTGCATCGGTTACCGACATCGACAAGCGGGAAGGACAAGCGGTGGTCTACGACGAACTCACCCGCTTACCTGCGGACGGGATGATCGGAAGGGCTAACCTTTATCGTGCTAGTGGACGTTGTCGTGTTGCTGATGATGGGAAGGCAAAGCTAGTCTAGGTCCTTTATTTGTGAAATCCTTGTTTTGGATCAGGAAGCTCGGAACTAGCGGGCACCAAAATTACCTGGCAACACCGATTATCATTGCGGGTGCACACGTAATAATAACTTGTGGTGCACGGTAACCTTGGTGGGCGCTAGGGCTGGGGTTGGTGATCACTCCTTGCCTTGTCTATTTTTGTACTGTAGGGTCAGTCTTAGCTTTTGATTGGCCAACGGGCTAAAAGGGAAGTCTTGTTGATATCCCTTGATTTTGATCCTCGCAAACTGAATGAGCTTTCTTCAGCATTACCTCTAAGGTACGAACACGGAAGAGCTCGGACGTCTACTTCATATGAGTAATCTGACGTAAACCCTCGCATCGGATAAGGACAGGAGACGAAAACTTCCTTGTATAGGAGTTTAATGCCTCCGCACGAAGTTCTTCGATGGAGCGGACATACGAGGATGCACTGCCTACCGAAGAGATGAATGCTTGGTACGATGCGTGGAATGCTAAACCTGGAACCCAGTGAAGACTGAGGGTGCATCCCTGCAAAACCAGTGCGTTTTGAGCACGGGACCCTGTGTGGATCAGTATTGAGATTAGTTGCCCGTGTGCTGCTATATTATTACGGTGAGTAAGTCATTCTTGATCTAACACATGCCCAAGTTGTCTTCGAGGGTCAAGCATTTCTTCCCCTATTGGAGGGCAGAATCGACCTTACTGGGTTGATAGGCTTGATCATCCTTATCTAGAAGGCATGGTAGCCCCCGTCTAAATCAACAATGTCGAATCGGCAAGATCATAGTATATTTATTTAAATGGGAAAATAAATATATGGTAAAGTGAGCCGAGTCGAGTGTTGAAAACGAAATATCGATCGGCAAGATCCTAGTATATTTATTTAATGGGAAAATAAATATATGGTAAAGTGAGCCGAGTCGAGTGTTGAAAAAACGAAATATCGATCGGCAAGATCCTAGTATATTTATTTAATGAGAAAATAAATATATGGTAAAGTGAGCCGAGTCGAGTGTTGAAAACGAATTATCGATCGGCAAGATCCTAGTATATTTATTTAATGGGAAAATAAATATATGGTAAAGTGAGCCGAGTCGAGTGTTGAAAACGAAATGTCGAATCGACAAGATCCTAGTATAATTATTTAATGGGAAAATAATTATACGGTAAAGTGAGTCGAGTCGATGGTCGTAAAATACAATGTCGAATCGACAAGACCCTAGTATAATTGTTTAATGGGAAAATAATTATACGGTAAAGTGAGTCGAGTCGATGGTTGTAAAATGTAGTGTCGAATCGACAAGATCCTAGTATAATTATTTAATGGGAAAATAATTATACGGTAAAGTGAGTCGAGTCGATGATGGTAAAACGAAATGTCAAGTCGACAAGATCCTAGTATAATTATTTAATGGGAAAATAATTATACGGTAAGGTGAGTCGAGTTGATGGTTGAAAAATGTAATATCAAATCGACAAGATCCTAGTATAATTATTTAATGGGAAAATAATTATACGGTAAGGTGAGTCGAGTTGATGGTTGAAAATGTAATATCGAATCGACAAGATCATAGTATATTTATTTAATGGGAAAATAAATATATGGAAAGGTGAGTCGAGTCGATTACGGGAAAAATGAAATCTCGACTGACAAGATCCTAGTATGACTACTTAATGGGAAAGTAGTTATATGGTAAAGTGAGTCGAGTCGGAGATAATTTTATCCAAGTCAGTTAATATATATGGAGACATACATATATATTGAATATAGGATCACGACGTGCGTTTTGCGTCTGAATCCGTCATAATATTCGGGGAGTGAAACCACATTTCGGGAGCCGAAATCGTAAAGCGTGTGACACGTAATTGTCAAGTGTCACGGAACGCTCTGGCAGACATCGAAATTCCCCCTCGAAGATCAAATAACGGACTACTGGGAGTGGTCACGTTATTCTGTCAACTAAACTTACCCATGGGACAGCAATTCCATTGCTCATGTTGCAATGTTGAACGTCCGCTACCCTCGTCAGGACGACGAGACTGGTTGATTATTTGGGGTGGCAATTGATGCGAGGTGTATCCCATCAATCCCCATAGATATTGAGACGTTGCGTCCCTTTGTCACGGTGTTTTATAAACTAAGGTTGCGAGATCCATTCGTCATGGACAATGTGACTTGTCTAATCTCTTGTCATATTTCGAAACTCTCACTGCGTGGCCTATCAGGAAGGAAGTTCGCTGGCCTTGCTTAAGTGTCGGAGAGGCATTTCGGTCGATGACTATCGGTGCTAGGGCCAAAATAACATGCAAGAGGACCCTAATGAGAAGGATGACTCGGTTGAATTGCCAGAGTCTGGATCGTTTTATTTTATCGTGGTGTCCCGATAAATCATGATCCTTCTACCTCTACTATTCTTGTTGTGACCAATGTTTTGATACTGGAAAAGATGTTGGTTGGTTTCTAGGTCCTATGGATACTATCTACCACACATCTAATAGCTACGACGGGCCTAAGGTTTCTGCTGAGCCTGCTGTTGTTGCTGCTATCATTGTCCTATGGCCCAAGCGAATCATGTCGTCGTTGCTGAGAGTGTAACTCATACTGAGCGTGTTGAGGATGTTTCTATGGCCCTTGTCAAGTTTGATGTTACTGTTGTTTCGAAGGCTCCTACTAAGATCACTGTCATTGACATGGACGGCTATAAGACCCTTGCCAAGCCGCTATGACCATGGTTGTGTCACGATGGAGTTCGTTGCCATTAACTCCATTTTCTTTGAGGTTTTCGTTGAACCGCTCGTTATCATTCCCTGGCTCCTGCCAAGACTAATGTTGGCGATGGCTCTCAGGTATGGTTGAGCCTGTCAATGCTACAGTTGCTATTATTCGAGTGACTTATATCGAGTATACAGTCATTCTCCCTAGGAACGATATCGGCCTAATAAGTCTGCTAAATTATGTGGAACCCATCGTTCCCATTTCTTTTATGATGACGAATGCCCTTAATAACCCAATTGTTCCCACCGATGAGCCTATGGAGTATAGGTTGCTGCTGGGGTTACGAATAAGGATTCCGTCGCCATAAGTGAGCTGAAGCGCACCGGGATGCGTGCTCACCATAATGGAACTTCTTGTAGTTATGTATAGTGGACTCGCTAGGTTGCGTGTCGTCCTGCTGTCGTGAATTCATGTTGTGGTGTTACCCCTAACGATTGTGCATTCTTGTAGTTGCACAGTTTTGCCAACTGCTTATCCATGCGGTTGCGTTTCGCTGTCGACGGTGCATTCCTGTTGTTGTGCTGCTCCTACAGTGGTGTAGCCTTGTTGTCGTATTTCTCTGTGTCATGCGGTCCATGTTGCGGTGTTGCCTTGTTGTCATGCTTCTTTGTCGTCGTGTTGTTCCTGTGCGGTGCTCCCTTGTTGATGTGTTCGTGGATGTGTTGTTGTCATGTCGTGTTATTTCTACTATCGTATTGCACCGTGAACGTATTGCTACAATTGTTGGATTGACTTGATGATGTGATAACTTGTCGTTTGATCCACTCTTGGTTCCCTTGGAATAAAGACATTACCCCAAACCCACGTAACCGTTGTTATATTGCTGAATGGTTGTGTAGTGTCGCCGTTGATTATGTAGGATTTCGGGTGTCCAACGGACTTTCGGGAAGTCATAATAAGACACTCTAATCCTAGTATTAGCACATGTATCTCTCTAAAGTTCGAATCTCGTAGTTTGAGTAATTGACCGAATCATGTGTTGACCTCTTTATATGCCCGCGAGATTCGTGAGCATTACCTCTTCAGGATCTAAGGCATCAGTGACGCCATGTCCAGCCTTAACCTTTTACGTGCATTTCGGTTGACTAACCACTCTCGAATCATGTCGGAAGGAAACCCCATGATCCACACATGACGGGGTGAGCCTCGTCTTTGCGATAAAGGGATTTCGAATACATCTCGAATTTGAAGGTATCGAGTAAATGTGAGCGATATTATGACCCATACCTTTGGGCTAGTAAGAGTTGAAAGACTCAATTTATTATTGCTCATCCCAGTGGATTGTTTAACGTCATACCTGCCGACGTGTCGTGCTGACGATTATGGAAATACCATTGTGGACCCACCCATGACGTGGGCATTGGTGGAGTCCCTGGTACACGATCCCGAAGGTTTTGTGAAACCCTGAATCCAAAAGGGCGTGTAGCATTATCTACGCTATAAGGGTACTACCCTACTGTGTTGAGACGGTCGATTGTCTCGGCCCTTCGATTAATGTTGTTATCCTGCTAATGGTAGGTTTATCTTGTCTTGGTGTCGTTACGCAGATTCTTGGGATAGTGGAACCCTTCGACCTTGGGTCAATACAGGTGTTCCCAGTTATTTTTCAGTAGCATTGCTCGCGCTAGAGCAAAATCCCCTGTCCTGGACAGACACTGTTAGAGACGCCATAGTAATATGAGCTGCCAGGTTAGTGCGTTTAGTACCTGACTAACCAAGATGAGCTCGAAAGCTTACATGTTGCACCCATGCGTGTGACTACCTGGGTCGTTGAATGGGATGCCTTATTGGAAGGCTCAAGACTACTTCTTGTAGGGCGATCTCGGTCGTTTGTTGTTTTAAGTAACGATTTTGGCGCATGAAGCCGTCAAGCCCAAACGTGAGATCTATGCCAGATGCATTCATTATGACTCAATTTCACCTCTTACCTCGAAAGATCCCGAAAGTTGGAATATTCGGCGAGTGAGGATTCCGGGTCAGGACTCCTTTCACTCAGATCTCTGCATAGGATCTGAAAGTCAAATTAAGGAACGTGTGTCCTGTATTGTTTAGAATTGACTTACTAGGTTGCTTATAACGATAGGACACCAGTGCTCGTGAGGCACATATAGCAGGACAAGCACTGGGTACCCTTGTTTCGGGTAGTTACCAATGCTCTGCTTACCGTCTCGAGGAAACCAACGTGTTGAAATGTTGTCGAGACCTTATCCTTTGTTTGCTGCTGCAACCATATCATGATGATTCATATACATCATTCCCGTGTTGACCAACGTGAGGAGTTGATGTGAGCCTCTAGACATTTGTGTTTAAGTCGGCTTAAATCCTCGCGTATTGTGGAATTGTACGGCTGTATGTTGAATATACACGGTCTACTGCCTGGGGAACTGAGGGGTGAAAGTGACGCAAAAACTTTCGACCTCCATCAGTCCATATTAGACGTCCAAGTACCACTAGCCAAAATCGCTCATACGAAAAGGTTGAAAGTGGATGCATAGTGGATTTCGGTCCATGTGAGGACGCAGGATTACCATCCGCTACTATAAACAACCTGGAGCGTCCTCAAGAATGTCGACTGCTTTGTGATCTGGTAAGATCACCCGATTAGTGAAATTCAACGAGCAAACCTAATGGTCATGTCGCCTGGGGTGTCGGTGGCTGTGATGGGACACAGGAAAAGATCGATCGATGTTTGGAACCTCCTCATCCCCCCTGCTCGTTTGCAGTCATAATATGAGGCATACGAATAGCCACCTATACTCTTGGAGAGTCGTGGCTAGACACTAGATGCCAACGTTCGTAATATCGGATTTTAGTAGTCATTCTACCTCAGGGTTCGCTGAACCTTGAACGCAAGTCTGGGATACTCAATTTGAGATGAGTATGGATTACCATTCTCGAACGAGTGAATTACTGTCCTAGACGGAAGTGTCCTGTGTGATACGATTAGTGTCGGTGGCAAATCAAATTCGTGTACTTCATCGCCAGAATTTCCTATGTGATAGGAATCATCACCCTAGTGTTCGGGGTGTACTGCTCGAAGTCCTCTGGAGTGCATACGTGTACGTCTCTAGTACATTGAATGTCAGATAGAGATATACACATGATCTGGCGTGAGTTAAAGAGGTGACCAACGAGTCTGGTAGATTCAAATCTTCTTGAATAAGTGGCCAAACCGATCGGGAAGTTGTACTAACAAGGCGTTAGCCTTAGGAACTTTGAATCGGTATAGGACTTTGCTGAGTGTTATACTCTGAAAGAGTGTTGTTAAGCACGAAAGCGGTAATGGAGTGACTTCGCTTAGTACTCCAGTGACTCGGATATGTCAGTTAAAATTGGCCTTGCAACGAACAAGCTCGAACTATCGCAAGAGCTTAGTGGGACTCTTGACGAATCCCGCAGGTCTGGCTTGAGGAAGCATTGTCAATTCCTCAACCGACGGGATTCAGGTTGACGCAAAGCTCTACTATTTCGGGAAAACCGATGTTTGTGCCGGATTGCGATACCCAAGAGCTCGGCCGTAGCCGACTCATGACATTGTGTTCGTTAGGACGCTAAGCGTGAACTGGAGTTCACGAAGAAAAGGGGGTAATCGTGTGAGTTGCAAACATCCCGCCCTGTTCAAGGATACTAATGTATCGGATGACTTGAACTGAATTCCGGGACGGAATTCTCTTAACGGGGGGAGAATGTGACAACCGACAAATTTCGTAAAACGATTAACGTGATTCTAATCATGTTTTAGAAATAATTAACATGGTTTAAGGTTAATTATGGTTAGTTGAGCTAATATGAGTCCTACGATGTCCTTTTGAAAGTTCGTTGAAGTCTTGATGCCTTTAAAGAAAGACTTCGCGTGTTTAACGTAACGAACTGACATCAGTAAAAATTTGTCAAACTGGAATAACATAAGCTTATTCTATGAAAATACGACACGTATTTACTATCGATGCGAACGGATGTGAAATCGGCGTGGTAAACGGCCAAAAACGCAGCGTTTTGGAGAACGCGGAGAGGAACTGACGTGGGATTCGAACGTCAAAACGTGTGGTTTTAACCGTTATCGAACTTTCGGAATAATTATTTATTATAAATAACTTCATTATTTAGCTTCGAAAGTAAACGGGTCGTCGAAATGAAGTATAGCTCGACCGGATCGATTAACGCGATTTTAACGCGTGTTCCGTTTTCACGCGTCGAGTTACGAAAATAACATTTAAATTGCTCGGTTTAGTTATGTTTTTCATTTCGAATAAAACCGACTAGTTTTTGTAATTAATTATTGGGCCTAATAACAAACCGAAGCGTTTTCGTTTAAAACGGGTTCGATTCGCGGTACAAGTCACCTACCCCAAACCCTAAGTATAAATAGCTTGAGATTGTCTTCTTCCTCACTTGAACCAGCCGCATACCCTCTGTCTCTCTCTCTACTCTCTCTCTAGAAACCTACCCCTCTCTCTCTCTAACCACCTCTCTCTCCTCCTCCCTTACAGAAACCGGCCGACCACCACCCCTCCGGTGGCGGCGGCGTGAAGAATTTTAAGCCCGTTTGGGCACAGACGAGGTTGACGGGCTATGGCGTTAGATTGGGCCCGGTTTTGGTGGTTGTAGGGGTTACTGAGGGTGGTTGCTGGCTCTGCGGTGGTTCTGCAGCCCCAAAACGCGCAGAAGACAGCAGCGCAGAGATGATTATACGGTGGTTCCCGTGGGTTAGGAGGGCCGATGGTGGTTGGTGGGTTCGTTCGAGGTTGTTGCAGGTTGTGGTTTGGTAGCCTGAGGATGGTGGGTTTGAAGAACAGGGCGGCGCATGCTTGTGACCCCGAAGCACACTAACAAACAGCTTCAATCATGGCAGCAGAGGGTGGTTTTTGGGTTGTGGTTCGCGATTGAGTACGGGTCTAGTGGAGACGACGGGTGAAACGTGGTTGTTCGTGGTGGTGGTACACGGTTGTGAGTCTTAAGTTTCGGCTCAGATTTGGTGTGCTCGGGTTGAGTTTGGTGTGTTCGGGTCAGATCCGGGCGTTTCTGGTCAGATCCGGGCATTTCGAGTCAGATCCGTGTGATTCGGGTTCAACTCAGCCTTGGCCCAGATTGGTTTTGGGTTAGATCTGGTCTGGTCGGTTTCGATTCACGCTTTCTATTCGCGGGTCAAGTTCGGATCTGGTCAACCTGGTCAACTGCTGGTCAACGGGTCAGATTCCGGACCCGGTCAAGACCCGGTTGGCTCAGTCAACTGGTGGTTTGAAACGCGCACATGATTATCGGTATAATTAATCTCGTATTTATCTTGTGTAGTATTTATAAATTATAACTACGAACAGTGTTAACTCGCGAACGAACCATAAATATATATATATATATATATATAGATAACGACAAATATAAATCGTAGTTTGTCAATGAAGCGTGACTTGTGTGGTTGGACTAAATTGTTGGACCATACGTATATATTTATATAAATAGAATAATTTATATAATCGTCGAAACGTACAGTCTTGTAGGTTGGAAAGGCGGATAGTTATAATGTCGTCTTGTGTTTCTAATTGATTTTGGGGAAATTGTAGACAACTTGTGTTGTCTGGTTTATACAAAAACAGAGGAAACTCTGCCAAATTTTTGTAAAGTCGTAAGTGCAACGAATGTGATATCGTTGTGCGTTTTACAAATAACTTTTCATTTCAATTGTTGCACAAGAGTAATTTCATACAAATCGCGACGCTTTGACAACGATTATGTCTAACAATAATAGTCGATCTCGAACAAAACTTGCAAGGCAAATGTATATAGTTTTCATCGAGCGTCAAGTATGATGAGTTTTCGAAACCTTTCGGTAACTAGATAATGTTTAACGTTCGGATTCAAAATATAATGCGTGCGATTTTATTTGGAAGTCTTTACAAAAAGCAAAGTTTGAGATCTGTAAGATATTCGGAGTTGGAAAAGAAATAACAAATGTTATTAAACGGATTTTAATAACTATATTATATTTCCGCAAGGTATATTTTCCGAAAATAATTATACAAGACAATCATATTATCTGGTTTACGAGACAAGCTATGACTCGGGATGAGTTATACGTTTCGTGGTATTAGTCCAACATGGTTTACACACGCAGAGTAACAGGTGCGCGACTTGGGTACTATGCCGTATGTGAACACATGAATTATGATAAGTCACGATCGGTTCGTCGAGTTAAAACACTTAAGGACTCGGGTTAGTACACACGAGTCAAGATAGTTGAATAAACTATCTTTTAACCGGAAATTAAGCTAAGTTTATATATGATAGACTTTAAGGTGTCCTTATTGGTACTTAGGGCACGAGGAAGTCGGTCAAAGCTTTGGATTTTATTTGCTAGCTAAGCATGGAAATTAAGGTGAGTTTCACGGCCCCATTTTACTGTTTTAACTGGGGGAAAGATATGTTTGTCAAAAATTATCACATATTGAAATGTTTTCAAAGGTTAAAATGTGGTAAGTGGCATGATGAGTACTTGAGTTTTTGGTCGCCACTCGGGGTTGGGTCCTCGCTACTGTAACCATTAATTCAGGTAAAATGAAACCAAAGGAATATTTGGATAGTACTATTGGTGCCTGACGAGGCCCACCTCTGGTTGATAGCGTCAACCCGGTAAAGACAAGAGGTGCACGTATTCTGAACTTAAGTCGTTGGGTTCCGAGAAACGACTTGGAGCGGGGCATATTTATTAGTCTTGGTTTGGTTATGGGACTCAGGGGATTGCTTATCATCATAGTTTGTAGGAGCTAGCTACTCCATACAAAGGCCACAAAAATGTGCTGGTTTGCACAGGATGTAAAAATGTGCTGGATTTGCACAGGATGTAAAAATGTGCTGGATTGCACAGGATTTAAAAACGTCGTACTTACGAAACTAAAACCTGTGAACTCACCAATATTTTATATATTGACGTCTTTTTAAACATATCTTTCAGGTAACTAAGTGCTGAACAGGTATGCGGCTAGTACGGTGGAATTTGGGATGTCAGACAATGGTTGGGGGTTTTCATCTATTGTTACCTTCGGGTTGGGACATAAACGGAAACACCCCACTTTAAAACTTAATGTTTGTGGTTTTAAGTAATGTTTGAAACCAGGTACTCCTTCCCGACACCTTAATATAATGATCTTTTCTAATTAAATATAGTTTGTGTTAATCTTGACTTTGATATGCTTTCGAGCGTCGCGCCACGTGTTTCCGCCATTGGCGTGGTGTGACATTATAGTGGTTTACGTATGGCCTTGTCGGGGTGTCTCTAAATCGTTGGTCTTTCTACGTTACATCATCCGTTCTAACTTAGGTTGGGTTACTTGTTTTCTAGGCAGTGTAGTCTATTGGGGTAACTCGTGTGCTCTTGAGATTTGTCCAAGGCTCGGACATCTCCCTTTCGCACTCCAATAGAAACACTTGTCATAAACTACCGTAGTATTACGGTGTGTAGCTAAGAGTCTATGTTCGGTGATTTGAACTTTGAACTAGGAGAACACTTGGAGGACCATGTAGAGCGTTTTATCATTTTGGGTGCACACAAAATCATAAAACGAAATGCATGGAAGCCCTAGTGAGCTCTGGGTTTGAGGGGATAGTCCTGGATTGGATCTGGCTTTGATCTTGTGAACATTAGTGGTTATCTTTAACTGCGAAACTAAATTTTCTCGTTCTTTCTGCCAGAATCATGTCTGGAGTGCGTGGAGGACGTGGAGGTGGTCGCAATGGTGGACGTGGTGGTGGTCGCGGTGGTGCTGGTGGTCGTGGTGGAGGTATTAACCTATCACAGGCTGATCTGAACAACTTGCTCCAAGCTGCCTTTCAGTTAGGGCACAACGGTGGTGGTAAGTTGTTTTATCCGTTTTCTTTGCCTCATTGGTGAACCTTGTTTACGTTATTCGTGGTTTCTCATACGTTTCATTTCAGGTGGTCCTGTTGACCCACCCCCACCCATGTGCACCTACAAGATGTTCCGGGACTGTAAGCCCCAGGAATTCTCTGGCACTGAGGGTGCAGTGAGCTTGCTTAGGTGGTTGGAGAAAGTGGAGTCGGTATTTCTAATGTGTAACTGTCTCCCAGAAGATCGGGTAAAGTATTCTGCTGCGTTATTTCAGGACGTGGCATTGACTTGGTGGAATGGTATCACCCAGAACATGGGTATTGGGGAGGCATATGCTATGCCATGGGAGAATTTTGTGCAGTTGCTGAAGCGTGAGTATTGCCCGAGGGAAGAGGTACAGAAGCTGGAGCATGAGGTGTGGAACCTCAAGATGACTGGGTCGGAAATTGAGAAGTATACTGTGAGGCGGAATGAGTTGGCAGTGCTGTGTCCCGATCTGCATGTGCCAGAATATCGTAAGATTGAACACTATGTATCAGGGTTAGTACCGGAAATTGCAGGGTTAGTGGCTGCTGGAAATCATCCTACGTATGCAGAGGTAGTTCGATCGGCCTATAGGATGACCAACTTAAAAGTGAATGAGGGGATTTTGTCTGCGAAGGGTTCAACTGTTAAGGCCCCAGAGAGCAACAAGCGCAAGTGGGAAAATGACGGGAAATGATCTGGGTCTGCACAGCAGGGTAAAAGGTTTGATAATGGGGGTTCATCTTCTTCGGGTAACAAGCAGGGTGGTTATGCGGGAAAACTGCCCAAATGCAACAAGTGTGGACGCCATCACCAAGGGAACTGCGACAGTAACCGTTGTCACCGCTGCCAGCGAACAGGCCATTATGCTAAAGATTGTCGGGCTACACTTCCATCGACTCAGGCTCCGACTAACAGTTCAGCTCCGACTACTCAGGGGACTACAGGGAAACAAGGATGCTACAACTGTGGTGACACTGGGCATTACAAGAAGGATTGCCCAAAACTGAAGCAGGGTGGGAACAACGGGAATGGGAACAACGGGGGCGGCGGCAGAAATGCACGTGCCTTCGGCATTGGAGCTGCTGAGGCTAGGCAGGACCCTGACACAGTCACCGGTACGTTTCTTCTCAATAATCGTTCTGTTAGCGTGTTATTTGATTCTGGTGCCGACAAGAGTTTTGTATCCATGGATGTTAGTCGACTGCTAGATGTAGTACCCGTACCATTAGAGACCAAGTATATTATTGAGTTGGCTGATGGTAAAACGATTGAAGCTACTAGTGTTCTTCGGGAGTGTCAATTAGAGTTGTCGGGTTTACCGTTTCCCATCGACCTTATGCCGGTACCTTTGGGTAGTTTTGACGTTGTGGTAGGAATGGATTGGTTATCTTTGTATCGCGCGGAGATTGTCTGTTACGATAAGGTTATTCGGATTCCTCTCCCTGATGGAGAATTCCTTTCTGTGTACGGTATCAAGGGTGGTGTTCCGCTAAACATCATCTCTAGCATGAAAGCCCTTAAGTGTCTTCGAAAGGGTTATCCAGCTGTTTTGGCGCTTTTATCTGTTTCCACTAGTGATGAGAAGAAGATCGACGACATTCCGGTGGTACGCGAGTTTCCTGATGTTTTTCCCGATGATTTATCTGGTCTTCCTCCTCATCGTCAAGTCGAGTTCGGTATTGATCTTGTACCAGGGGCTGCTCCTATTGCTCGGGCCCCCTATCGTCTTGCTCCTCCCGAGATGCAGGAATTGTCCAGTCAGTTACAGGAACTCTTGGACAAGGGTTTCATCCGGCCAAGTTCTTCCCCTTGGGGAGCCCCGATTTTATTTGTTAAGAAGAAGGATGGAAGTTTCCGATTGTGTGTGGACTATAGAGAACTGAACAAGTTAACCGTCAAGAACCGTTATCCTCTTCCACGTATTGATGATCTATTCGACCAGCTCCAGGGTTCTAGTTATTATTCCAAGATCGACTTGAGGTCCGGTTATCACCAGCTGCGCGTCAGGGAGGCTGACGTTGCAAAGACTGCTTTTCGAACACGTTATGGCCATTTCGAATTCTTGGTCATGCCTTTCGGTCTCACGAACGCACCGGCGGTTTTCATGGACTTGATGAACCGCGTCTGTAAACCATATCTGGACAAATTCGTCATTGTATTCATTGATGACATTCTGATCTACTCTAAGGACAAGACCGAACATGAGGAACACTTGCGTTTGGTTTTGGAACTCTTGCGACGGGAACAACTTTACGCCAAGTTCTCAAAGTGTGACTTTTGGTTACGCGAAGTTCAATTCCTAGGACATGTGGTTAATGAACTAGGAATTCATGTCGATCCAGCTAAGATCGAAGCGATCAAGGACTGGGGAGCACCAAAGACGCCAACTGAGGTGCGGCAATTCCTAGGCCTTGCGGGCTACTATCGTCGTTTCATTCAGGGGTTCTCGAAGATTGCTCAACCCCTCACCACTCTCACTCAGAAGGATAGGAAGTTCGACTGGGGTGAATCACAAGAGTCAGCGTTTGAAGAACTGAAGTCTAAACTGTGTTCTGCTCCTATTTTGTCTTTACCTGAGGGTCCTGATGATTTTGTTGTTTACTGTGATGCTTCCATTCATGGACTCGGTTGCGTGTTGATGCAACGCGAGAAAGTGATTGCGTATGCTTCTCGTCAACTCAAAGTGCATGAGAAGAACTACACAACTCATGACTTGGAGTTGGGTGCCGTGGTATTCGCATTGAAAATTTGGAGACATTACTTGTACGGTACCAAATGCACCATCTACACCGATCACAAGAGTCTCCAACACATTTTCGACCAACAACACTTGAACATACGGCAGCGCCGTTGGATTGAACTTTTGAACGACTATGATTGTGCTATTAAGTACCATCCTGGCAAGGCGAATGTTGTAGCAGACGCCTTGAGCAGGAAGGAATCTACTAAACCTCGTCGCGTTCGGGCGTTGCAACTCACTATCCATTCGTCGTTACCTGATCAACTCCGTTCTGCCCAGTTAGAAGCTTTGAAGGAGGAAAACCTTAAAGCTGAAACTATGCACGGTGCCGACAAGCACCTAGAGCGAAGGCCTGATGGCCTGCACTATTTCGCAGAACGTATATGGGTTCCTTTGTTCGGGGGACTACGGGAGCTTGTCCTTGATGAGGCTCATAAGTCCCGGTATTCTATTCATCCTGGTTCGGATAAGATGTACCAAGATCTAAAGGTGCTTTACTGGTGGCCAAACATGAGGTCGGACATAGCCTCATACGTGAGCAAATGCTTGACCTGTGCTAAGGTCAAGGTGGAATACCAGAAACCGTCGGGTCTCCTGCAACAACCTGAAATTCGGAATGGAAATGGGAACGGATTACTATGGATTTTGTCACACAACTTCCTAAATCACCAAGCGGGAATGACAAGATATGGGTGATTGTCGATCGGTTGACGAAATCAGCTCATTTTCTTGCTATTAAGGAGACCGACACCATGGATCGTTTGGCTCGTCTTTACTTGAAGGAAGTTGTTTCTAAGCACGGGGTACCAGTTTCTATTATCTCGGATCGTGACTCCCATTTTACTTCTCACTTCTTGAAGTCTTTGCACAAGGCTTTGGGTACCCAACTAGACATGAGTACGGCTTATCATCCACAGACTGACGGTCAGAGTGAGCGTACGATTCAAACTTTAGAGGACATGCTGCGGGCGTGTGTGATCGATTTTGGCAAGGGTTGGGAAGCTTATCTACCGTTAGTAGAATTCTGGTACAATAACAGTTATCACACGAGCATCAAGGCTGCTCCGTTCGAAGCACTATACGGACGGAAATGCCGTTCTCCTCTTTGTTGGGCTGAAGTGGGTGAGAGTCAACTCACTGGGCCTGAACTAGTGTACGAAACTTCGGAAAAGATCGTACAGATTCGCAATCGGTTGGCGGCGACACGGGACCGGCAAAAGAGTTATGCTGATCAGCGTCGCAAACCACTGGAATTCCAAGTCAATGACAAGGTACTTCTAAAAGTCTCACCGTGGAAGGGCGTCATACGCTTTGGGAAGCGTGGCAAACTCAATCCGCGATATGTTGGCCCATTTACGATCCTGGAACGGATTGGACCGGTGGCATATCGACTTGATCTACCGACGGAGCTCGGTAACGTACATAACGCCTTTCACGTGTCAAACTTGAAGAAGTGTCTGGCTGACGAGTCTCTCATCGTTCCACTAGAAGAGATCAAGGTTGATGATCGTCTTCGGATTGTGGAAGAACCTGTAGAGATCCTTGATTACAAGATTCGTAGCCTCCGTCACAGCAAGATTCGTATCGTTAAGGTTCGGTGGAACTCGAACCGGGGACCGGAATATACATGGGAACGGGAGGATCAGATGAAGTCTAAGTATCCTCATCTTTTTCCTAAGGAAGCGTTTGAGTCGAGACATGTCTCTTCGGCAGCTGAATGAATCTCGGGTCGAGATTCCTTTTAACGTGGGGATGATGTGACAACTCGGGTAAATCTCTCTCTTTTGGTTTCTATCTTTTGTTTGTTCCTTCGTTATTTCTTTTGTTCTTTTGGTACTTGAGCAATTTTCGGGACGAAAATTCTTTTAACGTGGGGATGATGTGACACCCGGCAAATTCTGGTTAACAACGTTGTCTAGATGAAAGTCTACCTTAGCGAGTCACGCGTATATTGTACTTAACTGGGTTAGTTAAGTCGGGTTATGGTTCGGGAACTATTGATTAGTCTAGAAGATCATCGGATGTTGGTCTAGAGGTTCGTTAGATGTCAGTCCTTAACCAAGTGTACAAACGGTGACGATTTGTAGGATCGTCAGGGCATACGGAACGTACGAGTCTCGAGTCCCGGAATTGGTGAACGAGTGTAAATATGTGTATTTACTTGTGTTATGTGTTTACAATCATTATGTGACTTGTCGGTACGTGAATATGCATTAACATATGTTAAAACGGGGTTTAACGCGCAAAACGCACAAAACCAACCCCTATAGGCGAGTAGGAGGTCTACTCACCTATAGGGGAGGCGAGTAGGGGACCCTAAGGGCGAGTAGGGTCCTACTCGTGTGTAGTTAAGGGCGAGTAGGCCCAATCACATGAACATTCAGGCGATTACAAGCCCTAATCGCCTGAAACTGCTGCATACTCGCTAGTTACGTGCTGGACGACTAAAAACGACTATAAATACCATACTTAACCTCCTAAACTTCATTATACCAACCCTAGTCGTCCCATAACCCGCCCCAACACATAAACAACCTCTGGAAGGCGATTTTTGATCAAAACTCAAGGTTTCAAGCTTGAATCATCATATTTTCATAATCCTAAGGTTTGATTTTCATCCATAACTCTTTATAAACGTTTGTAATCAATCCCTAATGGTCCAGACCTGTTCTTAAACGAAAAAGCTTTCTGAAAATCGTCAATAAGGGTTGTTAATCGGATTATAACTAATATGCATGCATTATGAGTGTGTATGATTAGAAAGTTAGGGTTTTTATGATTCATGATGATGATCTGATATGTTATTATGATAGATCAGTATTGATATTGATATTATGATAATAGGAATCTCAGTAATTGGATATTAGGGTTATGATTACACGTGTTAGTATGATGTTGCATGCTATGTGAATTGGTGTTTGGATTACTTGGTTGCATGCAGGACTGATTATACGAGGTTGAACGAAGGATTTTGGGTTAAACATGTTTAGGATAGTGTTTGGGATGATATTGGGTGGTTACACACGTTCTGGATCTGATTTGGAGCGTTAAACGCGCGAAAAACCGGAACAGCAAGGTTACAGGCGAGTAGCATTCCTAATCGCCTATGTTATAGGCGAGTAGGGTGCTAATCGCCCATATTATAGGCGAGTAGAGGTCTACTCTTGTGTAAGATCAGGTGATTAGCCCTAATTGCCTATAAGTTCAGGGGAATAGCCCTAATTGCCTATAAGTTCAGGGGAATAGCCCTAATTGCTAGTAAGTTCAGGGGAGTAGCTCCTAATCGCCTATAATAGAGGCGAGTAGGATTTCTAATTGCTAGTTGACTTTTCCTAATCGCGTGTACTACTGCTGTAAGTGTAAATTAGCATTCCGAGACCCGATTTAACATGTAGTAACATGCTAGGAACCCCGTAACATGTCTAATAACTTGGTAACATATATTTGGATGTAATTCGGTGATACGTGAACGATGTTCTATAACTTGTTGTACGTTAACGTATGTTAAGTGTAATTGCGTTATTGTATGTTTTGGAGCGTAAACATAACACGGGGAGTCTCGGGTCACCAATGGGATGTCGAGTCTTGTACTTGTGGTTTTCAAAAGTCACATCCGATAAATAAAACGTACCGAAACGTGAAACCCTTGTTTGATTATAGTCGTGTTCAGCCTTTAAACTTTGTTTGTGTGTTTTTGGTAGAAAGGAACTAGGTTGCAAATATAATAATAATTTAAATAATAATAATAATAATAATAATAATGTAATATAGTTATGATTAATACTCAAAGAAGTCAACCTTTGTTGACTCCTAGAAGTCTTGAAGACCAAATGACTTTTGTAAGATACTTGAAACAAGGTATGGATATGGAGAATATGCAATGAGATGATTACGTACAAGATTCCAATGCAAGCAAGTATAATTCAGTTGTTGGACATGTGATCTGGAGAATTCCTCTGATCCATTCATCGCAATCATTATTCCAACATAACTTGCACCAACTTGAGATGTGGGCTTGATTAGCTTAAATCTCTCTGATCCATGGTATCCACTGATCGTAGCGATTATCGAAAGATTTATTTTAGGAATTGTTTGAGAATATATTTTCTGATCAAAATAACCATAACTGAACAGTTATTTGGAATGTTCCTGATCATTACAGTAACGATCGCTTTACAATGCCGAAAACGACTATCATCACTCTGTATGGGTTGCTTGTTAGCGTCGATCTGATTGTCGATTTCTTTTCCACAACCAGTACAACGAACTCTGTATGGGTTGCTTGTTAGCGTTGATCCGACTGTCGATTTCTTTCCATAGCCAGTACAACGAACTCTGTATGGGTTGATAGATATCGCTGATCCGACTTTCGATTTCTTTCCACAACCATTACAACGAACTCTATATGGGTTGCTTGTTAGAGCCGATCCGACTGTCGATTTCTTTCCACAGCAAGTACAACGAACTCTGTATGGGTTTGACAGATATCTCTCCGATAACAGAAGAATTATCTTCAATGATTCTAAGAAACTTGAAGGAAGAGGTACCTTGAAGACTAAATTCGGAGCAATCGGAATATGAAGAGAAGTTTCATAATCATCACGCACTGGTACAAAATGGTGAATGAGCAGCTGAATATTATATTACAATACTATTACCTGGAGCAAAAAGTTGTGTTTGAAGCCTGGTTCTTTTAGTTTACATTTTTTAGGACTTTAAACAGAGAAGATGGGGGGTTAGTTATTACTCTGCACTTCAAGTAGAAGAAGATGAAAAAGAATAAATGAAGTCTATTAATAGAGGTTAGTAGGTTACTCATTACTGGCGGGATGCAAATCGTGATGTGATAGATTTTTTATAATTTTAAATTATTATTATTTAAATTATTAATATATTTGCAACCTACTACCTTTCTACTGAGGCCTAAGGAGAAAGGTGTGGATTATCGGAAGATTGATTTTAGGAATTCTTTGAGAATATATTTTCTGATCAAAGGATCTATAACTAAACAGTTATTTGGAATGTTCCTGATCATTACAGAAGAGGAATGGTTTGAAGGTGTGTGTTGTATGTATAAAATGGTGAATTATTGTAGTGTGTTAGGTATATGATGGAAGGGTTTGAAAATAAATAGCACAAGTCCTTCTTTAATGTTGTTTATAATTAAAAGGAACTAGTTTGCAAAGGAACTTCAGGTCACCCAGACGTTTGTCAAAAGAATATTGTACTATGCATTCTCATACAATGTCCAACAACCATGGTTTTCACGACCGGCCGAAGCCAGGCTATACCATTCACTCCCACCACGAGCTTCTTCAGAAACATAGAATACGTTCAATCTCTCAAACGTAGGTTCCATATCCAGAGAACGGCACGTTGCCTCAAAATGGATTCTGCGGAACAACCCAAATGGAGTCATCTGGGTGGGATGAACACCAAGAAATGTGTGGTGGGTAGCCTGAAGCAGCACTTTGTGATACCCGACATTTTAGTGAATAATTAACCGTACTTATGTAAAGTTAAGTGTATGTTTAAAAATAATATATGAAGTTAATAAAGTGAATTTTAAGTCCAGAAGCTTATTTTATATGAGAAAATATGACTAGAGGTGTGATATTTAAAATCTTGTCGCGTAGCGATTTTGCGCGCGAAAACGATCGTTGGTGATGACCCAGCTAATATTTAAAGTCCGAAATTTGAAATTTATACTTGAAACAATATTTCTAAACATATTTAGTTGAAAAATATGGATAAATAAATTTAGAGTATAACAATTGTGATTTTAGTCGCAACACACAATACCGCGCAATTTGCGCGCCTATACTATGAAAATTCACCATTTTTACACTGGATAGCACCTAATATTAACTTGGCTTGTATAATATTATGTCTAGAGTCAAAAATATTATTTTTGGGTGTGTCGGGTATTTAAAGCAATTAAAGGCCTGTACCACGTTAACTAGTAATATACCCGCTAATCTACACCTAATACCCATTTAGTAATATATTATTATTATTATTATTATTAATATTATTATTATTATTATTATTATTATTATTATTAAAATGACTCATCTACATATACATATGGGTGTCGTATGAAATGGGCAGCCAACTCACAATCATAGTGAGTCATGCATCCTATTAGTCTAGTATGATGATTGTTATTTAAACTAGACATGTAACCATTCATCTTCATCACCATTTCAACACACCACCATTTCCTCTTCCTCCCCATACATCCACCACCTCCACTCTCTCTCTCTCTCTCTCTATAATTATTTTTCAACTCAAAACCATTAGAAATTCAGCCACATTTTCATCAAAACATCCGAGAAAAAGCTTAGAAAATGAAGATTTGAGCAAGATTCTTAATGGTTTTCAAAACTATTATCCACATTCTTCTTAAAGGTAAAAACCCTAACTTTGTTCATCTCATTTTGACCTTTTTCATCTCTAACTTGGATGATTCACACAACTAAACATATAAACATATGGTTTTTATAAAAATTAAAGAGAGATTGGATGGATATGTGTGTGTGCGTGAGTTATACATACATATATATATGTGTGTGTAGTGTGTCGTATATATATATATATATATATATATATATATATGTATGGATATGTTTTAAAAATCTAAACTCCAAATTGTTATTGCATGTGTGATCAACCTCTTGAATATCAAAATCCATGTAATTATACATACAAATTCAAGAGAAAGATTGAAAAATTCAAGGTTATATATATATATATATATATATATATAGAACCGTGAGGTATGTATGTATGTATAATTATGGATTTTGTTAATTTTCTTATATAAACATGATGAATCAAGGCTTAAAATGTGGGATTTCAAATCAAAAATGAAAAAAACAAAGCATTATTATATGTATATATATGTTTGTCGTGAGGTGTATATATGTATAGGAATGAGATTTTCTTGATTAAACATGATTAGATGAGTTTTATACATAACAAGAATGGTTAAAAACATGGTTTTGACACATGAAATTTAACCTTGAAAATGTTAGTTTAAAACAGAAAATTTTATAAAAAATAATAGCTTAGAAAACCCGCATTTTGGTCTTGGATCATGTAGGATAAGTTACAAGACATTTGGTGATGATTTAGACTTAAAACATATGGAAATTTAAAGGTTTTATGAAGATTTTTAAAATCTGATTTAGATCATAAAGTTTGGTCCATAAATATGTATAAAATGACTTATGTTTAGTGGAAAATGATTGGACTTTAATTTAGAAGAAAATGGGTGAGTTTTGGGCCTAAAAGTGTTTAAATTATGGGCCTAAATGGGTGATTTTAAAAGAAAAATGAGGTCTGATTATCTATAATCTATAATCTATATCTATAATCTATAATACATTATAAAGGAGGAGTGATGTACCATATTGGAATTTTGACATGGGTACAATTTTTAAAGCAACAAGCATAAGAGAATAAAGCTTATTTTATAAGGGTATTATAGGGATATTGGGGACAATTAAGACACTTATAGGGTTAGTAGAGTAATTTTATCTTTTGTTTTTAGTTAAAAGCTAAAATATCATTCCTATAGTACCCTAACTCCCTTCACCTTCCTTCTTAGACCATATGAAGAGTTCTCCTAATCAATTATTCATTGATTGTGTTTTATTTATATTAATCATTCATAACAAATTCTATTCCATTACATGAAGAAACTTCCATTGATAGTATGGAGAGTTTTATCTTCATACACATCTAAATTCCTTTCATATGCAATTTCATTGTTAATGGTGACTAAAGAGCCGATTAGAACAAGATCCTCGCGCACAAGAAGATTTTGTTAGTAAACATAGTGGTTATAAATCAGAGGTAACCTTTTCTTAAACTCAATTCTACTCATGTCTTTATAGTTTATATAAATCAATTTTATACACTATATGTGGTTTATTTCTTATTTTGACTTGTGAATTGTAGGTCTGTGGACTCAAATGGTCTTAGGATATCCGTGAATTACAATAGGTGGAACTGATAACAATGTAAGTAAATAATATACTTATCATATTGATCTCTTTTTTGTTAGTAACTAACTTCACTTATTTTCCTAATATTTCTTTGTGTTTATGTAGTTTTTTTTTGTTTGGAACCAACATTTGACTCAACTTGTTTTGAACTACTGTGAGAATACAAGTGCTGTGAAAGTAGTTGCTTGGTGTCCACATCTTCATGGACTTTTGGCTTCTGGTGATGGTACTGTAGATCGATGTATTCGACTATTCGGTTTTGGAACACGGTCATTAATTCTCACCTAAGCTACATGTATACTGGTAGTCTGGTAACTTTTCTCATAAAGATTTCTATATTTTTTTCAAAGTTTTCAAGATCATTTCAATCATAATATTCACCTTTAATCCACCAACTCAAACATCATACTGTCGGATTTGAAATTCCACAAGCATTTTATGATTTTGATTGTCAATCCTAGAAATCGCAGGCCTCAAATCCATGGTTGAGACCTAAAACTACAAGATCATACTCCAGGGAGTTTATTTGATTTGCTATTGTTTGCATTAGTTACTCTTTAAAGGTAACTCTCCATAGTCCATAAATTCAACTGGTTTATTGCACTATATTATAGATAATGACATGTTAACTACATAATCACAATAATTATTGTAGAGTTTGTCATGTTGAATGTCTATTAATTTTATATTTTATACATATCTAATGTGTTGCATGTATTGATTTATTTTATTTTTCTAATTAAATGTTGTTTATGATAAACTAAATGTCTTATTACACGGACATTTGAACATCATAGTTTAGCGAAGTTCTTCTTACCCATCCCCTTAATATACAACACACATATTATTTTTATATTTTTTTTTCAAGAAACTCAAATTTGGTTTCTTTCTTTAAGAAAACACCTATGGATAATAGATGCTTTACAGTTCGTTCTAACGAAAAAGTTTGGCTGATAACTATGGTTTTGAATAACGACAGCGTCAGATCACCGAGTCAAGATACTTCGGTTTGAAGCAATTTTATGTTTGGAAAGGTTTTTTCAAGATCTTTAGCTTCAAATAATATATGACACTAGGGGTGAGCAAAGTAACCACCATAACCGAAATAATCAAACCGATTTTAAACGATAACCAACATAACCAATGGTTATCGTTATTAAATTTCTTTAACCGGCCGATTGCTTATGGTTATGGTTATGAAGCTTTGGTTAACCGATATAACCGAACCGAATTTGTAATGTTAACTTTATGTGATAGATTTATGTTTTACATTAACTATGTAGAGGTTTTTACTATAATAAAAGCATGTTATTAACAAAATGATCCTGATGAAATGCTCTTTTTTGTGACGAATTAAAATTATAATCAAAGGCTAAGTATGTTTTTTGTTAATATCTTATTAAAAGGGATCACACATTGGAATTATAACTAGAAAGTGTAGTCTTTGCCTTGTACAAAATAGCACAAACTAAGTCAAACATTGTAGGTTTCGGTTTTTTTAGACCCATTGACTTTTAATTTTATACTTTGCCCTAAAGTTAGTTTTAGTTTATTTTTTTGGTTAATAACCGAATTAACTATAACCGAATTCATAACCAAGTAACCATAACCGAAGTTTGGTTATGGATATGGTTAGGATTTTTTTGTAAAAACCGAACCAAACCAAACCGACCAATGCACACCTCTAGATGACACAAAACAAAAATATCCGCAGCAACGCGCGGGCAATCCTACTAGTACATTATAAAGGAGGAGTGATGTACAACATAGTCATTTTTACCCCGTACAACTTAAGAAGCAACATGTACAACATATTTAAGCAAAAAAAATAAGGGTATTATTGGCATAGTTGTGACAATTAAGACACTTAGGGGGTAGATTAGTAAATTTAACATA
The DNA here is from genome assembly GCA_030844895.1 of Ambrosia x helenae. NCBI lineage: Eukaryota > Viridiplantae > Streptophyta > Magnoliopsida > Asterales > Asteraceae > Ambrosia > Ambrosia x helenae. The sequence continues at coordinate 58,189,018 of CM061227.1, forward strand.
ATCCAATACCTCACATCCTAAAATATTATCCCAATTATGCCCTTATGTCCAACTTTTAAAACACAAAATACAACTTAACTTATGATGCATCTTAAATGTTAGACCTTTCAACCCCCTATCTATATTATTATATATACTTCATTATAATCAATTTCTTGAATGCTAATAGTCTTTTCATAACCCCAAACAAAATCTTAGAGCTAATTTCATGCTTTGAAACATTGTTTTGTTCAAAAATTTTATGTCTTCATTAGATGAGAAGAGAAAAAAATCAATGAGAAGTTAAGACGCTTGCAAGATATAGTTCCCGAGTGCTACAAGGTATAAAGATATGAGTTAATCTTTATATACATATATACATTTTTTTTCTACTTTTCATATTTTCTTTGACAATTACAAAAATTTATCTTCATAATATATCATTTTTTGCTCCATTTAAATTTAGTTATTTGCTATATACAATGGGAATGCCAGTGATGTTGGATGTAATAATCAACTATGTTGGATCGTTGCAGAATCAAATTGAGGTAATTTAATTGTGCAGCTAACAATTAAAACAATAAACAAACAATATTCAAAATTATTGATGAGAAAATATTTTTCAAAATTAATTAGTACAGTTTTTCTCTTCTTTGTGCATTTTTAGTTTCTCTCCATGAAGCTTTCAGAAGCCAGGATGTTCTAAGACTTATTGACCTCAACTCTACTGAATTGGATGATATGACCCCTATGAAGGTGACAGGTGGCTTTCTTAACTCTCCTTGTTAAGAAGTTGTTTATCTTGAATCATATATAGTGTTAACTAAATACAACGGGCAAAATTATAAATATAACATTCTAGATTTGCTAATACGTTTCTAATATATTATAAATATTACTTCCACTTACTGCATGGGATGAAACCTGATGTTGCAGGGAACAAATGGACATGAAGGACAGATGATGGATAGGATGGTTGGAGAAGGGTATGGAGACATTCCTCAATTTCAATCAACATGGTCTCCTTGAACGCCATGAAATAGTTAACTCTATAAATCTATATATGCATGCTCAAATATAACTTTATACGTAAACTATATTTGTTCTAAGACTTTTAAGGTATTTGTTTATCTATTTAATGTTCTTGTTAAACGTTGTATGAAGTGTGGTTCACAATATTAGTTTGCTTTCGGCAATTGTTTATTGTTTAAGTTCTAATTCTAATTAATAAAATAAATTAAACACTAGCATAAAAAGAAAACAAAAACTTAACTATGTGTTAGTTACTTATATTATTTGTGTTAAGAAATAAGAAATCTGACGAGGTATGGCCCAGATGAACCTGGCCCAAACCTCAAAACCATAAGCCCAAACAATAGAAAGCCCACCGATTCTACAAAGTCAAACCGGTCAGCACAGGTCAAACGTAATAAATAAGGAGCTGGTCAAAAGGCTAAATCAGCGAGGAAACAATCATGTAAGGATTGTCTCCCCTCGATAGGAAAAAGAACAACTATAAAAGGAGTGGTAAAGGTAAAGAAGGATCACACAATCTCTACACTCAACTCACATAAATATTATCTCTCAAACAGAACAGATACTTATTCTCACGCCGGAGGGTGGTCACAGGATTACCCCCAATCCTGTGGCGAGTCCTAACGGTGTTCTGTTTTGCAGGCTTCGTACCCATTGTTTTGAGACGAGTTGGAAGGAATTCCCTTTTCTGTATCAGATAGAAGATTCAGAACACCCCAACCAGGTTCTTACTTCTTCATTGGCGCCATCCGTGGGACGGAAACAAGGCAGAAAGGCATTCTTTCTACTCACACAAAATGATGACCAACAATGCATCTCTGCGCGGAATCACGTCTGGAGTTCGGGAAAGGCAGGGAGAGGATCGTCAATCGCCGGAACATGTCGACGAAGAGATTCTGATGGAACAACCACCGGGATTCACATCTCCCCCGGTGGCACAAAGCGGGTTCCGGCCCACACCTTCCGTGACACCGCTCCCCTCCACACCACCTTTCATCGGACCAATCCCAACTAACACATACTCGCAACCAGCCACGACGTCGGTGGCAATGATGGGGGTGTCCTCCGCTCCGGGAACCACTTCGTGGATGATGGCTGCGTCAACTTTACCGCTTTTTTCGGCTGCTATGAACGCGTCCCTGGCGTCCGTTTCAATGCCGATGTATTCCCCAGTAACTCCCGGAAATCAACCATACTTCCCACAGTTCCCTATACCACCTTACGGGTACATGTATCCTCCAGTAGCAGGAAGCCCCTACCCGTATGGCTTTCCCTACATGTACCCGCCAGCACAATCCATGCCCTTGGGTTTAGGGAATGTCACTCAGACGACCAGACAGGATAGAGGAGCGTCTTACGGGGGGCGTGAACAAGGCTATCATACGAAGACACGCCAACCCACAGCCAACCGTTGCCTCATACGACACAACCTGGCCGGGTAGACATGACGCGGGTACAAACCCCTGACCATCGAGAAGAGGGAGATGATGAAGATCTTACTCGCCCTTATCGTCCCGCGGCAATGGTCACGTACTCTAAGTTCACTGCCCGGATAGCTAATGCACCACTCCCTCAAAACCTGAAGCTGCCATCAACCGTTGGAAAATACGACGGGACAGGTGATCCAGACGATCATCTGAGCATTTTTGAATCAGCCGGACGATCGAAAGATTGGCCCATGCCAGCTTGGTGCCATATGTTCGTTCAAACTCTCATTGGGGCAGCCCGGATCTGGTGGGACAGCCTGCCAACGGGGTCGATATCCAATTGGAAGGAGATCGTAAAGGGTTTCTCCCAGCAATTCAGCCAACAGAGAAGATATAAGAAATACAGGGATGAGGTGATGCACATCCGATAGAGGGATAATGAATCAATGGAGCATTTCATAATCCGATTTAACAAAGAAAGACTGCAGATCCCCGGTCTGACGGAGGAATTGGCATGCACGGCTTTCACCATGGGAGTAAATGATGACGGCCTTTTGCGAAAGTTACACGGCCCCACAGGCTATCCGCAGACCATGGACGAAATGATGACTATCGCGAAAGCCTATGTGAAGCAAGAAAAGTCCATAGCTATGAATCACGCTGTACGAAAAAAAGCAAGAGGTAGCGAAGAGCCAGGAAGCTCCCAGGGAACACCAGGGCCACAAAAACAGAGGACGCTCGGAAAGGCACCCATATTCTCGCAATGATACCCGGGAGGATAGGAGGGATGATAGGCGAAGGTCTGAAAGGTCACAAGATACTTTTGCAGGGAAGGGAGAGGGCTCGTCTAGACCCAAATTCGAGTACCCCGACCTAACAAAGACACCACTCCAGATACTAGAGTCTGAAGACCTGAAGTTTAATACCCCTCGCCCGATGAAAGACTCGCCGTCCCAGGACAAATCCAAATATTGTGCTTATCACAAAGGGAACGGCCACAAGACAAACGACTGTTTTCAGCTGAAGAAACAGATTGAGTACTTCGTCAGGACAGGAAAGCTAGCCCACCTAGTAAGAGATATCAAGCCGGGCCCGTCTTCGGCCGGGACAGACAAAGCCACAGGGAAAAGGCCATGGGAAATAAACATGGTTAGATTCGAAACAAGGAACGATCGAAATAGATCGTTTGAAAAAATCGAACCATGGATGGAAGCAACCATAACCATCCCACCTCACTATCGGATGTTAAGCATGGAAGCTTTAGTTATCTCAGCGGCAGTCGGCGACTACAGCATGAGAAGAATCCTCGTAGACACGGGAAGCTCGGAGGATATTATATACGAGCCATGCTTCCGGCGCATGCGCCCGGAGGACCAGAGGATGCTTGAGCCTGCCCGAGGACCTGTTCGAGGGTTCACTGGAGAGAGCATCGAACCTTTAGGGCAACTAACGTTCCGCGTCACGATAGGGGATGGACGGAAGGAACGGACCGTGCTAGTAACTTTCCTGGTCATCCCGGCTAACTCCCAGTACAATGTGATCATGGGGCGGTATACTCTGGGAAAATAGACGCGTTGGTTTCTACGGCCAGAGGTTTCATGACGTTTCCCACTCCTCAGGGGGTAGTTACAGTATCCGGAGATAAAGCTTGTGCAACAACAGATTGCAAATCATTCCGCCAAGCACCCACGGGACTAGTTGGACCAGAAAGGTGGGTGTTGAACACAGAATACCCGGAGAAAACAGTAACGATAGGGGATACCCTATCCGCAGCTGCACGTGAAAAGCTCAAGCAGGTACTGAGAAACAATATAGACATATTTGCTTTCAAGCATGCAGACATGACAGGTATAGCAAGATCAAGGGCGGAACATAGGCTGTCCACCTATCCATCCGTTAAACCTGTCACACAAAAAAGATGGAGCATGGCTCCAGAAAGAAGAGCGGCAGTGGTCCAAGAGGTGTAAAAGCTAGAGGAAGCAGGAATTCTGAGGAAGACAAGATACCATACCTGGGTGGCAAACCCGGTTATGGTCAAAAAACATGATGGGGCGTGGAGGATGTGCGTAGATTATAAAGATCTGAATAAAGCATGTCCGAAGGACGCATATCCACTACCAGAAATAGACCTCAAGGTGGACGCAGTAGCACCGTATAAGTTCAAGTGCTTTTTGGACGCGTACAAAGGTTACCACCAAATTAAAATGGCACGAGAAGACGAAGAAAAAACGGCGTTCCACACTGACGCCGGTATATATTGCTACACGAAGATGCCTTTTGGGCTGAAGAATGCAGGAGCCACATACCAGAGGCTGATGGATCAAGCGTTTGAAAAACAAATTGGTCGCAATCTGGAGGTTTATGTTGACGACCTCGTCATCAAAAGTTCCACCGAGGAAAAGATCATGGCCGATATCGAGGAAACCTTCAAGACCCTACGAGAGTACAATATCAAGCTCAACCCGGGGAAATGCTCTTTTGGGATGGAGGAAGGGAAATTCCTCGGGGTGGTGGTCACAAAGGACGGGTTCTGGGTAAATCCTGAGAAGATCACGGCTATAACCAGCATGCCGTCCCCTAAAACGCTGAAAGAGGCCCAGACGTTGAATGGGAGGTTAGCTGCCATTAACCGATTTCTAGCAAGACACGCGGAAAGATCCCTTCCCTTCATATCAACCCTAAAAGAGTGCCTAAGTAAGAGCAAATTCAGATGGACAGAGGAAGCAGAAAAAGCGTTCCAGGAAATGAAGGTATTTGTCAGCAACCTACCGGCCCTCACAGCCTCGAGACCCGACGAAACATTAAAGATGTACCTAGCAGCCGGGCACCACGCGGTCAGTGCGGTCCTTTTGGTGGAACGAGAGAAAATTCAGACACCAGTATACTACATCAGCCGGGTCCTCTCGGATCCTGAAGGAAGATACCCCATGTTGGAAAAGCTGGTCCTGGCCCTGGTTCATGCATCCCGGCGTCTACGCCGGTACTTCCAGGGGCACAAGATTGAGGTCCTGACCGGCTATCCTTTGGCACAGGTTCTAAACCGGCCCGAGGTTTCAGGAAGGCTGGCAAAATGGGCTATTGAACTAGGGGCCCATGATATCTCATTTAAAAAGAAAACAACCATCAAGGGGCAGGTAATCGCGGATTTCATGGCAGAAATCCCGGAAGGAGAAGAGGTGCATGTACCAAAAGACAGCAGCGCGACCGCAGCGGATGATAACGGCCTAGCATGGCAATTGTACACTGATGGGTCGTCTAACAGCAAAGGATCAGGCGCCGGACTTGTGTTGGTTAACCCGGAAGGTGCGAGATCCTTACACGCACTGCGATTTGAATTCGATTGCTCGAACAATCAATCAGAATACGAAGCACTCCTGGCCGGCATGCGGTTAACGTTATCAATGGGGGCCAAGAAAGTGGATGCCCACGTTGATTCGTTGTTAGTAAACAACCAAGTGAACGAATCATATGAAGCTAAGGATGAGATCATGGCAAAGTACCTAAAAATGACAAAAGAATTGATGACAAAATTTGAAAAAGTGACGTTAACTTATGTACGGCGGCACAAGAATGACATTGCAGACGCCCTCAGTAAACTGGCATCCTCGGGGACGGAAGAGAACGTCCACATTGAAACCTTGCAACAGCCGGGAAGCAGAAGTGCATACCGTTCACGTGCAGGAAACTTCATGGATGACACCAATCCAGGAGTACTTAGAAAGGGGAATTCTCCCGGAAAACAAGGGAGAAGCAATGAAGGTGTGTACCAAGGCATTACAGTACGAGACGCACGGGGGAGTGCTATACAGAAAATCATACTTAGGACCGGCATTGCGGTGTGTAACCCCGTCCGAGGCAAGGTTCCTGATACAGGACATCCACGCAGGGATATGCGGCATACATGCCGGCCCTCGGGCGGTAGTTGCTAAAATAACCAATGCAGGATATTTTTGGCCAGGAATGCACAACATGGCAGTGGAAGAGTTACAAAAATGCATCAGTTGCCAGAAGTACGCACCACAAACAATACGGCCCAAAAATAACTTAATTCCAGTCACGGCTGCCTGGCCATTCCAGAAGTGGGGGGTCGACTTGGTGGGGCCTTTCCCTTTAGCCCCGGGGAAGTTGAAATACTTGGTGGTTGCGATAGACTATTTCACCAAGTGGGTGGAAGCAAAGCCATTGGCAAAGATCGAGGCTGCAAACATCAAAAAATTCTTATGGGAGCATATAGTATGCCGTTTCGGTGTCCCGTTATACCTTGTAAGCGATAATGGAACACAGTTCACGGACAAGACAGTCAGAGAGTGGTGTAAGGAGCTACACATCCAGCAGGTCTTTACTTATGTCGCACACCCACAAGGAAATGGCCAGGTAGAAAGAGCAAACAGGAGTCTCCTAGACGGTCTAAAGAAAAGATTGGACGCGGAAGGAATGTCCTGGGTGGAGCAACTGCCTCACGTGTTATGGGCTCATAGAACAATGCCAAAGACAAGTAACGGAGAAACGCCTTTTAGCCTAACGTATGGCTCAGAAGCAATGATCCCGACGGAGATTGGGATCCCTTCCCTAAGAATAAATAGAAACGAAGAGGCTAACGAGGGACTGATCCGGCAAAACTTGGAAATCCTAGAAGAGCGCCGGGAGACAGCATGCATCAATGAAGCACGATACAAGCGGCTCTTGGAAAAGTACAATAACAAGCGGGTGCAGGAAAAAACATTCAAAATCCGAGAATTAGTAATGAGAAATAACGAGGCAAGCAGGTCCGAGACACAAGGGAAGTTGGGACCCAACTGGGAAGGTCCGTACCAGATAGCAGAAGTGTTGGGAAAAGGAGCATATTCTCTGAAGAAGTTAGACGGAGAACTAATCCCCCGGACATGGAACGCAGCACAGCTAAAAAAATGTTACGTCTAAACAGATACAGACAACGTACAAGAAAGTTGTGTTTCATAACAAAACACACTCTATGTAAACAGCATCATAATCACGGAACACCGTGTTAATAAAACGCCTTTTACGGCATACATTAGTTACATATTCTTTTTTACATCCAACTATGATATTCAAAAAGTCATAAACACGACATTGACAAAGATAGGGGGCAGGACAAAAATCCACACGCCACTTCCCTACAAAAATGTTAAAACACAAAAATAGCCTCACAAGCACACATAAATCTTCAAAGCCTACCATCCAGGATAGCTAACACCTCCCAAGGGGAGTACAGCAACTCATCCTCCTGAAAAGGCTGAGGAACTGGATGGTCAGGAGAGTTCCCAACGTCTTCAACAAGAAGATCTCCATGGTCATTAGCACGACCGTCATCGCCTACCAAAATGACAGGACCTGCAGGAACAGGAGCTTCCGGCACATGAACAGCCCCCTCAGGGCCAGAAACTTCATGGATCTCCCCAGTCACATCAAGATTATGAACGGGCGGGGGAGCTTGGTCATTTTCACCATCCACCTCAAAAAATAACTTCCGTGGACCACGAGAATATACCTTCCCATATCTACGAGCTGGAACATAGTCAGCATACCTAATATTAAAATCCTCAATGGCAGCTACACGAGCATCCATCTCACGGGATTGTTGATACAACATCTGAAGAGCTTCTACAGCATCAAGCTCTCTTGATAACTGTGTAACAGAAACTGAACGGCGTGCCATGGAGAAGAAAAGAAGGAAGAAACAATTTTTTTCTTTCTGAACGAAAATGGTAAAAAAAGGTGAACGGTTTGATAAGTCAAGTGACTTATATAGATCCTTTTTTGGGAAGATCAAAAGATACGCTTTTAATGCAACTGACACAAATATCTGTGCAATAGTGCAAAAGGCGACTCGATTCGACATATAATCATGACATGCAAAAGGCAATTAATAACCGTCACTTCGTTGTCAGCATAAGTAATGATATCCATGACAAGTGGCACACATACACACCACATATTCATAACACATGTAACATACAAAATAATCATGTTCAAACAAACAAAAATAGTTCTTTAGTCTTGACTAGGGGAAGAAGTTTCAACATCAGACGAACCTTTGACAAAAGGCTCGAGCAAAGTACGAAGAGAAGAAAACCCATCATCACCTACCTGGCTGCTCAACTGGGATATGGGCTCTAGAGAATCACTGCTCAGTGCCTGCATAGAATCAGCAACCCGGGTCCCAACCTCCTTCTCTTGCTCAGTTGGAGGAGGCACTTTCTGACCAACAAGACCAAGACCATTTCCATGTGTGAGCCCGCCAAGATACCCAGATTCCATAGCAACCTCGTAAAAAGTGTTAATTCGATCTTGGTAGGTTTGACTAGTCCGGATAAAACGCCAGGCAGCGGGTATACCCCGGGATATCAACCAGTCACGGTCATCCCAGGAACGATCCAGCTGAGATTGGAGAGAAATGGCAAGATTCTTGGCAGCTTCGGTGGCATCCTCTGCGTGATCAGCACGGTCATTAGATAAACTCAGCTGCCTTTGACACTCATTAAGCTTCTCAGCCATAACATCCCTCTCTTCCTCGAGACGTTTGATCCGGGACTCGAAGGTACTGAGCTCGGTAGCCAAATGTTTATATCTCTCCATCTCCGCCTGGTTCCGGGAAATGAATTCTTTCTCAGTAGCAAGCTCTTTGGTCAAAACATCAACCCGTCCTTCAAGACGAGAGATAATACCGGCCTGGGACTCATTGGCACAAAGAATTTCCAGTTTTTCCTCCATGTGCCCTGTAACCATACGAGCTTTATCCGCCTCAAGCTTCTCCATAGCAACCTGACGGGAGACCAACTGAACCTCAGCCTCGGACAATTGTTTGGCAAGCCTGTCATTCTGAGACAAAAGCGGTCCTTGTCTATCCCGAGCCTCTAGAAGATGAGCAAGGTCTGATCGCCACCGGCGAAGGACTTCATATGACGCAGCAGTATAACTGGCACCAGCACCAAGAACGTTCTCGGCAAGTTGAGCAGTATCCAAACCCTGCAAATAAGACCTTTCAGCTGGGGGAAGGCATGCTCAGACCAATGACGAATGACCTCCGGATGGATAAGGCGGTTGGATTCAGCAATATGCCATTTAGGCACATAACGGACATCTTTCAGGGACGGCCGCCAATTAATCCCGGGAGCATAGACGTTGCTTGGGATACCACCTGCACCATCAGACGGTGAACCATCGGTCCTAACACCACCAGGAAACTGGATAGGACTCTTTTGTACATCCCGAAGGAGCTGGGAAAAACTCTAACCAGTAGGAAAACCAGAAGTCACAGAAGGACCTGCAAAAGAGAATACTGGCTTCAAGGGAATAGAGACTGGAACAGTAGTAGAGGGCAGAGAAGAAGCCGCAGGAGTCACTGAAGCTGGGACCAACGTAGACAACGGAACAGAAGTGACAGCAACAGCAGATGCTGGAACAGTGCTACTTTGAACACACGAGGAAACGGCAATAACCTCCTCAGAGCTACTCTCAGCAATAGGAATAACCTTGGAAACTTCAGATGTAGAAGGACCCCCGGAAGCAGAAGCAGAGGTGCTAACAGAAATCCTCTCACCTGCATATAACGACTGAATTCAAGGAAAGAACTGGAAACACAAAGGCAACAAAATCAAATAAAACATGTTTACCAAGAGACTTTTGTTTCATCTCCAGTAGCTGCTGCCGCTTGGCCAAAAGGGCTTCAGCATCCAGGGCCGCTGTAGTTTTCCTTTTCTTTGATTTGTCTTTCTTCTTCTCCACACTCCCCTCACCTTAAGGAGGAGCAACATTAATGGGATCAGCATCAAGGGGATCAGGGATATTTCCATCAACATCCACAGACACGGTCTCCACGGTGGATGCGGACCGGCCAACTATCTGCTCGGAAGCAGAAACAATTGGACCCGGGACAAGAAAATTAGAAATAGTCTGGCTAAGAACATCAAGCTCATCTGGACCCAGAGGACAGTCATATTCAATCATTTGAGAAGAAACCTCCGCGTCCAGGACGTCAAAGTATTGCCAGGCTCCCTGATCATCACGTTTATACTCCGGGAATACAGTTTCATCCACCCATAGCCGGCTCATACCAACAGCAACCAAAGCCCGTTCCGGAATAAAAGTACATTCTGTGGGATTGTTTGTCAAGGCAAGATATAATGGATCTTTCTCATAAACAGAAGGAAGAGGGCACTCATCAGCCAACTTAGACTTAGCCTCTGGAAATCTAATCGGAGTAGGAACAGGAAAAACACGTTCGTCAATATAAAAGAATTTCTTCCTCCAATCCTTATCCCGAACACTCTGAGGAAAGTTTTCAATACAGGGCAAAGATCCAGGACGACGATCAAAAGTAAAGTATTCTCCTTTGAATTTCAATACATACAGCACACGGAAAATCTCCAAATGGGGTGCCCTACCCAAACCTAGGGCACAAAATTCAAAATGATGAATTTTAATTAAACCTAGGGGATGCAATTGGGAGGGGTTTACCTTATAATATGACAGGATAGCAAGAAGGAAATTGGTAACCGGCAAACGAAAGTGAGAAAAAGTAAAAAACTCGCCGTACAAAGTTATCTTCCCCTCCTTGAGTGGAAAGGCCCGATCATCCTTACCAGGAAGCACAGGTCCCCATTCCAACGGAACCTGGTAATCACTGAGGAAAGAGGAGAAAGATGGCCAGTGGCAAGAAATGTCAGATACACTTGTAGCAACCCGTGAAGTACTTGCTTTGGGAGCCATGGTAGGATCAACAGAGGAATGAGAGAAAAATGAAAAGTATAACCGCTGAATCGATGAAGAAAATAACGATTGGGTAAAGTTGAGGGAAGTTTAAAATTCAAATATAAAGAAACGCCACATGTCAACTCCCTACACACTTAAAACCTATTAAACAGGGGATTGATGTGACGGTTATAGCCATTATTACATCAAATGCTATTAACCACTATATCGGGAATACAAAACAAACCCAAAACTTTTTTTATTTTCAAGTCTAGTAAAAATCACACGTTCTTATCACTAGACTGGGGGACATGACGAGGTATGGCCCAGATGAACCTGGCCCAAACCTCAAAACCATAAGCCCAAACAATAGAAAGCCCACCGATTCTACAAAGTCAAACCGGTCAGCACAGGTCAAACGTAATAAATAAGGAGCTGGTCAAAAGGCTAAATCAGCGAGGAAACAATCATACAAGGATTGTCTCCCCTCGATAGGAAAAAGAAAAACTATAAAAGGAGTGGTAAAGGTAAAGAAGGATCACACAATCTCTACACTCAACTCACATAAATATTATCTCTCAAACAGAACAGATACTTATTCTCACGCCGGAGGGTGGTCACAGGATTACCCCCAATCCTGTGGCGAGTCCTAACGGTGTTCTGTTTTGCAGGCTTCGTACCCATTGTTTTGAGACGAGTTGGAAGGAATTCCCTTTTCTGTATCAGATAGAAGATTCAGAACACCCCAACCAGGTTCTTACTTCTTCAAAATCAAAATGCCATAAATTCACGCTCACGCTAATGAATCAACCCGAATCATTATCTTCTATACTATATATATTATAAAGCATCAGTGAAGGATACTCGCAAAATTTAAGTAAATACAACCTTTATTGCTTATAGTACAATGCTTATTGAAGTCATTTAGAGCGTAAAATTGTCTTTATACCTAAATATTAAATTGTTGAAGAAATTAATTTAAACATAATTATAAAATTGATGAGGAAATTAACAATAATGTGGTGACTCTTTACATTCATAACCTCCATGTCTTTATTATGTTTGTATCAATGTTAAAGTCTTCTAAATAGTTGTCATGTATTTAGTACATAAATAATGTGGTGACTCTTCACATACATAACTTATATATCTTTCAATGTTTATAGTAAATAAATTACATCATATATTATGTATTTATATCTTCTTTTTAAATTTATGTGGCTGCAGGATGGTATGATGTGACACTTCTGCACACAAATGAATATGTAGGCTTGAAGTTTGCCAACACACCCAACCCATGACACGTTTCAACCCATTAAAGTGAGCGATATATGTAGGCTTGACTTTTATACAAGCAAATATGGTACAAATGCTTCATGAGCAACGTCATCATCTTCCTCGATGGTTTTTTGTTTTCTTCGCTACTATAAGCTTCTAGGAATAGAATTTAAGTTTCTGATCTCACGAAGTCACCAATTGTTTACATATCCAAAAGAAGACAAGTTCTTATCAGTCGATTTGGTAGTTTTAACTATATTGATTACTAATTTGTTTGGTCCAATATATTTGTTACAACGCTTGTCAAACTAACATAAAACGAGAGTATCTATGTAAATCATTGACTCCGCTGCATCTCGCGGGTGCCCTAAAATAATAGAAATATGTTGCACACTACAAACTACATTTTAGTAATTACATCACTTCCACTACAATCTTATGGTCATTAAGAGATACAACGCCACTTTACTACGCTAAGTACCGCTCTACGATGGCATACTTATCTACCTTCAAGATACATTAAAGGGTCCCACCGAAGGACGAGGGCCAATCTAAGGGTGTTGTAAGGAATAGTACGACCTATTGTGATGTACCCATTTAAAATATTCAGAAGATATACTTATGAGTTTCAGTTTTTGAAAACATATATTTTATACATCGTTGTTTTCTACTTTAACATAACGAATAACCAACAAACACAATGCACAAGGAGCAAAACAGTTGCACCCGCTGCAACGCGCGGGCATTCCTACTATTTTATACTAAAAATCACCTAAAATTCCATCAAGTAACTTGTTTTGACCAAAAAGTTTGAGTATTGGTACAAAAACTAGGTTTTGACGAAGTCCGGTACAAAACTATGCGATAAAAAGGCGAAAAACGGCTTAATTTGTATAAATTTCAAATCTGATTTAGAACAGAAAGTTTGGTCCATAAATAAGTATAAAATGACTTATGTTTAGTGGAAAATGATTGGACTTTAACTTAGAAGAAAATGGGTGAGTTTTGGGCCTAAAAGTGTTTAAATTATGGGCCTAAATGGGTGATTTTAAAAGAAAAATGAGGTCTGATTATTTATACTAAAAATCACCTAAAATTCCATCAAATAACTTGTTTTGACCAAAAAGTTTGTGTATTGGTACAAAAACTAGGTTTTGACGAAGTCCGGTACAAAACTATGCGATAAAAAAGGCGAAAAAACAGCTTAATTTGTATAAATTTCAAATCTGATTTAGAACATGTCTCAAAAGTGTATTTTTGAAATAAAAAGGTATAATTAAAGGTATAATTGAGATCCTACATGTTTTCATAAGTCACACGAATTGGAATTTTGATAAATTGCCAAATTATCGCCTAAAACCGACAAGTTGCGTAACTTGTATCTCGCATGTTTAAAATAGTTGGACTAGCTTGTACATAATAATATATGAAATAAAGCCAAGGAAATATTACGTGTGAGATCATAAAATAAAGGTGCTAATTGTTTTAGTGTAAAATAACGGACCAAAAACGAGTCATGATCACCAATGAGTCGTAATTAAAAACAAGTGTTTTGAAAATAAATATTTTCAAAGAATTACATTTTTTCTATAAGAAAATTTTGTGTGAAAAGTCTAAGTTGGATGAACAACTTAGGAGAAATAAGTGAATCATGGTCGTTTACGCGATTTTCATGATTAGGAAATCGGATCGATCAGAAACGAGCATTTGGAAAATAACTTGAAACTATCACGAGTTGAGTTCACAACCCCACTTTTTATAAAGTTTTAAATATTTTTTTGGGGGAAACACGTTGGGAAATGAAATAGATTATGGAAATAAGACAACAAGTAAATGTGGAATATGTCCGGGTATAAGGGCGGTTAATAGTCTTTCTGGAAAGGACGGATAAGAAATCTTAAGATAACGTTCCAAGGCCATCATAATCATTAACCTTAAGAGAAAGGGCAAGAGAATAGTTGGTGGATCCATCGGGCTGACGACCCGAGACGAAGACCATTCGCGCTGGTCACATTTTCGTAGAACTTATTCGAACGGTATAGACCGTTGGGCACCGAACAAAAAGGAACAAAATGGTCATGTTTTGATTATGAACTTATATTACGTAGACATATACTCATATTCCTAGCTAGTTTATGAATCTGCATGTTGTCAGTAATCTATTTATATTAAAAATTGGACTTTTCGTAGATAAGGCGAAAAGGGTTATAAATTTTTACAGGATAAGCGAAAATGGTTAATAAAAATCTCTGTGATTTGTCCAGCTTTTTGCTGATAAAATTGTTTTAACATGTTTTTCAGGTACATGAGATTGGCTTCGGGAATTGGCGAAAACAGTGTTTTAAGCAACAATGTGTTTGGACATGTATTTAAATAAAGATTTTGGGGACCCATGTATCATTAAGATCCATCTTGGGTCTTAACTTAAAACTTTTATGTAATATAAGTTTTATATAAACTTTGTCCAAATGCTTATTATTTGCTATTACACCATTGATTACCAACATCCGTTCACCACCATGCTAAGTCTTCCGCTGTGGCATTTTGGGGGTGTGACAGAAGTTGGTATCAGAGCCAATGGTTGTAGAAAACTATAAAGTTTTTATAAAAATTTCTAGACTACAACCCAGAAAGATTTTTAGAAAAGTTTTCGAAATCCGTGAAGCCAACGAAATAATAAACATGGATTTTGTTTATATATGATGCCAGGATAAACGGCATATTAATTATTTGAATAAGGATACGTATATTTAGTATACATAGTTATTGCCAGTGTGTTTACGCTAGTATAATTCTCTTTAAAGCACATTATCTTCCTTGTCTTCGCAATATCATTAGCCAGCTACACCAATGACAAAGGGGCGATTACCTGAGTAACAGCTTGAAGCATTATCTTCATCCATGGAAGAGCATGTGGCTAGAGGACTAATGCATTAGGGATTTCATGCAATCGTCTGAAGATTTGTAGCTTGTATTGAGAATTTTATGAACCAGTCTCGGTAATTTCATCGCTTGACGTTTCATCAATGATTAATGGCTATGTCATTTGAAATGTATAGCTATAATAGATCATTTGCATCGGTACATGCAATTTAATAAAACGATTAAATTCTTTTGATCCAAAACTCAAATGTGGAAGGAAACTCGGATGATCATGCAGGGAAAATTATAATTACGGGTGCACACGTAATAATGGCTTGCGGTGCATGAGAATTCTAGTGAATTCTATAGTTTGAGTTAAGTGTTCAAATGCATGCATATCTTTCGATTCGTTACAAGATATTAGTCATCTTTAGAACAAATATTGGTTAGAGTAACCTTGACAACACCATGTGATACATCGACCTACTGATGTTCATTTAAAATGTCTTACGGTTCACTCTCTCATCTTAAGTTTGCAAGATTTGATGTCTTTGCTAATTGTCCTGCTGAGAACGTTTCTTAATCTTTTGGTTAAATTTTTTTCCCTCTTTTCTTGTTTGTGCCTTTAAAACACTATTCTTCTTTTATCGCCTTAAATCTATTATTTGGTAACAGTAGAAAGATTAAATGCCACCTAGAATGAGACAAGGATCCATTCGTAAAGGATCAGGTTTCTCGGAAAAGTTAGAGCAACCAATTTCTCAACATATTTGAGCTATTCTAATATGGAAAGGCTAACATCGCGATACTAGTTGCAGTGATAGTGGTGAAACTCCTATTGGTGCCTTTAAAGATAGGAAAATGACTGAATATGTTTGACAAAATTTTCTCATGTTATTAAAATAGTTAATCAATGGTTGAAATTGATTAGGATAACCATATACCTGGAGGAACTTACAAAACTTTTCAAGATTGTAACCCTAGGTCATTTTCTGTAACTGAAGGTCCTCTAGACATCATCATATGAATAAAGAAAGTGGAGTCAGTTATGACAATTAGTGATTGTACTCACGCAACGAGTATAGTTCGCTTCTTATTCCGTTCGTAGTAAGCCCTGACGTGGTGGAATTCTCAAGTCTATAATGTAGGAGAAGATGTTGCCTATAACCTACACTGGAACGAACTCCAGAAGGTCAAGACTGAATTCAAGAATTTAACCATGAACGGTGCTAATGTTTAGGGTTATACTTTCCGTCTAATGAGTTAACGGGATTGTTTTCTCAAATAGTGACACTCAATTATGTCAGGATTTAGAGGTACAACTAGGATTTAGCGCTTGTAATCCCAAGCATAGTTACCTCTGTAAACCTGACAACTATTCTGGACGTGAGAATCCTAGCCAAAATGCTGATCGACGAAGCTCTATGAAAGGGATTTTCTGTCTAAGAAGGGTGATACTGGAAAGAAACCCGTAGAATCTGAGAAGAAGACTCTTAGCATTGATTATAACGCGAAAGGAAGATCCGTCAGCCGTCACTAAGTCGTAAGTTCTGTATTGAACCGTTACTCGTCGATCTTGGAAGCTTCGATGTTTTCATTAGTATGGATTGATTATCGAAAAACCATGCTGAGATTGTATGCTTAGAAAAGCTAGTACGTTTACCACTCCCAAATGGTGAAACTTTAGCGATACATGGTGATAGATGCGGTTCGGGATTGAAGATTATTAGTGTAACAAAAATGCGCAAGCTCTTGCGTAAAGGTTGCCCGACGTTTCTAGCTAATGTGGTGGATACAAAGGCAAAGGAACGTAAATTGGAAGAAATTCCTATAGAACGAGATTATCCAGAAGTTTTTCCTGAAGACTTGCCTGATTGCCTCCTTCAAGGCAGCCTGAGTTCAAAATTTATCTTGTTCCCGGCACAGCATCGATAGCCCGGTCTCCATACAGAATAGCGCCTTCTGAAATGCAGGAGTTGTTGGAAGAACTTCAAGAAATGTTGGATAAGGGAATTCATTAGGCCAAGTCTCCCACCCTGGGGAAACATCGATCTTGTTTATGAAGAAGAATGATGCATATTTCAGAATGTGCATAGATTGTCGAGAGTTGAACAAACTAAACATTAAGAATTGGTACCGACTACCGAGGACTGATGATCGGTTCGACCAACTGCCTGGATCAAGCTACTACTCGATGATCGATATACGTTCTGATTATCATCAGTTGAAGGTAGCAGAAGAAGTTATACCTACAACTTCTTTCAGGACTCGATATGGTCATTATGAAATCTCAGTGATGTCATACGGGTTGACTAATGCATCTGCCGTGTTCATGGACCTCATGAAATGGGATATGCAATAAATTCGTGATAAGTATACATCGGTGATATATTTATTTACTCAAAATCTAGGAAGGATCACGAACAACATCTAAGGTTAATTTTGGAATCTGAAGAGCGAGAAGTTGTACGCCAAATTCTCTAAGTGTGAATTATGGATCCGGGAAGTCCACTTCCTCGGACATGGCATCAATGAGAAAGGCATACATGTCGACCCCTCAAAGATTGAAGCGATCAAGAATTGGGAAGCACAAAGGTCTCCTACTGAAGTACACCAATTCCTAAGTCTAGCTGGGTATTACCGAACATTCATTGAGAATCTCTCCACAATAGCACAGCCATTGACGCTATTAACCCAGAAAGACAAGGAGCATGATTGGTCAGAGAAGCAGGAGGAAGCCTTTCAGTTGCTAAAGAAAAAGTTGTATAGTGCATATACTCTATCTCTTCCGGGAGGAACAGATGGATTTGTAGTTTACTGTGACGCATCGTGATTAGGTCTTGGATGCGTGCTCATGCAGAAAGACAAAGTCATGACTTATGCTTCACACCAACTCAAAGTGCTCGAGAAGAACTACACGACTCATGATCTGGAGCTAGGAGCTGTTGTTTTGCTCTCAAAATCTGGAGACATTATCTTTATGGTACGAAGTGTATGATCTACACTGACCATAAAAGTCTTCAGCGTATCTTCGATCAGAAAGAGCTCAATATGAGGCAACGACGTTGGGTGGAATTACTCATTGATTATGATTGCGACATTCGTTATCATCTGGGTAAAGCTTATGTTGTTGCTCATGCTTTGAGCAGGAAGGAAAGAGAAAAGCCTTTACGTGTTCGTGCATTGGGTTTAACTATCCAAACGAGTCTTTCCGAGAAGATTCGTGATGCACAAAGTAAGGCTTTGAAGGAGAAGAACCTCTTGGCTAAAGGTTTGAGAAGATTTGATTGTGATCTAGTGCCCAAGGCTGACAAAGCAATGTACTTTTTGGATCGAATTTGGGTACCTCGATATGGGAACTTGCGACAATTGGTAATGGACGAAGTGCACAAGTCCAGATATTCAGTTCATCCAGGTTCTACCAAGATGTACAAAGATCTCTAGGAATTCTATTGGTGGCCTAATATTAAGGGAGATATTGCTAGATATGTTAGAAAATGTTTAACATGTTCCAAGGTTAAAGTAGAGCATCAGAAGCCATCTGGGCTCCTGCAACAACCAGAAATTCCTCATTGGAAATGGGAGCATATCACTATGGATCTCGTAACCAAATTACCCTGGACAGCTAGTGGTAACGACGCTATCTGGGTAATTGTGGATCGATTAATGAAATCAGCTCACTTTCTGCCGATCAAGGAAAAAGATAAGTTGGAAAGGTTGGCATCAATTTACCTGAAAGAGATTGCCTCTCGACATGGAATTCCAGTATCAATCATCTCTAATAGAGGCGGGCGTTTTGTATCCAGATTTTGGCAATCACTCCAGGAATCGTTTGGTACTCGGTTAGATATGAGTACAACATATCACCCTCAGACGGATGGTCAGAGCGAGAGAACCATTCAAACCTTGGAGGACATGCTGTGAGCGTGTTTGATTGATTTTGGAGGAAACTGGGATACTCACTTGCCGTTGGTTGAGTTTTCTTATAATAATAGCTATCACTCCAGTATTAAAGCAGCACCGTTTGAGGCTTTACACGGGAGGAAATGTCGATCACCTCTTTGTTGGGCTGAAGTTGGTGAAAAGCAGCTACTTGGACCCGAGATTGTTCAAGCTGCCTCTGATAAGATTGTTCAGATCAGGGAAAGGTTAAAAGCAGCTGCTGATCGACAAAAGAGCTATGCGGATAATAGAAGAAAGTCATTGGAGTTTCAGGTCGGTGACCGTGTTTTGTTGAAAGTCTCACCCTGGAAAGGTGTTGTGAGATTTAGTAAAGGAGGAAAATTGAGTCCTCGATACATTGGACCAATTGAGATCCTAGCTCGAGTCGGTCCAGTTGCTTATCGACTCAAATTGCCTCAAGATCTATCTTGGGTTCATGACGTTTTTCATGTATCTAACTTGAAGAAATGCCTGTCGGACGAGACATTCATCATTCCACCTGATGAAGTTTGTGTTGATGACAAACTTCGGTTTTTTGAAGAACCTGTTGAGGTCACGGACTAGAAAGTCGAGAAGCTCAGGCGAAATAAGATCAAGTTAGTAAAGGTCAGAAGGAATTCCAAGCGTGGACCTGAGTTCACCTGGGAACGCCAAGACCAGATGAAGCGTAAATATCCCCATCTTTTCCGTAGAAGACGTAAACGAACCTTGTAAAGGAATTTCGGGGACAAAATTTCCAAAACGAGGGGAGACTGTGATACCCGACGTTTTAGCGAATAATTAACCGTACTTATGTAAAGTTAAGTGTATGTTTAAAAATAATATTTGAAGTTCATAAAGTGAATTTTAAGTCCAAAAGCTTATTTTATATGTGAAAATATGACTAGAGGTGTCATATTTAAAATCTTGTTGCGTAGCGATTTTGCGGGCGAAAACGATCGTTGGTGATGACCCGGCTAATATTTAAAGTCCGAAATTTGAAATTTATTCTTGAAACAATATTTCTAAACATATTTAGTTGAAAAATATGGAGAAATAAATTTAGAGTATAACAATTGTGATTTTAGTCGCAACACGCAATACCGCGCAATCTGCGCGACTATACTATAAAAATTCGCCAATTTTACATTGGATAATACCTAATATTAACTTGGCTTGTATAATATTATGTCTGGAGTCAAAAATATTATTTTTGGGTGTGTCGGGTATTTAAAACAGTTAAAGGCCTGTACCACGTTAACTAGTAGTATACCCGCTAATCTACACCTAATACCCACTTAGTAATATATTATTATTATTATTATTATTATTATTATTATTATTAAAATGACTCATCTACATATACATGTGTTTGTCGTATGAAATGGGCAGCCAACTCACAATCATAGTGAGTCATGCATCCTATTAGTCCAGTGATTGTTATTTAAACTAGACACTTAACAATTCATCTTCATCACTATTTCAACACACCACCCTTCCCTCTTCCTCCCCATACATCCACCACCCCTCCCTCTCTCTCTCTCTATAATTATTTTTCAACTCAAAACCATTAGAAATTCAGCCAAATTTTCATCAAAACATCCAAGAAAAAGCTTAGAAAAAGAAGATTTGAGCAAGATTCTTAAGGGTTTTCAAAACTATTATCCACATTCTTCTTAAAGGTAAAAACCCTAACTTTGTTCATCTCATTTTAACCTTTTTCATCTCTAACTTGGATGATTCACACAACTAAACATATAAACATATGGTTTTTATAAAAATTAAAGAGAGATTGGATGGATATGTGTGTGTGCGTGAGTTATACATACATATATATGTATGGGTATGTTTTAAAAATCTAAACTCCAAATTGTTATTGCATGTGTGATCAACCTCTTGAATATCAAAATCCATGTAATTATACATACAAATTCAAGAGAAAGATTGAATAATTCAAGGTTATATATATATATATATATATATATATATATATATAGGGTTAGGATCCGTTGAGAACTCGATGAGTTTTAAGAACTCGCAAGAACTCGACGTAAAATGCGAAAAAAAAAATATGTTTTTTTGCACACTAGTGTAAAAACACGTAAACCCCGCTGTAAATTTTTTTATAAAAATAATACATTAATTTACACCAAATTACACTGGTGTAAGGGATTTTTACCCCCATACAAGTATATTAATATTTTATTCATTATTTTATTAATGTTTAATTTTGGACCACATATTCATTTTTTATTATAATAAGTGTGTGGTTATAAAGTGAGTTCCTATGGTTCTCACAACTCATAGGAGTTCTTAAATGATCCAGATCATATATATATATATATATATATATATATATATATATATATATATAGCCGTGAGGTATGTATGTATGTATGTATGTATAATTATCGATTTTGTTAATTTTCTTATATAAACATGATGAATCAAGGCTTAAAATGTGGGATTTCAAATCAAAAATGAAAAAAACAAAGCATTATTATATGTATATATATGTATGCCGTGAGGTGTATATATATGTATAGGAATGAGATTTTCTTGATTAAACATGATTAAATGAGTTTTATACATAACAAGAATGGTTAAAAACATTGTTTTGACACATGAAATTTAACCTTGAAAATGTTAGTTTAAAACAGAAAATTTCATAAAAAATAATAGCTTAGAAAACCCACATTTTGGTCTTGGATCATGGAGGATAAGTTACAAGACATTTGGTGATGATTTAGACTTAAAACATATGGAAATTTAAAGGTTTTACGAAGATTTTTAAAATCTGATTTAGATCAGAAAGTTTGGTCGATAAATATGTATAAAATAACTTATGTTTAGTGGAAAATGATTGGAGTTTAATTTAGAAGAAACTGGGTGAGTTTTGGGCCTAAAAGTGTTTAAATTATGGGCCTAAATGGGTGATTTTAAAAGAAAAATGAGGTCTGATTATTTATACTAAAAATCACCTAAAATTCCATCAAATAACTTGTTTTGACCAGAAAGTTTGAGTATTGGTACAAAAACTAGGTTTTGACGAAGTCCAGTACAAAACTATGCGATAAAAAAGGCGAAAAACGGCTTAATTTGTATAAATTTCAAATATGATTTAGAACAGGTCTCAAATGTATATTTTTGAAATAAAAAGGTATAATTAAAGGTATAATTGAGATCCTACATGTTTTCATAAGTCACACGAATTGGAATTGGAATTTTGATAAATTGCCAAATTATCGCCTAAAACCGACAAGTTGCGTAACTTGGTATCTTGCATGTTTAAAATAGTTGGACTAGCTTGTACATAATAATATATGAAATAAAGAAAGGAAATATTATGTGTGAGATCATAAAATAAAGGTGCTAATTGTTTTAGTGTAAAATAACGGACCAAAAACGAGTCACGATCACCAACAAGTCGTAATTAAAAACAAGTGTTTTGAAAATAAATATTTTCAAAGAATTTCATTTTCTATAAGAAAATGTCGTGTGAAAAGTTGTTGGATGAACAACTTAGGAGAAATAAGTGAATCATGGTCGTTTACGCGATTTTCATGATTTGAAAATCGAATCGATCAGAAGCGAGCATTTGGAAAATAACTTGAAACTATCACGAGGTGACTTCACAACCCCACTTTTTATAAAGTTTTATAAATATTTTTGGAGGAAAAACAAGTTGGAAAATGAAATAGATTATGGAAATAAGACACAGGTAAATGTTGAATATGTCCGGGTATAAGGGCGGTTAATAGTCTTTGTGGAAAGGACGGATAAGAAATCTTAAGATAATGTTCTAAGGCCATCATAATCATTAACCTTAAGAGAAAGGGCAAGAGAATAGTTGGTGAACCATCGGGCTGACGACCCGAGACGAAGACCATTCGCGCTGGTCACATTTTCGTAGAACTTATTCGAACGGTATAGACCGTTGGGCACCGAACAAAAAGGAACAAAACGGTCATGTTTTGATTATGAACTTATATTACGTAGACATATACTCATATTCCTAGCTAGTTTATGAATCCGCATGTTGTCAGTAATCTATTTATATTAAAAATTGGACTTTTCGTAGATAAGGCGAAAAGGGTTATAAATATTTGCAAGATAAGCGAAAATGGTTAATAAAAATATCTGTGAATTCACCAGCTTTTTGCTAATAAAATTGTTTTAACGTGTTTTTGAGGTACATGAGATTGGCTTCGGGAATTGGCGAAAACAGTGTTTTAAGCAATAATGTGTGTGGACATGTATTTAAATAAAGATTTTGGGGACCTATGTATCATTAAGATCCATCTTGGGTCTTAACTTAAAAGTTTTATGTAATAAGTTTTATATAAACTTTGTCCAAATGCTTAATATTTGCTATTACACCATTGATTACCAACCTCCGTTCACCACCATGCTAAGTCTTCCGCTGTGGCATTTTGGGGGTGTGACACACTTAGTAAAAAATGGCCCATATAAAGCTATCTTACCTTCCGTGGCCTGTAAAGCAGTCTTCCCCTCGGCAGGCAATTCTAGATCCCACCCCTTCAGAATTCCATACTGATCAAGAAATGTAGAGAAGGAACCAGAGTCCCATTTAATGGCGGTTGTTTCAATACTTTTGGAGGATGTATCATCCTTGGTGAACTCTGTAACTTTTGGTTGATCATGAATACTCTAAGAATCTTGAGACATGGTAACGATTTGGAAGAAATTTGGAAGAAATTGAAAGAGGGAAATTAGAATCGCCTGGAGGTTGAAAGAATGATATATGGGAGAAGTGGGAAACTCAAGATTTTGAAATGATTATATAGAGTGTGCAATAAATACAGCTGACGTCATGACACGTGGGCCAGACAACTTTTTAAACATGAGCCCAATCGGAGAAGGACACGTGTCTGACAGAAGATTTGGAGACGCCATACACGCCACCACACGCCTACACGCCTGACACACATCACAAAACGTTTCTGAAAAGACGCCAACGGTCACTGCCCACGTCCCATCACAATTGCCAGCACATACTCACCTTTTCATCTTTGTGGGGAAGTGACAACCGTCCACCACGAATGACTGACGTGTCACGTGGGGTGCAGAACATTGACGTAATTTCCTAAATCCCGTTCTCCGCAGTACGCATCCGTGCAAGAACCTTCTTCCACACTACGCGTATATAGACCCGCAAGGCAGCGTACACGTCACCAGCTCGTCTTCACCACCATCAATGGATGAGCTATCATCTTGACTTCATTATTTTTAAGTCCAACATCCCCCCTCTCTCCTCACAAATTTAGAGTCAGCAGCCACACTGGACTGGGGGGACTTGATGGGATTGGGTACTAAACCGACAAGTGGTCATACCCAAACCCGGTTTTAAGAGCTACGCGGAAGGAAACTTTGTGCGGACAATAGCACATGCATGTCACGCACGGTCAACAGCCATGCATTAATCACGGAGGATAATTAGCGTATGTGGCGGTAAAGGCGGTAATCGTTCTATCCTTTCCTTATATGTAGCTCTGCATAAATACTTTACTAATATAGCTAAGGGTGTGGAGACAACCCTAATTGGGCCTCGGCCCACTATGATTAGGGCTTAGGGTAATGGTGGCATACGTCCACCTTTATATAAGGGATCACATCCCTAATAGAGAGGACACTTTTTGCTAACCCAAAGAGTTATCACTGATAGTATCTCCATTCACCCACGTTTTTGTTATAAACTACTACCACGTGTAGTCGTCTCCCTACCCGAATTCTCCTTGTGTTTGCAGGTCAGTTCAATCCATAAACCACTAGTGAAGGATTATCTCTGTGGAATAGAATAGTCTCATCATCCCCGTAAGGAGGTTTGACTATTTGTTTCTTCAATTCTCTTATTACATCCCAAGCCCAATGCCAGTTGGTTTACCTCACCATACTCCACTCCAATATCATACAGAAAGGACTTATCTTGAGGCCCAAATATAAATAGAAAACTCTAAAGATCCTGTATATCTTTAGAATGCTGGAGTTTTACCACTTACCAATAATCAATTCATCATCCGAGTACAAAAAATACAGAATAACTGGCCACCCGTTGGGAGTCCTAATACCTTCAAAGGCCTGAATGGACGATCCTTATAAAGCATGACTGAAAAGGCTTCCATAACAAAAAGGAATAAGAAAGGGGAAAGTGGGTCACCTTGTCTACTACCTTTCGAGCACCAAAATTCAAAAGTAGGCATCCCTTTGAGTAAAACCGAAGAACTAGCCAAAGAAAGGATGCCTAATCCAATTACACCACCTCTCGTTAAATCCCATCTGAGACCTAATCGAAACAAAAAATTCCCAGCTAACGTTGTCATACACTTTTTCGAAATCAATTTTGAAAACACTTTTTCGGAATCAATTTTAAAAAAAAAGACTCGTCTTCTTTACCTTTTTCAACCAAGAAATCAACTCATTCTACATCAAAAGTTAAGTTAGTCCTCAAATCATGTGACACTGAAACAAACTGTATAATTAAGTCAACTAGGTGGATGCTGTGTTGCGCGTTGCACAACCTTTGAGTATGTTTATGAGCAAAGAGAACAAATAATAAAGGTGTGTTGTGGAACAAAAAAAAAACAGTTATATATCGGATAATTGACTTGCAGGTTGACCTAAAAACAGTCATACAT
Source organism: Ambrosia x helenae (assembly GCA_030844895.1). Taxonomy (NCBI): domain Eukaryota; kingdom Viridiplantae; phylum Streptophyta; class Magnoliopsida; order Asterales; family Asteraceae; genus Ambrosia; species Ambrosia x helenae. Next base: position 58,214,888 of record CM061227.1, read on the forward strand.
CAGGCTGTTGTTCTAGAGGTTTAAAACGTGTTACAAATACAGTGCGCGGGGCACAAAAGCTAGAAACAGCACGTAAGGGCAGCCTGTACCCAAAACAGTACTTAAAAAAGTAAGGCGATTAACATGCAGATACTGTAGTGCATTATATAAACGCTAAAGAGTTGTTATCTTGGGGAAATTCTTACCAATGATTCCTTCAGAGCAAACTTTGATTTCAGCCATGTGGCGTGTAGCAATCTCAAAATATGTTTTTTGTATGTATGGACAAGCTGCAACAGGTGTTATTTGAGTTGTTGAACCAAAGATAATCAAAGTTGGGTGAACCAACGTGTTGGTGTAGTTATCTGGAGTAATACACGTGTAACTTTCGAGGCGATAACAGGAATTCAGTGCTAATTTTGGTTCCACGACACTTCGATTGTCATCATTTGCCATCGCCTGTAGTCCAAAACGCTTTGTGTAAAATGGCGTGTTAGTAAACAATATGTATGATTCAGCCGTAATAGACGTGTAATATTTTAAACTTGCACAAATATAGATGGAGACTGAAGTAAAGCAGATGTTTGTTTATCAAACTTGCGTAAAGAGTAAAATGCGTAAACAATAAATAAGGTAACCAATAAAGCGCCTAAATAATAAAGCGCCTAAATTATGAATCGGTGAAACTGTGAGTTATGTAAGTAATAAAATGCGTAAATAATAAAGCGTCTAAATAGTAAACGGCTATACAACAAATCGTGTAAACTATGAAATGCGTAAAAAACGCGTAAAAAATAAAGCGCCTAAATTATAAAACGCCAAAACAATAAATAGCCAACAAAGGAATGCGACAGCCTAAAAGGTGTAACTACCTGGACACTTAAATGTGCAGGCGCCTAGAAAGCATGGCATATAATGTGGGTCAAACTATATGTGCAGGTTGATGTATGATGGTTGTTGCTAAACAACAATTATGTCACACCCTCAAATTTCCACCTGCGGAGTTCTACCGCGAGGCGTGTGACACACCAGGATCCAAGTCAACGGTCACAATAAACGACGTCTAAATGTAAAAACATACGTAAACAAAATCATGCATAAGTTTAAAACCAACATTCAACAGTGCGGAAGCATTTTATAGTTTACAAAAGTCATGCATAAATAAACATAAGTTCAAAAGTTCATAATCCCAAAACGTGCAGATGAGACCCTAGACACGAGACGACTCCAGTGCGACCACGTGCGCCTATCCATATACTGCTACCTTAGCGACCTGAGAAAACATGCTAAAAGAGTCAACATATAATGCTGGTGAGTTCACAGGTTTTAATTAAACGTTTACAGTGATCCTTCAAAAATGTTACCATCACAATTACTACTATGCTTGTGAGAACGCCAAACCAGGCGCAGAATGAGATACTCATACGGGTGAAACCATTACTGACTAAGCCGTGTGTTACCCTTAGTTCCTATGGGCTACCGTCATCGCCGGTAGACCTTGTTTTGTTAGAGACAATATGCACCCGCACGGCCTCCAGCCGTCGAGTGGGGCTTGTCAGTTCCCAATAGCGCTATCCACATTTCCCCGCCATATACCCATGTTAGTGGTTTCAAGGGATTTTCGATGAACCGTATAGTAAGATAAGTAAGCCATAGTATAACGTGATAACAAGTCATAAGTCATAAAAGAGTTTGTAAGCATGTTTCTCACCCCGAAAGTAAAAACTGTAAAATGTGGGGCCGTGAACTCACCTTAAGTTGCGTATTCCGTTTAAGAGTAAACCGTATGCGTGATATGAGTAAACCGTCTGTGAGATATGATAGCCCCAACTATTGGCGACCTATCATAAGATATATGTCAAGTTAGACTAATAACCCATCGGGTTCATTAGTCCCTAAGTCCAGTCCATGACCATTATGTGTCCGAAAAGCATGTTTAACCGACAACCAGACAACGTAAGACAAGACTCGACATCCCATTGGTGACCCGACATTCCACGTGTTAGAAAAATACAAGACAACATGCCACATATGCAATTAAACACTTAATACGCGCAACAGTTCACCTAGTCTAGCATAATATCCGTTTAACGCATAAACAGGTCCGAATACGTGTTACTAAGTCATTGGGTGAATCCCGGGGTTCCTATCATGTTCCTAGGCGTCAAATCATGTTCCGGGATGTTAAAATACGCATACAGCAGCATTACACGCGATTAGGAATCAAACTAGCAATTAGGAAAAGTCAACACGTGATTAGGGCTGGTCAACAGGCGATTACAGGGTCTAATCGCCTGTATACACACGAGTAGGCCCTTCATTCAGGCGAGTACACCCCTAATCGCCTATACAGTCATGCGATTAGGGTGCTACTCGCCTGCAGTAGCTGTGCAATGCAATTTCGCGCGTTTAACGCTCCAAATCAGATCCGAAACATGTAAAAACATCCAATAATCATCCTAACACATTAACAAACATATTTCAAGCAAAACCCCTAAGTTTTCATCATTCTAACAGTCCCGAATGCGAGCGTTTTCCCAAAATGGCAACTTAGCATGTAAACATCACATCAACATGCAAGAACTTACCCTAAATAGCAAATATTCAGATTTAACCACATAATCACGTTGTCCGATAGCATCCTACTGTTCTAGCATCATCCTAGAGCAAACCCTAACATCATTCAATCAACAACACTCCTCATAACATCCTTAATCCTCTAAAATCCTTCAAATGGGTCAAAATATCAAATATCAACAATACATCACCAAAACCATCCAAACTCCTAGGACATCATCTTACTAACTTATCTCAGCAATAAACATCAAAATAACATAAGAACAACCATGATTCAACCCTAAAAATCCTATCTTTAGACATATATAACACATATAACACATGTAAAGGTGTGGGTTTGTTTAAAAATGGTTTTAAATGGATTTTCAAAGATAAAAACATTTATAAGTCAGGTCTGGACGTTTAGGGAGCAAAACATAATCATTTAAAGGTTTGGGTTTGAAGGACACACCTTGAAATTAAGAGATGATGATGGAATAAGCTTGGAAATGATGGTTTTGATGCAAAAACGAGTTTCAGAGGGTGTTTGGGTGTTGGGTTATGTTATGGGACGGCTAGGGTTGCACAAATGATGTTTTGGAGGTCAAGGGTGGTATTTATAGGCGTTTTTGGTCGTCCAGCATGTATCATGCGAGTGTGCAGGTTTTATACGCGAGTAGGGTGCCTAATCGCATGACTGTTCATGCGAGTAGCCCTACTCGCCTATAAGCAACCCCCTACTCGCCCCTATATCATGCGATTAGGCTATCCACCAAGCCTAATCGCCTATAGCCCCTATGTTGGTGTGTTTTGCGCGTTAAACCCCGTTTTAACACATGATAGCACATATTCACATACCGACAAGTCACATAATGATTGTAAACATATAATGTACGATAAATAACACGTTCCCGCCCGATCACCAATTCCCGGGACCCGAGACTTGCGTATGTTAAAACCCTAATGATGTGCGATTCGACTCGACCGACCATGTTATGTGTACCGTATGCGCGACTCGCTAAGGTAGACTTACTAAGTTTTCAAAAGTTAGTTACCGAAAGTTGCCGGGTGTCACATCATCCCCCTGTTGAAAGAATTTTCGTCCCGAAAATTTCTCGAAATCGAGGAGGAAAAACAAATAAGAAGAAAATTTTCCGGGTCGTCACATCATCCCCCTGTTGAAAGGAATCTCGTCCCGAGATTCTTTCGGTTTCAACAGTAATGTGTGTCGACCTCTGTGCCCAAGTAACGTATCCCCAAAATGCAACAAGTGAAGGTCATGAATCAAACGTGCCAGTAATAACCGGGAAACCACTTTCCCAAATATGAGTATGAGACAAGAGACCCCGATGAAAGCCTACTGGAGCCTACTATGATCGGTATAACTAATCCACTGGTACCGTCCAAGTAGCATCCCCAAAGGACCCTCATCAACCCAAAGAATGAGAAACAGCGACCAAACCAAAAAGAAAACACCCGAAACACGAACGCACAACAATGCGGATAAAAGTATGACCAAAGCGTAACAAGAGATAAGAGAGAATACGTACGGGTAACAGTGTCTGGGTCCGCCTGGTTCTCCCTAGCACCAATCACATAAGCATGAGCACGAGTCCACCGGCCGCCGCCTTCCTTGTCCCCTTCCTTCCCTGCAGTCTCTGTGCCCCCTTGAGTCAACTTGGGACAGCTTCGCTTGAAGTGCCCCGCTTCCCCACAATGGAAGCAACCCTGGTTCCCCTGTGGAGCAGGGGTAGTAACAGTAGCAGTCTGAGTCGTCCCGGAAAGGTTGACCCTACAATTCTTGGCAAGATGCCCTGTCTTCTGACAACGCTCACAGCGAAAGCTCTCACAAGTACCAAAGTGATGAAACCCACAACGTCCACACTTAGGGCTTTTCCCAGCATAGCCCCCCTGTTTCTGGTCCGATGCTGACCCAGATGCTTCAGTCTTCTTCGCTGCCGATTGTCGCTGAGTCCCCGATGAACCCTTATCCACGCTATCCCACTTCCTCTTGTTCTCAGTCGGCGCCTTCGCAGCAGAGCCTCTAGGAGGCAAGACACCCTCAGCAATCTTCAAGTTGGTCATCTTAGTAGCTGACCGCACAGCCTCTGTCATAGTAGTAGGATCCCTAGCAGACACCAGTCCCGCAATCTCTGGCACCAAACCCGCCAGATACTGCTCTATCCTCCTGTACTCCGGTGTAGACAAGCCTGGGCACATCACTGCTAGCTCGTTGTGCCTGATCGTGTACTCCTCAACCTCAGAACCAACCATCTTAAGATTCCCATATTCCTGTTCCAACCTCTTAATCTCCTCACGCGGGCAATACTCCTCCTTCAACCTACGCACGAAATCCGCCCAAGGCATGGCGTTGGCCTCCCCAAGACCAAGTGTCTGTGTGACGCAGTTCCACCACGTCAAGGCGGCTCCTACAAAAGTCCCCGAAGCAAACTTCACCCAATCCACTGCTGGAGTCTCACATAAAGCAAATACCGACTCCGTCTTCTCCAACCACCTGAGTAACTCCACAGCTCCCTCCGTACCCTGGAAGCTGAGAGGCTGACAATCCTTAAACCGCTTATAGGCAACACCTGCCTGAACTGGAGGAGCAGCAGCACCCATGAAAGTCTGCTGGGCTGCCTGAAAAGCAGCTAGTGCAACGCCCAACTGTTGCTGCATCATCTCATTGAGCTCATCATACGTCATAGTAATGTTACCACCACCTCTACCCCCACCACGGCGTCCACCTCCGCCACCACGGCGTCCACCTGCACGTCCACCAGCGCGACCAGACATGTTCTGCCAAAACATGAGACGAGACACTCAGTACCACAAACAAACCAAGTTACAAGTGACCAACGAACTCAGAATACGGTTCCAGCATGTCCGTTAGTCCGAACACAAAGTCCACCAAGATTTTCATGCATTTCGATTTGTGATTTCGTGTGCACCCGAAATTACAAATCGCTCTACATGGTCCCCAAGGCGTGCTTCGAGCTAGAACTTCAAGTCACCCGATAACCACATCCCAGAATGATACAACTAACTCAAAAGATCGATAAATAAGTCCCCTCGGCTGTAGTCCAGAGAAGAAAATAAAGTGAAGCTAAAAATAGCCAAGGATGGGATAAGTAATGTGACACTGTATGGTAAGGAGACCGACACCCCGACAAGGTTAGTATGTTTGCCCAAAAGACACGACTCAAATGTATGTGACCGTCTAGTGTGTGTGACTCGGCTATAGTCTAGACTCTACATGCAGTCCTAGTTCACTATAACCATTGGCTCTGATACCAATCTGTCACACCCTCAAATTTCCACCTGCGGAGTTCTACCGCGAGGCGTGTGACACACCAGGATCCAAGTCAACGGTCACAATAAACGACGTCTAAATGTAAAAACATACGTAAACAAAATCATGCATAAGTTTAAAACCAACATTCAACAGTGCGGAAGCATTTTATAGTTTACAAAAGTCATGCATAAATAAACATAAGTTCAAAAGTTCATAATCCCAAAACGTGCAGATGAGACCCTAGACACGAGACGACTCCAGTGCGACCACGTGCGCCTATCCATATACTGCTACCTTAGCGACCTGAGAAAACATGCTAAAAGAGTCAACATATAATGCTGGTGAGTTCACAGGTTTTAATTAAACGTTTACAGTGATCCTTCAAAAATGTTACCATCACAATTACTACTATGCTTGTGAGAACGCCAAACCAGGCGCAGAATGAGATACTCATACGGGTGAAACCATTACTGACTAAGCCGTGTGTTACCCTTAGTTCCTATGGGCTACCGTCATCGCCGGTAGACCTTGTTTTGTTAGAGACAATATGCACCCGCACGGCCTCCAGCCGTCGAGTGGGGCTTGTCAGTTCCCAATAGCGCTATCCACATTTCCCCGCCATATACCCATGTTAGTGGTTTCAAGGGATTTTCGATGAACCGTATAGTAAGATAAGTAAGCCATAGTATAACGTGATAACAAGTCATAAGTCATAAAAGAGTTTGTAAGCATGTTTCTCACCCCGAAAGTAAAAACTGTAAAATGTGGGGCCGTGAACTCACCTTAAGTTGCGTATTCCGTTTAAGAGTAAACCGTATGCGTGATATGAGTAAACCGTCTGTGAGATATGATAGCCCCAACTATTGGCGACCTATCATAAGATATATGTCAAGTTAGACTAATAACCCATCGGGTTCATTAGTCCCTAAGTCCAGTCCATGACCATTATGTGTCCGAAAAGCATGTTTAACCGACAACCAGACAACGTAAGACAAGACTCGACATCCCATTGGTGACCCGACATTCCACGTGTTAGAAAAATACAAGACAACATGCCACATATGCAATTAAACACTTAATACGCGCAACAGTTCACCTAGTCTAGCATAATATCCGTTTAACGCATAAACAGGTCCGAATACGTGTTACTAAGTCATTGGGTGAATCCCGGGGTTCCTATCATGTTCCTAGGCGTCAAATCATGTTCCGGGATGTTAAAATACGCATACAGCAGCATTACACGCGATTAGGAATCAAACTAGCAATTAGGAAAAGTCAACACGTGATTAGGGCTGGTCAACAGGCGATTACAGGGTCTAATCGCCTGTATACACACGAGTAGGCCCTTCATTCAGGCGAGTACACCCCTAATCGCCTATACAGTCATGCGATTAGGGTGCTACTCGCCTGCAGTAGCTGTGCAATGCAATTTCGCGCGTTTAACGCTCCAAATCAGATCCGAAACATGTAAAAACATCCAATAATCATCCTAACACATTAACAAACATATTTCAAGCAAAACCCCTAAGTTTTCATCATTCTAACAGTCCCGAATGCGAGCGTTTTCCCAAAATGGCAACTTAGCATGTAAACATCACATCAACATGCAAGAACTTACCCTAAATAGCAAATATTCAGATTTAACCACATAATCACGTTGTCCGATAGCATCCTACTGTTCTAGCATCATCCTAGAGCAAACCCTAACATCATTCAATCAACAACACTCCTCATAACATCCTTAATCCTCTAAAATCCTTCAAATGGGTCAAAATATCAAATATCAACAATACATCACCAAAACCATCCAAACTCCTAGGACATCATCTTACTAACTTATCTCAGCAATAAACATCAAAATAACATAAGAACAACCATGATTCAACCCTAAAAATCCTATCTTTAGACATATATAACACATATAACACATGTAAAGGTGTGGGTTTGTTTAAAAATGGTTTTAAATGGATTTTCAAAGATAAAAACATTTATAAGTCAGGTCTGGACGTTTAGGGAGCAAAACATAATCATTTAAAGGTTTGGGTTTGAAGGACACACCTTGAAATTAAGAGATGATGATGGAATAAGCTTGGAAATGATGGTTTTGATGCAAAAACGAGTTCCAGAGGGTGTTTGGGTGTTGGGTTATGTTATGGGACGGCTAGGGTTGCACAAATGATGTTTTGGAGGTCAAGGGTGGTATTTATAGGCGTTTTTGGTCGTCCAGCATGTATCATGCGAGTGTGCAGGTTTTATACGCGAGTAGGGTGCCTAATCGCATGACTGTTCATGCGAGTAGCCCTACTCGCCTATAAGCAACCCCCTACTCGCCCCTATATCATGCGATTAGGCTATCCCACCAAGCCTAATCGCCTATAGCCCCTATGTTGGTGTGTTTTGCGCGTTAAACCCCGTTTTAACACATGTTAGCACATATTCACATACCGACAAGTCACATAATGATTGTAAACATATAATGTACGATAAATAACACGTTCCCGCCCGATCACCAATTCCCGGGACCCGAGACTTGCGTATGTTAAAACCCTAATGATGTGCGATTCGACTCGACCGACCATGTTATGTGTACCGTATGCGCGACTCGCTAAGGTAGACTTACTAAGTTTTCAAAAGTTAGTTACCGAAAGTTGCCGGGTGTCACAAATTACCTATATTCCTCTCTATTTGTTTGAATATTATTCATATCGTAACAACTCAATAAGTAGACTCAAGCTCCAATTTATGAGGGTATTGAATGAATGTATTTATGCATCTAATCCAGGCTTGATTTGTCTTTTTAGCATTTCCTGTTTGTGATTTAATTTATAGGGCTTCTAAAGTTGACCATAACCATCTCAGCTGAGATGGCCATATTATAATCTCAACCAAAAAGCGATCAACTTATTTAACTAAACATATACAACATCAATAGCATTCAAATAACTATAGCAGAAAGGCATTGACATCATAGGTTAATGCATAACTTTACAAACAGGTAGTTACTAATGTGTATAAACATAGGTATATATACCTATAGATATGTACGTTTATAGATTGGTATATATGCATCTACGTGTGTAGACGAATATACAAATATGCATACCGAATCAGGATCAATCAAGAGCTTGAATATTTGTAAGAGCTAACAAAAATTGGTATTAGACTCATACAACTCATCATTTCAAACAGTTTACACTTATATATATATATATATATATATATATATACTATATTATAAAGCATATTAGAAGGGCACAAATGTCTTTTACTCAAATCTATTAAATTTGAAGGTTTTACAAGTTAGTATACACAAGGTACAACTCTTGAACCATAACAAATTCAAAACACTCAAAACTTTTGAATTTCCGCCCTTGGTTTAAAAAAGCGCGCCTCAGGCGCGCTTTAAGCGTTTGAGGCGTGAGGCTCCAAGAAAAACGCTTTTTTTGCCAAAAAGCGCTGAACTACATGAGGCACCGCCTCGGGCGCTTGAGGCGCGCGCTACAGTAGCGCTACAGTAGCGCCTCAGCAAAAAAAACCTTTTAAAGTGCTTTATTTAGCCCGCTACAGTAGTGCCTCGTCGTTTTTATGTTTTGAATATGTTTTTTAAGTGTTCAAGTGTGTTTTATAATCATGTTTTTGTACTCATGATTGATTAACATGTAGAAAATGTCATATTGATATATATAAATATTTTTTTATAATTTTTTTAATGCTATACGTGAAGCTCTCGCCTCGCGCTTTAAGCCCCGCGCTTCGGATTTTGGACCCAAAACGCCTCGGAGCGCCTCGCGCGTTTTTAAACCAAGTTTCCGCCCATATTATCTGAATCTATCAAAATTTATTTCATTCTCATCAAATTCCATTTCATTCTCACCTTCTTTATCTCTCTACCCGTATTCTCTCTCTACGCTTGAGGTGCTCCAATGTCGACGAGAGCACCTTCCAGAGCGGCAGAAAGCTTCGGAAATGACCAATTCGGAATGACATACACGTATGATCCAGGTTTATATTTCAATACATCTACGTTCGTTTCAAAAATTTCCCCAAATACAATTTATTGTATGGTACTGTTTATCGTTGTTTCAAAGTTTTCATTGTTGGTGTTCATAGATGCTTCCGAAAGAGACGTCAGTGGGCTGTTATTTTGGGTAAACCTTTTTTTTTTTTGGATTCTTTATTTGTGATGCTTTTATATTTTTTTTATTTTATTAATTTGTTGATGTTCAATCATCTTGCTTTCCACTTGTTGAATTTTCACTCATATTGGTTTCCTTATTGTTTCAAATTTTCAGGTTACTTACAACTTAGGGTTATCTTTTTGTACAATATATTTGAAAACGTTATTTCAATGTTTTCTTTAGTTGAATAACAAGGTATATGTTTGTAAATTGCAATTAACCATGAGGGTAAGTATAGTAGAATTTATATATGAACACTTTGTTTCAGAAACTTTTTGCTTGGTACTTATGTGGTTCTGTTTTATAGACCCCGAATCCTCATTTTTAGGTTTATGTTTTTAAAGTGCAATTGCAGCTTTTTATGTACATGAAACCTGTGACAGTAGTGTACGTGTAAACAGAACAAATACATAAATGGGGATTAACAAAGGTAAAGTATCATGTTTTACAAAAGTTTTATGTATTACATACCTCTTGGTCAACAAAAAGATAGTGGAGTTCATTCTCCCGGTGATTTGGAACCCATTTTATTATAACCCGGATGCAAAGTGGAGGTGCCACCTGTGTATGACGTAAATCACCAATACTAAAGCCCTCCATTTGATGCAACCTGTCACAAAGCCAAAAACGTAGTCAACGTTGTGTTAAAATGGTAAAAATGGCCAAGCAAAGACAGCTACCAGATATAATCACCCCACAATGGCAATAAATATTAGAGACCATAGCAAATAACGAAGATTGATGTAAACCTGGTAAGAGTTGATCTCGTGTAATAGGTCTGTGTAAACTATATTAACAATTTTGTTGTTGTTATCATTTTCAGAATCATACAATAAAATAAACATAAGTATAAAACCATGGCAGGCCAAATAATTTATAATGGTAACAACATCATATTCAAGAAATTAGACGTGTATATATGAAACAAACAACATGTTCTTTTTTTTAACCAAGAGAACGATTTGATTGAACAGCATAATGCAGACACCCACAACAACCTTTCGACAATAATTATAACAAACAAAGCAGCCACGACTAGCGTTCCCCTACTAATTACCTAACCGGGTTGAAGGAATTACTATCAACAACCACATTGCAGCGATCAAACCGACTACGAAGGCAAATAATGAAGAAACAGCGTACTTGAATCTATTTTTGCAACATGGTCTAACATAACACAAACAAAAAAATTTAAACGGAACACATACCTGCATCCAATACTTTTGCAGAAAAACCTGGGGAAAAAAATTAACTGATGTTAGCTTTAAAGAAACATCACAACCTCCACGAAGCCTTTGAGGCATTTAGTCGAACAACTAGTGGGCCAAAAAACCGAAACCTCTCAAACATGTAATCTGAAGGCAAACCTCCCTTGAATAAAGAGCAAAACAAATGCACACACCACGCAAGGAAGAAAACGCTGGAGATAGGGCAACAAACATTACCTGGAATAAACATACGGCAGACGTGGAGAGGAAACATGGTGAAATCTTGCATGCAGGAGCCTACTAAGGTTTTTATGTGAGGGAAAACTATGAGTCAACGTACACGTGTCAATCAAAACTATGAATACGTGTTAAAAAGGGTGGAAATTAGGCGGGGAAAAAAACCAGGAATGAGTGTCAATGGACTCGAACGTGGGTGGCAACTGTATGAGGGCAAGGAGTCACCCAACCAGGCTATATGAAACATTATAATGTTATTCATAAACAACTCTTATAACCAATATATAAAACCGGGGCTGGGGCAAAAAATTAGGGCACTATTCATGAGGGTTTGTAAATTAACATATCTATATCTACATCTATACAACTAATATATGAAACTCAATGTGGACACTTGTCCATCCCACATTGATCCTCCAATTACATAGCCAATCAATTTGTGCCAAGTGTCCAATTGTGAGATTTTATAAAATTTTTCTTTTAAAAAAAAGCAAAAAATATATAAACCTAAAAAAACACGGAGATAACATCTTCCCACATTATCATCGCCTCCTTCAAAGAAAACCCTAATCTCAGCTATTGAAGGGCGATTCAACATAATCTTTCACTCCAATCCAAGGTAATCTGTATTTGATTGTTATTTCACTAAATCCATGTTCATTGATCGATTATTCTTTCTTTTGTTTCACAAAAATCTATTCAATCGCAACTGGAAGTAGTCAAGCAACCGAGTAAGTTTTCTACAACCCTAAATCCTAAATTATTCGTAACCTCCTTCTCAGTTTTCTACAACCCTAATCAAGCACGATCTGGTAATTCAAATCATCCTTTACCGTGTTCTTCATCTCCTCTCTAAGGTTTTCTCTCTTACATTCTTATGTCAATCAATCGTTCTTCATCTCTCTGTTTTCTCTGTATTTTTTTTTTTTTTTCCTGATTTGAATTCTATATTAATCTTTCTTTGTCGATTAAGGTTTTTTGTGTCTCTGTTTTGACTGATTTCAATGATTTACCTTTGAATAGTTGTGTTTCTTAGTATTATTGTTTAGGTTTACTAATTTTTTAGTTTTAGGGTTCATGTTTTAGGGTTCGTGTGCGATTATTGATTTAGGTTTCATATGTATAGATGATTTACCTTTGAATGTTGATGTATTGTGTGTTGTGGATTATGCTTATTAATTCTTTAGATTTAGGTTTCAATGTTTTCTGATCAAAATTCTCTGTTTTGAAACTGATTATGGATCGTGCTATTTTTTGTTTTTGAATCTGACTATAATAATTTAGGTGTCAATTTTCATGTATTGTGGATTCATTGATTAGGTTGAAATCTCTTTATTCTTTGTTCAATGATTAGGTTCAAAACTAAACTGTATAGTGTATATCATTAGATGTTTAATAAGTTTTCCTTTTTACTCATCATGAAAATTGGTATGTGCTCCTTTTTTTTTTTTTTTTTGAATTAGGATTGTTTTTTGGATTCATTGATTTGGCATTTCAATGTTTATGTGTTGTGGATTCATTGATTAGCCTTCAATGTTGATGTATTGAATATAATTGATTTAGGTCTCCATCTTAATGTATATTTCATTCAGTGATTATCTTTGAAATCTGTTTTCGTCGTTTTTTTTATTATTAAACTTTGTCATATAAACATTCACTTGCTGATTTGTATTTATTTTTATTTTTTTTCTATTATAACCACTACCGTATGGGAACTCCCATGACCTGCGCAAGGATTATTGACGACCGTTCGTAGCAAGGTATCAACAAGTATTGACGATCGGTCGGCTCACTCAAGCTCAATGGTGATGACATTAAGGTTGCTTATACTTCAGTCTGGACTGTAAGTATTGTTTCTTAACTTTTGTTATTTATTTGTATTTATTTGTTTGTATGTTTCATCTTTCTATTGAATTTGGTTATCATGTTTCATTGATTACTTTGTATGAAATTTAAGAATCAATTTTTTTATAGGTTTTTTTTTTCATTCACTTTTAATTGATATGGTTTTGGGTCTGTTTCGTAGCATGATTTACTACTTTATTGGATAATAAAAGGATTTTAAGTTGTAAACCACATTGCTCTCACTATCCGTTCATGATGTGGAACTGCTTACATTCTTGCATAGTGTAAAAAAAGTGACTAAGTACTTGTCAAAATTATAAATGGTCATGATCAAATTTTAAAACATCGGAAACGAGCCTCTAGGCGAACCGAGGCGTAACCACTATTATTAATTTACCAGAAGAATCATTAACGTTCTCCATACTTGGACCTGAAGGTGCTGGGCAGCAACTAGCGTACTCTATAATTCAACCAAAATTAACAGCTCAAGAGATGCAATCATCATAATAATGAGATTCTTTGTCAACGAGCTATTGATAAAAAGCTATGGAAGAAGAGTAGAAGATGTCTATTTTTCAAGTAAGTTTTATGTTGTATATTAGTACATAGGTTCTTGTAGTGTTTGTTCAATCATTTTCGCTTACATTGGCTGATAACGAAATCATCTATTGTCATAAATTTGTAGCTCAATATTCTCATGAACATTGCCAGACATCAGCGACTCTAATTCATCTATTGTCATAAATTAACATATGTTGTATCTTGTGAATTAAATCTTAGGTCGTATGTTATTTTGTTAGTTATAGGGTTGTTGATGCTTGCAAGAATGTATTAAGAGGCTTGCATAGTCAACTATGAACTGGAATGGGTTTCTTATTTTGTCAGTTACAATACTTTTTCCAGCCATGCTTATTAACATCTTTGCTAGCCATATTTTTAGATTTATTTTTTAGGCATATGAATCATTTTTGTTTTAAATTATCAATGTCCTTGCATCTAATAGTGTCTTTTTTCTGCCATGATTGAGCACAGATGTTTTGTTGATGCTCATGCCTCTTATCACAACAATTCATTTAAAGGAGGGATAAGTATATATATTAATAGATACCATTCATCCAATGAAAGATCATACACATTTATTTTAATTTCTTATGTTTTATTCTGACATTAGTAATGCTTCTTTTATTTTACTAATGGTCTTCCTCTTGTCTTTGTTCTTATTGAGTTGGTAACTTCATGTGAAGCCTTATTTGTGTAAAATGTTTTCTTTAGGCTGCTAATGGATCAGATTGTGCAGCGATATGAGGCGAATTGTGTCAGTTTAACTGTTCTGTCTAGGGAGGCCGTGGTTGGATGATGTTGCTCTACTAAGGATTATGGTTCATTTGGTGATAATATTTTCAGCTCCAGACTTCCGTAGGATGTGGCGTTGCTTCTGTTTAGTCGCGCAAATGGGGCCGAGTGTAACAGTGTATCAGGAAACAATGGATAGGTCAAGTATCTCTTCATGTTGCTTATATTTATATGGTTTTGGATGGATTTCTAAAGTGATGTAATGTGCAGCCATTAAATTAGTAGTATGGTTTGGAATGTGCAGCCACTAAATGCCTTAATTTTTGTTGTGTTTTATCTCATGCGTGTTGAATTAAATATACTTAGCAAAATGGAAATGGGTCAAATGTGTTGAATAGGGTGAAAGTCTTCTAAAGTCTTTTTGCCTCTTGCAAGTAGCTTCAGAAATTGTTTTATCTAATCATAACTCATAACTAACACATTGCTTATATATAAAATACCAACACCTAATGTTTGATTCTTTGCATTCCACCCAATCTGGTTTGGATAGTTTTAACTTACAACTGGACATATATTGCAAATATGGCATGTTTAGATATGATCCCATGTTGTGCTCCTTTAAACATATGAACCTTTTTGAAGAAACGTTTTACATATTTGGCTCCTTTAAACAAATATTATTTTTGTTTAGAATGAACAAGTGATGCGTATAAGCTTTTTGACCATGTTTTCTAGAGCTCCCAACTAGCCATCTGTTGGTGTAGTTTTCATTTGATGTAATCGGTTTGGGCTTAGGTGTTTCTGTTCCTTCTCATGACAGAAATACTCTAGGTTTCCGTTTTTTTCGTTGTATGAATCAATTGACTTTAAAAAAAAAAAGGGTGTTTACTATCCAGGTGCACAAATTCAAACCTACAAACCTTTAATTGGACTTGGATCAATCCATGATCTCACATTACATGAGCGTGTAGAGATGAGATTGGTACCATA
This sequence comes from Ambrosia x helenae, assembly GCA_030844895.1. Lineage (NCBI taxonomy): Eukaryota > Viridiplantae > Streptophyta > Magnoliopsida > Asterales > Asteraceae > Ambrosia > Ambrosia x helenae. The sequence goes on from CM061227.1 coordinate 58,230,469, forward strand.
CCGGCACCGAAAATACTAATAGCGAAATTGATGAAAAGTACAGATATCGTACCGACGGTTCGATTAAAATTATGACTAAGAAATTAATACTGTATCAGTTGTATTATAATACGATATATATGTATTTTATTATGTATAAATTTGTGTCACACCCGGACTGGTACGGGTAATCAGCTAGAATCAATTGCCATGTATCAACATGCACTCCATTTATGTAACTTTTTAGCTCTGAGAAAAAGAAAAAATGAATATTTTGTTAGGAATCGGTTTACAATTTGAATTATACAATGTCCAATATTATATGTTTAATAGTATCATACGTTAACCGAGTAGTTTGTCTGCTTCTTAACCTTTGTCGACCCTAGTATTATCTCCACGAATAAGTAACAACAATCAGTATGGTCTTAACCACAATGGGACTCCCAAGTAAAATAAGTCAATAACCAAATAAATAAATTTCAAGCCAAATGAACATATACAATATAAGTTGAAGAGATCTTATTAATTTATCAATTTCTTTTGCATTGAGTCGCAAGTTAGCATACATTGCATATTAAGAAAATATATGACCAGAAAGGCGGAAACTATATAATTACAGCATAATTGGGTTGGCCTCAAAACGATAGAGAAGTTATTGTTTATATATTATACATTATTCACATACTATTTACAACTTCTCATTGACACATTTAACATTATGTTGTTGAGAAACATAGATCAACAAAATGGCTTGTGCAACGGCATGAGATTACGAATCACCAAACTTGCAAAGCGTGTTATTGAAACCGAAATCATATCAGGTGGAAACATTGGTACCAATAAGCGTATGTTTCGCAATGACTATCAATAAAAGCCAAGGACAGTCTCTATCGAAGGTTGGATTGTATTTAAGAGACCTTGTATTCTCACATGGCCAGCTTTATGTCGCATTGTCAAGAGTTAAAAGCAGGGCAGGTGTGAAGTTTCTTATACTTGATGCTGATGGGAATGTCAAGACTAAAACAAAAAATGTGATGTATAAAGAAATATTTAGTGATATTTAAATAAAATGTGTATTGGTTTCTTTTAAATTTTAATAAAATATTTCTACTATATTTTTTTATACGTTTTACCGCTCAAAATAATTGTAATGTTTGAATTTGCAGGTGATCTCTGGTGACTTGAGTTGATATCGGATTGCTCTTAATAGTGGATGACAACAAGCCTGAACGAGATATAATGTTTTGGGAAGTCATCCGTTTTCATGAGAATGTACACATTTGAAAACATTGGTTATTTAGGAAACTTGATGTGCTTCTTTTTTGGTTTTTATTTTAAGTTTATATTAAAAACCTTGTTTCTATGTACTGAAATCGATATGAGGATACACAAAATTAGTTTGCTTCATCAACAGAGCTTCTTTCACAACAAACCTTGATTATGCAAGTAATTTATTTTTCTTCACATTTGTCTCGAATGACCAAAAAATTAAGAATGCGGCGCCGAGTGTCGCAAATTTAGAAAATTACAACTAGATGCCAAGAGATGCAAGGTCAATAATCATAATAATGGAATAGAAAATGTACCACCAAGTGGGCAGGGGTAAAATAACTTATGGTGATTAGAATCTCAAGACTAAAACAAAAAATGTGGTGTATAAAGAAAAATTTAGTGCTATTTGAATAAAAATTGTATTGCTTGCTTTTAAATTTTAAAATATTTCTACTATATTTTTTTATACGTTTTACTGCTCAAAATAATTGTAAGTTGTTGAACCGCGTGTACACGCGGGCAAAAATCTAGTATATTATAAAAGAAAGTCATTTTAATGACATGACATTCAATGAGACATTCTCTTCCTTAAGTGTGCCATGTGTCATGCCATGTGGCAAATTAAAAAAAAACAAATAATAATATAAAATCTTATTTACTAAAATTAAATTGAGTTATTTTAGAAAAAATAATTTAAAAACAAATTAAAATTTTTCTCTCTTATGTTTTCTCCCATATTTTTTAAACATTAATATCTTTTATATACGAGATTTTTTAAAGAAAAAAATTACACCAAATTAACGAGCGTTTTATTATCTTTCCAACGAGTACCATAGTGCTATATAAAAACGGAGAAAAAAACGAGTATTTTTTGTGAGGTTTCGTTCATACAGGAAAAAAAAACACAAAGTGTTCAGGTTATTCATTAATCATGTTTTTTCTTTTAAACCATGTTCTTATCTACGATGTTGAAATTCAATCCAATCGTCATGCTATCATTGGAATTTTACTCTTCTAAAGATGCATAGGTATACTTCATCAAGAGAAGCTAGGAGAAAGAATCGCGCAACACTGCAACACATAGTGTCACCTTATAGCAAGGTTATTTTTTTTATTTATTTAATTACAAGAGTAATAATTATTACTATTAGTATTAGTATTATTATTAGAATTTTTATTTATTTAATTACAAGAGTAATAATTATTACTATTAGTATTAGTATTATTAGAATTGTTATATTTTACAACTCCGAGACACTCCCGGGATAAAAGCTAGTAGGTAATATATAAAACCGGGGCTGGGGCAAAAAATTAAGGCACTATTCTTAAGGGTTTGTAAATTAACATATTGGTAATTGGTAATTAAAAACACTAGATGCTATGTGCTACCACATGCCCCAACTACCATTAAATTACATATTTAGCTACTTGGAAACATATAAAAATGATTGTTCTACGTATAACAAGAGTTAAACCCGGCCTACCAGTAATATTTTGGTGTCGATAAGACTCGAACTCTTTACCTCCCTTAAGGAAAGTAAGAAGGGTGTCACTCCACTTAATAATTAGTAAAAATATATGTAACAATAACTAGTAAAACTATTTTAGTTATTAAAAACCATGAAAGTCCACGAAAAGAAGTTGTCGGTGTCCTTTTAATTTTAAGTAATTGCTTAAAGTGTGTATATTGTTTTTGTACATTATATGCATCCCTTTGTTGAATTTGGGGCTCCTTTTTATTCAAGTTGCTTTATTGCTTTAATAATTGGGACTACAACGCATATGCATCCCTTTTTTGATTTTTGATTTTTTCATATTTCATATTGAGACGCGTTTTTAGGGTCTCGATCCGTTTTGGGACACAGTAAAATATACAAAATAACACTTTATTGTACAATTTTTGTATGTATATTTTTATAAATTTTATAATTTTTTGAACTTAAAAAATATTATAATGTATTTATAATATACCTTTTTCTATTAATTATTACACATAAAATAAGATTTAGATTTACCAATTCTCATTATTGTAAAGCCCATTTTAATCCATTTGAATTACTTAACTTTTTTTATTGAACTTAGACCACGTGTTATATATGTTATACTTCATGAATGTAAGAGGCAAGCACGACATGTTAGCTCACACTCACTTGGAACACTTCGCCATTTGCGTGCGAGTGAGCGTGAGCTGTTGGTTTGTGATCATACTCGTGCTTGTGTGGTTAATGAAATGAAGCTAGCTAGTCAATCGAATGAAGCAAAATGTCATTCTTTTTTTCAACATGAACTTTCATTAAAAATTTAATTTGTTTTTTTCACAAATAACTTGTACGTATTAGTTAAAACAAAAAAAAAACAAAGTAAACAGTTTGGTTCATTTTGTTTTGAACACTCCGACATGAATTTTATCAAAGACCAAGTTGTTACAGTAATAAGTATTTTTTTTATCTTGTAAATGATTTCATTGATAACATATTAAAATATAGTTAAAACTAAAATATTAGAATATTGAATCTTTTTTTAAAGAAAACTAAAAAATCACTTACGTTCATTAGTTATAACGCATGATTAGTAAAAGTAAGATAGTGACATTCTTGCTTTTGAATGAAAGTTAAAGTTAAAAAAAAATAACACATACTATTAAACCGTTAAAAGGGCACATAGCGCGCCGCATCTCATGACATAGCCATTGATTGTTGTTGCGTAGGAAGCATTTTATCCTGTGCTGGTAATCGATATCAATAACTAACCTAACCTAATTGTTGAATGTATATTCCTTTTACATGTACATGCACATAGTATCAATAAATAGTATTTTTTTTTTTTTCTATAATATTGATAACTATATGCTCAAGCTAAAGAGAGAAAAAATGCTCCAATCTATGGTAACGAAGATTAACTACGAAATATATATAATTATGTAAACACAAATATAAGGTACAACTAACATAACAGATGTCAAATAAAGAAATAAGGATGGACGAAAGCTATTTGAAATATTTTCTTATTTAATAGCTAAACTAATGGTCAATCAAATAATCGATTTCACCTTTTGTGTCAAACAAAATTAAATCATTAAAAGCAAAATTAAAATGTTGTTATTTTCACCATCCAGTCGTTTAAATATTCATGAATGTCGAACAATACATTTATAAAAATAAGCTTACAAAAACTAAAAAGCGATACTTTTTTTTTTGGCATTTATATTATACTAGTTTAAATACCCGTGTGTTACACGGGTTGAATAATGTCAAATGTGTAAATGAGAAGATGTAAATAGTATGTGAACAATCTATAATATATAAACACTAAATTGTAAGAATTTTTCTAGATGGAAAAAAATGTTGCATTAATAACTGACGAAACAAAACAGGAAAACAACCGAACCCGAAAAAAACCGATTTAACCGAACCGCATAAAAAATAGGAAAACCGAACCCAAAAAGACCGAAATTAGCGTTTTGGTTTTGGTTTTACATTTTATAAAAACCGAAAAAAATCAAACCGAACCGAATAACCCAAAAAATTCATTTTTTTTAATATACATTATACATTGATTTAGGAATTATTAGTTTTATTCTTAAAAATAATTACTTTTCAAAGTATTAGAAAAGAAATGTCTTAATAAAAACTTAGGAAAACATAGAATTCGTTTAGATTGTTCGGTTTAAGCATGGAAATTGTTTAGAATGTTCGTTTTATGTATGAAAATCGTTTAGAATGTTCGATTTATGTGAACAATATTAATTTAAAAGGTTAAGTATATTAATATAAATATAAACATAAAAGAAAGATTCTTAAACCATGGATTATAAGTTCTTTTTTTAATTTTTATGAAATTAAGTTTCAAAAACCGAAAAGACCAAAAACCGAACTGAACCGTTACTAAAACCGAAAAAAACTAAAACCGAACGGTTTTCAAAAAAATAAAAACCGAACACGTTGGTTACAGTTATGGTTTTACCAAAAAAACCGAATCGAACTGGACCGTGCACACCCCTAACTACCAGATAACCATTTGTTTCCCACACACTGATACAATTGTTAAAAAAGAGTTCAGTAAATCGAAACCCCTCGGTCAATAGATGGTTTCTATTACGAGCTTTAATGCCACATAAATGAAGAGTAGAATGGAAATATGAACTTTAACGCCTGATCAACTCATCCCTGGTTCAATCGTTCAAAGAACCCTGTTACAGATCGCCTCATCTCTTGTTCAATCAATAAAAGAAACATTCTTAGTTCAACTGAGAACAACTCCTTGATTAGATCGTAAATATATGAATTTCGAGATCTGTTTTACTCATACCCAAGTTAAATAGATAACAAAAAAACCATTGCTTAAATACAACCCTAGCGACCCTCTGCCTAAACATGATGACCTATTAGACCCGTTCATGAAGTAACTAAAAGTGAAACGAAAACAATCAATCATGAATCAATACCAAGCCAACAATTCAAATCATAACAAACATTATAGTAATGAAATGAACATTATACTAATGATGAACAAAAAATCCCTAACCCATTTTGGTTCTTAAAACCAATTTACCATGGTCTATTTCTCACTTGTAAGTTTGTTTTTAGCTGCAACATCTTTGGCTAACTGTTTTGCTTTCTTTCACTTTCTGATTCACTAAACACATAACTACCATGTAACTCATCCTCTGATAATTCACTCTTTTAAGATTCTACTTTATTGGTTATACACAAACTCAAGAATATAAAAGTATTTAAAATTCTTCTTAAAATAATGTTTCAATTTCAAAATGTAGATCAAGTATCAAAACAAATGATGCGAAGATTGAGTTATCAACAACAACAAAAAAACACTAAAATGAACAATAATTTGACACTGACAATGAGATAAAAAATATATATCAGTTTTTTTCATAAATAAATAGAAATAGGTTTGAAGATAGAAAGTAAATATTTGTACTTATTTTTAGTAATTATTAATAGATAAATATTCCATTAATTAATATTAATGGTGTTAAAAAATTTAGGTGGGAATTTGCAATGCTAGTGGCTTTAGAAGCATGCCATGTAGACAAATTTATTTTGTTTTATTATAATGTATAGATATAGATTGTTTTGATAGATATATCACCTTTAAGAATGGTCACCAATAAAAAAATAGAAAAACTTTCTAAGACTCAATATACTATATTATTTTTGTTATTAAAAAGTAATATTTAAAATTATGCTGTATTTTAAATGATATTTGTTAGACATAAATTTTCATTCCATCACAGATCAAATTATATTTGGATAGTGGGTAAACGGGCAACAAGCTGCGTCGCTATCTCCTTTTAAATCACAAAACATATCCTGCTAAATACAAACCCTTGGTTTTTAAGGCTCTCTGAGTCGCTGTGAACCACCTGCTGCACTAGAAAAAGTCTTACATCAAATTCAAAATGACATTAAAATGAAATTATTTTTCAATATTGAAAACAAGTTTATTGTACCCTAGAAAAAGTCTTACATCAAATTCAAAATTTTAAAATACATACACACATTTTTTGTTTAAAAAAAAAGGAATAATCTTTATCAATTTCAAAATTTAAGGTTTTTTTAACATTCATGTGGCCAAAAAGAAACACGAGTAAATACAAATACGTCTTTGTCATGTATTAATTTTGATGTAATTTTTACTGAATAGTTTTTTTTGTTGCTTTTTTGGAAAATGATATTTTCAAGTTTCAACAGCGATAGAATATAATTACTACATCAGTACAAAGATTCTTCTTGTTTTTTCAACCCTTGCGACAAATAAACGCAATGATTTTTATAGATACATATACAGAGTAAAGATACTTCAAAAAAATACATATCTATTTTAAATTTACTATAAAACATTTGAAACTAAAACTGTTTATTTAAATCTAAAGTATTCATCCAAGGATCTAATTTAGCCTTAAATTGAACCGGGGCCCCGTGGTCCACCCACTTGATTTTGCTTAATGAGTAAAAAGAATTAATATACCGGTGAAAAGTAGCTTTCTTGGATAAATGAGAGATTTTCATATATTTAATAATCTAATTAATAATTACATTTTCAGTCCCAATATATAAAAAATAGGATTTTAGGGAGGAGCGTGTCACCCGAATTTGGGACGAGTGCCTCACTATCCCCACGACAACACCGCTGTTGATGGCATTGGTAGCGGGAGCGGGTAGGAAACACAGGTAGTAGGCCACGATACTACCACAGTTTGTTTAAGTTTTAATTTCAATTCCACCGGTGTCGTTATCCAACGAGTATTGTATATATTACCAATTTAACTACAAAATAAATATTAAACTAGAAAATACACATTAATATTATTAAAAATACATATTAAACTACAAAATAGAAAAAAAAAACATAATTAAACTATGAAACATAATCAACCTATCTAGACCGTAACATTTTGCATGTCATAATATGGTCAAAACTGTTGTGATACCTAGCAGTATACTTAACTTGTGTGACTTTGATTGCCACGTCCTTGGCTAGATCACTGTTCTCCTCTATGATTGCTTTGAAAAGGTTGTTCCAATGGTCACACGTAACATTAAGATCCGACCACTTTCGTGCAAGTGAGTCAATGGTGCGGTTAGTTTTACTGTCACACCCTCAAAATCCACTTGCGGAGTTTTACCGCGAGGCGCATGACAAACCAGGATCCAAACCAACGATCACAATAAACAAGTCTAAATGAATAGAAATGCAATTTCAAAACATAGTTTAAAATCCCGTTTACAGCGGAAGCTTATTCAAAACAGTATCTCAACAATGAAACAATAGTTCAACGTTTATAAGACCATGCAACCCTAGTTAGACGCCGTGCAGACGCGTGCGCCCTAGTCCAGTCGTGCTACCTTAGCGACCTGAGAAAACATGTAAAAGTTTACGTCAGCACAAAAATGCTGGTGAGTTTACAGGTTTTGTAATCCAAGTACCAAGTCCACCTGTCCATACTATAACAAATCGAAAACCAGTATACGCTAGCTAGGCGTACGTTTTGTTACTACCACGATTGGAAAACCATTACTAACTCGAATACCAGATGTTGTGCCCGATGTAGTAACCCTGTTGTTCCTGTTGTTCCAGTTTGAGACAATATCCACCCGCCGACCCTCCAAGTCGACGAGCGGGGTTGGTCACTCCCAATAGCGCTATTCACATTTCCCCGTTGTGCAAACCCGCACATTCATGGTTCCCCCCGGGACTTCCAAAGATCGTGTAGTACACAATAGAAACCCATAGTATGACAGTAGTTACCAAATAATCGTTTTAACACATGTTTTTCTCCCCCGAAAGTATAAAACCAGTTTAAAAGAGGGGCCGTAAACTCACCTTAAGTTGCGTTACTCCTTAACCCGAGTAAACTCAGCTGCTATGCTAGTCCCGTAAAGCGGTGACCTAACATATGACAGTTACAAGTACTTAGACTAATAACCCGCAGGTTAATTAGTCCCTAGATGTCCAGACCATAACCAAGTTCGTTTGAAAACACCGTGACTGTTTAACTGACCCAAAGTACAAGACTCGACATCCCATTGGTGACCCGAGACTCCCCGTGTTATGTTTACGCTCTCAAACAGACAATCATGCAATCACACTTAACATACGTTAACGCACAACAAGTTATAGCACATAGTTCACGTATCACCGAATTACATCCAAACATATGTTACCAAGTTATTATATATGTTACGGGGTTCCTAGCATGTTACTACATGTCAAATCGGGTCTCGGAATGCTAATTTACGCTTACAGCAGCAGTACACGCGATTAGGAAAAGTCAACTAGCATTTAGGTTGGTCAACTAGCATTTAGGAAAGCTAATCGCATGAATTACTAGCATTTAGGGCTATACCACATGTAACTACTAGCATTTAGGGCTATACCACATGTAAAACTAGCATTTAGGGCTATACCACATGTAAAACTAGCATTTAGGGCTATACCACATGTAAAAACTAGCATTTAGGGCTATACCACATGTAAAAACTAGCAATTAGGGTTACTCGCATGAACAAACTAGTGATTAGGCCCTAATCGCATGAAAAACTGGCGATTAGCAATCCTAATCGCCTGTAACCTTGCTGTTCCAGTTTTTCGCGCGTTTAACGCTCCAAATCAGATCCAGAACGTGTGTAACTACCCAATATCATCCCAAACACTATCCTAAACATGTTTCAACCAAAACCCTTCGTTTTGCCTCGTATTTTCAGCCCTGCATGCAATCATGTAATCCAAACACCATTCACATAGCATGCAACATCACCTTAACATGCATAACAATAACCCTAATAATCAATTACTCAGATATTATCATCATAACATTAATATTATTCTGATTTAACCTAATAACATGTTAATCCATCATTATGAATCATAAAAACCCTAGCTTTCTAATCATAAACACCCATAACACATGTATACTAGTTAGAATCCGATTAACAACCCTTATTAACGATTTTCAGAAAGCTTTTTCGTTTCAGAACAGGTCTGGACCATTAGGGATTGATTAAAAACGTTTATAAAGATTCATGGATGGAAACCAAACCTTAGGATTATGAAAGAACGATGGATTATGCTTGAATCCTTGTGTTTTGATCAAAAATCGCGTTCCAGAGGTTGTGTGTGTGTTGGGGCAGGTTATGGGACGACTCGGGTTTGTATAATGAAGTTTATGAGGTCAAGTATGGTATTTATAGTCGTTTTTAGTCGTCCAGCCCGTAACACGCGATTATGCAGCTTTACACGCGATTAGGAATCCTAATCGCATGAACAGTGATGCATTTGGGCCTAATCGCATGAACAGTCATGCAATTGGCCCCCCAATCGCATGAACAGTCATGCATTTGGGCCTAATTGCATGAACAGTCATGCATTTAGCCCCCTAATCGCCCATAGGGGCTAGTTTCGTGTGTTTTGCGCGTTAAACCCCGTTTTAACATATGTTAACACATATTCACATACCGACAAGTCACATAATGATTGTAAACACATAACACTTGTAAATACACATATTCACACTCGTTCACCAATTCCCGGGACTCGAGACTTGTATGTTCCGTATGCCCTGACGATCCTACAAATCGTCACCGTTTGTACACTTGGTTAAGGACCGACATCTAATGAACCTCTAGACCAACATCCAATGATCCTCTAGACTAAACCGATAGTTCCCGAACCATAACCCGACTTAACTAACCCAGTTAAGTACAATATACGTGTGACTCGCTAAGGTAGACTTTCATCTAGACAACGTTGTTAACCAGAATTTGCCGGGTGTCACATCATCCCCACGTTAAAAGAATTTTCGTCCCGAAAATTGCACAAGTACCAAAAGAACAAAAGAAATAACGAAGGGAATAAACAAAAGATAGAAACCAAAAGAGAGATTTACCCGAGTTGTCACATCATCCCCACGTTAAAAGGAATCTCGCCCCGAGATTCATTCAGCTGCAGAAGAGACATATCTCGACTCGAACGCTTCCTTAGGAAAGAGGTGAGGATATTTAGACTTCATCTGATCCTCCCGTTCCCACGTATACTCTGGTCCCCGGTTCGAGTTCCACCGAACCTTAACGATACGAATCTTGCTGTGACGTAGGCTACGAATCTTGTAATCCAGAATCTCCACAGGTTCTTCCACAATCCGAAGACGATCATCAACCTTGATCTCTTCCAGTGGAACGATGAGAGACTCGTCAGCCAGACACTTCTTCAAGTTTGACACGTGGAAGACGTTATGTACGTTACCGAGCTCCGTCGGTAAATCAAGACGATATGCCACCGGTCCAATCCGTTCCAGGATCGTAAATGGTCCGACATACCGTGGGTTGAGTTTGCCACGCTTCCCAAAGCGTATGACGCCCTTCCACGGTGAGACTTTTAGAAGTACTTTGTCATTAACTTGGAATTCCAATGGTTTGCGACGCTGATCGGCATAACTCTTTTGCCGATCCCGTGCCGCTGCCAACCGGTTACGAATCTGTACGATCTTTTCCGAAGTTTCGTACACTAGTTCAGGCCCAGTGAGTTGACTCTCACCCACTTCAGCCCAACAAAGAGGAGAACGGCATTTCCGTCCGTATAGTGCCTCGAACGGAGCCGCCTTGATGCTCGTGTGATAACTGTTATTGTACGAGAATTCTACCAACGGTAGATGAGCTTCCCAACCCTTGCCAAAATCGATCACACATGCCCGCAGCATGTCTTCTAAAGTTTGAATCGTGCGCTCACTCTGACCGTCAGTCTGTGGATGATAAGCCGTACTCATGTCTAGTTGGGTACCCAAAGCCTTGTGCAAAGACTTCCAGAAGTGAGAAGTAAAATGGGAGTCACGATCCGAGATAATAGAAACTGGCACCCCGTGCTTAGAAACAACTTCCTTCAAGTAAAGGCGAGCCAAACGATCCATGGTGTCGGTCTCCTTAATAGCAAGAAAATGGGCTGATTTCGTCAACCGATCGACAATCACCCATATCTTGTCATTCCCGCTTGGTGATTTAGGAAGTTGTGTGACAAAATCCATAGTAATCCGTTCCCATTTCCATTCCGGAATTTCAGGTTGTTGTAAGAGACCCGACGGTTTCTGGTATTCTACCTTGACCTTAGCACAGGTCAAGCATTTGCTCACGTATGAGGCTATGTCCGACCTCATGTTTGGCCACCAGTAAAGCACTTTCAGATCTTGGTACATCTTATCCGAACCAGGATGAATAGAATACCGGGACTTATGAGCTTCATCAAGGACAAGCTCCCGTAGTCCCCCGAATAAAGGAACCCATATGCGTTCTGCGAAGTAGTGCAGGCCATCAGGCCTTCGCTCGAGGTGCTTGTCGGCACCGTGCATAGTTTCAGCTTTAAGGTTTTCCTCCTTCAAAGCTTGCAACTGAGCAGAACGGAGTTGATCAGGTAGTGATGAATGAATGGTGAGCTGCAACGCCCGAACGCGACGAGGTTTAGTCGATTCCTTCCTGCTCAAGGCGTCTGCTACAACATTCGCCTTGCCAGGATGGTACTTAATGGCACAATCATAGTCGTTCAGGAGTTCAATCCAACGACGCTGTCGTATGTTCAAGTGTTGTTGGTCGAAAATATGTTGGAGACTCTTGTGATCGGTGTAAATGGTGCATTTGGTACCGTACAAGTAATGTCTCCAAATTTTCAACGCGAAAACCACTGCACCCAATTCCAAGTCATGGGTGGTGTAGTTCTTCTCGTGCACCTTGAGTTGACGAGAAGCATACGCAATCACTTTCTCGCGTTGCATCAACACGCAACCGAGACCATGAATAGAAGCATCACAGTAAACAACAAAATCATCAGGGCCCTCAGGTAAAGACAAAATAGGAGCAGAACACAGTTTAGACTTCAGTTCTTCAAACGCTGACTCTTGTGGTTCACCCCAGTCGAATTTCCTATCCTTCTGCGTGAGAGTGGTCAGGGGTTGAGCGATCTTCGAGAACCCCTGAATGAAACGACGATAGTAGCCCGCAAGGCCTAGGAATTGCCGCACCTCAGTTGGCGTCTTTGGTGCTTCCCAGTCCTTGATCGCTTCGATCTTAGCTGGATCGACATGAATTCCTAGTTCATTAACCACATGTCCTAGGAACTGAACTTCGCGTAACCAAAAGTCACACTTTGAGAACTTGGCGTAAAGTTGTTCCCGTCGCAAGAGTTCCAAAACTAACCGCAGATGTTCCTCGTGTTCGGTCTCGTTCTTGAAGTAGATCAGAATGTCATCAATAAACACAATGACGAACTTGTCAAGATATGGTTTGCAAACGCGGTTCATCAAGTCCATGAAAACCGCCGGTGCGTTCGTGAGACCGAAAGGCATGACCAAGAATTCGAAATGGCCATAACGTTTTCGAAAGGCAGTCTTTGCAACGTCAGCTTCCCTTACCCGTAACTGGTGATAACCGGACCTCAAGTCGATCTTGGAATAATAACTAGACCCCTGGAGCTGGTCGAATAGATCATCAATACGTGGAAGAGGATAACGTTCTTGACGGTCAATTTGTTCAGTTCTCTGTAGTCCACACACAATCGGAAACTTCCATCCTTCTTCTTAACAAATAGAATCGGGGCTCCCCAAGGGGAAGAACTTGGTCTGATGAAACCCTTGTCCAAGAGTTTCTGTAACTGACTAGACAATTCCTGCATCTCGGGAGGTGCAAGACGGTAGGGGGCCGGAGCAATAGGAGCAGCCCCTGGTACGAGATCAATACCGAACTCGACTTGACGATGAGGAGGAAGACCAGATAAATCATCGGGAAAAACATCAGGAAACTCGCGTACCACCGGAATGTCGTCGATCTTCTTCTCATCACTAGAGGAAACAGATAAAAGCGCCAAAACGGCTGGATAACCCTTTCGAAGACACTTAAGGGCTTTCATGCTAGAGATGATGTTTAGCGGAACACCACCCTTGATACCGTACACAGAAAGGAATTCTCCATCAGGGAGAGGAATCCGAATAACTTTATCGTAACAGACAATCTCCGCGCGATACAAAGATAACCAATCCATTCCTACCACAACGTCAAAACTACCCAAAGGTACCGGCATAAGGTCGATGGGGAACGATAAACCCGACAACTCTAATTGACACTCCCGAAGGATACTAGTAGCTTCAATCGTTTTCCCGTCAGCCAACTCAATAATATACTTGGTCTCTAATGGTACGGGTACTACATCTAGCAGTCGACTAACCCCCATGGATACAAAACTCTTGTCGGCACCAGAATCAAATAACACACTAACAGAACGATTATTGAGAAGAAACGTACCGGTGACTGTGTCAGGGTCCTGTCTAGCCTCAGCGGCTCCAATGACGAAGGCACGTGCATTTCTGCCGCCGCCCCCGTTGTTCCCATTACCGTTGTTTCCACCCTGCTTCAGTTTTGGGCAATCCTTCTTGTAATGCCCAGTCTCTCCACAATTGTAACATCCTTGTTTTCCTGTAGTCCCCTGAGTAGTCGGAGCTGAGTTAGTAGTCGGGGCCTGGGTCGATGGAAGTGTAGCCCGACAATCCTTAGCAAAATGCCCAATTCGCTGGCAGCGATGACAACGGTTACTGTCGCAGTTCCCTTGATGATGACGTCCACACTTGTTACATTTGGGCAGTTTCCCCGCATAATCACCCTGCTTGTTACCCGAAGAAGAAGAAGAACCCCCATTATCGAACCTCTTATTCTGCTGTGTTGGCCCAGATCCTTTCCCGTCATTTTCCCACTTGCGTTTGTTGTTCTCTGGGGCCTTAACAGTCGAACCCTTCGCAGGCAAAATACCCTCATTCACCTTTAAGTTGGTCATCCTATGAGCCGATCGAACCACCTCTGCGTATGTAGGATGATTTCCCGCAGCCACCAATCCTGCAATTTCCGGTACTAACCCCGAGACATAGTGTTCAATCCTACGGTATTCTGGCACATGCAGATCGGGACACAGCACTGCCATCTCATTCCGCCTCACAGTATACTTCTCAATTTCCGACCCAGTCATCTTGAGGTTCCACACCTCGTGCTCCAGCTTCTGTACCTCTTCCCTCGGGCAATACTCACGCTTCAGCAACTGCACAAAATTCTCCCATGGCATAGCATATGCCTCCCCAATACCCATGTTCTGGGTGATGCCATTCCACCAAGTCAATGCCACATCTTGGAATAACGCAGCAGCATACTTAACCCGATCTTCTAGGAGACAGTTACACATCAGAAATACTGACTCCACTTTCTTCAACCACCTAAGCAAGCTCACCGCACCCTCAGTGCCAGAGAATTCCTGGGGCTTACAATCCCGGAACATCTTGTAGGTACACATGGGTGGGGGTGGGTCAACAGGACCACCTGAAATGAAACGTATGAGAAACCACGAATAATGTAAACAAGGTTCACCAATGAGGCAAAGAAAATGGATAAATCAACTTACCACCACCGTTGTGCCCTAACTGAAAGGCAGCTTGGAGTAAGTTGTTCAGATCAGCCTGCGATAGGTTAATACCTCCACCACGACCACCAGCACCACCGCGACCACCACCACGTCCACCATTGCGACCACCTCCACGTCCTCCTCGTACTCCAGACATGATTCTGGCAGAAAGAACGAGAAAATTTAGTTTCGCAGATAAAGATAACCACTAATGTTCACAAGATCAAAGCTAGATCCAATCCAGGACTATCCCTTCAAACCCAGAGTTCACCAGGGCTTCCATGCATCTCGGTTTATGATTTTGTGTGCACCCAAAATGATAAACCGCTCTACATGGTCCTCCAAGTGTTCTCCTAGTTCAAAGTTCAAATCACCGAACATAGACTCTTAGCTAAACACCGTAATACTACGGTAGTTTATGGCAAGTGTTTCTATTGGAGTATGAAAGGGAGATGTTCGAGCCTTGGACAAATCTCAAGAGTACACGATTTACTCCAATATACTACCCCGCCTAGAAAGTACGTAACCCGACAACACCGCTGTTGATGGCATGGGTAGCGGGAGCGGGTAGGAAACACAGGTAGTAGGCCACGATACTACCACAGTTTGTTTAAGTTTTAATTTCAATTCCACCGTGTCGTTATCCAACGAGTATTGTATATATTACCAATTTAACTACAAAATAAATATTAAACTAGAAAATACACATTAATATTATTAAAAATACATATTAAACTACAAAATAGAAAAAAAAAACATAATTAAACTATGAAACATAATCAACCTATCTAGACCGTAACATTTTTCATGTCATAATATGGTCAAAACTGTTGTGATACCTAGCAGTATACTTAACTTGTGTGACTTTGATTGCCACGTCCTTGGCTAGATCACTGTTCTCCTCTATGATTGCTTTGAAAAGGTTGTTCCAATGGTCACACGTAACATTAAGATCCGACCACTTTCGTGCAAGTGAGTCAATGGTGCGGTTAGTTTTACTGTCACACCCTCAAAATCCACTTGCGTAGTTTTACCGCGAGGCGCATGACAAACCAGGATCCAAACCAACGATCACAATAAACAAGTCTAAATGAATAGAAATGCAATTTCAAAACATAGTTTAAAATCCCGTTTACAGCGGAAGCTTATTCAAAACAGTATCTCAACAATGAAACAATAGTTCAACGTTTATAAGACCATGCAACCCTAGTTAGACGCCGTGCAGACGCGTGCGCCCTAGTCCAGTCGTGCTACCTTAGCGACCTGAGAAAACATGTAAAAGTTTACGTCAGCACAAAAATGCTGGTGAGTTTACAGGTTTTGTAATCCAAGTACCAAGTCCACCTGTCCATACTATAACAAATCGAAAACCAGTATACGCTAGCTAGGCGTACGTTTTGTTACTACCACGATTGGAAAACCATTACTAACTCGAATACCAGATGTTGTGCCCGATGTAGTAACCCTGTTGTTCCTGTTGTTCCTGTTTGAGACAATATCCACCCGCCGACCCTCCAAGTCGACGAGCGGGGTTGGTCACTCCCAATAGCGCTATTCACATTTCCCCGTTGTGCAAACCCGCACATTCATGGTTCCCCCCGGGACTTCCAAAGATCGTGTAGTACACAATAGAAACCCATAGTATGACAGTAGTTACCAAATAATCGTTTTAACACATGTTTTCTCCCCCGAAAGTATAAAACCAGTTTAAAAGAGGGGCCGTAAACTCACCTTAAGTTGCGTTACTCCTTAACCCGAGTAAACTCAGCTGCTATGCTAGTCCCGTAAAGCGGTGACCTAACATATGACAGTTACAAGTACTTAGACTAATAACCCGCAGGTTAATTAGTCCCTAGATGTCCAGACCATAACCAAGTTCGTTTGAAAACACCGTGACTGTTTAACTGACCCAAAGTACAAGACTCGACATCCCATTGGTGACCCGAGACTCCCCGTGTTATGTTTACGCTCTCAAACAGACAATCATGCAATCACACTTAACATACGTTAACGCACAACAAGTTATAGCACATAGTTCACGTATCACCGAATTACATCCAAACATATGTTACCAAGTTATTATATATGTTACGGGGTTCCTAGCATGTTACTACATGTCAAATCGGGTCTCGGAATGCTAATTTACGCTTACAGCAGCAGTACACGCGATTAGGAAAAGTCAACTAGCATTTAGGTTGGTCAACTAGCATTTAGGAAAGCTAATCGCATGAATTACTAGCATTTAGGGCTATACCACATGTAACTACTAGCATTTAGGGCTATACCACATGTAAAACTAGCATTTAGGGCTATACCACATGTAAAACTATCATTTAGGGCTATACCACATGTAAAACTAGCATTTAGGGCTATACCACATGTAAAAACTAGCAATTAGGGCTACTCGCATGAACAAACTAGCGATTAGGCCCTAATCGCATGAAAAACTGGCGATTAGCAATCCTAATCGCCTGTAACCTTGCTGTTCCAGTTTTTCGCGCGTTTAACGCTCCAAATCAGATCCAGAACGTGTGTAACTACCCAATATCATCCCAAACACTATCCTAAACATGTTTCAACCAAAACCCTTCGTTTTGCCTCGTATTTTCAGCCCTGCATGCAATCATGTAATCCAAACACCATTCACATAGCATGCAACATCACCTTAACATGCATAACAATAACCCTAATAATCAATTACTCAGATATTATCATCATAACATTAATATTATTCTGATTTAACCTAATAACATGTTAATCCATCATTATGAATCATAAAAACCCTAGCTTTCTAATCATAAACACCCATAACACATGTATACTAGTTAGAATCCGATTAACAACCCTTATTAACGATTTTCAGAAAGCTTTTTCGTTTTAGAACAGGTCTGGACCATTAGGGATTGATTAAAAATGTTTATAAAGATTCATGGATGGAAACCAAACCTTAGGATTATGAAAGAACGATGGATTATGCTTGAATCCTTGTGTTTTGATCAAAATTCGCGTTCCAGAGGTTGTGTGTGTGTTGGGGCAGGTTATGGGACGACTAGGGTTTGTATAATGAAGTTTATGAGGTCAAGTATGGTATTTATAGTCGTTTTTAGTCGTCCAGTCCGTAACACGCGATTATGCAGCTTTACATGCGATTAGGAATCCTAATCGCATGAACAGTGATGCATTTGGGCCTAATCGCATGAACAGTCATGCGATTGGCCCCCCAATCGCATGAACAGTCATGCATTTGGGCCTAATTGCATGAACAGTCATGCATTTAGCCCCCTAATCGCCCATAGGGGCTAGTTTCGTGTGTTTTTGCGCGTTAAACCCCGTTTTAACATATGTTAACACATATTCACATACCGACAAGTCACATAATGATTGTAAACACATAACACTTGTAAATACACATATTCACACTCGTTCACCAATTCCCGGGACTCGAGACTTGTATGTTCCGTATGCCCTGACGATCCTACAAATCGTCACCGTTTGTACACTTGGTTAAGGACCGACATCTAATGAACCTCTAGACCAACATCCAATGATCCTCTAGACTAAACCGATAGTTCCCGAACCATAACCCGACTTAACTAACCCAGTTAAGTACAATATACGCGTGACTCGCTAAGGTAGACTTTCATCTAGACAACGTTGTTAACCAGAATTTGCCGGGTGTCACATTTACCGATAAGTTGTGTAAATTCTGCCAAAACGTTATTCCAATACGAAGACCTACCTAGTCCTCATGATTCTTGGACATCTTTGTAAACCGTCACCAACGCGATTTCCTCATTTTCGGTCCAATGCGTCATTTTGGACATGATTATGAGATGGGGTGTGATTTTTTTAAAGAAGATTTTTTTTTTCTGGATATGATTATGAGATGACGGGAAGTGTTGGTTTTGTAGGGTAAAATTAATTTATTTAACCTTAATGCACTAAACGGTCATATGACCATTTATATCACGGTGGTTTTTTTTTAATTAAAATGAAATAATAAAACTAGGGGTGAGCTAAACATACCCCCTCTTTCTACTTTTTATACCCCTTTCTTAAAATATCACTTTAATTTGTCAAATTTCACACCTTTAAAATCCTCATTTTTTACTATATTTAAAAGTTAGGAGTGGTGAAACTAATACTAAACTTCACAAATCCCTATTTATAGAACCTAATCAATTATTGGTTTTAAATTAATTGCAGTGTTAACGTGTTCATTCTAATCATACAACTATTTTAAGATCATGAAAAACTGCAAGGATTCAGCCTCTTTTAAATAGTATATACAAACTTTTTTATTTGATTTAGTTGCATAATTTAAGATCACTTGAGAAAAGAATCAAATGTGTTGATCAAACTAAATGTTAGCTAACCACTCTTTATTAATAAAAGATAAGATCTTTTTTAAAAACATGTTAAAAACTTTTACCAAAAATCAATTGCAAAAGTTTCTAATGTAATTTAAATCAAGTGTAGAAAAAAAGTGTTTTCCTTGTTCGAAATAAGAAAAAAATGTACTTAGGAAAACTAAAAACAAAGGTTTTAAAACAATAAAACTCTTTAAAAAAACGTTCAAAAATATCAAATTAATAAAAAAAACGTACTTAGGAAAATTAAAAGAAACAGTTTTAAAACAATAAAATATTATTTTAAAAAAACATTAAAAAATATCAATAAAACATAAAAAAGCTTTTTTTAAAGTTGATAATAAAATACTAAAAATTGACAATATAAAAATAAAAAAGGTTTGCAATGTATTAATATGAAACTTAAAGGAGAGGGTATGATAAGTAAAAATAAATTAGAGGGGTACGTTTAGCAACCCCTAAAACTATCTTGAACCTAAATAAAAATTAAATGGAAAATAAAATATTAATTTTGAATAAAGTGTTTACTAAAAAAACAAAGGAAAGAAACATTTTAGGGTAGTGCTGTCTTCAAATTTATGTTTCAATGTAGTAAATCCGTGAAGTTGAGTGATGTGATAGTGTGATAGTGCAGGATTAAGAAAATTATGGTACTTTGAGGTTGCGCTCCTCCCACCCTTAATGTACAACACTTCCCGGAATTTATACGTTATGGGATCTGTAATATCATACAATAATACAATGAATTGAGTCCATATTATAAGAATTTTTGTGTAGGTTTATCCTTTCGTAGTGTATTTTTTACTAATTTTTTTTTACATGTATTAAGACTGACCCCTTAGATTTTACCCGTATGACATGTCAATGATGTCTACTAGAATATTACTAGTGTTTATAAAACTATGCCCATATTCGGGTTATACGCCTTACCAAGTGCTATACGCCGGTATACATGAGTGATTCAAGATTTATTATATGCTTATCTCTCTCTCTCTCTATACACACACACATATATAAAAGTATGTGACTATGTCACGTGTCATAATTCCGTCACGTGTCATAATTCCGTGAGGCAAAAATCTTTTTTTTTTTTTTTCGTTTCTCTTATTTCGCCAATTCATATTTTATCTATATTTAATATGGTTTTAACCCCTTAATCCAAATAGTAAAACCCCTTAATCCAAATTACTAACTATTTAATATTCGGTTTATTCATTTCATTTCATTTCGCTATTCATATGAAATAAATAAAAAACTATACATTTCTATACCATATAAATATGAAAATTGAGTGGGGATAAAAAGGGACACAACACATCACCAAAAAAAAATAATAATAATAATTAATAACACACACTTTATATGTGGGAAAGCATTTTCTTAACTAAAAACCTTCCAAAAAAATTATCTATTTTTGTGGGATACCATTTTCTTGAATGTAACAAGTCAATTACTACTGCATATGATTCAGAACATACATACACACAATTACAAACATACATTCACACACATACATACATTATTAACCCTGTTTGTCGTTACCCAACCTCAACAAATCACACACACCTGTAGTGTGTAGTGGGTTGTGTCCATTACTCTCACTACACATGTGGGTAGTGCTTTCCTCCATTTCCAAACCCTTTGTCACTACTTCTTCTTCTTCTTCAAAACTCACAATAATATTATCACATAATCAACCATTTCCCATCTGGGTTCTCCTTATTTTGCAGATTTAGAGGCTACATATTATTATTATTATTATTATTATTATTATTATTATCATCCATTTTTTTTTAACATTTTATAAAGTTTAAACAGAGATGGCCGGAGGTGGTGGTGGAGGGAAGTCTGATGAACCGGCCCCACACCCACCTAAAGATCAGCTGCTTGGTGTTACTTACTGCATTACTAGTCCACCCCCTTGGCGTGAGTTTCTTTTATTATTATTATTATTATTATTATTATTATTATTATTATTGTTGTTGTTGTTGTTGTTGTTGTTGTTATGTTTCTTGTGACTAAAGTTATATCAAGATTCTTTAAGTGGAAAGTTGTTGGTTTTAATTTGGGTTTTTAAGGTAATGTTTAAGATACATGGTACCATTTTATGAATCTTTTAATTTTGCGACAAATATTCTTTGTGTTCTTGGTATCTAGTTTAAATTCTTTGTGTGTGTTTTGAGTGATTTTAGTTGTTTTTGTTTGATTTGTTGTGGAATCTGATTTTGGGGTTCTAACATATTCAATCAGATTAAAATAATCTAGTTGGTGGTTAATTGTTTTAGTTTAAGTTTTATACTAATCTTGGTATCTAGTTTAAATTCTGTGATAAGTGTTTTTTTTAATTATTTTAAAAATTTTTTTTTTTGGGTGATTTTAGTTGTTTTTGTTTGATTTGTTGTGGAATCTGATTTTGGGTTCCAACATTTTCAATAAAATTAAAATGATATAGTTGGTGATTAATTGTTTTAGTTGAATGTTGGTGATGAATATGAAGTTTTATACAAATATTGTTATCTAGTTTTAATTCTGGGAAATTAAGTTTTTTTGTTTTTTTATTAAACAATTTTAGAATGTTTTTTTGTTTGATTTGTTGTGGAATCTGAATTTGGGTTGTAGCATATTCAATCAAACTAAATGAATCCAGTTGGTGTTTGAGTAGTTGAATCTTGATGATGAATCTAAACTTTTATACAAATTGTTTTGACAAAATCAAACATCACTTTTTGCCTTTTATAAATTTGACCTAACTAAAACATACCCTTTACTTAAAAGTAACCACTTTTGTAAAGGTGCAAGATTCTAGTTGATTTGATTTGATATTGTAGATCTATTCTAAATAAAATGTTATCTATAATCTTATCTTTAATTCTTCTTGCTATTTGTTTTGTGCATCTAAGGATATACTAAAAGAAGAGTAGCTTTTTTAAACTTATAATTTATTATGGTATATATGATAAATAGTTACCGACGCAAAGTGGTGGCAAATATAAAATCAAATAACTAAATAAACATGTGAATTTTGAGGCCCACGTTTCACGCGATTGTCCAAGTGCCCGTGCTCAATGTGACATTTTAGTTCGTGTCTTAAGGGCCTCGTGACTTCAAACGAAGCAAAGTTATGCTTGTTTTCAGTTGAGCCCGTTTCTAGCCCATTTGCATTTTTTACCGCGGTCTTCACTTAATCTAGTGAAATTTTAATCTAAACATGTTTACATATGTTGCAGCTGAGGCTATTCTACTCGGTTTTCAGCATTACTTGGTAATGCTCGGGACAGTGGTTATCATTCCCACTGCTCTTGTTCCTCAAATGGGTGGAGGAAATGTAAGACATTAAAGTTGAAACATATGTTTTATGTTTCTTGAATTCTTGAAATGTGATGGTAATTATGTTTTTAAATATATTTATCAGAAAGAGAAAGCGGAAGTCATCCAAACTCTACTTTTCGTCGCTGGTTGGAACACTTTGCTACAAACTTTGTTTGGTACTAGGTTACCTGCTGTGATTGGAGCGTCGTATACTTTTGTTGCACCCACCATTTCAATCATCTTGAATAACCGATGGAATGATACAGATCCTATTGAGGTTGGCCAACTTGATCTTTGGAATTTTTATTCGGTGTTTGAATGCCTAATCGGATATTGCATTTTAGGATGAGTGATTTGGTTAAAAGGAAACCGAATGTTGACAAATCACATATTAAGTTTGTGTTATTTTTTTTATTGTTCAGAAATTCAAGAAGACGATGCGTGCAATCCAGGGGGCCCTGATAGTTGCGTCAACGCTTCAAATTGTTTTGGGGTTCAGTGGTCTCTGGAGAAATGTTTCGAGGTTGGTCAACCCGCCCACCCCGTTTAACACGTTTACAACGTTATTACACTCTATTTACAACTCATTTGACTCGTTTAGATAAATGGGTCCGGATTAGCGTTGATGTCTTTGACACACACACAAAAAAAATGTTCGTGTTTGGGTTCAACCTGCCAACCCGATACGATTGACACCCTTAATATTGCAACCTGTTTTGTTACGGCTGATTATCGTCATAGATTCTTCAGTCTCTTGTCAACTAAACATTATTTTTCTTTTTCTTATATTATTATAGATTCTTGAGTCCCCTTTCGGCTACTCCTTTGGTCGCTCTTGCTGGTTTTGGGCTCTATGAATTTGGGTTCCCTGGGGTAAGCATGATTATATATATGTATATAGGGTAGGGATCCTAAGAGAACCAACCCCTATTTGAGAACTGAGATAACCATTCTGGGCCACACATTTCATATAAAGGCAAAAAAAAAAAAAAAAAAAATTTTTTTTTTTGCTTTAATCGCACATTTTTATGCAAGGAAATTTTTTTTTTTTGATTTTTTTTTTTCATTTATACATATGTGTATATGTCAATTATGCATATGTGTATATAGCAATTATACATATGTGTATATAGCATTTTTCAGCTATACATGTGTATATTTCAGTTATACATATGTGTATATTGCATTATACATATGTGTATATTGCATTATACATATGTGTATAATGCAATTATACACATGTGTATACTGAAAAAAAAAATACAAATTTTTTTTTCCTTACGTATAAAGCAGCGATTTTTGCAAAAAAAAAAAAAAAAAAAATATTTTTTTTTTTGCGTTAGAGAAATGTGTGGCCCAGAATGGTTCTCTAGTTCTCAATTTGAGGAAAGGTTCTCATTTGAACCAAATCCTATGTATATATGTATATCTTTTTATAAAAAGATAAATTTATATGTGTATGCATTTGATAATGTGATTTAAACTTTGTTATTTTAGGTTGCCAGATGTGTTGAAATTGGGCTGCCTCAGCTCATCCTTGTAGTTATCTTGTCGCAGGTAATATTAATGCCGCATTGATAAAATACTTCCATATTGTTGGGTCAAGTAACCGTGACCCGCACATGTTATATTGGTTAAATATATTAATTTCAAGATTTTGGTTTCTTTGATTATGTGCAGTATGTATCTCATATGATACATTCAGGCAAGTCGATTTTTGAGAAATTTTCTGTTTTGATGTCGATTGCAATCGTTTGGATCTACGCTCACCTGCTTACTGTTGGCGGGGCCTACAACCATTCACCCCCGAAAACACAAACCAGTTGTCGTACTGATCGTGCTGGATTAGTTGAGGCTGCACCATGGTTAGTAGAGCAGTCCTTATTCTTAATTTATTTATATTTTATAAAATCTGAAATGTAAATTTATTTAAGAAAATGAAACTTTATAATAAAATGATTATTATAAAGAATAAAAATTAAAAACATATTCTTTTATCGTGATTTTTAACTTTTTTTTTTTTTTTTTCAGGATAAGAGTTCCATATCCATTCCAATGGGGAGCGCCATCATTTGATGCCGGTGAAGCTTTTGCCATGATGATGACTACTTTTGTTACACTTGTGGAGGTCCGTTTTTGGTTTTCATTGGTCGATTAATCGTTTGGTTATAAGTTTGTTCTAAAATGTTTCTACATGTTGCAATCATAATGTCAGTCAACTGGTGGCTTCATGGCGGTCTCGAGATATGCAAGTGCCACCCCCTTGCCTCCGTCTGTTCTAAGCCGTGGTGTTGGTTGGCAGGTAATTACACCATTATTTTACACTTGTATTTATAAAGTAATACATTTTAAATTTTACTAGCTGGATCACTACATATATATTAACAAAAGCATTAACTAATGTGGACCAAAGTTGATATATGTTTGTCTTTTGTTGTTAGGGAATCGGCATTTTGTTGTCTGGCTTGTTTGGAACTGTGAATGGTTGTTCTATATCCATGTGAGTACCAAAACTTTTCGTTTTTTTGCTAAAACCCCACAATTTTTAAAATAAATAAAAAATACGCCTCATATCATGTCACTTGTGTGTGTGCTGGCAGTGAGAATGCTGGGCTTTTGGCCGTGACTCGTGTTGGCAGTCGAAGAGTCGTACAGATCTCTGCAGGGTTCATGATTTTCTTCTCGGTTCTTGGTACATCTTTTTATATATTTTCTTTTTTATTTATCCTTCGGTAATGGGTCAAACATGTAACTTTTTACTGGTCAAAACGAGTTGGGTACATGGGTTGAGCAGACATAGTTTTTGTCCATAACAATCATATTTCTTTTCCCCCTTAATTCCGATTTTACTCCTTTGACCCGTTAGAGTATATCAAAACCTGAAGCGACCCGTAACCCGTTCATTAATAAGTAGGTCAAACTTGCAATTTATAATTTCAAATAATTATGCAGGTAAATTTGGTGCGGTCTTTGCATCAATCCCTGCGCCAATAGTTGCTGCTCTGTACTGCCTTTTCTTCGCTTTTGTGGGTAAGTTACAGAGTTACATATGTTGCGTTATTACCCAATCCGTCCTTTTCCTCGGTTTGGTACAATTGCAGGGTGATAACGTCTTTTCATGTTTTTGTAGGTTCTTCGGGTTTGAGTTTCCTTCAGTTCTGCAATCTCAACAGCTTCAGAACAAAGTTCATACTGGGCTTTTCATTCTTTTTGGGCCTGTCTATTCCCCAATATTTCAATGAGTATGAAGCTATCAATGGTTATGGTCCAGTTCACACGTCCGGAAGATGGGTATGTGCAAGTTGGGAGGGTCAAGTAACGGGTCAAAACAGTTTGGGTAGAAAATGGGTCACTTTTAGTTTGGGTGGAAAATGGCCACGTTGGGTTGGGATGACTCACAAACACGTTTTTGTTCGTTTTATTAATTATTTATAAATTGTTAACGTGTTAAATATAATTTATTACTACAAAAACAACGGTTTTGACTTTAAGACGTTGAGACTATATAGGATTTGATTTTGAGAGATTTAATCTTTACCTTCTGCTTACGTCATTAACATATGTTTTTATTGCTACTTTGCAGTTCAACAACATGGTGAATGTTCCATTTTCATCTGAAGCTTTTGTGGCTGGGATAGTGGCATATCTTCTGGATAACACGCTTCACAGGCACGATGGTTCCGTAAGAAAAGACAGAGGCAAACATTGGTGGGACAAGTTCCGTTCATTTAACAGCGACACAAGAAGCGAAGAATTCTACTCGCTGCCATTTAATCTCAACAAATATTTCCCAGCCGTTTAAGGTGAAGAACATGAAGCAGCAACTGTTGTTCGTTTTAGTATCAATTGTGTATCTAATCTTGTTTCAAATTAGTTCAGGTTTGATCATATCATATCCCACGAGTGATTTATTAGAACATTTGTCCGATAGTCGTTTTTTTGCTGTAAATGCAATGGTAAGAATGAAGATTGGTTGAAGCAGAAAAGGATTAGTTTTGTGCTTTCAATTTCTTAAGAACATTGTAATACAAATCTTGATTCCTGATTGTGCACTTATTTGTTTTCTGATCATTTTTTTTCGCATGTGTCTAGCACGGATGATTGTATCTTGTTGAGACATTTTATCGACACCTTGTGAGCAGAAGTCGTTTCTGAATAAACAACTTATACACATGCTAAAGCGTTGCCCACGCAACCATCCGAATCATACTCAATGATCAATTCCAAAACACATTTATTCATAAAAAAAGTTACTGTTCTTCACTCAACACGAGCAGTCAAAAAGTTAAAATCTTGTGACATTCTTCTTTAAACAACATAACAAAAGATGACCCAAAAAACTCTGCTTGGTGTACTTATAGATTTTCAGTAACACATGTTTGAACCTGACTCAATATATCAAGCTTCTGTTGTGCTCTCAGTCACCCCGTTTTCTGGTTCATGCTGCTTGCCGTTTTCTGGTTCATGGCGCTTGTTAAATTGGCTGAAATCTCCCTTAGCCATGAAGAGCTGCGCGTTATGGTGCTTACAGTATAGCT
The DNA here is from genome assembly GCA_030844895.1 of Ambrosia x helenae. NCBI lineage: Eukaryota > Viridiplantae > Streptophyta > Magnoliopsida > Asterales > Asteraceae > Ambrosia > Ambrosia x helenae. Next base: position 58,257,878 of record CM061227.1, read on the forward strand.
TTTGTTCGTGAGTCACGTAGTTTTGATGAACTTATGTGACACCCGCCGTAGCTGCATCTGAAACAGGCTTTGTGGTACGCGTTTCCATCGACACCTACCTGAAAACCGACCATCAAGATCACAAAAGTTTACGTCGACACTTATATTTATTTTATAAGTGATTACTGATTATTCAGGGGGCACAATTTCTGATACGACACGAACATAGCAAATTCGAGTTGAACTGTTTACCCGTTTAGTCAAGTAGGTCAACCTGCCAGCCTATCTAATTATACTGGCCAACCCACAAGATTCATTATGACCCGTTTAAACTATTTTTACAACCCACCAACCCAATTAACATGTTCACAATTTGATTATTGCCCACCAACCAATTTGACACGTTTAGAAAAATGAGGTGAACGAGCCGTGTTTGGGCTACACTATTTTAAGTGTGTGGGGGTCAGGATTGATGTTCTTGACACAAATAAAAATATGGGTCGTGTTCGGGTTGAACATTTCAATCGCCAACCCGACACAATTGAAACCCCCCCTAGTTATATGATAATCACAACTTCAAACAACAAAACCACATCCAAAGACCATCTATATGGTTATTCTATACCGCGCAATCACTTTCAAAATGCAATGTCAAACACCCTCTAAATTTTCGATTATGCAGCTTACCTTTTCAAGGGGTAGACGGTTTTCTTGCAAGTAACACACTTCTCTTGTGTCCCACCAAACATGCTTGATACTTTGCTGTTAGACTGACCCTGAAATAAACCATATATGGTAAGTACATGGTTACCACCATATATATTACACAAACCAAAAACTTATATTTAATCTATACTGATCTTGATCAATCCTTACCTGATCATATGATCTAGCCGTTCTCGGGGTACCTACATGACAAATAGATGATTAAATTGGTTGTGTTCGTGAGGTGAACCAACAGTCTAGTCAGAGACACATGAACGCGTACATGATTATTGATATACGACCTGTTTAACTTGAAATTTTATTTTATTTTCTTACATAATGATACTCGTAAAGTTACATATTTAGTATTAACACAATGTATATAATTTAGTTACACTTAAAAACTATAAAATTGAGGTTCATTTCTTTTTATCGTTAAATTTTGGCATAAAACACCTAATCTTTTTAAGCTACAACATAAAACACATATTAGAAAAACAAGTATAAAACTATATGAATTTGTTCGCGAGGCTAGACTCAACCCAACGCGACCTGTTTAAATTAAACCCAAACCCGTGAATTTCATGTTAGGATTGTGTGTCAAGTCACAAATTCACACCTTAAGACACATGGTTGGTAAGTGGACTAACCTTCAAAACTCTTGTCTAAACTGCCAGTCATTTTGAAGAGTTGATCAAAGTGAGGTTGGCAATATAGCACTCCTTCAAAAGAGCTGTAATTACTCAACTGCAATAAACAATATATAAAACATCACAAAAACCACACAAAATAGTTTGTTTTCAGTTTATCGGTTTACTGTAATTATTTTGCTACGAAAAATAATAATTCAAATCTAGTTATCTGAATTCAATAAAATTTTGTTGACGATGATAACCCACAACCCAATGAGATCATGTAAAACACAACCCGCCCGCGTAGGGCATATGATGTTCAGTGGTCGAAAGAAAAAACTTAGTGAAAGTCGAATTCGAAATAAAAATAATACTTGGATCATAGTGTCAAAATTTTCATTGTTAAGAAGTCTTAGCACATGAAGCAAAACTTTATTTCTTTGAATCAACAATCACACCATATCATAGATTACAAAAAGATATATTATAAATTAAAAAAAAAAAAAAAAAAACAAACAAAACACAATCACACAAATCCCATATCAAAAACATCAAACAACAATCATCAAACCCAAAAAAAAAGCACCTCAAATATAACCAAAGTTGCAACAAAATCAACAAAATACAAACTTTGGTCCCTTCAAATCAATAATCACACAAACCCCATATCAAAAACATTAAAAAACTAGCATCCAACACACCTAGCACCATAATTGAACACACATACATATCAAATAAAACTTGGATCATGCCATAATATACATAACGCATAATCATCAAAAAATAAATAAATAAATAAACAAACCTTAAGTGTGCCTTTGCAATGGTGACATCTAAAACAAGCCCTGTGATAAACCTTATTATCCACAGTAAGTTCATCAACCAAGTACACAGTCTTCTCACATGCCTTACACTTTTGTGTTGTCCCACCATAAGAAGCCATTTTTTTTTTCTATATAACCCTTTAAAGATTCAATAAATATCAATACCCAGAACAAAGATCAGATCAAAAAATCCAAAAAAGATTCAAAAATCTGTGATCAATAAAGAACACTTGAAGAGTTTGTGTCTTTGTGTTTTGTGTGTTGGAGTTGGTGGAGCTTTATGAAAGGGAAGGGGTTTAACAACAAGGTTGTCAGAGTTTGAATGAGTATTTATTATGTAGCAGTCAGTTATGGGCTTGTCTTTATATTTATGTATGACTTTGAGGGGATTATTATTGTGAATTTACTTTTTTGCCCTTTAGTGTATACTTGTCTTGGTTGTGTCTTTGGGTTGTTTAGGGTGGAATCGTGTCATCTTGCCGACCAAAAAATACAGCGTTTTGTGAAAGCAATCTAGATTCGGTTGTTTATGTGTAAGTTCGAGTTAGGGTGTCAGAGGAAGAATTCTTTCTATTTGTTATGAGATAGAGGTAAAATTGTCTATATCTTATTCTCCTTAGACCCTATCTTAGGTTTGATATTGATGAAATTAACTGAGTATGAGTATGATATGATGATATGTTCAAAGTAAGTAGTTATTGTTATAGTGTTGTGTTTATCAAATTTGGGTGATCATAAACACATGAAATGATGAATATAGTGTAGTGTTTAAACTAAAGGAAGTCAGTCGGTTTTGATTCGGTAATGATTGTTAATGGTTTTATGGTTTGAATCTTGGAAAAGTATAAAGCGATTTTTTTATTACGGCAAAGCTACACTACTAGAAAACTGGGCTATTGTCACCAAAAGTTGCCACCTAGAAAAATGGTAGCAAATTTAGCAACCGATTTTACACCAAAATATGTATTATAAGATAAGGTAACTAATCGGTTGTAAATTTTGACACCGTTTATTTTTGGTGGTAAATTCGTGAGAAAAATAATAAGAAAGAATTATAAAATAATAATTTATAAAATATAAAAAACAAACCTATTGAATTGTGACCACCTTAGCGGTAGCAAATTTAAGGACCTATTTCTTAAAGCGTAATGCATATATATATGGTAGCTAATCAGTGGTAAATTTTGAGACTAAATTGCTACCATATTAGCCATGATAAAACTGGGCTATTGTCACCAAAAGTTGCTACCTAGAAAAATGGTAGCAAATTTAGCTACCGATTTTACACCAAAATATGTATTATAAGATAAGGTAACTAATCGGTTGCAAAATTTGACACCGTTTATTTTTGTGGTAAATTCGTGAGAAAAATAATAAGAAAGAATTAAAAAAAATAATTTATAAAAAAACAACAAATGAAAGAAACAAAAACACATCTTTTGGATTTTTTATTCATGTGACAAAAAACACATCTTTTGAAAACCTTTAGCCACATTTTACGAAAAAAAAATGTGTCATTTAGTAGCCACACTTAATGAAATAATCAAAACTAGTAGTTATACATATTTTATCGTCAATCAGATCCAATGATGGTTAGTTAGATTCAACCATTGTCACTTAGACCCAATGAAAGTCATTTAGATCCAATAATGGTCAATTAGACCCAATGATGGTCAATTAGGCCCGCTGATGGTCAATTAGAACCAACTATCGTCAATTAGATCTATTGATGGTAAATTAGATCCAATGATGGTTAGTTACACCAATGATGTCAGTTGAATCTAATGATGATTAGGTAGGCCCAATGATGGTCAGTTAGATCCATTGATGGTCAATTAGAAGCAATGATCATTATTTAGATCCATTAATGGTCAATTAGATCCAATGAGGGTTAATTACACCACTCATGGTCAGTTGGATCCAGTGATGGTCATTTAGGCCCAATGATGGTCAGTTAGATCTAATGATGGTCAGTTACACCCAATGATGACTAATTAGATCCAATGGTGGTCGGTTAGGCCCAATGATGGTCAGGTAGATCCAATCATTGTCAGTTAGACCCAATGATGGTCATTTAGACCCGATGATGGTCAATTAGACCCAATGATGGTTAATTAGGCCCAATGGTGGTTAATTAGAACAAATGATCGTCAATTAGATCCAATAATGGTCAGTTAGATCCAATGATGGTTAATTAAACCAATGATTGCCAATTAGATCCAGTGATGGTTAATTAGATAATAATGGTTAATTAGAACCAATGATCGTCAATTAGATCCAATGATGGTCAATTAGATCCAATGATGATTAATTATAACCAATGATCGTCATTTAGATCCAATGACGGTCAATTAGATCCAATGATGGTTAATTCAACCAATAATGGTAAGTTGGATCCAATGATGGTCAGTAAGCTCAATGATTGTTAGTTACATCCAACGATGGTCAGTTAGGCCGAATGATTGTAATTAAGCCTATTGTAACAACTACTTTGTTTTATTGCACAACGAAAAAAATATAATAAGCGTTTGTAACATAACCATCCCACAATTTCCGACATAGACATGATAACACGATATGAACTTAAAAGGTTTCGTGTCATAAACAGGTCGACCCGTTAAGACTTGTCTATTTTCATGTCTAAACAGGTTTAAAACCTGTTAAGACCTCTTATGAACCTATTTATTTTTAATTAAAATATATTAAATATACTCATAACCCATACTAATAACTAATCCACATACAGTGGCGGATTTTGAACGAAAAACTTAGTTTGGCCGAGCTCAATCTGGTAGGGTCGGACTCAATACATATAAAAATTTTCAGAAGTTTTCGGTAAAAATTACACTACGAAACATAAAAACTGGGTGGGCCGAGGCCCGGTCTGACCCTAGTGAAGAACCACCCTTGCCCACATACGTATGACTTATCATATTCTCTTCCAAGTCTAACCCTAATTTTGAATAAACTACACTGCGCCTCCCATTCTATCTTTCTCTCTTAGACGTTCACAGCCTCTTCCCACCCTCAACATCCTCTGCCGATTGTCGCCGTCCCTCAGCCTCCCCCAACCGTACAACCTGCACCCTCAGTGAGTCAGCGCCTCAGTGGTACAGGTACAGCCTCGCCCCCAGCAGTGAGTAACTTGTATTGTAAATGTTATGTGGGTCTTCATAGATTGTCTAAAACAAGTGCAAATCTTAGTGTATTCTATGTTATTCTTTGTTGATACTGGTTTGTTGAAGACATGTAGGTTGTTCAATGGTTAGTTTGATTACGTGATCAAAATAGCATCTCACTTATTCAGTAAAGAGTTGAAGATTGCCGTCCAAAGAAAAACAAAAAAGATAAGATTGAAATACTACATTATCTATTCATTTCATATATTGTTAGCCACTAATTTAATAATTTTTATGTTATGTTTACATAATTTAATTTCCAATCTCGTCAACTGCGTGAAAAATATAATCAACATAACATCCATTATATTTATGTGTAACAAAATATAGTTTTCATGAGAAAAATTATTGTTTTATGCATTTGAAACTCATCAACATAACATCCACTATATTTATGTGTAGCAAAATATAGTTTTCAGGAGAAAAATTATTGTTTTATGCATTTGAAAACTCATAATATAGCACCATTTTGTATCTGAAATTGACTCATTTTTGGGCGGATTAAAGATATCGTGCACGTACTTTGACCTCGTCTACCTTGAAAACCATAAACTCATCCCAGTCACCTCCCTCTATTTTGCACCTAAATCTCGAAAGTCGCCCTAGTTTGAGTGTGTATGAAGAGGATAACCATGCCTTTACTAAAACACAAGATGATACGACCCATGATAACGCATATGCAACCCGACCCGTTAAGGCCGGGTAGAAGCTAGCAAGCCACGTTTATTTTGCATCAATGCACTTAGGAGAATAAGTAGTTTTTCAATTACTCCACTTTCATCACACGTAGCATTAGTAGTTATGCATGATTGTTTTTTTTATTTATTTAAGCATTGTATTTTGAATTGAGAAAGGTAGAAGAAAATATTTGAAAAGCATTGTGCTTGATCCCTCTCTCATCTTGTGTTCTTGGAAGTTTTTGTAGGTTTTTCTTTGTAAAACCTATCACAAGAGGTGCCGGAATATTTTGGTATAATGCGTGTTATTTATCCACCAAGAAAAAGGATGGAAACTTCATCAGGTATATGCCCTCAAATGCCACATGTAAGTTAGATTTTATGTAAACATGTTGATATCGATATTTATACACATGGCATTTAGTTCTTGTTGTTACTGATGCATATTATTATTATTGTTTTTCAGCTATGCTAAAAGATGTGAAAATCTTAATACGATGGTGCCGTTTGTCTGTGTGGCTAATTGGCTTCTACTGGATGGTCTCTGGTGGTGAGATTCTTCTGCACCGTGCTCCACGTTTGTATTTGTATGTGCTCAACCAATATATTGTTATGGTATAGAACACAGAAGCATTGAGTATTACAATTTCTCATGATTACAGGTTGACCGTGGTTTTTTTAGCATTTGATGTGTTCTTTGCCATCTTTTGTGTTGTGTTGGCATGTTTAAGTGGGATTGCTCTTTGTTATTGCTTGCCCTGCCGGATTGCTATTCTGTATGCAGCAGTTGACCAGGTGAGAACGGCAAGAGATTTTTTTTCTTCTAAATTTGTATGTTTATCATGTACTTGTTTAACTTATTGGTAATATGTAGGAAGGTACTTAGAGGCAGACCTCAGCGCCCTTCCCAAACACAAATTATAGGTGTCCAACAGTAATGGTGACAGGCCTGAAGTGGGAGCATGTAGAATGATACCTGTTGATTCAAATGTTGGTTATTTGGCTGTTGAACACGTTCTTCTACCTAAGGATATTGTAAGTTTTTAAAGGATGATTATGCTTGATTACAAGAGTATTTGGGTATATGAAAATAATTAGTTTTGTTTTTTTTAGGGCTGCTGTTAGTTTTTGTTAATTCCGACTTCTTGATTATATTCATTTCTTGTTTTGTAGATTGAAAAGTAGAACTTGATTATCAAAGAGCTTGTTAAGGAAAAAGATGAGGATAAAGAAAGGTTCGAAGAAATTATTGCGGGCTTGGTGGCTGAAAAAGAAAGGGATAATGTGGATAAAGAGGCGATGCTTAGTAGAATGACACAAATTGAAACTATGTTTACAGCTACGGGTCGAAAATAGTCAATAAACACTTAGACATGAATGTTTTGAAGTTTTCATGGATAATTTTGGTTATTTGATGTTTTAGTTGGTGTTTCTATTAGTCTTTTATATGATTTTAAAATTGGAAATACTGTAACAAATTTGTTTTATATAATTTGAGATTTTGTATTATTTAAGTGTTTTATATAATATTGTTTTCTTGAAATGTAATTGAATAAAAATTAGGAAAAAAACCAGTAGCAAAGCTAAATGGTAGCAAATTTTCAATGAAAGTGATGGATAAATGGTAGCAAATTTTCAATTAAAGTGATGGCTAAAAGGTTGCAAATTTTCGATGAAAGTGGTGGCTGAATGGTAGCAAATTTTCAATGAAAGTGGTGGTTAAATGGTAGCAAATTTTCAATGTAAGTGGTGGCTAAATGGTAGTAAATTCACAATGAATGCGGTGACTAAATGGTTGCAGACTAAATGGTACCAAAACAGTTACAAAAAAGGTGTAAATTTTCAATAAAAATGGTGTCTAAATGGTGGCAATATCGGTGGCTAAATGGTACCAAAACGGTAGCAAAAAACATTCCTACAACATTGTAGGAGCGGTAGCAATAATTTTAACCATTTTTGTGGTCACAAAAATATAGTAGCAAAATATAAAAGTGGTAGCTATTTGGTGGCATTAGGGCAACAGACACGGGTGTTTTTGCTACTGCATTTTCGGTTGCAAAATGGTGGCTACAGAGCAATTGCTACCATTATGTGACCGAAAATGTAGTGACAAAAGCCCAATTTTCTAGTAGTGCTATACCGCCAAACTGGTGAAAATCAGTAGGTATGTTGACTCAGGCGATGTGACTGGTTTGACCTGACTTTTTCTGAAGCTGTAATTAATGGTTCGAATCGGCTTTTTAGATAAAACCAAATTAGACCATGAACACTCATGTGTTAAATAAAAGGAAAAGATGGTTATTTTTTTTTCTAGGCGATGATCTCCAGCCCAGCTGATTTGAGGTGGGAGGGTTTACTCTTCAGAGGGTTCCCGATTGGGGTTGGTCACAGGTTCGATTCTCGTCTATCGAAAAATTATACCCATTGGTTGAAAGCATCCGGCGTGTGGGAGGACTCAAACTTGTAACCGGAAGGTTGTTAGGACAAGGATTTCACCATTGAACTACACATTTAAAAAAAAATTATTTATTTTCTAAAAGCAAAAAGAATAAATGGACTTAAATAGATATACGTATACTAGTTATGTTCATTGAATAAAATGTCAAAAACATTTATGTTACTAAATGCATGTTATAGACTTGTTATGTCTATTCACACTACTCTACAGGTTCATTTTACTTCCTCTTTAATAACAAACTACACCTACTCCTAAAGTCTATATCACTTGTGTCCACTAAGACTAAGGGGTGTTTGGGATTGATTATTCAAAACAGGTTATGCGTTTTGAAAAAGCAGGAGTGGAGCTGCTTATAGATTATTGCGTTTTGGTAGCCTAAAAAACTGATTATCTGCGTTTTAAAATGCAATAATCTAAAAATCAGATTCAAAACGCACTCCCAAACACCCTCTAAAACCCTTAAGATTTGGGAGAGGGACACCAATGCCACACGTTGATACCATCGGACTAGTAAAATATAATCCTTCAACCTTTCGGTTGATGAACATTTTAGGTACTTCTCGATGACGCTAGACTAAAGGTCTGGTTTGGCAACATGTTGTCTCGATATCGCGATTTTTTTATAAGTATTGATGTAACTTGTTGTTCACTACCCTCTATTTGATATAACTTAACAAGTTTAAGACACGAAATTAAAATTTATTTAAAAAAAGTATTGATATCAAAATCGGATTAACACGAAAAAAAATAAGGGTACATGTTATTTAGCTTTTGATGATGAGAAGACGATATAACACTTTTAATTAAAGATGAGGACACATAATTGCTAGATTTTTTCATCATCATCATCATCGATGACGACGACGACAACAACAACAACAACAATGGATGAATTGAAGCAAAAGCAAGTCCAAATCCCGCAACCATCTGAAGAAACAATTGTGGTGCCAAACCCAGAGCCCATTGCAGCAGTTCCTATTGATGTTTTTAAGCCCTAGCTGGGTCAAAGGGTCGTAAACTTGTAGTGGCTGTGAAGCCCCCACATGTGCGCCAGAATCTTCCTATGAAGACTCTGAGGCATTTATCAGGTATGGTAAACTTAGCCCTTCTTTGTAGTACTTTGATTGTTATTTCATATAACTTTTATAATACCTTTTTATGTAGGACAACACCCATTTGCGGAGTCCCGCTCGGAACAGACTTCTTCTGTCCTTGAAAAGGTATCATCTTCAGATCTTCCGACTACTGAGAATGTTGGTGAAGTTGAAGATCCAATGAAGAATGTGACGAGTATGGATGTTTCTGAGTTAATGGTTGAGGAGAATGTAGCACCTCAGGTAGAGCCGGTTACAGATGATTCGGCTGTTGCTTTGGAAAAAGGCAGCTGGGAAGAAGGTGGATGAGTCCTCTACCCCTAATTTGAAATTGAAAAACCTGTTGTTGGTTCCCCGCAAGGGCCAAAAGCTGCTACTAATTTGCAAAGTGAGAAAGAGGCTGAGAATGCCAATGAGAAACCTTCTGCCTTTGTGTGGACCGTGGAAGATTCGACGGTGATATATAGAAAAAGCTTATTCGGAGGGTAGTTGGAAATCCGGTCAGTCCGGTCATTGGCGGGGGAAGTTTTCCTCGCGTGGTACTGACCAACCGAGACCGTATCAGCCGCGCTGGGACATAATGTATACAACTCGATTCACAAATGCACTCGGTGCTCAAGAGTTTGTGACGTTGTCTGTCCCACCAGCAGAGCGTGATTATCAAGACAGCGTGGATCGTCGATCGCTGTTTATTGACATGTCTATGAATCTTGCCTTAGGTGTTAGTAGCCTTGGTTCCCTTATCCAATGCGAAAACGAGTTCATGCGTGATTGGCAGAACTTGAAGGAGTCGAAGGCTAGCCTGTTGAAGCGTGAAGAGGAATTCCAGCTTGCGCGCCATGAAATCCGGTCGGAGATTGATCATCATAAGAAGTTGGCTTATGAGGCAGCGGAAGAGGTGAACAGACTGGAGAAGGAGAAGACTGAAGCTTCCAAGGCATGGTCCGTCGCTTGTCAACGGACCAATCAAGAGACTGAGCTGTTGCGCTCTACTATTGAGAAATTGAAGAATGAAAACTCTCGACTTGTCAAGGAGGTAGAGCAAAGTCGAAAAACTTGTGATGAGAAGCAGGTAGAGCTGGCTGATACCATTGATAAGTATAACCGTCAGCATGATGATCTCATGAGATCTACAACCTCATTGTCTGATGCGGAGGCAAAGATAAATCAGCTTGGTGTAGAGAAGGCCAAGTTAGAATAGGAAAAGGTTTTGGCAGAATCCTCCTGTTCACAGGCTAAAGTGGACCTAGATGAGATGCGGAGTGCATGTCGAGAGGCCACGGACATAGCTGTTGTTGCTAATGAAAGGATTGCCTGGATGATGAGAGATGGTGCCGCGGGGGTAAGTTATCCTTTTCCTTTCTTGAAATTATTTTGTCTTGCTTTGTGAATGTATATGTGAAATTGTAGCGTTTTATCTTTGTAGATATTCAAGCGTGTTTGGAATGATCCCAAGTTGACAGAGGTTATTGCCCGCATCTCCAGTACCTCCGTGAAGCAAGGTTTGAAGCTCAGATTTTGTGAAGGCTTTTGTCATCATGAGGATGGTAAGAAGAAAGAGGACGGGCCATATCATGACGAATCTTATGATGATGAACTGATACAAGCCTATGATGATTATGAGCATTTGAAGTTCGAGGTTTTTGACCTGTTGGATGCGTGTATGAAGACTGATGACCCGTTGGCGAGTTGCGTAATTACTTTAAGGAGTCAAATCGCCTCGGTGATGAATTGGCAGTGAAGGCGCGCAGAGAGGAAGAGACCAAGAAGGGTACCTCAACTGGCGGAGCAGGTACGTCGTCTGCAGCTGGCGGTACGCATGAAGAAACTCCAAATACTGATGATGTCTCTCAGTATTTAAATCTTGGATGAAAGTGTTTCTTTGTTTTCCTTCTGTGATCATGTAACAATTTTGAACAATTTGTCATTTTTTCTTTATGTGATGACTGATGGTATCTTGCTTTTATTGTGCCCATTTGCCAATCATTAGGTGATGTCATCTTGTTCTGACACAAGTGTGTGTCAGTCTAGTAATGATTGATGTGACGGTTATGACGGCTGTCGTCAGGCGACTGTCACACTACTCTCGGTAATTGAGTGGTTACCATTAATGGTAATTAATTACCATATTCTCTCTCCTCTATATATAGTAAGTGCATGCTATAATTTTCTTCATAAGTTACTTTTGAAAAACTCGTTCATTTCTTCTGAGGGAATGTCGATCAACACTGCTTCTGGTAAACTTCAAGCAACGGAAATATCAGTTGTGCAGGGGATGGTGAAGTTATCTCAATATCCTATCCATAATGAGTCTGCAACAGATGCTCTTGATCGACTTGCTGAATATTGTGGGTATGTGTTGTCACAAGAAGATATGAGACCCGATAATCTTGATGATCAAGGGACCTCTGATGGACAGCCGTTAAAGATGAAGAAGCTTTCAGAGTTAGGAGATTTACCCAAGACTTCCCATCGTAAACTCAAGAAAGTTAGAGGTTAATGGAAGCATGCTTCTTATGTCTTCAACTTTTAAGTTCTTAAGGGTAGATCATATGTAGAAGCTTTTGAAATTGCTGTTGAGTGTCTGTATGTGGGGTGTGTTTGTTTTTTTTGATGATCCCCTTCTTTTGTGTATATCGATGTGTCAACAACTTATGTCTTTTGTTTGAATTTTGAAGCATATAACAATGACTTTGTGTGAAAAATGCTTGTTTGTAATATAAATAAATTGGGCTTAAAGCCCTTATTACAAAATCTGAAGCAATAAATTAGACATAGCATATGCGCAATTGCGCTGCATTCCAAGTACGTGGCACAGGTGAACCATCTAGGCGTTCTAAAGCATACGCGCCCTTTCCCAATACTTCTTGGATTTTATAAGGTCCTTCCCAGTTTAGAGCAAGCTTACCAGGTTTTTCAGCGTTTGATGCCTCATTGCTGCGGAAAACAAAGTCCCCAATGCGGAAAAGATGTTCTTTGACTCGCGCGTTGTAATATTTTTTCCAACTGTTGTTTATATGAGGCTTCACGGACGTAGGATGAATCTCGACGCTCGTCTAACAAGTCTAGATTCATTCGCAGTTCTTTTTCATTATCAGTACGTTGCGTGAACAAGACCCTTGGGGATGGGCATGTTACTTCTGTGGGAATTACCGCTTCAGTTCCATATGTCAAACTGAACGGTGTTTCTCCGTTGCTTGTTTTTGAAAGGGTGCGATGGGCCCACAGAACATGGGGTAACTCATCAACCCAGCCGCTTTGTCTTGTTCCCAAACGGGCTTTGATTCCTTCAACGATACTTCGGTTTGCGCGTTCTACTTGGCCATTGCCTTGAGGATGCGCAACTGAAGTGAATATCTGTTTAATTTTCATGGATGATAGCCACTCTTGTAGGTGTTGGTCCGTAAACTGCGTACCATTGTCACTTACAATTTCTAGTGGCAGGCCAAATCTGCAGATGATGAATTCCCATATGAATTTTTTGATGTTGCGTCCATCGATTGTGGCCAATGTTTTGGCTTCTACCCATTTGGTGAAGTAATCGATGGCGACCACTATGTATTTGACATTACCCAACACTATAGGGCAGGGTCCAACTAGATCAATGGCCCATTTTTGGAATGGCCATGCTGCAGTGACTGGTACCAAGTTGTTTTTTTGCCTGAGTGTTTCGGGCGCCTGCCGTTGGCAAGCGTCGCATTTGCGCAATTCTTTTAATGCATCGAGGTGCATTCCGGTCCAGTAGTACCCTGCATTCATTAGTTTTGCCACGACCATCCTAGGTCCCGGGTGTAATCTGCAGGTTCCTTCGTGGATGTCACTTATTAAGTATGTGGCTTCCGCGGAGTCTACGTATCGTAGCAATGGTTCAAGGTAAGATCATTGGTATAGAATACCGTCGATGACCTTGTAATGCAGGGCCTTGTGTTGCAGCTTCCTGGCTTCAACTCTGTTTGATGGAAGGATCCCTTTGGTCAAGAAGGCCATTATGGGGGTGATCCAAGATTCTTTTCCTGTTTGGACCACATTTACTTGTTTTTGTGGTACAGATGGCTTGGTCAGTACTTCAACTCGCACGTCTTTTGCCATGTGATCAAATGCGGTTGATGCCAATTTTGCTTAAGGCATCCGCCGGCTTGTTTTGGCTTCGACGTATGTGAGTGACTTTGCAGTGGATGAAGTTGTTCATCAATTCTTTGGTGTGTTGTAAATATAAGATCATAGATGGCTCTCTTGCTTCATATGAGCCATCTATGTGGTTGGCAACTAACATTGAATCAACATGGGCGTCGATGTATTGCGCTCCCATCTTTTTGGCAATGCGTAAGCCTGCTATCAGTGCTTCATATTGTGCCTCGTTGTTAGTTGTTTGAAAATCGAGCTTTATTGCGTAGGTATACTCTTTCCCTTCTGGTTTTATCAGACGTAACCCCGCACCGGCTCCTTCATCATTGCAAGCACCATCAGTGAATAATTTCCACTTTTGTGTTTCATCAGGCGGAGTTGACTCTGATGACGCTTCGTTTGCGCATTCTTCAACTTTATCCGCTAGGACCTCCACAATAAAATCTGCCAGGATTTATCCTTTAATAGAAGGTCTTGCTTTGTATGTGATTGAGTGTTCTCCCAATTAGATGGCCCATTTGGCCAATCGTCCAGAAAGTTCCGGCTTGCGCAAGATGTCGTTGATGCGGAAATCTGTGAGGACATTGATTGGATGCCCTTGGAAGTACCTGCGCAATCTTCTGGATGCGTGGACTAATGCAAGAACCAATTTCCCCATTGTTGAGTAGCGGGTTTCAGCGTTCAGCAATGTGCGGCTGACATAATAGATTGGGGTTTTTACCCCTTTCCTATCGACCATAAGTACCGCGCCAACCGCCTTATCGGTGACGGATAAGTACAGAGTAAGCGGTTCTTTAGGTAATGGAGCAGTGAGTGTTGGCAAATTGCTCAGACACTTCTTCATTTCTTGAAAAGTCGTTTCCGCTTCTGCGGTCCAATGAAAGTTGGATTTCTTCAAGCAGTTCTTCAGTGTGTCCACGAATGGGAAAGATTTGGATGCGTAGTTTGACAAAAATCTGTTCAAAGCTACGAGGCGCCCCATTAATGTTTGGACTTCTTTGACGGAAGATGGAGATGGCATGCGTTCGATTGCTTGAACTTTTTCTGGATTCGGGCGAAAACTATCTTTTGTTACGATGACCCCGAGGAACTTTCCCTCCTCCATTCTGAAAGAACATTTTCCCGGGTTTAATTTCATCCGCACGCTGCGCAGTTGATCAAATGTTTTTTGGATGTCGTTTAGCATCTGGTCCTCTTCTCTACTCTTGATTACCAGATCGTCGACGTACACCTCCAAGTTTACACCGATTTGTTTTACGAATGCGGTGTCCATTAAACGCTGATATGTTCCCCTAGTGTTTTTCAACCCGAATGACATTTTGGTGTAACAGAAAGTTCCCATGTCTGTGCGGAACGCTGTTTTGTCTTCGTCTTCTTTGGCCATTTGGATTTGGTGTGCCCTTGTAGGCATCCAGAAAACATTTAAATCTGTAAGGTGCTAAAGAGTTGACTTTTAAATCAATCTCGGGTAGCGGATAACAATCTTTTGGGCAGGCTTTATTCAGATC
Organism: Ambrosia x helenae; assembly: GCA_030844895.1. Classification (NCBI taxonomy): domain Eukaryota; kingdom Viridiplantae; phylum Streptophyta; class Magnoliopsida; order Asterales; family Asteraceae; genus Ambrosia; species Ambrosia x helenae. Next base: position 58,273,059 of record CM061227.1, read on the forward strand.
CTTGTAATCGACGCACATGCGCCAAGTACCATTATATTTTCCAACCATGACTGGGTTTGCCAACCATGTTTGGTACTTGCGTTTTTCGAAGAATACCCGCCTTCAAGAGTTCCATCACTTGCTCATTCATCACCTTTGTTTTCTCCGGTCCCATGTTGCGTTTCTTTTGAGCGACCGGTTCTGCGTTCTTGTAAACGTTGAGTTTATGTTCCGCAATGTGGCGCGAAACGCCAACCATGTCTGCTGGCTTAAAGGCAAATATGTCCATGTTCTTTGTTAACAGTTGCTTCAAATGTGCGTGAATGGACTCGGAGATTACATGGCCGATGACAACTGTCTGTTCCGGGAATGTAGGGTTGATAACCCATTTTTCCGGTTCAGTTCCGACAGTTGGTTTTGTTTGCTTTGCGGGTTTTGACGCATCTGTTGTATGGCATGTTTTGTTCCCGCGTATGAATGCGACTCCTGTTCGCGTGGGAAATACTGCCATCTGATGGGGTGTAGATGCGTTGCACTTAAATTTTTCTAGTCCTTCCCGCCATAACAGGATGTTGTGTGAGGAATTAATGGGTAGGACAATGAAATCACACGTCTCAGTGCGTGAGTGCTTTCCGTCTAAGAGCGTTACTGGAAACGTGAGCATTCCCAATGGGTAAATCATTTCATGAATAAAGCCGGACATGGGCTCTGTGACAGGTACTATTCTTGCCTTATCATCATCGTCCAACTGATCGAAGCATTGCTGGTACATGATGTCTGTGCTGCTGCCGTTGTCTAAAAATATATACCTTGTCCGGTAATGTCCGACAACCCCTGTGATGATCAATGGGCTGTCGAAGAAGCCCCTCCCTTCACTCTCGGCATAATGACTTGTTCTTCCTTTCATGAATCATCGCTTGCCTCGGCAAACGTGCGTTTGTAGCTTGTAGCTCTGTGGATCATGTTGTAGTTGTTGCGCAATGTGCTGTACACATGATGCGCATTGAGGTTACGTATTCTCTTCTGAGGGTGCTCGTTTCCTTTAGTATTCTCTCTTTGCTTTCTCCGCATGTTCTTCACGAGGTGTGCTAGCTGCCCAGACTTTATAGCATTTTCTATTTCCATCTTTAGACTGTAACATTTGTGTGTTAGATGACCATAGTCTTCATGGTATTCACAGTATTTGGACTTGTCCACATTCCGTCTGTCACCTCGGAGCTCTTGCGGTTTTGGAAATTGAATCTGTTCAGTTTTCAACACTTCAGATGGTGTTTTAGACAACGGGGTCCACTCGTAATTTTTCTTTGAGTGCCCTTTATGATCACGAGGCCCTCTCGAGCTAAGTTTGTTCCTCGCGTCTTGCGCGGAAGAGTATTTTCCTTCTTCTGCCGTGCCAGAAATTCTCGACCAGAAGGATTGTTTTCCTTTCCCTCTGTTGTTAGAGGGTGGATGATGGTTGCTGCTCTGGTGTGTGTTTTTATTCAGATGGAAAGATCTTTCGGAGGACGCGTATACCTTTGCAGCTTCGATTACTTCGTCCCAGACGTGTGGCACGCCATCTTTTCCATCAGACACTTCATTAAATCATCATTTCTTACCCCGTGTATGAATGCTGCACGGGTAAGTTCTTCTCCGCAGTCCAGCTGAAGGGCTTCTTTGTTGTATCTGACGATGTAGTCTTCCAGGGATTCATTCTCATGGCGTGCGCACAAGAGGATATGTGCCTTGTCCTTCTTGTGTTTACGCAAGTGTGAAAAGTGATTTTTGAATTTTCTTATGAGATCATCAAAGTCTAGCAGACTTCCGACAGGCAAACTTTCGTACCAGACCCTGGCTGCCCCTGTTAATGTTTGCACAAACAGATGACACCAGGCTTGTACAGGCCATAGCTTAGAACTGCCTGCGCAGTCAAAAGCATGTAAGTGATCGTCTGGATCACGTAAACCATCGTATTTCCCAATCGTGCTTGGGAGTTTCCACTCTTGAGGCACTGGTGCTAGCGCGATGCGCACACAGAACTTTGATCTCTCAGCAAAAGTTTTTGGCCTGTACGACTTGAAGAGATCATCGTCTTTTGGTGCTGGGTTACTGGCGACAGATTTCGAATGTTTCTTTCGATTGGAGTCGTGGTGCACCTCATTTTCTGATTCATAACTTTCTGGTTTCTCATTCAGGTTGACAGGGTCCTGACCACGAGTATTTCTACCACGGTCTCCACCACGTACCGCCTGACGAGGCTCATTAGTACAACGACCATTGTTGTTTTCCCGAGATGATTCTGAATCATCCTCCCTTGTGTCAAAGCTTAATGACTTTTGGACATTAAGTTTGGCTTTTTCCATTACCATCTTCTGATAGTCGGCAATTGTTTTTGAACTTTGCCGGGCCAACCACTCGTCCGGATCTACCGGAGATAGGTTGTCTTGTTTCTTCTTTCCTCCAGTAAGTCATCCCCTGATTGGGTTGAACTGAAACGTTGAAGCTGGCCGTTTCTGAGCCACGTTTTTGGTGACAGTGTTTGGTGTGACGTCATGGATTTCATCGTCAATTGTTGCATCTACTTCAGCAGTGTTGTTGTTTGCATCCTTTGAGGGAGCCATGGTTGCTAGTTTGAAAGATTTGTTAACCGTAAGGGATGGCGCCAATGAAGAAACAAATAGTCTTACCACTGGTTAGGGATGATAAGATTATCGTATCTACAGGGTTGATCCTTCACTAGCAGCTACAGATTGAGGGACCTGCAAACAAGAGTTGATTGTGGATGTGGAGACGACTACACGAGGTAGTAGTTTATGACAAAAACGGGGTGAATGGGGATACTATCTTTTAGTGATAGCTCTCCGGGTTAGCAGAAAGTGTCCTCTCCTACTAAGGATATGATCCCTTTTATAGGAGAGTTCGTATGCCACCATTACCCAACTCCTAATCGTGGTTAGGTTGTCTCCATCACCCTTAGTTGTGTTAGTATGGTGATATAAGAAAAACTAAATTAATGGGAATGATGGAACGTTGTACCGCCTTTAATATTGAGTCTACGTGATTTATGCATGGTAGTTGACCATGCATGAAATCCGCCTTTGACCAAGACTTGACTTTTGACCAGGCATTAGCGTGCTTTGGCCACTCCTTGCGCGCAGACCTTCTCCGCGTAGTAGTGTTTTTCAGGGTTTGGGTATGCGGAATAGTCTATTTAGTACCCAATCCTATCACACCCTCAAATTTCAACTGCGGGGTTTTACCGCGAGGCGCATGACATACCAGGATCCCATAGCCATAAGTCATATGAACGAACTCTAAATGCCCAAACCATTTAGTTCGTTTTCAAAAACCAAGTTTAGTTAAGCTGCGGAAGCGTAAACCAAATTAAACCTTTTAGAAACCATGCGCAAAACAACGCGCCCAAAATTAATACCATGTAAAAATAAAGATAAAAGCATGATATGTAAATCAGGTGTATGCCCAAGACCCAATGCAATGAAACGTGCAGTGCTTCCTAATTGTGACACCGGAAGCTAACTACCTGCAAAAGCATGTAAATGGTGTGTCAACAAACAATGTTGGTGAGTTCACTGAGTAAAGTAGGTGAGTAAGTAAAAGCGTAGGTTTCCCAAACCATGTAACCAAATGAAAACGTCGGTCTCCCAGACCACATAACAGTACGTAAGAACGTCGGCCTCCTTGGCCACAAGTAAATAGCTAATTCATATGCCAGGGGTAGCTAGCCCACTCATGATAACTAAAACCGGCGAATACCGAACTACTAATGAACAAGTTCCCATAACCGGGAGAAAAGTGCCTTGCGTCATTGCCCATCAACAATGACATATGTTTTAGGTTATTAGTTCACACCCATGCTCCCAGCACGATGTGAGGTTTGTTAGACCTAATAGCGCTATCAACTAGTAACCCGCTTGCCCAACCGGCAATTGATTCGGTATTTTGAAGGACTTAAATGATAGGGTTGGTTTAGTTCATCAAGGACATATAGCATGAATTAGTAAAAGTAGATTCACCCCGTGAACCATGCACCCCAAAACCCGGGATGTGTAAAAGTAGTCCCAAACCGGACTAGAAACGTTAAGTAAGTTGTCTTAACCCGAGACGCATGCTTTTGAGAAAAGAGTAGTGAAACTCAGCTTAGGTCGCAAGTGAAAATCCAAATTCCATGAATAGTAACGTGCTACCGACTCCCTATTACAAATGTCACTAGGTGAGTATACGTGCGTAACCAACACACCATGTAACTCGTTTATCCAAGACTTTTAAAAGTTCGAAACCGTGTAGTGACACCTAATGACTCTACATGTTCAAGTATGTCCTACGTATCCCGTTGGTGATCATAGCAATTATTATCAGTTTAATGCATCAAATACATCTCATACAAGTTTCCACACAAGTACATGTCAATTACACACCACATAGAACTCCAAATAGTCACTTAAAGACCCCGTACACAATCTGTGTTTTTAGGACAGATTGTGCGCTGTGAAAAACAATTTATTTAAAATACTTAACGAATGAATTAGAGTCCCAAATTTTTACTGAATTTTATATGGGATTCACTCGACAATACCTATTTTTGTTTTGTCTTAATTCCAAACACAAAAATTATAAAAATTCGTACAACACAGCAGTGTCCAGAAAATTTCCTCAACAGGTCAGTTTAGTAGGAAAATTCTTAAAAATTGTGTATTCATCCAAACGAGATGAATCCACTTGGAAAAGCTCTATTTTTCCAGTATTGACCTACTGTAAAAATTTCATAACCTAACTCCTTGTAAATCTCAAGTTATGACCATTTAAAGTTAGCCCAATTTACAAATCCGAAAATCTGATATGACCCCTAATCAATTAAAATTCCAAAAACGACTCATACGGTGTCCAAAATCGATGGTTTTGCCCATTATGAAAAGCTAAGACCTTGTACATTACAATCATGCAAAGAAATTATCAAAATAATCGATTTACCAACCCGTTACAGCCCCTTCAACACGTTCAAACAAATCTGTCAGAATCTGAAACTTGCATCCCAAGTAATCTACAAACCCTAATTCTTCATAAACATCCCTAATACATGTATAACACCTATAGTACTGATTAAACACCATATTAATCATAGCAAAACACATATATTATCATGTGAAAACCCTAATCATGGCTGCTAATAACAATCATCATCATCAAATCATCAAGAACATTCAAGAACTCATACACACATATATATATATATGCGATTGTATGTATGTTATTTTTAGAGTTTTTAAAGCTTTTCAATTATCATAATTTATCAAAGAACATATAAACGCATACCTTGCAATGCTAAAACTCCCTAGAGCCTTGAGATTAAACCCGAACTAGCTTGATTAAGTGAAAGATTGATTGGTTGTTTGAAAAATTGAGAGTGTATGGGGGATGGGGGTTCACGGCGCAAAGAAGGTAATGGGGTTAGGGTTTTATTTTTTTTTTTAAACTATAATTATAAGATAAGTTTGCTTGTTCCCCAAGTAGTTGGGTATTAGGCCCCTCTTGCACAATATCTTGACCCGTTAAGCCTATACTAGCCCAATACCGGACCCAATAATATTAATCCCTCTAAATTGTATAAAAACCATTGTTTTTATTATTACATGAGATATTAACCATCAAGTGTACGTAATTTGCATGGTTTACATATTAATTGTCAGTCAAGTGATAATTCACATAATTCACATAATTCATATAAGCAGGCACTTCACATCCATCACGATTTAATTGTACATATTATAATTATACATGTCACATAATTCACCAACGTTTGGGATACAGGACTCGTGTGTGTGTTAAACAATGCTTTTCCTATTTAACACATATGTTAATATCCTCTAACATGTGTTAGGCCTACTTAACTAACCCTAGTTAAGTATCTAACCCTGAACAACACGTAAGTTAACTAAAGTATATCATGTAAGTTAACTAGAGTTCAGTAAAAGTATTAACCTGAAAATGCGGGGTGTCACAAATCCCATCAAGTCTACAACTTTGATTAATGATTTTTGAACTCATTTCCTGTATTGATTAATAACATGAATCTTAAATTGAGCTTTTAATGGGTTATTCATCTATGTTATGTTTTTTTAAAATAAGTATTGAAGCATAGGGAAATTCATTCTCATTTAGAAGTGAAAATTTGATTAGAAGCATGGTTAGTTTGCTACATGGTTCTAAGTGTTTTGTACACAACGACAGTCAGGGACGACCCTTAAAACGGAAGGGGTTGGACACAATATTGCGTATAAAAATTTAGGCCGATTACACGTAAACTTACACTATTGAGCAAAGAAAATGAGAGTGGGGCGGGGCACCCTCAATCGACCACTAGCCTCCACTCCAAATTTCAAACTTATTTAAACATGGAATTCGATTCTGAATTGATTAAAAAACATATAATTTGAATGGTGGACATAATGATTTAGAGTATTTATAATTACCAACACATGTATATGCATTCCAATTGTTTTAACATATTTTTAAGGCTCAGTTAGGGTACATAAATCCTCATGGACACGATACACGAGAAAATTGATAAAACTAAATATAGAATATCATATTTTATATTAGCGCTCCCGCGGCAACGCACGGGCTTCCTACTAGTATTATATAAATGTATGAAGACATAGGGGAAATTTGTATGGCCTATCGTCTTGCTAGCAATCGGGTTGTAACTTTTCGAGTAATGAATAAAGTAATTTGTTGTTAACAAAAAGGTGATATAATTATAGTCGTGTGAGTAGACATAACAAGTCTAATAGTCTTTAACATTTTAACATGCATTTAAGACTATTAATGTTTTTGACATTTTATTCAATGAGCATAGCAAGTGTACGTATATCTATTTAAGTCCATCTATTCTTTTTGTTTTCGAAAATAAAAAAAGTAACCATCTTATCGGTTCACTGTTAGCAGCGCTAGAAAGCTTTTATCTAGCTATCCGAGACCGGCTGTGGAACAAAATATGAAGTGGAAGTGTTAGACTCCTCTTAAATGTAAAATAATGGTTTGGAGAGCGATACATAATCGATTACCGACTAAAGTCGAGTTGCACAAACGTGGAGTTAGCCTTCAAATGATCTTTGTGTGTTTTGTGACTCGGACGCTGAGACGTCTACCCACATCTTCACCGGATGCCTCTTTGTTGCGGAGATTTGGAACCGTGTGGAGCATTGGTGTCGATTGAACCCGTCGATTGTTTTTGATGTTATTGACTTGTTGAAGATTACGAAGAACCAACCGATGTCCAAGCAAGCTAGAAACATATTGCGAGGTATAATCTTTACTACTTTGTGGACCATTTGGAATGAACGCAATGATCGTATTTTTCAAGGTAAAAGGTGACGAGCTACAGAAGTGGTCGAGAGCATCAAGATGACTTCGTATTTTTGTGTGAATTCGTTTTAGGATCGTAATCAAGAAACGTGATCTCACGAAACCTAATATTCCCTTCTTGTGCCCGGAAAATATGGTTCAAGAAACTGCTGATGTAAATCAAGTGTATGGAGGGGAAAAGAAATATGACATGAACTCCAACACTTATCATCCAGGTTTAAGGAACCATCCTAATTTCAGGTATGGTAATGCTTCAAATCAGATGAATCCGAATTTTCAATCAAACACTCAAGGGGGTAACCAAGGTGGATCATATCAGAACTGCCAAGGTAAATATAATCAAGGTGGTGGTTATCAAAGAAACTATAATCAAGGTGGTAATTATCAAAGAGGGTTTAATCAAGGTGGTTCGTCAAGCAATCAAGGTGGAGGTGATGAATCTTTGAGTTCAAAGATGGATGCTTTAATGAACATGATGAAAGAGAACAACAAGCCAAATGAGGTGAGAGACAAGTCTCACGAGGCTCTAGCGAAACAAGTGGGACAACTTGCAGAAGAGATGGCTCAATTGAGAGGAAGCACGGGGAAGCTTCCTAGCGATACCACTATCAACCCGCAGCATCAAGGTTCGAGCTCGAAGAACAATCACAATGCTCCAATTAATAAGGTAACTGTTCTTCGTAGTGGTAAAACTGTTAATAATAAAATTGATGATAAAAGTGAGCCACCACCACCCCAATTTGTCGAAGGGGTGGTGGAAGATGTGAATGATGAAAGTGAAAGTGAGGAGGAAACGGGTAAAAATAAAAGTAAAAAGTTTTTTGATAAACCAAAACCCGTTGAAAATGAACAAGTTCCCAAGGCTAAGGAAAAGGGTGTGGAGGGTAATACCATCCCTTATCCTGAAGCATTGTTGGAACCATCTAAAAAGGTGGTCAAGAAAAGGGGCCCACAACAGGAAGAGTTATGGGAAATTTTTAAACAAGTAAAAATTAATTTACCACTTTTAGATGCAATCAAACAAGTTCCTTCTTATGCAAAGTATTTGAAAGATTTGTGTACCCAAAAGAGAATTCACAAAATTCCAAAGAAAATTGATTTAACCGAAAATGTGAGTTCTATTCTTTCGGGTTCACTCCCACCAAAGTTGCAAGATCCGGGGGCGCCCATCATATCCATTCAAGTTGGAGAATTTAAAATGACACGGGCACTCTTGGACCTTGGAGCTAGTGTAAGCATCTTACCGGGTAGTCTTTATGACCAGTACGAATTTGGTCCACTTCAGGAGTCTAACACCACCGTGGTGTTAGCTGACTTGACTCCTAAACTACCCCGTGGGATGGTTACTGATGTGATAGTAAAAGTTGAAGATTTTTATTATCCGGTGGACTTTTTAGTACTTGATTATGTTTCCATGGACCTAACCAAACAACCAACAGTTATACTAGGGTTGACCATTTTTGGCCACAGCCAATGCCCAAATTAACTGCAAAACGGGCACGCTTGACATGACCTTTGGTAACCGTAGGTTTCGGTTAAATGTTTTTTCAAATGGGACTAACCCTCTAGTCAATGATGAATGCTATATGGCGGACATTGTTGACGAGTGCATACCTCTATACGACATCGTTGTAGACGAGGAAAGCACAATAGAGGAGTGTTTTATGTTTAACAGGTTACAGGCGGAGATATTGAAGAGCATGGAAGAGGAGGAAAAGACTCAAGAAGCGATGGCGGTACAGGAAGGAAGACCACCATGGACTCATCAAGTGGAGAGCCTTCCCGATCACATTGATACGAAGTTGAAGCCATCATTAGTTGAGCCACCACAAGTGGAACTGAAGGAGTTGCCTAAGCATTTAAAATATGCTTATGTTGGTGAAGGCAACACGCTCCCGGTAATCATTGCTTCAAACTTGACCGGGGAGCAAGAAGAGAAATTGATGAAGGTACTGGTGACCCATAGAGCTGCCATTGGGTGGGCTGTGGCAAATTTGAAAGGTATTAGTCCGTCAATTGTGATGCACAAAATCATCACAGATGAGAAGGTGATTCCCGCGAGAGATGCTCAAAGGAGGTTAAATCCTAACATGCGGGAGGTTGTGAAAAAAGAGGTGCTGAAATGGTTAGATGCGGGTATCATTTACCCCATCTCGGATAGCCAATGGGTTAGTCCAACTCAAACCGTTCCAAAGAAGGCAGGTATTCAAGTCGTGAAAAACGACTCAGGTGAGGAGGTAGCTACCCGCCGGTAACCGGGTGGCGTATTTGTATTGACTATAGGAAGTTAAATGCTGCAACTTCCAAAGATCATTTTCCTTTACCCTTCATTGACCAAATAATAGAAAAATTAGCCGGACAAAAATTTTATTGTTTCTTGGATGGGTATTCGGGTTACAATCAAATTGCTATTCATCCCGAGGATCAACAAAAGACTACCTTTACTTGCCCATATGGCACTTTTGCATTTAGGCGAATGCCATTTGGTCTTTGTAATGCCCCCGCCACCTTTCAAAGGTGTATGATGAGTATCTTTTTAGATATGGTGGGGGAGTCTGTGGAAATCTTCATGGATGACTTTTCTATTTTTGGGTCTTCGTTTGATTCCTGTTTAAATCAATTAGAAAAAGTTTTACAAAGATGTGTAAAAACGAATTTGGTATTGAGTTGGGAGAAAAGTCACTTTATGGTCCAAGAAGGGATAGTATTAGGTCATGTTGTTTCGAGTCGTGGGATTGAGGTTGATCATGCCAAGATTCAAGTCATATCAACTTTACCTCATCCCACAAATGTCAAAGGGATAAGATCATTTTTGGGGCATGCGGGATTTTATAGGAGATTTATTAAGGGTTTTAGTGACATTACAAAACCTTTATGTAAATTATTATTAAAAGACGCCCCATTTGAGTTTGATGAAAAATGTGTCAAAGCCTTTGATAACTTGAAAAGGAAATTGGTTGAGGCTCCAATTTTGCAATCACCTAATTGGTCTTTACCTTTTGAAATAATGTGTGATGCAAGTGGGTATGCGGTTGGGGCCGTGTTGGGTCAACGGGTAGATAGGAAACCCGTTGCTATATACTACGCAAGTAAGACTCTTTCGGAAGCACAATTAAATTATACTACTACCGAAAAAGAGCTACTAGCGGTGGTATATGCTCTAGACAAATTTCGGTCTTATGTGTGGGGTAGCAAAATTATTATTTATACTGATCATAGTGCTGTCAGGTACTTAATGGATAAGAAGGATGCTAAGCCCCGGTTAATAAGATGGATACTCTTATTGCAAGAGTTTGATTTGGAGATCCGTGACAAGAAAGGCACGGAGAACGTGGTTGCAGACCATTTGTCTAGACTGATGATTGAGGAGGAAGACTCAACGAATGAAATTAATGAGTCATTCCCAGATGAGCACTTGTTAGCTGTTTCGACATTACCTTGGTTTGCTAATATTGTTAATTTTCTGGTGACAAGTACAATGCCGGAACATTGGGTAAGGAAGAAGAGGCTCCACTTTTTGTCCCAAGTGAAACATTACATTTGGGATGATCCTGACCTGTTTAGAGTGGGAGCGGATCAAATCATTCGAAGATGCATCCCGGATGAGGAGATCATGAGTGTGTTGAAGCACGTGCACTCTTATGCATGTGGAGGACATTTCAGTGGCCAAAAAACGGGTCACAAGGTTTTGTCTAGTGGGTTGTATTGGCCAACAATCTTTAAGGATTCGTTTGAGTATGCTAGAAATTGCCTACATTGCCAACAATTAGGAAGCATCTCAAGACGTGACGAAATGCCAATGCAACCCATTATGGTTGTTGATGTGTTTGATGTATGGGGAATTGATTTCATGGGACCATTTCCCAATTCTTTTGGTAATCTATACATTTTGGTGGCAGTAGATTATGTCTCTAAATGGGTTGAAGCTATTGCCATCAAAACCAATGACCATATCGTTGTTTGCAATTTCATTCAAACACATATTTTTTCAAGGTTTGGGTTACCTCGCACAATTATAAGTGATGGGGGATCTCATTTTAAAAACCGAAAATTCGGAAAATTGCTTAAGCGATATGGTGTTGACCATAGGATTGCCACCCCATATCATCCACAAACTAGTGGACAAGTTGAGGTTTCCAATAGGCAAATCAAAGAAATTTTACAAAAAACGGTCCGTGCGGACCGAAAGGATTGGTCAACAAAGCTAGATGATGTTTTATGGGCCTACCGCACAGCCTACAAAACACCTATTGGAACAACTCCTTATCGATTAGTATATGGTAGAGATTGTCATCTCCCGGTTGAATTAGTTCACCGGGCATATTAGGCTATAAAAAAGGTTAATTTGAGTTATGATGATGCAGGTCGAGAGAGGAAACTCAAGCTGTGTGAGTTGGAAGAGTTAAGGGATGAAGCTTACGATATTGCGTCAAAATACAAGGATCAAATGAAAAGAGCTCATGACGCGAAAATTCGTAAGAAGGAATTCGAAGTGGGTCAAAAAGTTTGGCTCTATAACCCCAAGTTAAAGCTCTTCCCTGGGAAGCTCAAGAGTAAGTGGAATGGACCGTACATAATAACGCGGGTTGGAAAGCTTGGCGAGGTGGACATTGAGGACCCAAAAGATGGGTCGAAGCAAACCGTGAATGGGCATCGTCTAAAGCCTTACGTGGAACATCTCACGGAGCACGGTAACATTGTCGAGTTGGTAAGCTTCTTAGAGGGCTTGCCAACCTATGAAATCAATTAAAAATGCAGGTGCTAGCTCCCATCCCAGGTACGTATTCTAATTGTAGTATTGGGGACAATACTAATTTTTTTTCAGGGGGTGGGAAGCGTAGTTGTAAAAGTGTACAATTTTTATATAGGTAAACCTTAACTCTTAAAAAAAAAAAAAAATCAGGTATGATTCTTGTATAGTTTGTATATTTATTTATTTTTCTTTTATTTTTATTTAGTATTTTGAGTCTCTATTGATTTCTGGGAATGCTTTGAGTTTAACTTGCAATCAGATAACTTGCCTGTACTCAATCTCCATTCAGGCGGGGTAAATCTGTACACCATCGGTGTATCAGGCATCCCAGAATTTTACGTTTTTATTTTTCTTTGAGGCTTAGTTCAGGTTTGTCTATCGGCCGCGAATGAAATGCTATACGATTCGATTGGGAGGAATTCCAGAGACTCATACGCGCACTGCCTATATCCAGGGGAGTCTGTTCCTTTTACTGTTGTATTTTATTTTTATTTCTGCTTTATTTTATTCCTAGCTCACATTGAGGACAATGTGTCGTTCAAGTGTGGGGGTGGGGAAACTTCGTTTTTATTTATTTTTGGGTCTTAAAAAAAATTCAAAAAAAAAAAAAATGAAAATGTCTTGAAAATTTTTCCTTAAAAAAAGGCATTCTAATTAGACATAAAAGCAGCTTTTTCGATACCTACCAGTTGTTTCTTGATTGTTTTGGCAGTAGATCCTTAGTCATGGTCTAATTTGTGGAAAAGTAGTATGAACCGTTTTCAGCAGGTGTTTTTAAGAAAAAAAAAGTTTAGAATTGTCTGACTAGATTTAACAAGCTATTGGTAATAAATGCATGCACACATCGGTAACCCATTTCCCCACTTTTGTGAGATCTTGAGCCTACTAGATGATAGATTGACTTATATATATATATTTATTTTTTTTTCATTTGTTGAGAGTAGGCCAGATGTTTCTCTGTTGCAGAAATTGTGTGATTTGATACATGCTGAGGTTGTAGACTATATATGCACATAGATTATAAAGGCAATTTAGGATTCCCTTTTTGTTTGACACCTTTTATTTGTTTTGTGTTAACCGGTTTACCCAAAAATATTACCATTAGTAGCCAACTTTGAGCCTTATGCCCTTTCATTTGCTAAACCACATAATCACCCAAATAAACCAATACCTTTACCAAGTGTTGATGACATCCAAAGTGTTAAGTGACTGTATTTATGTTAGAAAAAAATATATGTGTGAAAAAAAAATGAAAAAAAAAAGAAAAAGAAAAAAAATGAAAAAAAAGAAAAAGAAAAAAAAAAAAAAAAAAAGAATACAAAAATAGAAGTATGTGTTATGGGTCAAATATGCCCAAAGTTATGTTTATTTATGTGTATTGTGAATAAGGATTGTCAATCATGTTGGTGTCACCATTTTATTTTAGCCACTTGTTAGCCAAATGTTTCCTACCTTTACCCTAAGCCCAAAACCCGTAAGTCCTTTAGATATGTGCATTGTCTACAGTTGAGGTGTGATTGTCATACAAGCCTATGATAACAGAGTTGCATACTTGGTTTTTGAGTGATCAATACTAGCGCATTACATGCTAGTCCAGATATTAAACCGAGTGGAGTGAAAAATTGTGAGGGGTGTGTTGCATGAAAATAAAAACCGGAAGCATGTTAGATTTAGTCGAGTAAATTCTGTTTTTAAATGGAAATCAATTTAACTTGTTGAATTAACACATCTAATGCTGATCTGTAAATGGGGTATGACTTTGGACCTTAGCTAAGGTATGATAGGGGGACTGGGGTGCTAGTCTGTGATAATGTCTTGAGCAGAGTGTATATAATTTTTTCGAGACGAAAAAAAGATAAGTGTGGGGGTGTAATGCGCGGTTGCAGGCATCATGTTTATTTGCCAGTTTTGTATATTTTTGAGTCGATTATATAATATTTTTATTAGTTTTAGATCTGTACTCTATTATTTTAGTATTGTGTATATTTTATTACTTTTTGGTTGTTTTTACTATTAATTTATTTATTTTATATTTTTGGTAGGTGATCGCATAAAGCGGGGCTAAAACAGTACAAATTATATTCAAGATCCGAACAACCGAGTTAAGAGCACGGGGTCATAATACCATTTATAATAATAATAATAATAATAATAATAATAATAATAATAATAATAATAATAATAATAATAATAATAATAATAGGCCTAAAGGCCACGTGAGAAAATGGATATAAAAGTGGAAGTAGGGTATTGAAATATTAAGGAGAATTGGACGGCGCACGGGAGGATTTTAGAGATCGCAATTGTTATTTCTTGGATAGGGGAGGTGCGACGCAAGTTTAGAGAAAAAAAGAGAGGGATCTAACTTTTGAAGACTCAAGCTCCATGGCCATGAGTGGCTAATCCCTTTGTATTACACTGGGGATGTAGGCCTTTGATATCTAGGGTTAAAACACATTGGGTATTGTTCTTAAACTTTTGATTATGTTTTTGTGTGCTTGAATTAAATGTGTTGAATGGTGATTAATCTGATGTTAAACTCATTTTAGGTAATTGATCTTGTGCCAATTTCTAGTGAGATAAACATGATTCCTTACGTTAACACAAACATAGGATTGTATGTTCTAGGTAATGAAGTATAGTTTAATCTATCTTGATATTGATAAAACTTGATACCTAAGCCTATTGAACAATCACTCCGTTAGCGCCAATTACATTATTATTATTTACCCAATTGTTGAAACCCTAGTATTCAATTGCCGAATCCTTAGTGTAATCATTTTTAATCCAATTGTTTACAAACATCACTATTTTTTATTCTTATAATTTCAATTAAATTCTTAGTATAATAAACAACAACTTTTCAATCAAACTCTTAAATGATAAACTGCAATCTTCATAATTAATTTAGCATCTTCATAAGCACCGCTGTTTAATCAACTAAATAATATTCACTAACCACACGCTCCTTGGATTGATACCCTATTTACCCTATCTACCTAGGTTAATTAAGTTTGTATGACCCGTAACCTCCATACATTGGAAACTCGGTAGCAAATGTTCTTTGAGACCACCATGAATGAACAACAGTTTCAGGTTTGTCTATCGGTCGCGAATGAAATGCTATACGGTTCGATTGGGAGGAATTCCGGAGACTCATACGCGCACTGCATATATCCAGGGGAGTCTGTTCCTTTTACTGTTGTATTTTATTTATATTTCTGCTTTATTTTATTCCTAGCTCACATTGAGGACAATGTGTCGTTCAAGTGTGGGGGTGGGGAAACTTCGTTTTTATTTCTTTTGTGTCTTAAAAAAAATTTCAAAAAAAAAAAAAATTGAAAATGTCTTGAAAATTGTTCCTAAAAAAAAAGCATTCTAATCAGACATAAAAGCAGCTTTTTCGGTACCTACCAGTTGTTTCTTGATTGTTTTGGCAGTAGATCCTTAGTCATGGTCTAATTTGTGGAAAAGTAGTATGAACCGTTTTCAGCAGGTGTTTTTAAGAAAAAAGTTTAGAATTGTCTGACTAGATTTAACAAGCTATTGGTAATAAATGTATGCACACATCGGTAACCCATTTCCCCACTTTTGTGAGATCTTGAGCCTACTAGTTGATAGATTGAATTATATATTTTCATTTGTGAGAGTAGGCCAGATGTTTCTCTGTTGCAGAACTTGTGTGGTTTGATACATGCCGAGGTTGTAGACTATATATGCACATAGATGATAAAGGCAACAATATTACCCTTAGTAGCCATGTTGAGCCTTTACCTATTCGTTTGTTAAACCCAAATCAGTTTCTTAAACCGACCTTTTGTGTCACCAGTGTTACTTGACAATCTAAGTGTAGTTATTATGATGTTTAGTATTTATACGCTAAAAAAATTAGTCAATTCATGAGGCCGATATACCAAAGTAGGCGACTGGAAAAAAAAGAAAAAAAAAGAAAAAAAATGTGAGTATTATGTAATACGGGTCGAAAATAACCCGCGGTTTAGTTATTGTGTTTAGTATGAATAAAAGATTGTCATGGGTCGGTACCTGTTTTCGTTTTAACCAATTGTTAGCCAAATCTATCCTACCTTTACCATAAGACCAAAACCCGTAAGTCCTTAGATATGTGCATTACCTACTGTTGAGGTGTGATTGTCATACAAGCCTATGATAACAGAGTTGCATACTTGGTTTTTGAGTGATTAATACTAGCGCATTACATGCTAGTCCAGATATTAAACCGAGTGGAGTGAAAAATTGTGAGGGGGTGTGTTGCATGAAAATAAAAACCGGAAGCATGTTAGATTTAGTCAGGTATATTCTGTTTTTAAATGGAAATCAATTTGACTTGCTGAATTAACACATCTAGTGCTGATCTGTAAATGGGGTATGATTTTGGACCTTAGCTAAGGCATGATAGGGCGGCTGGAGTGCTAGTCTGTTATAATGTCTTGAGCAGAGTGTATATAATTTTTTTCGAGATGAAAATGATAAGTGTGGGGGTGTGATGCGCGGTTGCACGCATCATGTTTATTTGCTAGTTTTGTATATTTTTGAGTCGATTAGATAGTATTTTTATTAGTTTTATGCCTGTACCCTATTATTTTAGTATTGTATATATTTGATTACTTTTTGTTGTTTTTACTATTAGTTTATTTATTTTATATTTTTGGTAGGTGATCGCATAGAGCGGGGCTAAAACAGTACAAATTATATTCGAAACCCGAACACTCAAGTCGAGAGCACGAGGTCATAATACCATTTATAATAATAGTATACTAATTAATAATAATAATAATAATAATAATAATAATAAAAACAATATAAACGTGACTTTTTGGGGTCACGAGAGAAGCCCATGAATTGTAGGGTTTGTTTTTTTTAAGATATTATTAGGACGGCTCCAATTTTTGGGATTATGAATTTCCTTTGGTCTTGAGGTCACGCACAAAAGTTTTTTAGGAGGGCTGTAGAAGACGACGCAAGTTTAGAAAAAAGAAGGAGAGAGGTCGCAAATCAAAGGGACAAGGGGATTCAAGATCCGACTTTTGAAGGAGTAAGCTTCATGGCCATGAGTGGCTAATCCTTTTGTATTACACTGGGGATGTAGGCTTTTGATATCTAGAGTTTGAACACATTTGGGTATTGTTCTTAAACTTTTGTTGATGTCTTTGTGTGCTTGAATTAACTGTGTTGATTGGTGATTAATCTTATGCTAAACTCATTTTTAGTTAATTGATCTTGCGCCAATTTCTAGTGAGATAAGCATGATTCCTTGCATTAACACAAACATAGGATTGTATGTTCTAGGTAATGAAGTATAGTTTAGTCTACTTGATATTGACAAAACTTGATACCTAAGCCTATTGAACAATCACTCCGTTAGTGCCAATTATATTATTATTGTTTACCCAATTGTTAAAGCCCTAGTATTCAATTGCTGAATCCTTAGTGTAATCTTTTTAATCCGATTGTTTACAACATCATTTTTATTTATAATTTCAATTAATTCTTAGTATCATAAACAGCAACTTAAAATCAAAAATCTTAAATGAACAAAATGCAATCTTCATAAGTCACATAGTATCTTCATAAGCAATATTTTCCAATCAACTAAACAACAGTCACTAACCACACGCTCCTTGGATTCGATACCCTATTTACCCTAACTACATAGGTTAATTAGGTTTTGCATGACCCTAACTACATAGGTTAATTTGATGATCCGGTCGTCACGGGTCATGCAAAACCTAATTAACCTAGGTAGCTAGGGTAAGTAGGGTATCGAATCCAGAGGAGCGTGTGGTTAGTGGATAATATTTAGTTGATTAAACAGCGGTGCTTATGAAGATGCTAAATTAATTATGAAGATTGCAGTTTATCATTTAAGAGTTTGATCGAAAAGTTGTTATTTATTATACTAAGAATTGAATTGAAATTATAAGAATAAAAAGTAATGATGTTTGTAAACAATTTAATTAAAAAGATCACACTAGGGTTTCAACAATTGAATACTAGGGATTTCACAAATGGGTAAACAATAGTAATGTGATTGGTGTTAACGGAATGATTGCTCAATAGGCTTAGATGTCAAGTTTTATCAATATCGAAGATAGAATAAACTGCACTTCATTACCTAGAACATACAATCCTATGTTTGTGTTAAAGCAAGGAACCGTGTTCATATCATTAGAAATTGGCACAAGATCAATTAACTAAAATGAGTTCAACATAAGGTTAATCACAATTCAACACAGTTAATTCAAACACACAAAAACATAAACAATAGTTTAAGAACAATACCCAATTTGTTTAACCCTAGATCTCAAAAGTTTACATCCTCAGTGTAATACAAAGGGACTAGCCACTCATAGCCATGAGGCTTGATTTCTTTTTCTTGTGCGATCTCCTTGTCGTTCCCTGTCTTCTCGTCTTCTGTCCCCTGTAAAAATTGTCGCCGTCAAAGATGATATATATGCGACCTCCTTCCCAAAAAATAATGTTTCAGCGACTAAAATCCCCCTCTCTCCCTTTGAAGTGAATTCATTAAAAACCCTCTTTTTTTTGGACTATTTGGGCCACGTGACACAAAGTCACTTTTCAATTCTTTATTTTTTCATTATTATTATTATTATTTAATATACTATTATTATAAATGGTATTATGACCCCGTGCTCTCGACTCGGCTGTTCGGGTCTCGAATATAATTTGTACGGTTTTAGCCCCGCTCCATGCGATTACCTACCAAAAATATAGAATAAATAAATTAATAGTAAAAACAACCAAAAAGTAATAAAATATATACAATACTAAAATAATAGAGTACTGACCTAAAAATAATAAAAATACTATCTAAACGACTAAAAAATATACAAAACTGACAAATAAACATGATGCGTGCAACCGCGCATCACACCCCCACACTTATCTTTTTTCGTCTCGAAAAAATTATATACACTCTGCTCAAGACATTATCACAGACTAGCACCCCAGTCGCCCTATCATACCTTAGCTAAGGTCCAAAGTCATAGCCCATTTACAGATCAGCATTAGATGTGTTAATTCAACAAGTCAAATTGATTTCCATTTAAAAACAGAATTTACCCGACTAAATCTAACATGCTTCCGGTTTTTATTTCATGCAACACACCCCTCACAATTTTTCACTCCACTCGGTTTAATATCTGGACTAGCATGTAATGCGCTAGTATTAATCACTCAAAAACCAAGTATGCAACTCTGTTATCATAGGCTTGTATGACAATCACACCTCAACTGTAGGCAATGCACATATCTAAAGGACTTATGGGTTTTGGGCTTAGGGTAAAGGTAGGAAACATTTGGCTAACAAGTGGCTAAAACGAAGACACGTACCGACCTATGACAATCTTTTATTCATACTAAACACAATAACTAAAACTGCGGGTTATTTTCAACCCATATTACATAATACTCACAATTTTTTTTCTTTTTTTTTCTTACTTTTTTTTTTCTTTTTTTTTTCAATCACCTACTTTGGTATATCGACCTCATGAATTGACTGATTTTTTTTTTCAGCGTATAAATACTAAACATCATAATAACTACACTTAGATTGTCAATTAACACTGGTGACACAAAAGGTCGGTTTAAGAAACTGATTTGGGTTTAACAAACGAATAGGTAAAGGCTCAACATGGCTACTAAGGGTAATATTGTTCGTAAACAGGTTAATCACGTAGACAAATACACGGGTATCAAACGAAAAGGGTAATCCTAAATTGCCTTTATCATCTATGTGCATATATAGTCTACAACCTCGGCATGTATCAAACCACACAAGTTCTGCAACAGAGAAACATCTGGCCTACTCTCACAAATGAAAATATATAATTCAATCTATCAACTAGTAGGCTCAAGATCTCACAAAAGTGGGGAAATGGGTTACCGATGTGTGCATGCATTTATTACCAATAGCTTGTTAAATCTAGTCAGACAATTCTAAACTTTTTTCTTAAAAACACCTGCTGAAAACGGTTCATACTACTTTTCCACAAATTAGACCATGACTAAGGATCTACTGGCAAAACAATCAAGAAACAACTAGTAGGTACCGAAAAAGCTGCTTTTATGTCTGATTAGAATGCTTTTTTTAGGAACAATTTTCAAGACATTTTCAATTTTTTTTAGACACAATTTTTTTTTCTTTTTTTTTACGTCACAAAAGTAAATAAAAACGAAGTTTCCCCACCCCCACACTTGAACGACACATTGTCCTCAATGTGAGCTAGGAATAAAATAAAGCAGAAATAAAAATAAAATACAACAGTAAAAGGAACAGACTCCCCTGGATATAGGCAGTGCGCGTATGAGTCTCTGGAATTCCTCCCAATCGAACCGTATAGCATTTCATTCGCGGCCGATAGACAAACCTGAACTAAGACTCAAAGAAAAATAAAAACGTAAAATTATGGGATGCATGATACACCGATGGTGTACAGATTTACCCTGCCTGAATGGAGATTGAGTACAGGCAAGTTATCTGATTGCAAGTTAAACTCAAAGCATTCCCAGAAATCAAAAGAGACTCAAAATACTAACTAAAAATAAAAGAAAAATAAAACAAAATAAATAAATATACAAAATGTACAAGAATCGTACCTGGTGTTCATTCATGGTGGTCTCAAAGAACATTTGCCTACCGAGTTTCCAATGTATGCTCGGTAGTTTACCTTCCATGCCCCAATCTGTTCAATCTCTTTCAACTTATCCATCGAGTGCAAGCATGAAGGTTTTATCCCACATTTTCCTACCGAGTTTTCAACATACACTCGGTAGTTTACATTACAAATCCACAATTGCTTCCAAGTTATTGGCATGAGAATTGAGTCATTCTTGTTGCGGGGCCGTTTTACAATAAATTGCCCAATGTCCTCCCAGCTCACCTTCCTCTTCTTCATCTTTGAACCTTCATCCTCCTCTTTATTGGGTGCCTTAATCAACACGGGATGCGATTCGTGATGAACTTTCACCTCAGCCACCAAATCTTCATGAGGTGCTAAGTCTTCAGTTGGGTTTAACCATTCAGAAAGACTTGCAGTATCTTCATCTATATCAGCATCTACCACTACACCACTAGCCAACTCATCACGCTCACGTTTAAGTTGGGCAAATTCCTCGGCTAGTTGATGAACCTGCATGACCAAAGCTTCATGAGCTCTGTCTCTCACTTCATTTCGCTGTTGCGACTCTTTCATCATATTTATGATAGCATCAAACTTGGAATCTAGTGAGTTTTGAGGTTCTTCATATGCCGGTTGAGGGCTATTAGTATAGTAGTCATCATATTCCTCATGGTTTCGATATTGTTGCGTCCTTTGGCTAAATGAACTCCCTTGATACCTGTTATTTAACTGATAATAGCCTTGGGAGTTTGAATAGCGTGACTGACGATGTGAAGAAGATAAATGTGAACCTCCAGGTTTTTCGAGCCCAAAAATAATACGATCTTGTCGTTTTTTGAATGCTTCCATTTTCTTACGGGCCACTGCACAATCTCGCCACAAATGATATGGGCTCCCACAACAAGGACAAGTATTATCATCATCTTCCCAATACATTGTGATGATGACGATCAAGTCTTGCTAAATTCCCAATCTTCAGATTTTACACAAGTGGCATGCATGCATTATCTGTCACATGCACACTTCACACACCACGCGTAAAAACGAACAAAAAGAAGTAACAAAGACAAATTAAACAGTTAATCACAATAATCAACTAAAAACTAAACACTAAGCGCACTAGCTCCCCGGCAACGGCGCCATTTGATGAACCGGTCGTTACGGGTCATACAAAACCTAATTAACCTAGGTAGATAGGGTAAATAGGGTATCAATCCAAGGAGCGTGTGGTTAGTGAATATTATTTAGTTGATTAAACAGCGGTGCTTATGAAGATGCTAAATTAATTATGAAGATTGCAGTTTATCATTTAAGAGTTTGATTGAAAAGTTGTTGTTTATTATACTAAGAATTTAATTGAATTTATAAGAATAAAAAATAGTGATGTTTGTAAACAATTGGATTAAAAATGATTACACTAAGGATTCGGCAATTGAATACTAGGGTTTCAACAATTGGGTAAACAATAATAATGTAATTGGCGCTAACGGAGTGATTGTTCAATAGGCTTAGGTATCAAGTTTTATCAATATCAAGATAGATTAAACTATACTTCATTACCTAGAACATACAATCTTATGTTTGTGTTAACGTAAGGAATCATGTTTATCTCACTAGAAATTGGCACAAGATCAATTAACTAAAATGAGTTTAACATCAGATTAATCACCATTCAACACATTTAATTCAAGCACACAAAAACATAATCAAAAGTTTAAGAACAATACCCAATGTGTTTTAACCCTAGATATCAAAGGCCTACATTCCCAGTGTAATACAAAAGGATTAGCCACTCATGGCCATGAAGCTTACTCCTTCAAAAGTTGGATCTTGAATCCCCTTGTCCCTTTGATTTGCGACCTCTCTCCTTCTTTTTTTCTAAACTTGCGTCGTCTTCTACAGCCCTCCTAAAAAACTTTTGTGCGTGATCTCAAGACCAAAGGGAATTCATAATCCTAAAAATTGGAGCCGTCCTAATAATATCTTAAAAAAACAAACCCTACAATTCATGGGCTTCTCTCGTGACCCCAAAAAGTCACGTTTATATTGTTTTTATTATTATTATTATTATTATTATTATTATTAATTAGTATACTATTATTATAAATGGTATTATGACCTCGTGCTCTCGACTTGAGTGTTCGGGTTTCGAATATAATCTGTACTGTTTTAGCCCCGCTCTATGCGATTACCTACCAAAAATATAAAATAAATAAATTAATAGTAAAAACAACAAAAAGTAATCAAATATATACAATACTAAAATAATAGGGTACAGGCATAAAATTAATAAAAATACTATCTAATCGACTAAAAAATATACAAAACTAGCAAATAAACATGATGCGTGCAACCGCGCATCACAACCATAGGGTGCGGAATCCCCAACGATCATGAAAAATGATTCAGAAATAAACGTAATCGAACGTGATGAAAAGCAGATAACGAATCACCGAGCAATTTCCATAACTTTAATCTTTGTATTAGATCAAATCAAGATGTTTACAAATGAAATCTTAGACCTAATACAGAGAAAAACACACATACACACTCTAGGGAAAAGGCTCAAAATGATAACTCTCCTTAAAAATTACAAGCTTTTCCCTTTATATAGGATCCCACCTTCGCCCCTTTAAGGAGGTCGAAGGTGTTCATTCGACCCTTTTAAGGGTTCGAATGAATCCTTCTGCTACATTCAATCTACATTCGACCAGAGATAACTACATTCGACCATACGACTGGTCGAATGTAACTTTATGCTAAAGTCTTGGTCGTTTTTCTGATTATCTGAACCTTCGACATTCAGTACTGGATCACTAGCTGGGGACATACATGAATAATGCACTTACATTTTGGTTTAAAAATAGATCTAAGAAGAAAGGTATAGATTGGAATGTATGGGGTAAATACCCGCTTGACTTGATGTAATCTCGTTTGTTTTGCCCGGGTGTCTTTTTTTCGAGGACTTTCCGGTACGCTTTTGAATAAAATCAACTTTTCAGAAAAAAAAATCCCTTTATTTAACGCATGAGTGTTTATGGTGATTGGTGTGGTTTGGTTTTTATGAAAGATCAATCATAGAAAAGAAATTTTTATATAAAGACACTTGAATAAACAGTTAAAAAAAGCTAGGACGTAGGTTGAAAACTAGGTGAATAATAATTGGTTTTTTTATAAAAATAAAAAAAAATATTATTAATTTAAGGAGTTTTCTTATCACTAATATCAAAAACAAAAAATTTAGGTACAATGTTTTTTATTTAAAAAAAAAACCCAAACATATTCGCATTATATTTTTTTTTAAAAGTGAACTTCATTAAACACGCGCTACCGGTCCTCAAAAAAAAAAAGGACCGAAGCAAAAACAAGGCTACAACATGTACAACGGGTTCAAAGACCAATCCTTCCAAACCAAACTTTTAAACTTAGACCTAGCCTTAACCCAAAGAAATGTTAACGCTTTAATCTTTGCCACTATCTCGCTAACTTTCACTTGTTTGCCTTTAAAAATCTTTTCATTCCGAATGCTCCATATGACCCATAAGGCTACCATAAAAATACGTTGAACAATCTTCGATGCTTCTTTGTTTCGACTCCCCTGCATCACTTGAAGTAAATCCACCACATCAAACAGGTAAATAGGGCCTATTTTACACCAAGAACCCAATCCCGACCAAACCCCAAACGCCACACCACATCCTGTAAAGATGTGAATAGAAGAATCTTCCCCCGAAAGACAAAGCTCACACAAATCGTCTGGCACCGAAACATTTCTCTTCCGCAAAGCGACCTTAGTCGGTATACGATCCATTTCAAGGCGCCATATAAATATCTTTACCTTAAGAGGAACCCAAGCAATCCACCGTGTGAAAAAAAACGCCTCTTTTGAACCCGATCAGCAATCAAAAGTTTCTTGAAGTCAACAACAGAGTACATTCTATCGCTATTTCCTTCCCAGATCCACTCATCTTCATAAGCGCCCACCACCACATCATTTAGACGAGTTGTCAGATTCACGAACTCTTCCCTCTCAATAGAAACCGACGGGGGGTGTCTCCAAGTATAGAAGAATTTCATCTGCACAGGATCCCACATCCGAGCCACCGAACAAAACTTATTAGCAGCCAATAGAAACAGTGCAGGAAAGGCCACTTTAAATTGCTCGGCACCACACCATTTATCAGTCCAGAACTTCACCTCATTCCCGTTACCTACCACTCCTCTAAAATGAGTTTTTACTTTGCCAGAGAGTGCTTCAAACTTATTGATGTGAGACACAACGGCCTTCCAATTCCCGGAAATGGATTTATTAACAGGGAGTATTTCCCATTTTTTAGAACTACCATGACAACCATCAATAATTCTTCTCCAAAAACTTGATCTTTCCGTTTTATATCTCCATACCCATTTAATAAGAAGCGCCAAATTAACATCGCCTAAGTTAGAAACTCCCAACCCGCCGTCTTTTATAGGAGTCAAAACCAAATCCCAAGCCACCGAATGAATTTTTCTAACATCCCCGGCTCCTCCCCACAAAAATTGTTTCATAGTACTTTCCAAATCTTGAATAACTTTAATCGGAGCCTTGTATAGCGACATATAATAAATAGGTAAACTAGACAACACCGACTTTATAAGGGTAAGCCGGCCACCTATCGAAAGAATTCTAGCCTTCCACGATTTCAATCTAGATTTGCACTTATTGACTACCCCTTCCCAATTCCGAATGCGATTCATATGGGCCCCAACCTTAATCCCAAGGTAGTCAAAAGGGAAAACATCTTGCTTGCAACCGCACAAATTGGCAAAAAAAATTCACCTCCTCTTCTGTACTATTAATGCCAAAAATGTTAGATTTTTGTAAATTGATTTTGAGGCCTGAACATAAATGAAAGATCCGCAGGAGACGAAGCATTTTTTTGAAATTATCCAACGACCAATCCCCAACAATTAGCGCATCGTCCGCGTAAAGAAGGTGGGTAAGAATCGTTCCATTAGAACCAACCGTCAACCCTTTAAACTCCCCAATACACGTAGCTTTATCAATTAAACAAGAGAGAGCTTCCATAACAATAAGGAATAAAAAAGGAGAAAGCGGGTCACCTTGTCTTAAGCCCTTCTCGCAGTGAAATACGAAAGTCGGGGAACCGTTAACCAAGACCGAAGACCTGGCTGACTTCAAAATCCCTTTAACCCAAAGACACCAACGAACCGGGAACCCCATTTGTTCCATAATGGAAAGCAGAAAGCTCCAATCAACATTGTCATAAGCCTTTTGGAAATCTATTTCAAACAAAAAAGCCTTTTGTTTTCTTTTTTTCAACCATGCCACCACTTCTTTGATTATTAACGGGCCATCAAGAATAAACCGGTCCAAAAGAAAACCACTTTGAGATTCAGAAATAATAGAATGCATCACCTTCTTTATACGGTTGGCCAAGATTTTAGATATGACCTTAGACATAATGCCTATCAAAGTGATCGGCCTATAGTCTGTCAAATCAGTCGGGTTCCTTATTTTCGGAATAAGGGTAATAAAAGAAGCGCTAAATCCATGATTAATGGTCCCAGTATCATAGAATTCCTGCATCATACGATAAAAATCATCCTCCATAAAAGACCAAAACCTCTTCAAAAAAGAAAAATTAAAGCCATCCGGACCCGGAGCTCGCTCTCCTCCACAATCGAAAACCACCCTTTTGATTTCTTCTCTAGAAAATTCAGCTTCCAAAGCGTCCTTAGAGTCTTCGCTTAATTGTTTAAAATCACCGCCAACCAAGCATGGTCTATCTGCAATGTTAGAAGAAAACAAATTCCGATAGAATTGAAAAATATGTTTCTTCACCAATGATGGTTTCAAAACCCAAGTCCCACCCACCAATAATCCCGGAATATTATGTTTCGCCTTCCTACCATTCACCATACAATGGAAAAACGCTGTATTCTCATCCCTACTTTCCGCCCATCGAACCCGAGATTTTTGTTTTACATCCATAGCCCGAATATGTTCCATCCATTCCATACTTTTTTTACTTTCTTCATAGACCCATAACTCTTCTTCCTCCACCTCCTCAGATTCCATTTTTAATTCCAGCCGATGTACGTCGGAGTTTAACTCATGAAAATCGGCTCTTTCTTTTTTAACCAAATCGGCCCACCAAGCTTTTAAAGCACCTCTAAGTCTTTTGAATTTCTCCGCAATCACCACTTGAGGAGGACCCGAAAAAGACCCATCATCCAAAATGTCAACAATAATTTTTTCACACCCTTCCCTTTCAAGCCAGGAGTTAAACCAACGAAAAGGTTTTGGTCCGAAATTAGAATCTTTCAAAGTTAACAACAACGGGAAATGGTCGGATCTTTCTCGTTTTAAGGCTCTAAGGACTGCATCAGGCCACTTATTCATGAAAGAATGGCAAACAAGGATCCGATCAATCTTACTAAACTTGAAACCTTTATCATTTCCAACCATATAAGTATATTTACTACCCCTCATCTTGTATTCCGTCAACCCCATAACATCAATAAACTCATTAAAATCAGCTGCACTGACCGGGTTAAAACCTGATTTTTTTTCGCTCTTCCAGAAACCTGACAACATTAAAATCACCAAGCAATATCCAATAACCTCCATTAATTTCCCCCATGAACGCCTCTTTTTAACAACATTTTGAGGCCCGTAAACATTGATAATATTAAGAGCCGAGTTATCCGAGACTAACAACCGATTGAAATCAGAAAGTTCTGATTAACAATGGTCTTCGTCTTCAAAAACAATTTTTCATCCCAAATATTAATAAGCCCTCCCGATCTACCTTCAGCTTCAACAATATCAAAACCAAACCCTTTACAACCCCAAAGCCGATCAATTCTAATCGACTCAGCCTTGGCCATTTGCGTCTCTTGTAAAGCCATAAAAGACACATCATTTTTATCTTTTAACCCTTTAACCCAACCAATCTTCCCGTCAGCCCCAATCCCTTTAATGTTTAAAGAAAGAAAGTTCATGATTTACCTTGCTGTAAACCTTCACCCATGACTGAATCCCTAACCAACTCCTCGAATGCGTTCATCTTGACTCCCAATTTATCGGCCATTTTCACAGTTTCGTGAACTTCCACTTGAACCGAGATACTATTATTTGATACTTGATCCATTTCTTTCTCCATCTCACTGTCCTTCGACATCCCACTAACAAGAGGTTGAGAGTTAAGATCAAATTGTTTATCCTAAGTCCTCACTTGTGATTGGACATCCTCTTCAATATTATTATCGCCCTCTTCCCCATTAACTGCATTAGCCCCCTTATCAGGCTTCCGCAAGTCCAACATCTCATCCAGATTAAAAGGATCTGATCCATTAGGATCAAAATCTAATCTAACCCATTTAGGAGGATTGGGCCTAGTGTAACACCCCAACTGATGGCGGAAACATCGGGATGTCACGTATTGATGATTGTTAGTACCTCATGGTGAATAATAATATTCATTAAATGATTTACATAAATTACATACAATTGTTCTAAGAATTTGTACATCTCAAAATGAAAAATAGTACTAGCTACACATCTTCAAGCATTAACTCAAATCTTCAAGCAAATATAACCTGAAACATGTCAAGTTTGAAAATATTTTGGGTCAACAAAAGTTGGTGAGAATGACATAGGTTTGAATATTGAATAAAAACTTGTACAATTCGAGTGTCATGGCAAGTCTAGTCCATATGTGAAAACAAAACCATCGGGTAAATCGAGTGCGTAATCAAACCTTGTGACTAGAATATTGTGGTCCATCCCATACGCTCATGGTTCACTCGATTATGTTATAAATTCGATAACAATCACCCACGCTACCTATGTAGGAGGTACACGTATCCGGGTGGGATTGTCAGTCCAATAGATCTATCATTGTATACCGTCGGCTGATCAATGTTAATGATTATGCTAGAATAATGTGCTTACCCTAGTAATGTTTAAGACATAATGCAACATAGAATAACACATAGACACTTATGATTGAATTGTAAATTGATGTTGTAACACGTTTCACCCCAAAATAGTGAAATGGTAAAAGGGGCTATGTAAAACTCACCTTAGGTGCTTAATGAGTTCGTGCGTTTTCTTGAGCATGCAAACACTTAGTAATAATGCCTTGGAAAACTCGGAACTAGCTAGAGGAGATAATGATGGATGTAAACTTTAGTATGTGGGAGATGGGATAATAATGTTTTTTTTTATTGAATGTTATAAAGAGTTGAATGGTAGGCTATTATATTTATAGTGTAGAAATTGGAGTTGTAATTAGGGACTACTTTGACTAGGCTAGAATTTAGGAACAACTTTGACTTGACTAGAAGACCATATTTACTAACACTTTGACTTGACTAGGAGACCATATTTACTAACACTTTGACTTGACTTGACTAAGAGACTACGTTTGACTTTTCAGGTTTGACTAAGGGACCTTGAAAGGGTTTAAGTTTAATTGGTTTTATTTAACATCACAAAACACCAAATGGTGTAGTGGTTTGTGTGGTGTGGTTAAGGTTTAGCCTGCCAGGGACTCGGGTTCGAATCCTGGATCAGGCAAACATTTTTTTTAACGTTTTTAAATCAGAATTTTTAATAAAATCTAATTTAATATTGATTATAAGTCATTATTTAAATAAAAAAATTAATAAAATGGATGGGAAAGATAATGTAAACATGAATCGGAAGAATAAACGAGGGAGTTCTATATATATATATATATATATATAAAATTGTGTGATGTTACAGTCTCCCCTACTTTTAGGAACTTCGTCTCGAAGTTTATTAAAAACACAGGGTTGAGGATGATTAGGTAGAAATTAAGTCAAGTAGGGTTTGGAAAATTTGGGTTAAGGCACGACATGAATTTATAGGTAATAGAATAATCTGTTTCGAATAATTTGGATAAAAGGTTTGATATGTGTGAGTTTTAAGGGTTGGATTAGGTTCGTCTGAAATAGCAAGGAGAATAAGAATCTAGCCAAACACTAAACTTAAGTGTTAGGAAAGAAATGCATGAGTTGATTGACTATAGAAAGACTAAATGAACTACCAGGTAACTAGAGTTTATAATTGATTATCTACCGAAAACCTTGATAGAATTCCACACTACCTTAACGTACCTGTAAATTCATGATTACGTTCCGGACCGCAATCACCAATTTACCTTACATTAGGGTTTTGTGTCCTTCTATGACTCTAAACACATATGTAAGTAATGCAAAATAACCTTGTGATTGAATCTTTGTATCAATGAGTCTAATAAATCTTTGTATCAAATTACATGTATGATGTCTCCAAAAATGAGTCCAACTGTTAAGCAGGAAAAGACCTCTACCAGTTAGTGAGTAGGAACCTCTACCGATTGTTGAGCAGGTGCGATAGCCTCTACCAGTCGTTGAGCAGGTTATTAGAACCTCTACCGACTGTTGAGCAGGCATGATGACCTTTACTAATCGTTGAGCAGGTTGTTAGGTACTCTACTAACTGTTGAGCAAGTACTTCATCCTCTACCAGTTGTTTGATTAAGTGTAACAATTGTTTTTTATTTAACACATAAGTTGCAAGTTCGTAATATATACATGTAAGTAAGTTTGTAAATGCATCAAGTATAGCATGCGAGTTGTAATAGAGTTGTCCTAGACAAGATTAATGACTCTAGGTGTGTTTATAGCAAATAGTTTATATTCCATGCTTTCAAGTATCATGAATAATCAAATGTTCAAGTAGATAATCAAATCCTCATGTATAACTAAGAATCAAGTTTGATGCAACAAACAATCAAGTTTTCAATAGTCTGATTATCATAGGGATCAAGTTCATGTTCCAGAAGTTGAAGAATATGAATTTAGTTCTTGAGAGGATGATGAATAACTCAAAGCATCATCAAGGTTATGAAAGATAGTGAACGTGAAAATAGTTAATAAAGGGTTTATTTTATAGTAAGGAGATTATGTAGCAGTGTAAATCGTGGGGTTTGGATCAAAGGTTAGAATCTAGCGTATGAGAAAACATGATTGTGATAAATACCAAAAATTGTAAAAGTTCGAACAAGTTGAAAATAATTAGGTGGCAATGGAGATTAAATTTTGTTCATGAGGATGGAAAGAACTTATCATTTTTCTTTTTAAAACTGGTTTCTTATATAAAACAAAAGTTGCTAAATAGTACAAACTAAGTGGCTTTAGATCAGAATATTTTAGTTTAGTCGAAGATTTTAAACACAACGTTAGGTTTTATAGATCAAGGTGACATTATATCAAAAATCCTTTGTTATGCTAATGAATAAACATTTGGATTTAGAAATTAAGTTTGAGGATATCTTATAACAAAAATATGTATTTTTCATGGTTTATAGGTGATGAAAATTTTGACAATATTAAGAAATCTTTAGTGTTGGGCTAGGGTCTACCCAGGTTATGAGGTTACAGTTTAGAAATATGTAACATGTTGAAAAATGAAATAATATGATTTGGGGAGGGTGTTGAAAATAATCAAACATGTGGCTAAGATGGTAAGATGAAATGTGATTGTGAAATCCATATATGATTAGGAAATGGGATTGATTTAAGCTGTAAAATTTTGAGATTTTAGAGCTTAGTTTTAAGGAAAGTGAGTGTAATCATTTATTCATTAATTAAAACGAATAAACAAAAACATTGACTTATCAAAGCTTCTAGATTGTAATAACATAGTGAAGACATGCTTTTGCCTATAAGTGAACACTCATCCCGAGAATTCCCAGGTAGGCATCCGAGTCCCTCGTCTGATTGGGATTTATGCGCAATGCCAGTCCTAGAAAGAAAACTCAGAATACATGCGTTCACCCTTCCAGATTGCACGTGTTCGTTATTAAAATCTAGAACTTCGACGAGATCTTCAAGGTGGTTTAGGCTAAACCTGAGGATTTGACCTATTAGTCTAAGAGTAGATCCAGTGATGGAGAATAATCATCTTGTAGGAGTTGAAGTAGAGATAAGAAGTAGGAGGGAGATAGAGAATAGCAAGTAAAAGGAGCAAATACTGGTTATAATCCTATGGTTATAGACTAGATTATTTTTCTAATAACCTAATTCCCTATAAACATGGCTCTCATACCAATCTGTAACACCCCAACCGATGGCGGAAACATCGGGATGTAACGTATTGATGATTGTTCAGTAGCTCATGGTGAATAATAATTTTCATTAAATGATTTAAATAAATTACATACAATTGTTCTAAGAATTTGTACATCTCAAAATGAAAAATAGTACTAGCTACACATCTTCAAGCATTAACTCAAATCTTCAAGCAAATATAACCTGAAACATGTTAAGTTTGAAAATATTTTGGGTCAACAAAAGTTGGTGAGAATGACATAGGTTTGAATATTGAATAAAAACTTGTACAATTCGAGTGTCATGGCAAGTCTAGTCCATATGTGAAAACAAAACCATCGGGTAAATCGAGTGCGTAATCAAACCTTGTGACTAGAATATTGTGGTCCATCCCATACGCTCATGGTTCACTCGATTATGTTATAAATTCGATAACAATCACCCACGCTACTTATGTAGGAGGTACACGTATCCGGGTGGGATTGTCAGTCCAATAGATCTATCATTGTATACCGTCGGCTGATCAATGTTAATGATTATGCTAGAATAATGTGCTTACCCTAGTAATGTTTAAGACATAATGCAACATAGAATAACACATAGACACTTATGATTGAATTGTAAATTGATGTTGTAACATGTTTCACCCCAAAATAGTGAAATGGTAAAAGGGGCTATGTAAAACTCACCTTAGGTGCTTAATGAGTTCGTGCGTTTTCTTGAGCGTGCAAACACTTAGTAATAATGCCTTGGAAAACTCGGAACTAGCTAGAGGAGATAATGATGGATGTAACTTTAGTATGTGGGAGATGGGATAATAATGTTTTTTTTTATTGAATGTTATAAAGAGTTGAATGGTAGGCTATTGTATTTATAGTGTAGAAATTGGAGTTGTAATTAGGGACTACTTTGACTAGGCTAGAATTTAGGAACAACTTTGACTTGACTAGAAGACCATATTTACTAACACTTTGACTTGACTAGGAGACCATATTTACTAACACTTTGACTTGACTTGACTAAGAGACTACGTTTGACTTTTCAGGTTTGACTAAGGGACCTTGAAAGGGTTTAAGTTTAATTGGTTTTATTTAACATCACAAAACACCAAATGGTGTAGTGGTTTGTGTGGTGTGGTTAAGGTTTAGCCCGCCAGGGACTCGGGTTCGAATCCTGGATCAGGCAAAGATTTTTTTTAACGTTTTTTAAATCAGAATTTTTAATAAAATCCAATTTAATATTGATTATAAGTCATTATTTAAACAAAAAAATTAATAAAATGGATGGGAAAGATAATGTAAAATGAATCGGATGAATAAACGAGGGAGTTCTATATATATATATATATAAATTGTGTGATGTTACACCTAGCATCCACAGAAATCATTTTAGGGAGCCCACTACCTTTGTTGGCCTTTCCACTTTTCTTTTTACTCAAGTTTTTTTTTTTACGGCCCAATAAACATGTAGATAAATTGTCTTGGCCCAAAGGTAATTTAGGATCGTAATCTTTTGAAAAGGAAAATTGATCAGTTAAAGGCTGAAAGTCAACCTTTTCAAAAATATTCAAATTATCATAATGATGCAATGATTGCCTTTCCCTAACTCCATGCACATCACTGGAACTTTCCATAACCGAATCCACCAAATTTGCACCTTCCAAAAACTTGCCATTATTCTCGCCACTATTGTTTCCCACCGTTGCATCACCGGAACTTCCTTCGGACATCGGAGTATCTTTGATTTTCACGTTGTTAACTAAAAAATCCGGTATCCAATCTCCTAACTCCTCCATAACCCACACCCTAAACTTCCTACGTATCCACTATAACGTCACCTCATCCAATATCCTTCTCCCATCCCCGACAAGGACGGAGACATATTCAACTGATAAGTCTCTGTCTTCTTTATTAACGTTGGCCTTATGTACCACGGTACCAAAACGTGCCCCAATCCAGTTTAAAGTATCATTGCACATAACATTAAGAGGAATACCTTGGATTCGTAACCAACCTATTCTTTCAAACGGAAATGATTGCCCTCTCCAAACATCTACCACTTTGAAAATCTCAGTTTTAAGCAGCAGTTGAATTCACATGTTACCCGCTTCTTCTTCGGAACGAAAATTAAGTAACACGGACAAACCTCCCAAATACTGCATGGAAACATCCTCCTGACCAATATCTTTAAGAACAGTAGGGATCTTCTTCAAACTATCAACATCAAATGCCACCACGACCAAAGTTTTTCCGTGATTATCTTCAAACTCATTTACATATCAGGAACGACAACCACCACCTCTTATTTTTTATCGTCTTTAACTCCTGTCAGCATCTCCTTGAAGGAGTTACCGTTGACTTCAGATTTGTAAAACCTATCCCCCGATGGTTTAGGATCCAAGGTAGTATTTCCTATCTTCTTAGGAGGGATAATGAAAGACTGATCAACCGCCTCAACATGCCCTTCTTGTGAATCGGTAAACCTTGCGACGTTAGCCTTGATCTTATAGGACCCCATCCATAATTTTTGCATATTATCATATAACTCATCTTTGTTTCTATAACTTATAATAAAAGAATTAACCGTCGATTGTAATTAGAGCATGTTTGGCTCTCCATTCTCGCACTCCCTTTTAACTTATAACTTATCCAATCTATAATCTATAATCTATAACTTATAATAAAAGAATTGAAATTCTATGATGTGTCATTCAATGGAGGGTGCCATGTGACACTTTGAGGTGATAGTATTGAATTTATTATTTTAAATAAAGGATAATTTTTTAAAATTTTTATTTTCCTTTTTTTTAAATAGAATCTATATCTATATTATCTTAAAATTTCAAATATGCTAATTAATATCTTTTCTTTATTTTCCTCTCACATTTTTAAATGTTAATTTTTATTTTTAAATTTCAAATATTTTAATTAATATTTTTATCTTTATTTTTTCCTTATTTTCCACTCACAATTTTTAAACGTTAGCAAGTTTTATGTATGACATTTTTTTTGAAAAAAAAAAATTTACACCAAATTAACGATCGCTTTATTATCTTTCCAACGAGCACCATAGTGCTATACAAAAAACGAAAAAAAAATGTTTTTTTAGTGAGTTTTTGTTCATGCAGAAAAAAACACATGTGTTTAGGTGATTTATTAATTATATATAGGCAAGTACTAATCGTGTTACGATAGTATATGTGTTTTTAAACCTACTATTACATATATGAATTGCCCATATTCATGTGCTATAATGATATGCTTAGCATTAAAAGAGGTTGAGATTTTTTTAATCTGCTGGGAACGCAGCATGAGAGCCCCTTTTTGTAGTATAAACATTAGAACAACTTTCCTTAGCATTAAAAGTGGTTGAGACTGTTTACTTCTTTTATCCTTTTTTATTAAGTCATATTAGATTTTTCAACCCCGGGACACTCCCGGGGTAATCAGCTAGTAAGTCATAAGTTAAAACAAAAGCATTTTTTAGTAGCTTTTGAAGGGAGAAAATTTATAAGGAGAAATGGAGAAGGGGAGCCAAACATGGCCTTAGGGGGGAAGGGATCCTTGTAGAAAAAGCCTTTTTTTTCACTGATTTTAACCAATCCTACACTGCCACATCACTTCACTGATTTAATTCACTGAATCACATTTTTAGAGGCAACACTTAACTGATTCACTCACTGAAATCTTTATTTTTTAGTTTTCCTTTTTTTAATTACCGTTTTTAAAAAAAATGGCGGTTTGAACTATAAGAACCGTTTTTAAAACTTAAAAAATAAACCGTTCCATTAAAATTAAACTTACTTATTAAAAGTAAATAAAACAAACACACTAAATAAAAGCTTCAAATTCGTCTTCCTGGAATCTTTCTTTTGATCACCCACATAGAAAACTCAAATTCCTGTATACCTTCACACTCTCTGATTATTCAAAATCTCGTTGCATGTCCTTAATAAACTTCGGTCAGAAACCTTTGTAAAGTAGGGGAGACTGCTTCATCAGTGCCTCTGCCCTCACCAATTACAAACTTTCCCGATCCTTTTTCATTATAAAATCTCAATTTCCTAACCTCGGGTCAACTGTCAAAGATTTTGAAACTCTTACTTTCGATAGTAGACAGCTACTTTAAATTTTGTCAAATCATGAATGACGCAATTTTTTTCAACCTACTTGATTTTTACAACGCTTTTGTTTCATAGAAACCTCCACCTAAAAGAAATTGCGAGACGAAAATTTTTAAAGTAGGGGAGACTGTGACATCCGTCACCCTCATCCTTTAGCAAGTTGTCAATTATAGTCCTTCGTGTATTCAAATGTTCCTATTTTGGTCCCTGTAAGTTTTGTCGTTTTCAAATTTAATAAAAAAAATGAACTCAAAATTTATCATTTTCATTTATTATGGACTGTGTCTATGTGTTAATCAAATGCGTATGCTGAAACGTTATTCGGAATGGATTTTATAAAAATTTCAAGTTCTATAAAGTTTTAAAAACATTTTAAGTTAAGTTTGTTAACTTGGTTAGTTTTTATAAAGGAAAAACTAACTGAAAAACCTTAAAAACTAACCTAGTTATCTATAGAGGGACTATTTCTGCCAAAACACCAAACTTTTAAATCTGATTTCCCTCTCTCTTTGATCACGTTTTTTCCAGCCACTTTTCCAGCCGGCAACCAAATTCCGGCCAACTCCGGCGACTCACATAAATCGAATTATGGCACTTTATATCAACCTTAAATCGTTCCCAAATGTTTCTCCACAATTTATAAATTTAATCATGGTCCATAACAAGCTATAAACGCGTAATAAATGGGATTAATTGATTTTTTTTTGTAACTGATCGGAATATTAAAAACTGATAAAAAACTGCAATTTCGTTAACCACCCTATAAATTGGTTATAGCATCTAATTAATACTCAACATCTCCATAATTGAAACCCACTAAAAAAACTGATGTAACACATTCTGCAACTCCTCCAATCGGCGCAACTTCTCAGTTCGTTTTCATCCTGTTTCGGTCCTAATTCGACCTTGTAAGTCCGATTTTTTTGTGCCATTTCATTTGTTAGAGAATTCCGATCATAAGCCCCTTATAACAGAGGTCTAATCAGTTCTGTATTGGGCTTATTAGAATTGGGTCTAGGGTTAGGGTACTTTTGATTATGATTTGGGGAAGAAGATGACAATTTATATAGTGTTTAAATGTTATTATTAACCAAAAGTTCCAACATATGATTCAACTGTTGTTGTGATTTATGTGTTGTGTCTGTCAAGAAACCACCCGGGTTCGACTCCCGTGACCCTACATTTTTATTTTTATTTTTAGACCATAAATTCTATTTGTTTTTAAATATATAAAATACATATATATCTTAAAATATTCATAACTAATTAAATTTTTGCTCAAAAGTTATGAAAATTTAGGTGTAAAATCTTGACACCATAAACTTAATTTTCAAACTTTTATTTTCCAGAAAATATATTAATTTTATATTTTTATGTATTTAAATTTTTTTAATCATATTTAATTGATTAAAAACTCATTTTAAATGATTTTGATCCCAAAATTTTTGTGAAAATATGTTTATGCATCAGAAGCTTAATCCTAATTTATAGGAACAAAAATATTTAGTTTATATATATATATATATATATTTCCTTATTTTTAATCATTTAAATACATTTTATTTTAAATTCAATAAATCAAGTTTAAAATAGAAATAAATTGAGAAAAATTATGGAAAATTTATTTTCACCATTTCTCATTGGAAAATATTCATTTTTCACGAAAATAATATTTTTGGATCATATCTTGTATTTTTAGTCCTATTAATGTTTAATTAGACATAATAAACGATTTAATTATATATAATTTATAAAATATGTTTTATAAATATTTTTCCCATAAAACAGTATTATTGATTCAATTCCATTTGTTCGGTTCATTCAATCATTTGTGTATCTTATAATTATTGATTCAATTCTTTATAATTACTTTAATTATTTACAATTATAGTAAGTAATTAACTATATCATTCGTCTTTACGATTTGAAACATATTTTTATCTAAATATTCAATTGGTGGTATTTAGATTAATGAATCATATGCATAGACTTTTATCATATAATTTTGAGATACAAATTTGATATTATTCGGAAAAACGTTGATTCCCCAAATTGACATAGCAAACCCAAATGCCTTAGACCTAGATGCCTTAGACTTTTTAGACATTTCCCTTTATTAGTATTCTTAAACGTATCGGTTATTCTTCGGAATTCCCAAGTTTATCTTGTGACGAGTTTTGTATAGATTTATGGCGCTTAGCAAAACTGTGAGTATATCTTTCCCCCTTTTCATTTGACTGTTTGGGGCTATTCATGTACCTTATGTCAAATTACTATTTCTTTTCACTAAGTGCAATTCTCATGTGTGTTTGCTTTGTGTTACTTTGTGTATCTATGACTTGTCAAAATCATTAGCCGTTGCGGCCTAGCATTTCAACGAATAGTACTATGGTATATACCCCTTGTGACTCTGTTGAGAGACCTTGGTCATTGCTATGTGTTTCATTACTACTGTCAATAGCGCATACTATATATAAATTTCATTTCATTTTCATATGGTTGACTTTGACTGATACTACTTAAATACATAATTGCAAACAGTATACAACACATGAATTGCGAAACGTTTTATACTATTAGTATTCAAAACAGGGTATGCTCACCAATACAATTTGTATTGACCTATACTATTTTTGTACATGTTTCATGTTATTTTTGAGATGCCTTTTGAGCCTTTGGAATTTATACTTAGATTTTGGATTCATTGTATTTCAGTTTAGATTGTTAGTTTGAATCTTGTATCTCATTTCAATGTAATAAACTATTTAATCAATGTATCAATATTTACATTTTAGTACCATGAGCTATTGAACAATTGTGACATCCGTCACCTTCGTCTTTCGTCAAATTGACAATAATAGTCCTTAGAATATTTTCATTATAGTTCCTGTAAGTTTTTCGTCATTTTCAAATTTAATTTTTTAAAGCAAACTGAAATTTCATCGTTTATAGTTATTGTGGATCGGGTATAAGTTTTAAACTAACGCGTATGTTGCAACGTTATTCGAAAAATATATATATATATATATATTATAAAAATTTCAAGTTATAAAAGTTTTAAGTTAAATAGTTAACTTAGTTAGTGATTATAAAGGGAAAACTAACAAGAAAACTTTGAAACTAACTTAGGTTAAATAAGAGGGGCTAATTCTGCCAAGTTCCAAAAGTTTAAAATGTTTCCCTCTCCACATTCTGCTGATGCGTTTTTCCGGCCAGCAAACATTTCCGGCGAAGATTTCCGGCGAACACATATTTCCGATTTAAAGAGTTGTAACCGTTCAAAACCCATCCCAAATCATTTCTCCATTTATTTCTATCCGTTTCCCCTCATTAATCCATCATAATAGTGCGTTTAAGGCGAGCATTGAGATGTGTTGTTGTAACCGGCGAGTTTATAGCCAAGACGGTTTCAAAACGATTGAATACTTATAAACAGTTCGTCCCATTCGTTTTCTGCACCGATTATCATTCTAAACCCACTTTTTAATTGTTCCAAACGCATTCAGAAGCCCGGAAATCGGCCTCCTCACTCGTGGACCTGCAATCGTCGCGCGCAGCCTTCATACGCAACGTGAGTCGTTTTTTTTTATTCCATTTTGATCCTTGTGTACTCACCTTCAAAAGCCCTATAAGATTCGGGTTCCACTGTTGTTGATTCAGACTATTAGTTTTGGGGATTAGGGTTAGGGTTCATGTCATTATTTTGGGGAAGAAGATAACTTATAATAATGTGTTAAAAGAATTTATGTTTGAATAAAATCAACAAACATGTCTAGTAGTGTAGTGGGTTGTGTGGTTGTTTGTTATAAAAGGGGCTTGGGTTCAATCCTTGTTGTCAGCAAACTGGATCCCTTTTCATTTTCTTTTAGTTTTCATTTCTTTTTTTTTTCTTTATCTATATTAATATATAAACACATTAAACTTATAATATTCATAGTAAATCCAATTTTTACCTAAAAATTATAAAAATTTAGGTGTAGCTTCTTGACATCATAAAGAACATTTCCACATTTTTATTTCCTGAGAAATGTTTTATTTTTATATTTTTATTGAATTAAATTGTTTTAATCACAAATAATTGATAAAAAAATCATTTTTAATGATTTTAATCTCAAACTTTTTGGGTAATTATTTCTAACCATTCTAATCTGAAATAAAAATATTTGGGTTAGAAAACACTTATTTTTATTAATTTTCTTATTTTTAATCATCTAAACATGACTTAGTCTCAATAAATCAGTGTTAAATGTAAATAAGTTTATATAAATTATGAGAAAATTATTCTAATTTGTTTACATCAGAAATCATCCATTTTCTATAAAAATAGCATTTTTGGATCATGTCTTGAATTATTAGTCTTATTTATGATTATTTAGACATAATTAATAATTTATTTATTTGTACTATTAAATATCTATTTTATGAATACTTTTCTTATAAAATAGAAATGTTTTATGTTTGAAAATCTTGTTTACCATTTGTAGATCATTGTGAAAAACATAATTATTTATACATTTATAAATTATTGCATTTATTTATAATAATTAGTTAAAGTAACTAACTAAATTATTTTGTCATAATTATGCAAATATATTTTGATCTAAATATTTAATTGGTAATAATTATATTACCTAAGTCATATTACAAACTTTGGTATATTGTTTTTAATATACAACTTTTACATTAATTCGACTAATCATAAAATCTCTAATTCCCCAAATCGACTTAGCAAACCCTAATGCCTTAGACCCTAGATACCTTAGACTTTGTAGACTTTACCTTACTAGTATTCATATACGTTATAGGTTGAATTCCTCGGAATTCTCATTACTTAGCTCACGACCGCTTAAGTGGATTTTGATCGCTTTCGCAAACTGTGAGTATATCTTCCCCTTTTTACTGTTTTACTATTTTTGGGGTGATTCATGTACTTATTATCAAGTTTCTATTACTTCTTACTAAAATAGCAATTCTCCTGTGTGTTTGCTTTATGTTAATTTGTGTGTCTATGACCTGTCAAAATCATTAACCTTTGAGGGCCTGGCATTTCAATGAATAGTACTATGGTATATACCCCTTGTGACTCTGTTGAGAGACCTTGGTCATTGTCTTGTGATTCATATTACTAAAAATGTTTTGATTCTTGATTCTTGATACTTACTACATAGGGTTGATTTTGAACGGACATTTCTTAAATTACATAATTGCAAATGGTATACAACACATGAATTGCGAAACGTTTTGTACTATATATATATCCAACGGATGTACTCACCAATGCATTATATGTGTTGACAAATTATTTTGTACATGTTTCAGGTGACGTTTGATCTTACTCGCTTTCACGCTTAGGATGGACCTAGTGCTTAAATAAATTTATTATTTATGTTTGAGATTTCTATTAAGACTCATTTGTATTTGTTTTGAATAATGAAAGTTTATTGCTATTAATATTTACATTTTAGTCCATATGCTTTTGAACAATCGTCACTACGTGACACCTCGATGTTTCCGCCATCGGTTGGGGTGTTACAACAATCGTCACTACATGACACTTTGATGTTTTCGCCATCAGTTGGGGTGTTACATTTGCTCCTTATCAATGTGGTACGCCGGATCAAAACCAAACCAATGCACCTGTATCACCCACTAATATTAACAACTTAGCAATCATAATCAATTATCTTACAACTAAATAGATAACTTTTCCTTCATCTCCCTGTGATAAATCTACATATATGATTAAATACCCCGTGTAATAAATCCACATATGATATTAAGAGGCAACACCTCTTCATCTCTGTTGAGGCTCCAACAGAGAATAATCCACAGTGTGTGAGTCAACACGTGTAGGTGTCCCAGATTTTAACCGGTCATCTTCAAATCCAAGTGACTGTAAATATTCTGCCAGGTCATGAGAAGCTGATTAGCCAGTTTTTCCAGTTGGCATTGATGTTCTACCTATCTAAACAT
This sequence comes from Ambrosia x helenae, assembly GCA_030844895.1. Classification (NCBI taxonomy): domain Eukaryota; kingdom Viridiplantae; phylum Streptophyta; class Magnoliopsida; order Asterales; family Asteraceae; genus Ambrosia; species Ambrosia x helenae. Next base: position 58,315,036 of record CM061227.1, read on the forward strand.
TTCAACTCATAAAAGTTCCAGTTGTAAGAACAGCGGAACTTGAATAGAGATCCATCCCAAAAAAAGTGCGAACACCTTTAACATCATCATTTGTTCCTAGTAAAAGTTCTGTTACCATTGTCTACCTAATAGACAAGTTGGGAGTTCTGAAAAATACAAAAGGATAGTTAAAATCAAAATATTAGAAAATTATGGTATTGATTAGTTGATAACCGATCAAAATTCTACGAGAAAAGTTAAGCAACCTTGCCTCTCTACAATCTTTTTCATCTCAATTGCATAGTATCTTTTATCAGTTTAAGTAAGCAATGGTCTAACAACAGGGCCTCTAGAGACATTAAGGTGTTGTTTGTTTTTTCTGCAGGAAAAGGTCTGCAGTCTGCGGACCACATCTGCAGACATCTGCAGGAAAAGAGGTGGACCAAAGGTCTGCAGTCTGCAAGAAGAAGCCTCTTTATTTGTTAATGTCTGCAGGCTGCTGAAATAAACTAAAATTTAAATAAACTAATTTTTTACAGCAGTCTGGTGGTAGACGGTGGTGGTGGACGGTGGTGGTGGACGTTGGTGGTGGACGGTGGTGGTGGTGGGTGGTGGTGGACGGTGGTGGTGGATGTAACACCCCAACCGATGGCGGAAACATCGGGATGTCACGTATTGATGATTGTTCAGTAGCTCATGGTAATACATAAGTTTAAATAATCCTTTATTTCATTACAATATTGAATTACATTAAATGTCTTGAAGGAAATCTAATACATCCAATAATCAAACAAAGCTTAAAACTTCAAATATCTTCTCATGCTAGCTCTAGACTTCAAGCATCAATATTTCCTGTTGAGTTCGGAAAAATGGTGGGGGGTCATCTATAAGTTGGTGAGAATACATAAGCCAAGTTAAGCAATAAGTTTTAGAAGAATAAAAGTTTAGCAATTTATATGTCTAATGTAAGTTTAAGTCTACATGAATAAACATGAAGTATAGTATGCACATAATCAAACCTCCGACAAGTTTAGGTCCATCCCGCATCCACGTTTCACCTTATAAAGTTTAGGTCCATCCCGTATACACGGTTCTCCTTATAAAGTTTAGGTCCATCCCGTATACACGGTTCTCCTTATAAAGTTTAGGTCCATCCCGTATACACGGTTCTCCTTATAAAGTTTAGGTCCATCCCGTATACACGGTTCTCCTTATAAAGTTTGGAACGATAACAGTCACCCGCGCTCCCCATAGAAATGGTCAAGGAATCTAGGGTTGTCAATCCAATAGATCTATCATTGTATATCGCCGGCTTGTTCAAGGTTAATGATTATGTAAGTTTAAGTTTAAGTCTAATAGTCTTTGTCTAAGTCATGAGGCATTAAAGTTTACAACTAGACATGTATGTAGAATTGCTTAAGTATAAAGTTTCAAGTATAAAGAATTGCATAAACAAGGTTATGTAAACTCACCTTAGCAAAGTGTTAAGTCTTGTGAAATAGAATAAGTGTAGTCCAACGTTTCCAAGTATTACCTTATGTTTAAGGCAATAAATAAGTCTTTCTAGTCTACAAGTATTTCTAGGGTTCCTAATTTATTTGAAACGTAATAAAAGGAGTGTAACATAAATCATAAAAAAAACTAATCATAAAAAGTTTTAGTTAATTGTTTGATAAAACAAGTTCTAATGGAAATTGTTCAAAATATATAATCAATTGTATACGTTTATAGAAAAAAAAAATAATTAGATTTTAATCCTTTAAGGGCTTAGGATAATTATTTCAATTACAATGATTATCTAAAATGAGTTTCATATTAAGAGATTTATATGCTACGTAAATTGCAATGACCCATTTATAACGGTATGTTTTTTTTTATTTCATAGTTTAAAATAATTTAATAAAATTAGTTTGAACAAAAACTTATAAGTATTAAACTAGTACTAAAAAAAATAGTTAATTGGATGACAAACATTAAATAATTTGATATGGGTTTATCATTTTAAATAATTATTAGAAAAAGAAAATGTTTTAAACTTCAAATAAGATGCAAAAGAAAAGTTGAGATATGAAGTTTATTTAGTATAAAGGATATGATAGTCCATGTGCCCAAATTATTAGTTTCTTAAAGAACAACTTCCCATACTTGACCAAATTAGGAACAAAGGGCACCTCAAACACATCTTCATATGTGTGTTTGGCAGGAAGCTCGAGATCGAGAAAAAAGAATATAAGACTCACAGTGCCGGAGGAAGAGGCGGGGATGGCGAGCGCCAGAGATTAAGACCATTAAGGGACGGTGGTCTGGAGTTGACGGTTGTCGGTTACCGGTGGTTTGTCGGGAGGACGGAGCGGCGTCCGTTTGACACAAGCAGAAGGGAGGAGATCAAGAAGGTATGGAATGTGGTTCACGACGGTGGTGGATGTTGCGAAACCGCTAGTTCAATACGGGTTTGTAGACGGATTTATCCAGCACACGCCAACCCACAAGAGATCGATAGAGAGTTGGGTCAGGAAATGGTTGATATAAACTTTATGGTTCAACTTGTTTTTTTTCATTTCTATACAAGACTATATATACACATACAAACACAACAAAGATGGAGATAAAAACTCCTCTAGACTTTGACTCAATAATTATACTTTGACTCAATAATTACACATAATTCTTTGACTCAAGACTTTGACTCCAAGAATTATGTTGTCAAGACTTTGACTCTTGACTCAAGGCTTTGATATATATATATATATATATATATATATATATATATATATTTATTTATTTTGAAACGAATTTATATCTTCCTTGTTTGAGATTATAAATGTAATTGGAAAAATAATTAGCTTTAAAAAAGAAATACAAAAAATCATTAGTTTGAATTAGAAAATAAAAACACCGTCTTATAAAATGACGATTTTATAAATAGAATTAGGATAGGACATATGTCATGATTGAAGATTTTTTTTTAAAGTACAATGATAAAAGGAACTTAGAAAAATAGAGTGCACGGATAAAGATAAGAATACTTAGAAATAAATTAGACTTTATATCATGGATCGGGAAATACTTTAATGCAAAATAAATGGGAAAATTCATGAGGTTACAGTCTCCCCTACTTTTAGAAACTTCGTCCCGAAGTTATAAAAAAACACCGGGTTGAGGGTGATTGGGTAGAAACTAGGGCAACTGTGGTTTGGAAAATTTGTGTTAAGGCATGACATGAATTTATAGGTAACAGAATAAACTGTTTCGAATAATTTGGTAAGAGATTTGATAGGTGTGGGTTTTAAGGGTTGGATTAGGTTCGTCTAAAATAGCAAGGAGAATAAGAATCTAGCAAAACCTAAACTTTAAGTTTTAGGAATCTTAAAAAGAAATGCATGAGTTAATTGACTATAGAAATACTAAACAGGTAACTAGAGTTTATAATTGGTTATCTACCAAAAACCTTGATAGAATTTCACATTACCTTAACGTACCTGTAAATTCATGATTACGTTCCGGACCGCAATCACCAATTTACCTTACATTAGGGTTTTGTGTCCTTCTATGACTCTAAGCACACATGTAAGTAATGCAAAATAGCCTTGTGATTGAATCGTATACAATGTATCCAAAAATAAGTCCAACTGTTGAGCAGGAAAAAGACCTCTACCAGTCAGTGAGTAAGAACCTCTACCGATTGTTGAGCAGGTGCGATAGCCTCTACCAGTCGTTGAGCAGGTTGTAGGGCCTCTACCGACTGTTGAGCAGGCATGATGACCTCTACCAATCGTTGAGTAGGTTATTTGGTACTCTACTAACTGTTGAGCAAGTACTTCATCCTCTATCAGTTGTTTGATTAAGTGTACCAATTATTACACACATGAATTGCAAATTGATAATATGTACATGTAAGCAATCAAGTATCAAGTATAGCATACGAGTTGTAATAGAGTTGCCCTAGACAAGGTTAATGACTCTAGGTGTGTCTATAGCAAATAGTTTATATTCCATGAATTCTAGTTTCAAATGTTCAAATATGGTAGATAGTCGAATCCTCATGTATAACTAAGGATTATGTTTGATGCAACACACAATCAAGTTTCAATAGTTTGGTTATCATGGGTAACTAGCTTATGTGTGAGAAGGTGAAGGATATGAATTTAGTTCTTGAGAGGATGATGAAAAATCTTGAAGCAGAATCAAGGTTGTGAGAGATAGTGAATGTAAAGATAGTTGATAAAGAGTTTATTTTATAGTAAGGAGATTATGTAGTAGTGTAAATTTTGGGGTTTGGATCAAAGGTTATAATCAAGTGTATAAGAAAACATGATTGTGGTATATGCCAAATATTGTAAAAATTTGAACAAGTTGAAAATGAGTGAGTGTCGATGGAGAATTTAGATACTAGATATTATTCCTATGGATAAAAAAATCTTATTTTCAAAATTGGTTTTATACATAAAGCAAAAGTTATTAAATAGTACAAGCTAAGTGGGCTTTGATTAAAATATTCCCATTAGTTGGAGATTTCAAACATGACATTAGGTTTTGAAGATCAATAGTTTAAAGCATTATATAGAAAATTGTTTGTTACGTCAATAAATAAACAATTGAATTTAAGTTCGAGGACATCTTTTGACAAAAATATGTACTTTGTAAAGTTACTAGGTAATGAAAATACAACAAGATTTAGAAATCTTTAGTTTGTGCTAAGGTATGAGGTTATAGTTTTTAAAAAATAAGTAACATGTGGAGAAATGAAATAATATGATTTGGGTAGGGTGTTGAATATTTAAAGAGTGGCTAAGATGGTAAGGTGAAGTGTGATTGTGAAATCCATAGATGGTTATGAAATGAGATTGATTTAAGCTGTAAAATTTTGAGATTTTAGAGCTTAGTTTAAGGAAAGTGAGTGTAACCATTTATTCATTAATTAAAACGAATAAACGAAAACGTTGACTTATCAAAACTTCTAGATTCTAATAACATAGTGAAGACATGCTTTAGCCTATAAGTGAACACTCATCCCATGAATTCCCAGGTAGGCATCCGGGTCCCTCGTCTGATTGGGATTTATGCGCAATGCCAGTCCTAGACAGAAAACTCAGAATACAGGCGTTCACCCTTCCAGATTGCACGTGTTCGTTATTAGAATATAGAGCTTCGACGAGATTTATAAGGTATTTCAGGTTAGGATCTGAGAATTTTGTTCTAGTTATGGAGAGCAAACATCTTGTAGGGACTAAAGTAGGGATAAGAAGTAGGATAGAGGTAGAGAATAGAAACAAGTAGAGTTGCAAGTAAAAGGAGTAAGTACTGGTTATAATCCTATGGTTATAGACTAGATTATTTTTCTAATAACCTAATTCCCTATAACCATGGCGGAAACATCGGGATGTCACGTATTAATGATTGTTCAGTAGCTCATGGTAATACATAAGTTTAAATAATCCTTTATTTCATTACAATATTGAATTACATTAAATGTCTTGAAGGAAATCTAATACATCCCATAATCAAACAAAGCTTAAAACTTCAAATATCTTCTCATGCTAGCTCTAGACTTCAAGCATCAATATTTCCTGTTGAGTTCGGAAAAATGGGGGGGGGGGGTCATCTAGAAGTTGGTGAGAATACATAAGCTAAGTCAAGCAATAAGTTTTAGAAGAATAAAAGTTTAGCAATTTATATGTCTAATGTACGTTTAAGTCTACATGAATAAACATGAAGTATAGTATGCACATAATCAAACCTCCGACAAGTTTAGGTCCATACCGCATAGAGGTGAGCAAAAAAACCGGTTTGGGAACCGGAACCGCACGAACCGAACCGGTTCGTCCAAAAACCGGAACCGGTCCGGTTTCTACAAGAACCGGCGGTTCTAGAATTGGTTCCCCATCCCCACTAGAAAAACCGAACCGAACCGGTTCCCAAAAACCGGTTTGGAACCGGTACGAAAAACCGGTATTTTTTAATAAAAAAACTAAATTTTATGTTTAAAAAAATTATATATAATAAAATTATACAAAAAAGCTTCCGCACATACAAATATATACCCATACACCTTAAAAAAATTATAAAAATCAATAAAAGTTGAACTTTATGTAAAAAAAAATAAAAATTTGTCTCGCCTTTTAAAAAAAATGTGCTCGAAAGAACCGATTAAGAACCGAAACCGAAACAAACCGAAACCGAACCGAAACCGGTCTCCGAAACCGGTCTTACGAATCGACAAAACCGGTCCAAAACCGAACCGGTTTGGAACAGAAACCGGTTCGGCCAGGAACTGGTACTGTAGCGAACCGGTTTGGAACCGAAACCGGTTCGGCAAAAAAACCGATTCGCTCACGTCTAATCCCGCATCCACGGTTCACCTTATAAAGTTTAGGTCCATCCCGTATACACGGTTCTCCTTATAAAGTTTAGGTCCATCCCGTATATACGGTTCTCCTTATAAAGTTTAGGTCCATCCCGTATACACGGTTCTCCTTATAAAGTTTAGGTCCATCCCGTATACACGGTTCTCCTTATAAAGTTTGGAACGATAACAATCACCCGCGCTCCCCATAGAAATGGTCAACGAATCTAGGTGGGGTTGTCAATCCAATAGATCTATCATTGTATATCGCCGGCTTGTTCAAGGTTAATGATTATGCCAGTTTAAGTTTAAGTCTAATAGTATTTGTCTAAGTCATGAGGCATTAAAGTTTACAACTAGACATGTATGTAAAATTGCTTAAGTATAAAGTTTCAAGTATAAAGAATTGCATAAACAAGATTACGTAAACTCACCTTAGCAAAGTGTTAAGTCTTGTGAAATAGAATAAGTGTAGTCCAACGTTTCCAAGTATTACCCTATGTTTAAGGCAATAAATAAGTCTTTCTAGTCTACAAGTATTTCTAGGGTTCCTAATTTATTTGAAACGTAATAAAAGGAGTGTAACATAAATCATAAAAAAAACTAATCATAAAAAGTTTTAGTTAATTGTTTGATAAAACAAGTTCTAATGGAAATTGTTCAAAATATATAATCAATTGTATACGTTTATAGAAAAATAATAATAATTAGATTTTAATCCTTTAAGGGCTTAGGATAATTATTTCAATTACAATGATTATCTAAAATGAGTTTCATATTAAGAGATTTACATGCTACGTAAATTGCAATGACCCATTTATAACGGTATGTTTTTTTTTTTTTAATTTCATAGTTTAAAATAATTTAATAAAATTAGTTTGAACAAAAACTTATAAGTATTAAACTAGTAATAAAAAAAATAGTTAATTGGATGACAAACATTAAATAATTTGATATGGGTTTATCATTTTAAATAATTATTAGAAAAAGAAAATGTTTTAAACTTCAAATAAGATGCAAAAGAAAAGTTGAGATATGAAGTTTATTTAGTATAAAGGATATGATAGTCCATGTGCCCCAATTATTAGTTTCTTAAAGAACAACTTCCCAAACTTGACCAAATTAGGAACAAAGGGCACCTCAAACACATCTTCATATGTGTGTTTGGCAGGAAGCTCGAGATCGAGAAAAAAGAATATAAGACTCACAGTGCCGGAGGAAGAGGCGGTGATGGCGAGCGCCAGAGATTAAGACCATTAAGGGACGGTGGTCTGGAGTTGACGGTTGTCGGTTACCGGTGGCTTGTCGGGAGGACGGAGCGGCGTCCGTTTGACACAAGCAGAAGGGAGGAGATCAAGAAGGTATGGAATGTGGTTCACGACGGTGGTGGATGTTGCGAAACCGCTAGTTCAATACGGGTTTGTAGACGGATTTATCCAGCACACGCCAACCCACAAGAGATCGATAGAGAGTTGGGTCAGGAAATGGTTGATATAAACTTTATGGTTCAACTTGTTTTTTTTCATTTCTATACAAGACTATATATACACATACAAACACAACAAAGATGGAGATAAAAACTCCTCTAGACTTTGACTCAATAATTATACTTTGACTCAATAATTACACATAATTCTTTGACTCAAGACTTTGACTCCAAGAATTATGTTGTCAAGACTTTGACTCTTGACTCAAGGCTTTGATATATATATATATATATATATATTTATTTATTTTGAAACGAATTTATATCTTCCTTGTTTGAGATTATAAATGTAATTGGAAAAATAATTAGCTTTAAAAAAGAAATACAAAAAATCATTAGTTTGAATTAGAAAATAAAAACACCGTCTTATAAAATGACGATTTTATAAATAGAATTAGGATAGGACATATGTCATGATTGAAGATTTTTTTTTAAAGTACAATGATAAAAGGAACTTAGAAAAATAGAGTGTACGGATAAAGATAAGAATACTTAGAAATAAATTAGACTTTATATCATGGATCGGGAAATACTTTAATGCAAAATAAATGGGAAAATTCGTGAGGTTACAGTGGACGGTGGTGGACCGTGGTGGTGGACGGTGGTGGTGGACGGTGGTGGTGGTAGGTGGTGACGGTGGTGGTGGGTGGTGGTGGACCATGGTGGTGGTGAACGGTGGTGGGTGGGTGGCGGTGATGGGTGGCGGTGGTGGGTGGTGGTGGTGGACTGGGTGGTGGGTGGTGGAAGCTGGTAGGTGGTGGACGGTGGTGGTGGTGGGTGAGGAGAAGAGAAGTGGAGAAGACATTTGAAGACCTTAGAAGACTTTGGAACAAGTCTACACCAAGAAGAGGTCAGGAAGACCTTTTTGAGTGAAAGGTCTTCCAAAAAACAAACAATCTGCAGACCCAAAACGTCTGCGCGCGTCTGCATGGTGCATACAAAAGAGGTTAGAAGTGCTTCTGAGCAAAAAACAAACAGCACCTAAGAACACACTTTTGTAGATAACATCTGAAGTATGTAAGCAAGGATAATCAATACCTTTAAAACAAGAAACAAGGTCATTATAACAATATAACTCATATTAACTTCTAAAAGTTAAAAACAAATTCTTTTAGTGGATTTAGGGAGCTATGTTGCTACACATTTTGAGCAATAATAACAGCTTCCTTTATACAGGCATTTAAGGAAGAGTGGATTTATTTGACAGCCAAAGAAAATATTTTGTGAAGATGAAAAGGGTGAAAATTTGAAATAAGAAGAGTGGCAATCGATACGATAGTAAAAAAGATGTGTCATAAAATTGCCATAAAATGGTAAAAGTAAAAGAAAATCACTTTATAACATGTCCTCTTAAAGATTGAAATTTACACCTATTAGCCATCTTTCCAATTTCAAGACATCAAACTTGTCTTAGTGAGAGATGACACAGGAAGGGGAATTCATAGCAATGCAAAATAGCATAAAAAAAATCGTCAAGCTTTTTTTTATTTATATATACTAGTGGGAATACCCGCACGTTGCTGCGAGATTTTATGGTTTTATGTTTTTTTGCCAGACGTTGAATGGCGTATATCTCAAAAACGAAAAAATAAGCTTAGTTAACAGTCACAAAAATAATTGAGCTTGCTTCAGATGACCGGCCAAAAAACATCAACTTTTACATGTTTATTCTCATAATCAGATACACGAAACGGAGCTAACATTTGTGTGAGCCTAGTCAAAAGTTGTCAAGAAGTGTTATATATTGAGATATATTACATGCTAACAAAGAACTTACAATGCATCTACTTGCAGACAAGTTGATATTATGCTATATCAAATAATATTTACTTAGCTACATAAGAATCAGGTCAAACGAGTTGAAAGTAGCTACGATTGTAGACGACTTCTCGCCTGGTGTGACAGCCCTTCAATTCTATTTTTTTACTCAATCTTTATTGTGGTATAAAAAAAAGCCTTTATGGTGTATTTAGTAATATTATGACAGTGACCACTAACAAATCAATGTCCTAGGACATTTTATCATAAAACTTCACATTTTGATCATCTATATTGATTAAAAAACATTGAAAATAGAGGTACCAAGTTTTTTAGTTCAAATAATGAACAAATATATACATAAGTCAAAATGACCTATTTACTTTATTCTTTCCACCAGGTTCTTTAATCATCAACTTTTATCTTTGACTTGTCATTCTGTGTAAAAAGTTCCAACTGAATGAGGGCACCACATAATTAAACTTGCAGCTCATGGTAATTAGGTATCAAAATATTAAACTTTGAACTTACCATGCCATCTTTAGTAGACAACAATTTTAAGGCACAACCTCTTTTGAACTAAAACCATAACGTAGTTCCTCTTATAACATAAAATATATGAGTTAGTATTACCGATTGCATGGGTCGGTTTGGTTCGATTTTTACCATTAACCATAACCATAACCATAACCATAACCATAACCATAACCATAACCGCTATTTCGGTTATGGGATTTCCTTAACCATAACCAAACTTCAGTTATGGTTAATCGGTTATGAATTCGGTTATGGTTCGGTTTTGATTATTTCGGTTATTAATTAACCATAAACTTCAACTAATACTAACTTTCGACTAAAGTTTAAAAGTTAAAATCTACAAAATAAAAAATGGAACCTACGATAGTGGACTTAGCTTAAGCTTTTTTTTATAAGACTAACAAGATTACATTTTTTTTTGTTAAACTACCATTGGGAGATCATTGTTAATAAGATATTTCTAGACAATAAAAAAAACTTACATAAGGGTAAGTTTAATTCTTTATTAAAATAAAGGTCACCTACATCAAGATCGTTTTGTTACTAACATACTTTTATATTAGTAGAAAACCTCTACATGGTTAGTGTAAAACATAAACCTATTACATAGGGTTTTGGTTATATCGGTTAACCAAAGTTTCATAACCATGACCATAACCGCTCAGTCGGTTAACTAAATCATGACCGGGAAAGCGAAGCCGAAGAATCACATAAAAAAGGTCGACACCGCCAGCACCAACAAAGACGGCGGCAAGCCAAGAATCGTTAACCGAACCATGTCGATTCATCATGGTTCATGAGTCTAAACGCCCTAAGATTCCGTACGGTGAATCCAATATGAAGAACCTCCACGCGATTCAAGTCACGTCTTGGTGTCCGCGAAAAAATTGCTACAACTTGTCGTTAGTCATGGACAAAATTGTTTGGTGACATATTTTCCTATGACCTGTGCGATATGTGCGAGATTTTCCTGTGACCCGCACATGGAAAATGATTTCAAGGACATTCTTTTACAATTTCGTACATGATTTGTAGTATCATAAGTGATGATAGTCAACTTGAGTTTCACAAGGGTCAGGGCCGTCCCTGAAAATTCAGGTGCCCGGGCCGAGCTGCAAAAATTGTGTCCCTTAGCCTTAGGTTTAGTAGGCCTTAACAAAACAAATAATGTAAACTATTTCTTAAGCTACAATTAAAGTAATATCAAGTTGATGGATTAAATTTTATTTCTCATTTAGATTGTAGTCTAACAGTAGAGGGAATAAACCCTTTTGGGGGAGGTTGAGAATTCGAATCCCACAAAGGGTGAAAATATAAATGGATGAAAGTTTGGCAATTCAAAAAAAAAAAAATTGTTTCATTACAAAAATAAAGTTAAAAAGAAAGTCAAAACCAAACTGTAAAAAGCAAAAACAAATAATTGTGAGCATGTTCATTTTATCTTCTTCATTCTCTCTAGTCCTACACTCATTAATAAATTTATAATTATTTTTCTTAAACCATTTCATTTTCTTCTTATTAACCTCTCTCAACATTTCTTTACTTTCTATTTTATATAAAGTACCATTCACTTTGATTAATACTTGATTAACAATTGTGGGGCCCAAACATACAAAAATCCATAAGGACGTCACTATTAAGAAACTTAGATTACCGGAGAGTCAATGTGCCCCCGAGAAATTGGGCCCGGGCCGGGAGTCCTCCCCGCACCCCTTAAGGGCCGGCCCTGACAAGGGTGAAGAACCCACCATTATTCATTAAGTATCTATTTTGATAAATACCAAGAACCAAAAAATTTGGATATTGTCCCTTACCAATTTAGGGGTATTTAACGGGTCAGGTTCGCGGGTTCCAATCAAACAAATCTATTTTTATAGCTCCTGCAAAATAAGATCCAAATTCATCAAGCTTTTCTAGCATGAATAGTTATAAAACAATAACTACAAATCAAATGGAAAGAGTTAAAAAAAAAAAAAAAAAAAAAAAAAAAAAAAAAAAAAAACCTCTTGCAAGATCAGGTGACATAATGTACTTGTGTGGAGAGTAGGTCAACAGTAGCATAATGTACTTAGCAGTCTTGTACATCATTATGTTTATATGGCATTATATTTATAAAAAGTTATATCATGGTGGTTACATTTCCTTAAAGCATTTCTCAACAGTGATATTCACAAAAACTTATAACTTGGGGGTTTGGGTCAACTTGTCCTGACCGCTACTAAAAATATACGTTTTGATCTGAACATTTTTGGGGTAGTCAACAAGTCCAGCCATCTTGCAGTCTAGATGAAAAACTGAAGGGAAAATCACCAAAATGACCCGTTGACTGAGGGTTTTACCAAAATGGCCCATTCCCGTCTCTTTGGAGAGACGGGTCACGGTTTCCAAAAAGACTGAACCGTCTCCCGAGACGGTTTAGTCTACAACCAATACATACGCAACACGTGGCCGACCTGGATCCCGAAGCCTGTGTGGCGTCTCGGGAGACGTGTCAGAGCCGCCAAGTCGGCTCCCGTGGGCCTTAGAGACGTCTCACTGACTGCTGGGCTCAAGCCGTCTTCGGCTAGGCTTGAGCCGTCTCGGGAACCACACCGAAGACGTCTCCGGAGACGTCTCAGAGCTGCAAAAGATGTTTTCGGTGGAGACGTTTCACATTTCGCCAGCCGTCTCCCGAGACGGCTTAGGGTCAAAGCTAATAATATAATGACATGTTTCCGGATTCGTCTTGGGTCTCTTCGTCTCCGGTGAGACCCGAGACGGTCCGACGGTTCGGCTGTCCACCTCAGCCCTATAAATACAAGTCTCTGTCGCACTCTCCGTCCCATACTACGTCCGACTCCTCCACTACCACTAACACTACCACTTACCACCGTCGTCTCTTTCATACAAAAAAAAAAAAATGGCACCCCAACGATGGACCGAAGAACAAGAAATTGCACTGGTTTCAGCGTGGCAACATGTCGAAGATAGCCCACACCAGATAAACAAGTGGTACCGTATTTTACACGAATACAATCGGCTAGTGGGTGGGTCTGACCGAACCATCGACTCACTTAGCCGTAAATGGAACGACTTGAACACGAAGTGCCAGCTCTTCAACGGGTACCACTATCGAACACTTCAAGTGTTTCCTGCAGACATGCCGGAAGACGTCGTCATCATATATACTAAAGCAGAGTATCAATCCAAGCAGCGTAAAGAATTCAAACACGTGTCGGCTTGGCAAATGATGAGGGACCGTCTTAACCCGTAGTTATTTAACAAATGGTGATTGAGAGGATGCTTTGTGTGTGAATGACAACATAATGACATATGAGGTCATGCCAATGGTTATATAAATGCATTTCTAACAAGTTCTTGTATATTGCCATGACTCTTCATTGGTAAATTAATCATAATCTTCAATCCTATTTAATTTAGTCCAATTCATAACATCATATATGTTTTAATGTATAAAGGGGGTTACATTGTGGAGAAGATATTAACAGTGTATTAGTCATATGTACCATAGGCATGATATGTTGTATAAAGGGGCATAATGGGAAGAAAGAGGCTAAAATATAGAGATGTATGCTTATACCTCTTCATATGCCATCTTAAAATGGTAGTGAAATTACCTTAATGCCCATCTAGGATGCATTATATAATAATATACTAGTGGGAAACCCGCGCTACGCGGCGGGATTGTAAATATTTGTAGCATTTTAATGCTAATCATAACTCGGTTTTGAGTAAAATCTAAATCGAGATATAGATAAAAATAAGCACATCGAAGTAGTAATCTAGGAATTTATAGAACATCGTGTTTTTGAAAGTTGTAATAGGAAAACATAACATCCCCAAAATTAATTAGCATCTTCTAGCCCAAATCGCCAGAAACCAATATGTCAGATTAATTTTTTTTTACTTAGATTAATATAGTGTTAATTATACTATTAAACATTCATCTATACGTGTTTATTATTAATAAGCACAAAATCCAAGTATGGTTTCTAGCTATCGTCTTCTTGTCGAATTGTAAACCGGACGCTGGAAGTCGTTCCCCTACAAAAGCGATCATGTCCATTGGATCAGATCGGTATGAGCCATGGTTCACAATCTAAATCGGGCACTGCCACACCTTCGATCGCCACCGCAGACCGTATTTTTCGAGGACCATTGTGACTTGAAGTATAGTCGGAGGTTTTTATGGTAGGTTTCTTCTTGCCGAATTTCTGTCGAAATATGCAGAGAAATGGAGAAAGAGCCGAGAGGTACGAAGGTTGTTTGGTGGTAGTGGGTTTTGGGGTTCAAACTCAGTTGTTGTCGATCGGTTACGAATTGCTAATCATATGGGTTTAACGATGATTCAATTGTAATAATTGTGTCAAATCTGAGTGGTTGGTTATGATGGTGGCCGTTTCATCCATTTTTTCTTCTTGTCGATATGCGGGAGGGTCTTTGAAGAATTTGCCATATATAGTTTTTTTTATAAATTCAATGAATTATCTAAAACGCTTCAGTTACTCTTTCAGTTCAAATAAAAAATATATTGTTGTAGAAATGAAGTGAATTGGTTTTTCAATTAAGATCATCTTGGTCCATAGTCATGTTATTAATATATACTATTAATCAATGGAGATTTAATTGTTTTATTAAATGTGTCTTGACAACTTAATAAGATTACAGTTTTGCCCTTGTAAATGAATGTCAAATGATTATATTACCCGTCCAGAACTCATTATATAGTAGTATAAGTATAGATATATAGTATAGATATAGATTATAGATTATAGATTATAGATTGATGGGTATTTGCATGAAATCGTAATAAATGAAAGTATTCGACTAATACACTCATTAGTCTTTACACTCTCCTATCTTTATTGCTTTCTTCCCAGTTAGTTTCAAATTCTACAAGCATTTTTTTTTCTAAATTATAATTTGAACAGACCGGCTCAAAAAGTGGATTTTACCTTTTTAGTGAAAGTAAACTTGAATAAGGATCGCTTATCACACATTCAAACTAAATACCATACTTAGCTCAACCACTATTATCATATGTTTCATCACCTCCTGCAAAAGTGATTATTCCAGTCATAAGAGGAATTTTCCGTAACAAAGTAAATTGTGTTAGCATAGAACCACAAACATCTTGAAAATTATAATTGCTTACAATTACGGTGTCATAAAGTTAGAAAAACGATTTATAAACTATTCGCATCCAAATTGATTTATAAACGATTCACATCCAAACAAGAAGGAAGGAGAAGAGATAGCATCTTAATTTTATTCCTCATTGTCCTTAAATTTTGAGACCTTAAGATTCACTATAAATTTTAACATCAAGAGCCTAGATGCCATATAGTTACAAACTTTATCAACACCCAACCCAAATCTTGACTTGAACAACCCATATCAATTTCAACCTCATAAACACCGCATGACAAGAAGAAACTCAAATCAAGAAAAATTAATGACAAAAAAGAAACACATAAAATAATAATGCAGTACAAATCAGAAATCATAAAAATACCTATCATGATCAATTGTTCTTGAAAGAATCGACAATAACCTATGCCATAACAATGGTAGATGCATGTTGTCAACATTAGAAAAACATATGTTTCTAAGAGAATGAGAGAGAGACCAACAAAACCAAAAACATAAAGAGGCAATGTAAAAGCATCATCATAAAGAGGCAATCAACAATTAAACAAGAACCCAAACCAGTTTCATGAAACTAGATCAAAAAATTGGGAAACCAATAACCTAAGAACCAAGAGTAGGGAAGATGGAAACATACCATAGAGCTTACATTTGAAGATGATTTGAACAAGTGCCAATTGAATAGATGATTTTGACAACCTGCACCCTTCACTTTTCATAAATGTGCATAATTGGTCTCTCAACTATTTCAAAATTTTCATCTTTAACCCTCGTATTTTAATAGGACCAAAAGTCCCAGTTTAATAAAACTTATAATTTTTATAAGTAAAGGTATGCACGATTTATACTCACATCTACACCCGGGCACGTATGTTTCAGACCTTGATACTTAAAAACCTTAATTTTCGGTCCTAAAACAACTTAGAAACCTTAGGAAACAAGTCCGGAACTTAAAATTGATTAAATTAAAAAAAGTTATTTTTTAGCTCTCGCAGTCCGCGGAGACAGTCAAAGAGTCAAAGTCCTAGTCAAAGTCCCAGTCAAACAGTCAAAGTCCTAGTTAAATAGTCAATTCATCTTAAAACTTTACTTTATGGTGTTGACCAATTTTAATGGCTAATTAAATCCAAAACTAGTATAAAAACCCACCTATGACCCATTACACTTTGCACCTCAAAATCGATTGTTTCAATTCGATTAAAGTCTCCCTCAAACATTTCTTCTATAGTTTATTACATCTACAATTGAAGTTTTGATTATAAGCTCTTGCAATTGGCGAATTGGAAGCTTGATATTTTTTTCTTTTTCGGTTTTTATTTCTTCAAATCGACTAGCTACGTTGTGAGTTTTTCTAATTATTTTTTGACGTGTCTGCTAGTACGCATAATTTAGCGATGAATTAGCACACGTTTTGCTTTAATATTTATAAAAATGGTTTAGACCTTAATATTAAAACACACACAATAGGGCAAGTGTACCCTGTCATATATGTAGTAATGTACAGATAAGAACCAGATATCGATCCATGGACGCGCGCGGAGCAATGGTACTAAAACTCTGTCCCCGATTTACCAGTAAGAAAAGATAGTGAATGTTTGTTTTTTAACTAATCAATTCTAAAATATCTAAATAACATATGTAAGACTCCAAATACAAAATATAACTATATAAACTATAATATACCAATCCTAGCATGTCATCTACATATAATAAGTAATATAGGCGTGTGATCAACATTCCTATTTTTCGACAGTTAGTGTCCCTTTCGGGCATCCTAACATGAAAACTATGCAGAAAGCTAACACGAATACACACGTTAACCACTTCAAGTCGTTTATTAGCGAGCAGCTGATATGATCTCATGCAGATCTTCTAAAGATAAGTTAGTCATCTGTTAAGAGTATTCTAACCTCACTAATTCAGGAAAGCGATACCGAATACACAATACAGCCACCTAAACTAGCATAAAGTAGAGCATTTCACAACCTATTCCATTTTACCAACTTTGACCCTAGATCTACTAAGATCGCTATTTTTACCAAAATAACTACCAAAGATCATTAACCGTGTCAAAGACCAGTAACGGCACCATTAAGCTTTTAAAACCCTTTTACGTGCTGGTAAGCATTTTTAACCGTTATTCGACCGACTTTAACCAAACCAATATCCGGTTACAGTTTCATGGCGTAAACTATTTAACAAGTTAACTAGTCTACTACCGGACAATTAAACAGACAGTTTTTCAACATTTATCCGCCTAACACATTCGACAATCGCCAAAGTCATCCGAATACAACTATAAATCCAACAACAACGAAACAAGGTTAAGCTATGATCATCAAGATCTAAACATGAAAAACGCCAAATTTATACAAAACATGATTACATACTAACGATTGTTTTTTTTCTACTAACGATTACTAAACATGATTCATAGACGATAATGTACTACATAAACAACACAAACAAGCCAAAATAAACAGATTTGAATCAACTAAAAGCTTAATAGATCAAACCATAAATCTTGAATGTGATGGATTGGATGATGATAGATGATCCGGATGAGTTCCTGAGCTTGTTCCTCGTCTTTACACCAGTTCTTCGACCCTGTAAATCGCCCCAAATCGCCCAGAAATCATCCAACACCTGATCAGTGTGTTGTGCTCTGTTTTTATAGAAAGTCTGATTTTGTGCACGGCCGTGCGCCTAAAGTGCACGGCCGTGCACTTTATCTGGACGAGATGACGTGCAAGTGGGCAAGTGGCTGGTGATCCCTGAAAATATCTAGATATTCCGCACGGCCGTGCACCTAGGGTGCATGGGCGTGCGGGTCTGGTGGTAGCCGAGTGCTGGGAGTGCACTGCCTGGTGCACTGGCAGTGCACCCGAGAAGTTGAGTCGCACGGGCACCCGCACGGCAGTGCTGATCAGGGTGCCCGAGAACATCAGCTGCATGCCAGGTCGCACTGGCAGTGCAGCTCGTGTGTGTCCAAGCCAAGTGAGCCCGCATGGGCGTGCATCTAGGGTGCACGACCGTGCACTCTTTCCAGACTTGGCTGATTTTGCAGAAACTTTCCGTCTTGTCCGATTTTCGCCCGGTTTCTTCGACTTTGCTCGTGGGACATCGTTTAAGATCTACAATAAACATATGAAGCGGTTAAGTACCGAATTCGTGCAATTATGGTCGAAAACAAGTAATTTGGGAGTTTAATCGGGGATTTAAATATGTATATTTTAACGTATATCATTTTTGCTTGATATTTCATTCATATTTGTAGATCAATAGCCCTCTGTTTAATTTGTCAATTATAGTCTCTAAGGGTTTCACTTGGATAATCTAGGGTTTAAGGTGTTCTAGGTGATTTGGGGATTTTTGATTTAAAAGTTTATAAAACCTTTTAAATTCATAACTCACTCATTTCTTATCCAAAAATTATGAAACTTGGTAGACTTGCTCCTACAACTGATTAGAAGCATTAAAAATTATTTTGGGATTTATTGAAGCCGATTAGTATCTTTTTTTCTAATTGTTTTATAATGCTTTAATCATGTTTAATTCATGTAAAATCGTATAAAATGTATTTTGACATAAAAATGGGTAGAAACATGTTTCATTATGTTAGAATAATTTTTATGCCATTTTCCCTCTGTTTTGATTCAGTTTTATATGTTATCTCATTTTTATTTGTTAAATTACTATTAAACAAATAATATTCATATAAAATAGTTTTTTTAATCATAAAAACTATATAAAATTTATTGTGAGCATTTTTAAGTCAACAAATTGAGTTTTCATAGAAAACTCTTATCTTTATGAGCATTTAGTATTTTATTTTGAATTTATGTGGTTTTAATCGTATTTAAATCATATAAAATTGAACTTTAATTATTTTAACATGAAAATTTGTGTAAAAAAATATTTCATCATGTTAGAATCATGTTCATATCAGTTTTTCTCTATTTTATAATGTCTTTTTATGATATCTCATTTTTATGGAATAAATTAACTTTTAAGCATATAATTTCATCAAAGACTTTTATATAAATTATAAGATATTTTCTGAGTTAAATTCGTTATTTTTTTAAGCTCGGAAAATATCTAGTTTGTAAACTCAAGTATTCATTATCTTTCATATCTTATTAATAATCAATATAATTATTTATATTTAATTTAATAAATATGAATAATTATAGTTTAAGATTATTAAATCTATTTTTTTCATCATGACCCTTATTATTTAACTTAGTTATATTTGTAATATGAACCTAAGTTATACTCTCGATTTACCTCTTGGATTCGTGTATTGAGATTCTAATAAACTATTTAATTGTTTTGGCACCTCATCCTTATATTAAACTTAAAACCCCCAAATTTAGACTAGACATCCTAGATGCCTTGGATTAGGAACCCTAGACTCTTTTAAGCTTAGACACTTTATGTTGGAAACTTGAAACTTTAGGTTGAGTCTTTGGGATTCGCCTCACAAACATTCACAACGCTTAGAGGATAATGCTTAGCGAATGTGAGTATATCTTTCCCCCTTTTGTGGTGATTCATGTACACTTATTTATCTCACTCGCTTAAACATGTTTTATTATCATAGTCACGATCGCAATTCTTGTGTGTGTTTTACTTGTTGATCGCTGATAGTGTGTACTTATGACCTTAATCATTAACCCTTGTGTGGCCTACCATAACAATGAGTAGTACTACGATATATGCATCCCTTGTGACTCTGTTGTATGAGACCTTGGTCATTGTTATGTTAATCTATATCACTTGTCGTCTACTATATATAATCATACTATTGGGCGAATACTATACATATATACTCAATATCCCATTATTCTCGGATATCACTTATACAATAAGGCTTGATTTTGGGTGTGTACATAGCTTGAACACCAAATTGTAGACAGTATAACACGTGAATTGCGAAACTCTTTTCCTATTATATGTATTCAAAACAAGGTATGCTCACTGATGTGCTCAAAGTGGTTTAATAAAAATAACTAAATTAAACCTAAAACTAGACACCTAGTAATACTCTAGACTCTCTAAAACTAAACTACTGACAGGCAAGTGAACCTATCGACTCTAGTATAGCTAAAGTAAGTCCGGATATCGAACCCACGAGACTCTAATGGAAAACGAAAACTAGACTCGATTACTTATCCTAAATACTGATTAAATTAATTTATTATTTTAAAGGGGGGTTTTACTGAACAATAAATTGCAATAAAATAAAGGTTAACTAAAATTTACTAAACTGAACTAGAGACACGAACTTAGCTGAGCCGAATTCAGATGATGACAAGACACTACCTAGACCAGACTCCCAACTATGCCTGATAAGCTTCTATGGTTATGGAACTGATTTGGAACCGGGATCTTAAAATACTAAACATCAAGAATAAACTAGACACCCTCGACCCTTCTCAAGGGGAAACCCTGGAATATTTTTGTGCTGTTAAACTACCGGTTGGAGTACAAACCCTCACAGGTTATCTAACTCTTATGATCGAGTACCCGCTAGACAATCTACCTCACAGCGCGAAAGCCTCAGTACACTAGGTGCAAGGGGTAATTATTGAAGCCTAGATCTAACCTGATATGCAGGAGTTGAAAGGGAAACTAGGCAGATCTTCTCACAAAGCCTCTAACCTAGCAATCTAACAACCTAGACATACCAACAAGCCACATCTATTGAACTTGGAAGAATACCTAAAATCTTCTAACCACCAAATACCACTCCTATGGTAAACTCGCGACTATTGACCATAAACTAGTTGCTACACAAAGTCTGCAACCTAACTAGCACTCATACATGAAAGACATTCACAAAAGTGCAAGTGGAGTGAATAAGTGACAATAAGAAAATAATAAATACGCACATACACTAGATCTAGAGAAATCAAAATCTTTACTGAATCATAAATCCAAACAAGTTCCAAAAAACCATAGAAAACGCAAATCAAAACATAGTATTCGTCTTAGTCTAGGTAGCTATAAAAGTTTTAGCCACAAATCATCTTGTAAAGAGAAACAAAGCCAAATAAAAATTCAGCAATCATTGTATAGAACAAAGATAATAAAGGAACGAAAAAACCGAATGATTGACACCCGAATAATCGTTCCCTGGCTTAGAACCTTTGATCCCTGGCTTGCCTCTCTAATAATATTATTTGCTCTTACGGCTGTTTGTTGCTGTCCTCCAAAATTGTGCCTCTCCAAGAATAATATTATTCGCAGCTCCCTCTCTTCTTTTTTTCTCTTCTGCGCCGTTGCCCTCTAATATATTATTCCCCATATCCTTTGAGACCTATTTTTCAATTTGTACTTTTGGGCCATGGCCTTCAAATCGTGACAACAAAGTCACATTATGTTGTCACATTATGTTTCTTTTGTTATTATTATTATTATTATTAGATAGTATTATAACTCCGTGCTCTTGACTCGGGTGTTCTTGACTTGACAAAAGTTACTCGTTTACGCTCCAACGTCCATTCGAACACCTACCAAAATATAAAATAAATAAGTAAGCACTAAAACTGACTCAAAACTAATAAAAATGTATAAAAACCTATACTAAATAAAATAGACCGGTACAAGCCTAAAACTAATAAAAGTACTATCTAAATGACTCGAAAATTATACAAACTTTACACTGGAAATAGATGTATTTTACAATACATCACTCACCAATACATTGTTGTATTGACATATACTATTTTCGTACATGTTTCAGGTTGTTTTGAGACACTTCTTTTAAGCTTTTGGATTTATATTTATGTTTTGACTTCGTTGTATTTTAGCTAGACTTGTCACTTTAGAGCTATTGTATCGTGTAATTTCCTTTCAATGTAATAAATTATTCAATTCAATGTATCAATATTTACACTTTAGTACCATGAGCTATTGAACAATCATAACTACGTGGCACCTCGATGAGTCCGCCATCGATCGGGGTGTTAAAATGATTGTCATAAAAGGAGGGTATATGGATTGGTTTGGTAGCGGTGGAAGTCGAAGAAGGGATGGAAGTAAATGTCTACAATTACAATTAGAGAAATTAAATGGAGGAAGGTAGGGGGTCGATTAGTCTTGTAACATCACGTTATTTTTACTTTTCTTGTATTTTAAATTCTATATTTAACAAATTCCAAGTTCACCTTTATTCGTTTTCTTTATGTTACTCCTACCAATTCATGACGAGTCGTCGTTATAATTTATCCTATTCAACTTAGTCGTTATAACAATAAACTCATTTAGTTAACATCTTAATATATATTCATTTATTTTATTTTTTTATCAAACATATATATTATGGTCGTAATATGAATAATCAATCAATAGCATGCAATAAGTTTATGCTTTTTAGTATTGTAAGAGTGTTGGAAGGATAGTGTCTAAACATAAATGAGAAAGTGTGAGAGAACATACAAAAACTCGTTAAAACAAAAAAAAAAGGAAAAAAATAAACGAAATCCTGATTAAGCTTATTTGCCTTTTATCTCAACAACAACAACACACAACATCTAAGTTGTTCGTTCTTTTTCTTTTCTTTTTTTTTATTATTATTATTTTATGTCAACAGTAAACAATAATCATCACCATTCATTAACAATTAAACTTAACCTCCACCTAATCTCTTCCTAACCACCCCATTTACTCCATTAATCACCCAACCAACTCACTCCACCTATAAATACAACCCCTCTCCACCCTTTAACCTCTTGTTCATCTCATCTCTCCTTAAAACTCTCTCTAATCTTCAAGGTTTTTGAGCAAACTTCCTGAAAACACATCAGTAAGTTTCTAGGCTCAAACCTTCAATTCTTTTATGTTTTTCCTTCTCTTTTCTATCCAAAACTCCTTGGAGAAACCTCTAGGATCTTCCCCATGTTTATCCACAGAAGTGTGATAAGGGTAGAGCACCTAAAAGAGGTCCCAAATGAGTTTATTTTTCTGAATTATTTTTATGTCCTAAGAATGTTTGTTGTGAAGGAACCAACCAAGTCTACTAACAATCTAATGTTAGATGGATTTGTGCTATGGTATTGGTTTATACTATGTATTATTATAAACTTACTTTCAATCTTCTATCTTATTATCCTATTATTAATCTTTGAAAGGTTTGTGGTTACACCCTACCTTACCAACTCTCTTGACCCTTCTTGTGCTACGGATTTATCCACACTAGAAAGGGGTAATCCCGTGTCCAAAACCCACGTTTATTCAATAAACGAAGTGGTTATGACATGAACCTATCAAATGGATTCACATTCCTAACCTTATACAATCCGAATCATCTATGATGATTTTGTGCTTGGTGTAACTTAATCTCATGACCATCCGAATTTCCCTAAAGGCAATTTGTGCTTGGTTTGCCTAAAAGGCTTGCATGACTCTCGTGAATCTATAATCTAAAACTCGAACCTAAGACTCTAATTCTTAATTCTAGTTAATCGGAGCTAAAGCTTAATCTTCCAAGGCTTATCTTTGGAACTATATCAAGACGCACCCAAAGGTGAGTTCATACTTGCCCCCCTTTATCCTTTATTCTTTGGGGCTCAACATGTATCATTATCAAAACTCAAACGATTTTAAACTCTACAATCTATTATGCTTAGTCTAAAGTCTATCATATTCTAAATTCTATCATGCGCAATCTAAAGTCTATTATATGCTTGTACGCTATGCTATGCAGAATTATTTACTCTAACATACAAATGTTCATATAGTTGACAACCCACCTTGCATGTATAGCGCTATAGGATTGGCTATCCGCCCCCTACATGGTTCATGTTAAGCAAAATTCTTCGTGGCTAGTCGTCGTTTGTATGGTTCTCTTGCATATGCCTATAAGCAAAACTTTATTATACTATGTATGTATGTCAAAACTAGTATGCTCACCAATGCTTTATGTGTTGACGGATATTTTATACATGTTGCAGGAAATATTTATTGCAGGACATTCAAGAAAACTACTTAGGATTGGACATAGAAACTCACTCTAGTTCAAATTATCATATTGTTGTTGTTGTATTTTTCGTTATTTGAACTACTTGTATTTCTATTTTTAGACAATAAATGAAATTCTATCTTTAAACTATATTGTCACAAAATCTAGTGTCATGGAGTCTTTGAACAATCTATCACTAAGTCTCACCCCGATGTATTCCGCCATCGGTTGGGGTGTGACAAGTCTGGGGAAAAAGGGTAAGGATGGAATAGGATTTTAGGTTTCAACTATAATATCATGATAAAATGTCTACTTTAGCCTTCTAAGTGTCTTAATTGTCACTAGCATCCCTATAATACCCTTAAATGTTTTGCTCAAATATGTTGTACATGTTGCTTCTTAAGTTGTACAGAAATGAAAATGAATATGTTGGCCATCACACCTTCTTAATAAGATAATAATATAATAAAATATCAAAATAAAGAGCCGATAATGTTCTACAGTTAAAACTAATGTAACTAAAACCAAACTGCGAAAACGCTAATGTAACTAATATGGTTTGAGTTTTTTTTTTTCGAGTAAACTTCAATTTTCATCCCCATGGTTTGCTGATTTTAACACTCCAAGTCAAATAGTTTAAAATTTGCATTTATAGGCCATTAGTTTTTTTTCAATTTGTACTTTTGGGCCATGGCCTTCAAATCGTGACAACAAAGTCACATTATGTTGTCACATTATGTTTCTTTTATTATTATTATTATTATTATTATTATTATTATTATTATTATTATTATTATTATTATTATTATTATTATTATTATTATTATTATTATTAGATAGTATTATAACTCCGTGCTCTTGACTCGGGTGTTCTTGACTTGACAAAAGTTACTCGTTTACGCTCCAACGTCCATTCGAACACCTACCAAAATATAAAATAAATAAGTAAGCACTAAAACTGACTCAAAACTAATAAAATGTATAAAAACCTATACTAAATAAAATAGACCGGTACAAGCCTAAAACTAATAAAAGTACTATCTAAATGACTCGAAAATTATACAAACTTTACACTGGAAATAGATGTATTTTACAATACATCACTCACCAATACATTGTTGTATTGACATATACTATTTTCGTACATGTTTCAGGTTGTTTTGAGACACTTCTTTTAAGCTTTTGGATTTATATTTATGTTTTGACTTCGTTGTATTTTAGCTAGACTTGTCACTTTAGAGCTATTGTATCGTGTAATTTCCTTTCAATGTAATAAATTATTCAATTCAATGTATCAATATTTACACTTTAGTACCATGAGCTATTGAACAATCATAACTACGTGGCACCTCGATGAGTCCGCCATCGATCGGGGTGTTAAAATGATTGTCATAAAAGGAGGGTATATGGATTGGTTTGGTAGCGGTGGAAGTCGAAGAAGGGATGGAAGTAAATGTCTACAATTACAATTAGAGAAATTAAATGGAGGAAGGTAGGGGTCGATTAGTCTTGTAACTTATCTTTTTTCGTCCCTGAAAAAGAATTATGCTATGAAATCACAATTAGGTTTACATCCAGTTTCAAACATAGGTTACTTAATTAATAATCTACTAACATGTTGATTGCGATTGCAGGTATATTGATCCTCTTAAACCCACACCGGTTTCCAAGCCCCTTTTTATTTATGTAAAGTTCATGTTGATTAGTCTATCTAGGGTCTCACTCGAAGGAAGCCACAGTTCCTCCTAATCCCGCCTCAAGCTTATGAAGCTAAAGGAACGACCAATTGACCATTTCTCAACCGTCTTATGTAGAAAACCAAGAGAATTTAAAATCACTTTTTTTTTCGGCATACTTAACTCAGAGGGTGTGACCAATCCAAGTCGCTATCCCAGTGGCCAGGCATCTTAAGCTTCAGCATTTTTTTTTCATCTCAGCATACCTAATCCAGAGGGTGTGACCAATCCAAGTCGCTATCCCAGTGGCCAAGCACCTTAAGCTTCAACATTTTTGCTTTGATTTCTAATTTGTTTTTTTTAAGTCATTAGAAATTCTAACGGTTTTCTACTTATAACGGTGCTTCTTATACTATTTTTGACGGTTTCGGTCTCCCCGTTTCTCCTAGATGAGAACCCACAAATAGCCTAACATAATTAATTTATTACTTTTCAAAGGAAACCTTTCTAGCGGCCGAGCCTACCCACATATCCCAAATCAAACACGTTTTCAATCAGTTTTAATCTCTTATTATACATACTATTTGAAAACCGGACACCTAACTTACCTATCATTTTCCATATTTTATATAATGCAAACTTCAAAATCAGGGACTTTTTTTTTCGATTTTTTTTTAGATCTACTCAAAACGACTCTATATACAAACTAGACGATAGTTTCCATCCCCACACTTAAACTCTACATTGCCCTCAATGTAGGAATAGCAAACGACTCAAAACTAAAAATAAATTCCGAATACAAAAATTAAAAAGATAAGGGCAAATTGGAAAGGACTTAGCTGGTTAAATAACGTGTAAGCTCCAAAAACTCTAGTCCAATCCAGCTCGATCGTATAGCATTTCATTCGCGATCGGCTCTGACACAATGATAAACTCTCGGGTTTGCCTTGATAAATGATAACAGCTTCGGAATCACCCGAATGGAGATTGATTACGAGTGGTGCAATCCAAACCTGCGCAAAACGAAACAAACAAAACCCGAGCATAATACAGAACCACAAATTAAAAAAAATGAAAAGATAATAATAATAATAAATAAATATAAAAATAAATTTACAAACTCTACACTTGGGATTCTACCCAAGAACTATCCTCAACACTCCTCAAAACCTACGGGGGATCCTTAAGATCCACATCACCCCCGAAACTAACAAACCGGGCTCTCACGTACAAGCTCATCCTGCAACCTCTCGGCCTCTCTAGCTTATCAAACCTCTTCTTACTCGCCTTAAAACCCTGATGCATTTGGGATTTGTAGTGAAACTTACATATCAATGAACTATCCCCACACTTAGGTTTTACCACATCTTCAGACCTAGATCTATCTTCCTCCTGCTTCTCTAATGGCGGTACTCCTAAGGAATCATCAACACAGAAGACATTCTCACACCTCTCACTCAGCTTAGGTCTAGATTTTGAGACATCAAAGACAACGGTTTCATCCCCCGCCCGAAGTGTGATCTTACCGTCAAAGACATCAATCAATGCCTTCGCGGTACATAAAAAAGGGCGTCCCAAAATAAGTGGAACTCTATCGTCGGCTTCCATGTCGAGGACCACAAAATCCACGGGGAACACAAAATTTATCTACCTTAACAAGCAAGTTCTCTATGATGCCCCGTGGATATTTAACAGACTTATCTGCTAACGTCAGTGTCATGCGCGTTGGGGTAAGTTCACCCAAGCCTAGCTTCTCATACAAAGAGTAAGGCATCAAATTGATGCTAGCACCTAGGTCGGCCAACGCGTGGTGCTGAACATCGCTACCAAATAAACACGGGATTGTGAAAATGCCCGGGTCCGTCAATTTCTCCGGTAGCTTATTCAGAAACCACCGCAGAACAATCAGCAGTAAGTGGAACGGTCGACAACTCTCCCAATTTATCCTTCTGTGTCAGAAGGTCTTTTAGGAACTTCGCATATTTAGGCATATGCTGGAGAGCCTCGATGAGCGGGAGATTGATCTTAAGTTGCTTAAACATGTCTAGGAAGTGGTCGTATTCCTTACAATACTTTTGATTCCTAATGCGGGAAGGGTAAGGAACATGGGCAGGATCAATCTCAGGACTGGGCCTAACATTCCGTGGCCTAACTACTGGCTTCTCATCCTGAGACTCACTATTCGGTGCTGTACTTACTGGGCCTAGCCTAGATTGCACCCTACTAGGAGCCTCTAACTCTATCTCTCTAATCACTGGCTCGTCCTCCTCCTCAACCGGTGCTCTAGGACTCTCTAATGTCCTACCACTACGTGTGGTGATTGCCTTAACGTGGGCATTCGGGTTTGCCTGAGTACTACCCGAGAACTGACCTTGGGGTCGCTCTTTCAACTGCCTAGCAATGTCACCAATGGTGCGCTGAAGATCTAAGAATGCAGAGTGGTGATTTTTCAAGAGCATAGCCTGATCTTTCAACAAGGTGTCATGTTCTGCTAGAGTTTTCTGAGTATTGGCATCTTTAGCCACCAGTTGGGTTAAAAGTTCTTCTATTTTACCCAAACCATTCCCATTATCCCCACCTGAATTTCTATAAGAGTTATTCTCCCCGTGGTATTGACCTCCTACAAAATCTACCTGCCCTACCTAGTGAATCAAAGGGCATTCAGAAGTAACATGCCCACCCCTGCACATCTCACACTTTTCAGATTTCATTTTCAACTCTTTCACTTCCCTAGTCAGTGCGTCTAAAGCAGCAACCACACTAGCATCCAATGTAACTTGGTGACCACCTTGTGCGGGTGAGGTAGTACTAGGTGCAGGAGTAGAATTCCTAAGTACGGCTCGCTGCTCATGGTCTGTCTGGGCAAAACTTTCAAATAGGTCATTGCATTCGGCCGTAGTTTTCTTACTCATCAGGTGGCCGCCTGCAGAAGTATCAAAACGGTACTTTGCCTCATAAGTTAAGCCATTGTAGAATTTCTCTACAAGGGCCCAATCAGTCAGACCATGCTGGGAGCACTTGCTAAGCAGGTTTTGAAACCGCTCCCATGCAAGATAATATGGCTCATCAGGTTCCATTCGGAATGAGTGGATCTGATCGCGAAGTCGGGAAGCCTTGCTAGGTGGAAAGTATTTATTCAGAAAGGCTTGTTTAAGGGCATCCCAAGTAGCGAAAGTGTCAGTAGGGTGAGAGTCGAGCCAAGTGGCAGCTCGACCAGCAAGGGAAAAAGGGAACAAATGGAGGAACTTAGCATCCTCTGTGGCACCCTGAAGCTTAAAAGTGGCTAGGATGCGAGTCAGTCGGGCAATGTGGGCCGGGGCATCCTCATCATCACGGCCGTGGAATTGACAATTGTTAGCAATTGCCGTCATGATGTAGGAGGGTATCTTCCAGGACCCCTCATTGTTGATGGTTGGGGCGATGATAGGAGAGTTAGCTCCCGTAAAACCTTGGGTGGATTGTTGGTGGACAGTGCGACGTTCGGCCATTTAGGGGTGGGTAGGTGGTGGACTAGGTGATCTAAATGGGATGGTAAACTCAGAATTAGATAAACTCAGGGAAGAAGCACCAACCTCAAGCTTAGACTCAAAATAAAATAAAAGTGAAATAATAAAAAAAAAGCACAGATATTTCAGATAAGTTCAATCGAAGCTAATTAACGCAATCGCCAAGATTCCCCGGCAACGGTGCCAAAAACTTGATGTGCTCAAAGTGGTTTAATAAAAATAACTAAATTAAACCTAAAACTAGACACCTAGTAATACTCTAGACTCTCTAAAACTAAACTACTGACAGGAAAGTGAACCTATCGACTCTAGTATAGCTAAAGTAAGTCCGGATATCGAACCCACGAGACTCTAATGGAAAACGAAAACTAGACTCGATTACTTATCCTAAATACTGATTAAATTAATTTATTATTTTAAAGGGGGGTTTTACTGAACAATAAATTGCAATAAAATAAAGGTTAACTAAAATTTACTAAACTGAACTAGAGACACGAACTTAGCTGAGCCGAATTCAGATGATGACAAGACACTACCTAGACCAGACTCCCAACTATGCTGATAAGCTTCTATGGTTATGGAACTGATTTGGAACCGAGATCTTAAAATACTAAACATCAAGAATAAACTAGACACCCTCAACCCTTCTCAAAGAAAAACCCTAGAATATTTTTGTGCTGTTAAACTACCGGTTGGAGTACAAACCATCACAGGTTATCTAACTCTTATGATCGAGTACCCGCTAGACAATCTACCTCATAGCGCGAAAGCCTCAGTACACTAGGTGCAAGGGGTAATTATTGAAGCCTAGATCTAACCTGATATGTAGGAGTTGAAAGGGAAACTAGGCAGATCTTCTCACAAAGCCTCTAACCTAGCAATCTAACAACCTAGACATACCAACAAGCCACATCTATTGAACTTGGAAGAATACCTAAAATATTCTAACCACCAAATACCACTCCTATGGTAAACTCGCGACTATTGACCATAAACTAGTTGCTACACAAAGTCTGCAACCTAACTAGCACTCATACATGAAAGACATTCACAAAAGTGCAAGTGGAGTGAATAAGTGACAATAAGAAAATAATAAATACGCACATACACTAGATCTAGAGAAATCAAAATCTTTACTGAATCATAAATCCAAACAAGTTCCAAAAAACCATAGAAAACGCAAATCAAAACATAGTATTCGTCTTAGTCTAGGTAGCTATAAAAGTTTTAGCCACAAATCATCTTGTAAAGAGAAACAAAGCCAAATAAAAATTCAGCAATCATTGTATAGAACAAAGATAATAAAGGAACGAAAAAACCGAATGATTGACACCCGAATAATCGTTCCCTGGCTTAGAACCTTTGATCCCTGGCTTGCCTCTCTAATAATATTATTTGCTCTTACGGCTGTTTGTTGTTGTCCTCCAAAATTGTGCCTCTCCAAGAATAATATTATTCGCAGCTCCCTCTCTTCTTTTTTTCTCTTCTGCGCCGCTGCCCTCTAATATATTATTCCCCATATCCTTTGAGCCCTATTTTTCAATTGGTACTTTTGGGCCATGGCCTTCAAATCATGACAACAAAGTCACATTATGTTGTCACAATATGTTTCTTTTGTTGTTATTATTATTATTATTATTATTATTATTATTATTATTATTATTATTATTATTATTATTATTATTATTATTATTATTATTATTATTAGATAGTATTATAACTCCGTGCTCTTGACTCGGGTGTTCTTGACTTGACAAAAGTTACTCGTTTACGCTCCAACGTCCATTCGAACACCTACCAAAATATAAAATAAATAAGTAAGCACTAAAACTGACTCAAAACTAATAAAAATGTATAAAAACCTATACTAAATAAAATAGACCGGTACAAGCCTAAAACTAATAAAAGTAGTATCTAAATGACTCGAAAATTATACAAACTTTACACTGGAAATAGATGTATTTTACAATACATCACTCACCAATACATTGTTGTATTGACATATACTATTTTCGTACATGTTTCAGGTTGTTTTGAGACACTTCTTTTAAGCTTTTGGATTTATATTTATGTTTTGACTTCGTTGTATTTTAGCTAGACTTGTCACTTTAGAGCTATTGTATCGTGTAATTTCCTTTCAATGTAATAAATTGTTCAATTCAATGTATCAATATTTACACTTTAGTACCATGAGCTATTGAACAATCATAACTACGTGGCACCTCGATGAGTCCGCCATCGATCGGGGTGTTAAAATGATTGTCATAAAAGGAGGGTATATGGATTGGTTTGGTAGCGGTGGAAGTCGAAGAAGGGATGGAAGTAAATGTCTACAATTACAATTAGAGAAATTAAATGGAGGAAGGTAGGGGGTCGATTAGTCTTGTAACATCACGTTATTTTTACTTTTCTTGTATTTTAAATTCTATATTTAACAAATTCCAAGTTCACCTTTATTCGTTTTCTTTTATGTTACTCCTACCAATTCATGACGAGTCGTCGTTATAATTTATCCTATTCAACTTAGTCGTTATAACAATAAACTCATTTAGTTAACATCTTAATATATATTCATTTATTTTATTTTTTTATCAAACATATATATTATGGTCGTAATATGAATAATCAATCAATAGCATGCAATAAGTTTATGCTTTTTAGTATTGTAAGAGTGTTGGAAGGATAGTGTCTAAACATAAATGAGAAAGTGTGAGAGAACATACAAAAACTCGTTAAAACAAAAAAAAAGGAAAAAAATAAACGAAATCCTGATTAAGCTTATTTGCCTTTTATCTCAACAACAACAACACACAACATCTAAGTTGTTCGTTCTTTTTCTTTTCTTTTTTTTTATTATTATTATTTTATGTCAACAGTAAACAATAATCATCACCATTCATTAACAATTAAACTTAACCTCCACCTAATCTCTTCCTAACCACCCCATTTACTCCATTAATCACCCAACCAACTCACTCCACCTATAAATACAACCCCTCTCCACCCTTTAACCTCTTGTTCATCTCATCTCTCCTTAAAACTCTCTCTAATCTTCAAGGTTTTTGAGCAAACTTCCTGAAAACACATCAGTAAGTTTCTAGGCTCAAACCTTCAATTCTTTTATGTTTTTCCTTCTCTTTTCTATCCAAAACTCCTTGGAGAAACCTCTAGGATCTTCCCCATGTTTATTCACAGAAGTGTGATAAGGGTAGAGCACCTAAAAGAGGTCCCAAATGGGTTTATTTTTCTGAATTATTTTTATGTCCTAAGAATGTTTGTTGTGAAGGAACCAACCAAGTCTACTAACAATCTAATGTTAGATGGATTTGTGCTATGGTATTGGTTATACTATGTATTATTATAAACTTACTTTCAATCTTCTATCTTATTATCCTATTATTAATCTTTGAAAGGAATTTGTGGTTACACCCTACCTTACCAACTCTCTTGACCCTTCTTGTGCTACGGATTTATCCACACTAGAAAGGGGTAATCCCGTGTCCAAAACCCACGTTTATTCAATAAACGAAGTGGTTATGACATGAACCTATCAAATGGATTCACATTCCTAACCTTATACAATCCGAATCATCTATGATGATTTTGTGCTTGGTGTAACTTAATCTCATGACCATCCGAATTGCCCTAAAGGCAATTTGTGCTTGGTTTGCCTAAAAGGCTTGCATGACTCTCGTGAATCTATAATCTAAAACTCGAACCTAAGACTCTAATTCTTAATTCTAGTTAATCGGAGCTAAAGCTTAATCTTCCAAGGCTTATCTTTGGAACTATATCAAGACGCACCCAAAGGTGAGTTCATACTTGCCCCCCCTTTATCCTTTATTCTTTGGGGCTCAACATGTATCATTATCAAAACTCAAACGATTTTAAACTCTACAATCTATTATGCTTAGTCTAAAGTCTATCATATTCTAAATTCTATCATGCGCAATCTAAAGTCTATTATATGCTTGTACGCTATGCTATGCAGAATTATTTACTCTAACATACAAATGTTCATATAGTTGACAACCCACCTTGCATGTATAGCGCTATAGGATTGGCTATCCGCCCCCTACATGGTTCATGTTAAGCAAAATTCTTCGTGGCTAGTCGTCGTTTGTATGGTTCTCTTGCATATGCCTATAAGCAAAACTTTATTATACTATGTATGTATGTCAAAACTAGTATGCTCACCAATGCTTTATGTGTTGACGGATATTTTATACATTTTGCAGGAAATATTTATTGCAGGACATTCAAGAAAACTACTTAGGATTGGACATAGAAACTCACTCTAGTTCAAATTATCATATTGTTGTTGTTGTATTTTTCGTTATTTGAACTACTTGTATTTCTATTTTTAGACAATAAATGAAATTCTATCTTTAAACTATATTGTCACAAAATCTAGTGTCATGGAGTCTTTGAACAATCTATCACTAAGTCTCACCCCGATGTATTCCGCCATCGGTTGGGGTATGACAAGTCTGAGGAAAAAGGGTAAGGATGGAATAGGATTTTAGGTTTCAACTATAATATCATGATAAAATGTCTACTTTAGCCTTCTAAGTGTCTTAATTGTCACTAGCATCCCTATAATACCCTTAAATGTTTTGCTCAAATATGTTGTACATGTTGCTTCTTAAGTTGTACAGAAATGAAAATGAATATGTTGGCCATCACACCTTCTTAATAAGATAATAATATAATAAAATATCAAAATAAAGAGCCGATAATGTTCTACAGTTAAAACTAATGTAACTAAAACCAAACTGCGAAAACGCTAATGTAACTAATATGGTTTGAGTTTTTTTTTTTTCGAGTAAACTTCAATTTTCATCCCCATGGTTTGCTGATTTTAACACTCCAAGTCAAATAGTTTAAAATTTGCATTTATAGGCCATTAGTTTGCTCATTAGTTTTAGTTTCAGTCCACACCAATAACACAGTTAGTGTAGTTCCGTTAAGTCATGATAAAAATACAATAATGTCCCTTGATCTTTACATTTATTTTTTCTTTTAATAACACACACACACACACACACACTCTCTCTCTCTCTCTCTCTCTCCCCCTTTCTCTTACCTCGTTATCTTTGAAACTCTAACCTCACCAAGTCATTCACCACCACAACGTCCCATCTTCGTCGCTGCATCTCTAGATCTCGCACCACCACCATTTCTTACCTACTACCTGCACTCACCACAAATCGGACCACTTAAACCATCCCATTTACACCCACTCGAAAACGCGGGCCGCAATAACCAACATCACCCCCACCATCCACCGTCTACCACCACCATTCCACCACCCACCCAAACTCGAAACCATAGCACTCCTCACCGTCAGCAACCTCTAAAACCCCACCTGCACAACCATCGGCTACCACTTCAAAACCATAACCCTACCCAGCCGGTGGTGGAATGGAAAAATAGAAGGGCTCTACTAAGCTTCGAGTGATGTAGGTTATGGTGACGGTGGCGGCGGTTTCAGGTTATGGTAATGGTGGACGATGTTCATGCCGCAAAACCTTCAGATCCCAAATCATTTATGAATGCAGATGGTAAGTTGTGGTCGTAAATAGTGGTGGCGGATGTGGTGAACTACTTGATGGGGTTAGGGTTTTGAAGAGAGAGAGAGAGAGAGAGAGGGAAAGAGAGAAAAAGTGTGTTTATAGATACATAAATACGTGTGTATATAAATGTGTGTGTGTGTTTATACATATATTAAAAGAAAAAATTAATGCAACTATCAAGAGCATTATAGTGTCATTATCATGACCTAACGGAACTACACTAACGGTGTTAATGGTGTGGACTGAAACGAATTAACAAGCTAATGGACTATAAATGTAATTTTTAAAATATTAAACTGAGAGTGTTAAAATCAGCAAACCGAGAATCATTTGCATAAATAGGGGGTTTATTATTTTACAAATTACATTTGGGGGGTATTGGGGAAAAAAACTAAAAATGGTGATGTATAGTTATGAATTGGCGGCATCAAAGAAAATCTGCAAAAAAAATAGTGATGTTGCCAAACCAATTCGTTTATTCAATGATGCCGCCAAATAAAATGGAGTGTTTGATGCCGCCAATTCATAAGGAGGGTTTGATGGCGCCAATTCATAAGGAGGGTTCATTTCTTATATAAGGCAACGACCTCTACCCATTCTCTCCATCCCATTCCACCTACACAAATACATTATATCATTCCCACATATCTCAATCCCATTTACAACACCACATATCTCAATCCCATTTACAACACCACATATCTCAATCCCATTTACAACACCACATATCTCAATCCCATTTACAACACATTGTAAAAAACTAAACAAAATACCAATATGAGATATAATACTTTTCCTGCAATTGTTCTGCAGGGTACGGTTTTTTATTGATATTGGGTCGATGTTACATCCACATGGAGTTTTAACAGTTTTGGGCGGGGATGAGCCATGCTTAAAAGCATCGTCTCCTGTCTCATCCCCTGCTTGGCATCACTTTTCTGGGGTCCAAAAAAGCGGTGTCTTTGGATCGGTGTTACATCCACATGAAACTACTTGGATCGATGTTACATCCACACGTGGTATAACACGTGTAGAATGCAACATTGTCACTGTAGTTTATAATATTAGAGAGTTGGTTGTCGTTGCTGGTCTCAATCTCCAGTCTACCAAACCCAGACATTCCAACAGGCTCTTTAGGGGGGTCGACTTTCCAGGCAAAGCCTGTAGCGCAAGGCCAACCGGTGTTGACGAATCGCATCATGTGATTAGCGACGTCGGCGACATCGGATGACCCTGCTCTTGCTCGTGCTACTTTGGCAGGGCAGCCTGGGTTGATCATTGGGTACCTTTAGATTTGGTACACATGTTCAACAGGTTGATTGATGTTCCCCTGTATGATTCAGATGGGTTTGAATCTGAATGCGGTCCTGAGTTCCCGCTAACTGGAAGAACGAGTTTCTGGGTCCACAAGCTGTAGTTGACTTCAATAAAGCAATTGTTAACTTCAATAAAGCAATTGTGATGGAATGTGCGAAACAGAAACTTAATGAACTCTGCAACAAGAAACGGTGGTAGAATATTGGAATTGTTGATCTCGGAAATAGATTGTCTTGCAACTCGGTAGATTGTATAGTTTGAATGACTAGTTTGGAAAAATAGTTTAATAAATTTGTATTATTTGTTTTAAATAAATCTATCATTATTACACGTATTTACTTTTATTTTAGAAAACGTCTAGTAATAATACTAGTAGTATTAAAATTAACAGTAAGATAATAAGGCTGCCTGACTGGAAGGCCTGCCAGACTGTACAAAGGCCCAAAACTGGCAGCCTGGCCCGTTTTCAACATAGTGAGTTTTCAACAAAAATGACCTCCTAGCCGTTTTCGGGCCACCGGGATCAGGCCCCGGAGACCCGAAAACGGCCCGGACTTCGTGCAAAACCCGTGTATTAGCCAAGGGCAACGCGTCCGAAAGTCCGGCTGCCTGTGTCACACCACGCCAATGGCGGAAACACGTGGCGCGACGGTTCAAACGTATAAAGTCAAGGTTAACGCAAATCACAAGTAATTTAAGAAAATGGGTCATTTATTTAGGCGTCAAATCTTGTTCAAACATTACACATAAAGTAAATTGTTTTTAACATAAATGGAGAGGTTTCTCAAATATATCCCATAGCCTTGGGAAATAAAAGTGAACCCCGCAAAATATCCAACGCCGCATAGGAGAATTCCGTGACCCAGCCTGCCGTGATTGCCTTCGTCTAATTACCTGAAAGATATGTTTAAAATTTCGTCAATATAAATATATTGGTGAGTTCACAGGTTTTTAGTTTCCAAAACTTGAATACTTGGGAAATACCATGTTATGACAACATATAGGAGTTGCAAATTCCTATAAATCTACTTGAGACTATAATCAAACCAAGACGTATAATAATAATGCCCCGCTCCAAGTCGTTACTCGGTATCCTACGACTTAAGTTCAGAATACATGCACCCCAGGCATACACTGATGCATAATCGACGCTATCGATTAGGGGTGGGCCTTGTCAGGCACCAATAGTACTATTCAAATATTCCTCCGGTTTCATTTCTCCGAATAAATGATTATAGAGGCGAGGACTCAACCCCGAGTGGCGGTCACACCTCAAGTAATAAATCCGTCAAACATTTTCCATAACATATCTTTCCCCCGAAAACGTAAAAATAGTTTAAAATGGGGCCGTGAAACTCACCTGAATCGACGTCCGGCTCAACTAGGTAGATAGCAAACGGGGTCTCGCACCTACAAACGTCCTAGACGTATAAGTCACTATCCCTATAGTGCGTGTGCCTTGGCAAGTTGTACACCCAACTCCCGACCATAAGTTATTCCAAATCCCGTTTAATTTAGCGCGTATCATAGGTTTCGTTGGCGTTAGATTACCCTTTGTATTACAAGTTATATATTACTCTTGTTAATATTTCCTTAACTCGTACATTATTATCATCGACTTGACTTCACTTAACGTATAATTATTTTCCCATTCATATAACTATACTTAAGATCGCATCGCTCGATATAATATATATTTCAACACTCGACCCGACTCACTTTGCCGCACATTTATTTTCCCATTTAAATAAATATGCTAAGGTCTTGTCGTTCGGTAGTATATTCTCAACACCCGTTTCAACTCACCATGCCGTATATTTATTTTCCCATTCAAATAAATATACTAGGATCTCGTTGGCACGGTATACACATATATACATATCTTTGTCTACTTGTCTCGGTTTTCCTTCCCACATATCTACTTTCCCATTAAGTAGATATGCTAGAATTTCGCCGAGACGAGCGTGTATATATATATATAAACGTGTAATTTTTCTTGTTAAATCTATACGTTTGCTTAACGTCTTATTTGCTTACGTTATGATTTTCTCCCACGATTAATTCCTTCAACACTTAGGAAAGTGTTTATTAGATTTCACCCATGATGTATATATATATTTTACTTCCTAAAAATATATATTTTCCCATCTTGCCGCAATGGCATTTTTCTCATGTTTTGTCCGTGTATGGTTCGTTAACGCGTCCTAGTTCGATATCTTAGCTTGAATAGTAAATTTTTCCAAGTTTTTCCCAACATGTGTTTTATAGAAATATTATTCATATTTCTTCCTCCTAACACATGTTACTTGGAGGATTTAAAAATACTTTTGTATTTTTAACCCAACTTGTTAACTTAGACACAAAAATGTTTCCAACACTTTTATATTCCCATTTATATAAAAGTATTTATTTTTGTATAAGTTTCTCAAGTTTTAATTTTTGTTTAACATTTTTATAAAAATCTCTATTTTTATAGAAATCCTTATGTTAATACAAGTCTATATTTTTATAACTTCCACTTTTATAAAAATACACTTTTTATACAAAATACCCAAGCTTGTTTACTAGTATTTACCAAATCAATCTTGGAAAATTATTACTTATACTTTTGACACCAAACTTTCCATTATTGCATTTTTGGACTAATATTTTCTAAAATGTTCATTTTAGTCCTCTAACTTTCAAAGTTACAACATTAGTCCCTTAACTTTCAAATGTTGCATTTTTCCACTCTAATTTCCAAAGTTAGTATTTTTCACTCAAATTAGTGGACTTTGAAGATTCATCTTTTTATTGTTAAGTTATTTTTGCATCAAAACACTTTTAATAGTCTTATATTTCATACATAAGGCTATTAATATGTGTGTTTTATGTATTTCTTCATCATATCCAAATTTCATTCATCTAAGTGTGTAAACTTTAATTTTTCAACTTCTTCATTCATGACATCCTAATATATTCCATCATATATTATATCTTGGATGATCATTTTAAGATGATTAAAGCTACATTTTAACACATTCAAGTTTCTTTCTCAAATCTTAT
Source organism: Ambrosia x helenae (assembly GCA_030844895.1). Lineage (NCBI taxonomy): Eukaryota > Viridiplantae > Streptophyta > Magnoliopsida > Asterales > Asteraceae > Ambrosia > Ambrosia x helenae. The sequence continues at coordinate 58,354,372 of CM061227.1, forward strand.
GTAGATCATCATCCTACATAGTGTATGTGTAGTTTTTATATATTTTAAGAACACTACTTTATTATCATCAAATCCATGATCCATTTACAAGTCTTTAATCATCCATTTTACTTATGTAAAATCTATTAAAGCTTATGTTTCAAAACCACATTTTTAACCCTTCATGTACAACTTGCTTCTAAGAACACATACATGAATATTAATAATCAAAACAAGGTTAAGAAGCTTACTACTAGCACAAGGCTAGGGAAGACAAAAACCTTGGATTTGAGAGGGGTTTAGTGTGTTCTTCCTTAGTGGTTAATCTCCAAGCTTGAAACACATAATGGGGGATTGGATGATGGATTGTTTTGAGTGATTAGAAGATGTAAAAACTTGAAAGAAATGTGTGTGAGGATGGGGTGAAACCTACGGCCCAAAGAAGAAGGAGAAGGAGATGTTTTTGCTTTGTTATCTTATGTATGAACACATGTTATATATAACCTCACCATATCTTCCATGGATTGCATGTGATCTTACTAAAGATTTAAGAGATTTAAGAAGTACAAAGGAATGATCTTGGATGGATATTTGCTAGGTGTTTTGGCCGTGGGTTTTAAAAGAAGAAAGGAAGGTTTATAATCTTTCCAAGATATCATGTAATCATGCTTATAATCTTAGTAGGATATGGGATCTTTTGGAAGCATGCATACATGTGTGCACTAGTGTATAATTAGGTTGTATTTGTCTTGGATTATTAGGCCATAGGGCCGAAATTTTCTTACACAAAGTAAGATTTTTGCATGCTTTATGTACTTGATGGATCTTACATGTTATCTTATCCAAGCATGCTTATTATCCTTAGGTTTGTAGGTTATTATTAAAACAACATGCAAGAAGATTACATGGCCATTAGGCCGGCCCCTTGGTGGGTTTAGGTGGGGTCCACAACTTCAAATATTTACCCAATGTTTGTTAAGTTAAATCCCCCGTCGTTCGGGCGTCGTTCGGGTATTTTTCGGGTTTTAATCGCGCGTTATTCGGACATTAAAAATACCTTTAATAACCCTTAAATATAGTCTAATTTAAGCGTTAATTGGTTATTTAGGCTTTTGCCGGGTGAAATTGTAAGTTATACGCGTATCGGGTGCGGTACGCGCACTTTATTCGTTACCGGGAGATTTGTATGAAAAGTTTCCACTTATGGTTTTGGAGTTCCAAAACTCATTATATTTTGTGAAAATACCCCTTATTTTATATTCTGGGTGTCCGGGATCCTTTTCGTTTATTTAATTATTACCGGGTAATCGCCAACGTCCATACCGGATAGTTTATTCGCACATGATCCTATCATGTTTTACCATTAAACGTATGCATTCCTATGCATTATTTGGAAATTGCTATCTCCTAAAGCCTTGATAATTAAATCACATATAATTGTATTTAATTACGTTAATCATATATTAACTAATTAGTACGGAATTACCTTATTTTTGCCGGTTGTTACATTCTCCCCCGTTAAGAGAATTCCGTCCCGGAATTCACTTCGAGTTCTCCGGTATAGGTGTCTTCTCGAATAGGGCGGGATACTTTTGCTTCATCCGGTCCAGCCTTTCCCACGTGAACTCCGGTCCACGCTTGGCATTCCAGCGCACTTTGACCAATCTGATCTTGCTGCGTCTTAGTTTTTGGACCTTCCAATCGGTTACCTCGATTGGTTCTTCAACAAAATGTAACTTGTCGTCAATGTGAATTTCGTCAGCAGGGATGATTAGAGTTTTGTCGGATAAACACTTTTTCAAGTTTGACACGTGAAATGTGTCGTGTATTCCACTAAGCTCTTGAGGCAACTTGAGCTTGTATGCCACCGGGCCTACCCTGGACAAGATTTCAAACGGTCCAACATATCGTGGGTTCAGCTTTCCGCGCTTTCCAAAGCGCGCGACACCTTTCCAAGGTGACACTTTTAGTAGGACCCTGTCTCCGACTTGAAATTCTAAAGGCTTTCGCCTCATATCAGCGTAGCTTTTCTGTCGGTCACGGGCCGCTTTGAGGCGTTCCTTTATCAAAAAGACCTTGTCCGTCGTCTCTTGAACAATTTCGGGCCTGGTGAGTTGTTTTTCTCCAACTTCAGCCAAACATAGCGGAGATCTGCACTTGCGTCCATATAGAGCTTCAAAAGGTGCAGCTTGAATGCTCGTATGGTAACTGTTGTTGTAAGAAAATTCCACCAAAGGCAAGTGCGTATCCCAATTACCACCGAAATCAATCGCGCATGCCCGCAACATATCTTCCAGGGTCTGGATGGTTCATTCACTTTGACCATCCGTTTGGGGGTGATACGCGGTACTCATGTCAAGGCGAGTACCGAGGGCTTCATTTAAACTTTCCCAAAATCTTGAGGTGAAACGACTATCTCGATCGGAGATGATAGAAATAGGTACACCATGCTTAGACACTACTTCCTTAATGTACAAACGGGTCAGTTTCTCCAACTTGTCCGTTTCGCGAATCGGGAGGAAGTGTGCAGATTTTGTCAACCGATCAACGATTACCCAGATCATGTCATGGCCGCTTGTTGTCTTGGGTAACTTGGTAATGAAATCCAAGGTAATTCGTTCCCATTTCCATTCCGGTATTTCCGGTTGCTGGAGCAAGCCAGAAGGTCTCTGATGCTCGGCCTTGACCTTTGCGCAAGTTAAACATCGCGCAACATATGCCGCTATATCTCTTTTGAAATTTGGCCACCAATAAAGTTCCTTCAAATCGTGGAACATCTTGTCTGCACCAGGGTGAACCGAATATCTAGAACTGTGAGCTTCGGCCAATACTAGCTCACGCAATCCCCCGTACACTGGAACCCAAATTCTATTCATGAAATACAGGGTCTGGTCCGCCTTTGGTTCCAGTGAATCAATCATCTTTCGCAATCTTTCACCTTTGACATTCTCGGGTTTAAGAGCGTTAACTTGAGCTTCACGAATTCGGTCAGTAAGATTCGTGTGGATAGTCAGACCCAAAGCTCGGACAAGCAACGGTTTAACCCGTTCCTTGCGACTCAAGGCGTCGGCCACAACGTTCGCCTTACCGGGATGGTACTTTATCTCACAATCGTAATCGTTTAATAATTCGACCCATCGCCGTTGTCGCATGTTCAAATACTTCTGATCAAAGATGTGTTGCAAACTCTTATGATCAGTGAAAATTGTGCACTTGGTTCCGTATAAATAGTGCCTCCATATCTTGAGAGCGAATACCACTGCACCTAATTCCAAATCGTGTGTAGTGTAGTTCTTCTCATGGATTTTCAGTTGCCTGGAAGCATATGCTATCACTTTTTCTCGTTGCATTAATACGCAACCCAAGCCTTGATGCGAGGCGTCACAGTAAACCACAAAATCTTCCGTACCATCGGGAAGTGATAGTATCGGAGCGCCACATAACTTGTCTTTTAGTAATTGGAATGCTGCCTCTTGCTTTTCCGTCCACTCGAATTTCTTATCCTTTTGGTTAACATGGTTAAAGCTTGTGCTATCTTGGAAAAGTTCTCGATGAACCTTCTGTATTAACCCGCAAGGCCAAGAAATTGTCGTACTTCGGTAGGAGTTCGAGGGGCTTCCCAATTTTTAATTGCCTCGATCTTGGCGGGATCGACGTGTATGCCTTTTTCGTTCACCACGTGTCCTAGGAAGTGAACTTCTCGAATCCAAAAGTCGCATTTTGAAAACTTAGCATAGAGCTTCTCTTTGCGTAATACTTCAAGGATTAATCGAAGGTGATTCTCGTGGTCTTCTTTGGTGCGTGAATAGATCAAAATATCGTCAATGAAAACAATGACGAATTTATCCAGGTATGGCTTACACACGCGGTTCATTAGGTCCATGAAAACCGCTGGTGCGTTGGTTAAGCCGAACGGCATTACCAAAAATTCATAGTGCCCATATCGGGTTCTAAAGGTCGTCTTTGGTACATCCTCTTCCTGGATACGCAACTGGTGATAGCCGGACCTTAGATCAATCTTGGAGTAAAAACTAGATCCTTGGAGCTGATCAAATAAATCGTCGATCCTGGGGAGAGGATAGCGATTCTTGATGGTTAGCTTGTTCAGCTCTCGATAGTCAATGCACATGCAAAATGTGCCATCCTTCTTCTTCTTTACGAATAAGACGGGAGCTCCCCAATGTGAGAAACTCGGTCTTATAAAACCCTTGTCCAACAATTCTTGTAGCTGGCTGGATAGTTCCTGCATCTCCGATGGAGCTAAACGGTATGGCGATCGTGCCACAGGGGCAGCTCCAGGGACGAGGTCGATGCGGAACTCGACTTGTCGAGGTGGTGGCAACCCCGGCAAATCTTCTGGGAATACGTCAGGAAAATCTCTGGCTATCGGAATGTCTTCCAACTTCCGCTCGTCGGCTTTCTTGTCCACTACGTGTGCCAAGAATGCGACAAGACCTTTTCTTAAGCATTTACGAGCCTTCATGCTAGAAATAATTCTTAGCGGCGTCCCGTGCCTTTCCCCTTGAATTGAGAGAGTTTCACCGCTTGCGAGGGGGACTTGAATGATTTTATCGTTGCAAACTACGATGGCACGGTGTGTGGATAACCAGTCCATGCCAACAACTATGTCAAAACTTCCCAACACAACTGGCAAAAGGTCAATCCCAAACTCGTGCCCACAGAGTTCCAATTTACAATCTCTCGCTACTTCTCTTGTTTCAATAGTTTTACCATTAGCCAGTTCTATGGAGTAGGGTGTATCTAGTTTACTAGTTTTTAATCCAAGTAATCTTTTAAACTCAATGGATACGAAGCTAAAGTCAGCACCGGTATCAAATAATACAGAGGCATAATGACCATTAAGAGGGAACGTACCAGTGACCACGTTGGGGTCTTGTCGTGCATCACCGGCTCCAATCACAAACGCCCGCCCGCGGGCTTGGTTGTTTACCTTGGGGCAATCCTTCTTCCAATGGTCAAGTGACCCGCATGCAAAGCAGGGTCTGGCTCCTCCGTTCTTCGGTGCTCCTGACCGGCAGTCCTCCGTTTTGTGCCCCGAACGGTGGCACTTCCCACAAGTCAACCCATTGTTTCTCCCCTGGTTACCCTGTTTTCCGCCATTCCCACGCCCTGTGGCAACATACCCCTTTCCTTTCTTGTTCGAACCACCTGATGATCTATCCTTCTTTCCTTCATCCCGCTTACGTTTCCCAAACCTCGGTTTATTCCCCTGCTCATTCGTCACAACCGCTGAACTTGTCCCCTGATTCTTGCCTTCCACACTGCTAGCCTCAGAAATCTTTAGTCCCGAAACCTGTCGGATCAAAGTACCCATTCGGATAGCGTCTTCAGTGAGGCTCAGTGCAAGATCAATAGCCTCGCGCATGGTCGTGGGTTTGGAAGAAGTGACCATGCTGCGTATTTGTGGTGCTAATCCGAACAAGTACCGCTCTATCTTGTTATTTTCCGGTGTGACCAAACGAGGCACTAGTCGGGCGAGATCATGAAACCGGGACGTGTACCCAGTCACGTCTGCTCCTACCATGGTAAGGTTCCAGAATTCTGTTTCCAGCTTCTGTACCTCACTTTCCGGGCGGTATTCGGCGATCATAAGTTCTTTTAGTTCCGCCCATGATAGGGAGTAAGCAGCATCGTCTCCCAGTGACTGTACTTGGCCGTTCCACCAAGTTAGTGCTTGATCCAGAAACAAGTTAGTGGAGTACATGACTGACTGTCGAGGGGTACACCCACTGATGCGGATTATTGCCTCGGTCTTTTCGAACCATTTGACCAGGCCGACAGATCCTTCTGTGCCGTTGAAGTTAATCGGCTTACAGTCCAAGAAGGCTTTGAAAGTGCAGCCGCGCTCTCGCGAGGCCGTTTCTGCAATAATAAAGTAGTATGTTATTATGGGATAGGAGTTTTATGATATTCTCCCATCGCTTTTTCATTTATTCTTAAACCTCTTACCAATGGGGGAGGTCTCTCGTCGGTCGCTCCCTGTCCTGTCACGCGATCGTTCGGAGCGGGCGGCCTCATGTTCCGCGATGGCTCGGGCTATGCGCTCCGAGATCATTGTTTCGAGTTCAGCAGGTGTAGTGGGCAATCCGTCTGCGCCACTGTTGCTTCGGGTGGCTGGTGCCATTTTTCTTCAATAATAATTATCAAAGGTTAATTTGGCAGACATTTATACAATATCATACATAAAGCATAAATAACAACCCAGAATATGAACACGATAGTCAACACAATGTCATCACACAACATACAAACACACCATACAGAATAAATAATAATAACTGTAGAAAATTATAACACATATTTTCCCATAACAAAATTTTCATTAATTTCAACATCATGAGTACAATGATTTGTTTGATACAACAAAATTGAGGATTCATTCCTCATACATCATTCTTTTGAAATACATTAAAAATATAATGTTATATGCCGGCACAACCCGCTCGGCTAGGTAAAATACAAAGGGGTGTCATAACCCACATAGTGCTATCGTACTACTACTACTACTACTACAACTACTACTGCTATCTGTAGGTGCTCCTCCATGTGTCCCCGATGCGTCCCTACTGTGGCGGCGGCGGCGGGAACTGATACTGCGGTGCGTGCATGCTGATAGTCATACTGATCGCCATGATACTCTAGTTCGCTATAACCTTGGCTCTGATACCACTTTCTGTCACACCACGCCAATGGCGGAAACACGTGGCGCGACGGTTCAAGCGTATAAAGTCAAGGTTAACGCAAATCACAAGTAATTTAAGAAAATGGGTCATTTATTTAGGCGTCAAATCTTGTTCAAACATTACACATAAAGTAAATTGTTTTTAACATAAATGGAGAGGTTTCTCAAATATATCCCATAGCCTTGGGAAATAAAAGTGAAACCCCGCAAAATATCCAACGCCGCATAGGAGAATTCCGTGACCCAGCCTGCCGTGATTGCCTTCGTCTAATTACCTGAAAGATATGTTTAAAATTTCGTCAATATAAATATATTGGTGAGTTCACAGGTTTTTAGTTTCCAAAACTTGAATACTTGGGAAATACCATGTTATGACAACATATAGGAGTTGCAAATTCCTATAAATCTACTTGAGACTATAATCAAACCAAGACGTATAATAATAATGCCCCGCTCCAAGTCGTTACTCGTTATCCTACGACTTAAGTTCAGAATACATGCACCCCAGGCATACACTGATGCATAATCGACGCTATCGATTAGGGGTGGGCCTTGTCAGGCACCAATAGTACTATTCAAATATTCCTCCGGTTTCATTTCTCCGAATAAATGATTATAGAGGCGAGGACTCAACCCCGATTGGCGGTCACACCTCAAGTAATAAATCCGTCAAACATTTTCCCTAACATATCTTTCCCCCGAAAACGTAAAAATAGTTTAAAATGGGGCCGTGAAACTCACCTGAATCGACGTCCGGCTCAACTAGGTAGATAGCAAACGGGGTCTCGCACCTACAAACGTCCTAGACGTATAAGTCACTATCCCTATAGTGCGTGTGCCTTGGCAAGTTGTACACCCAACTCCCGACCATAAGTTATTCCAAATCCCGTTTAATTTAGCGCGTATCCTAGGTTTCGTTGGCGTTAGATTACCCTTTGTATTACAAGTTATATATTACTCTTGTTAATATTTCCTTAACTTGTACATTATTATCATCGACTTGACTTCACTTAACATATAATTATTTTCCCATTCAAATAACTATACTTAAGATCGCATCGCTCGATATAATATATATTTCAACACTCGACCCGACTCACTTTGCCGCACATTTATTTTCCTATTTAAATAAATATGCTAAGGTCTTGTCGTTCAGTAGTATATTCTCAACACCCGTTTCAACTCACCATGCCGTATATTTATTTTCCCATTCAAATAAATATACTAGGATCTCGTCGGCACGGTATACACATATATACATATCTTTGTCTACTTGTCTCGGTTTTCCTTCCCACATATCTACTTTCCCATTAAGTAGATATGCTAGAATTTCGCCGAGACGAGCGTGTATATATATATATATATATATATATATATATATATATATATATAAACGTGTAATTTTTCTTGTTAAGTCTATACGTTTGCTTAACGTCTTATTTGCTTACGTTATGATTTTCTCCCACGATTAATTCCTTCAACACTTAGGAAAGTGTTTATTAGATTTCACCCATGATGTATATATATATTTTACTTCCTAAAAATATATATTTTCCCATCTTGCCGCAATGGCATTTTTCTCATGTTTTGTCCGTGTATGGTTCGTTAACGCGTCCTAGTTCGATATCTTAGCTTGAATAGTAAATTTTTCCAAGTTTTTCCCAACATGTGTTTTATAGAAATATTATTCATATTTCTTCCTCCTAACACATGTTACTTGGAGGATTTAAAAATACTTTTGTATTTTTAACCCAACTTGTTAACTTAGACACAAAAATGTTTCCAACACTTTTATATTCCCATTTATATAAAAGTATTCATTTTTGTATAAGTTTCTCAAGTTTTAATTTTTGTTTAACATTTTTATAAAAATCTCTATTTTTATAGAAATCCTTATGTTAATACAAGTCTATATTTTTATAACTTCCACTTTTATAAAAATACACTTTTTATACAAAATACCCAAGTATGTTTACTAGTATTTACCAAATCAATCTTGGAAAATTATTACTTATACTTTTGACACCAAACTTTCCATTATTGCATTTTTGGACTAATAGTTTCTAAAATGTTCATTTTAGTCCTCTAACTTTCAAAGTTACAACATTAGTCCCTTAACTTTCAAATGTTGCATTTTTCCACTCTAATTTCCAAAGTTAGTATTTTTCACTCAAATTAGTGGACTTTGAAGATTCATCTTTTTATTGTTAAGTTATTTTTGCATCAAAACACTTTTAATAGTCTTATATTTCATACATAAGGCTATTAATATGTGTGTTTTATGTATTTCTTCATCATATCCAAATTTCATTCATCTAAGTGTGTAAACTTTAATTTTTCAACTTCTTCATTCATGACATCCTAATATATTCCATCATATATTATATCTTGGATGATCATTTTAAGATGATTAAAGCTACATTTTAACACATTCAAGTTTCTTTCTCAAATCTTATGTAGATCATCATCCTACATAGTGTATGTGTAGTTTTTATATATTTTAAGAACACTACTTTATTATCATCAAATCCATGATCCATTTACAAGTCTTTAATCATGCATTTTACTTATGTAAAATCTATTAAAGCTTATGTTTCAAAACCACATTTTTAACCCTTCATGTACAACTTGCTTCTAAGAACACATACATGAATATTAATAATCAAAACAAGGTTAAGAAGATTACTACTAGCACAAGGCTAGGGAAGACAAAACCTTGGATTTGAGAGGGGTTTAGTGTGTTCTTCCTTAGTGGTTAATCTCCAAGCTTGAAACACACAATGGGGGATTGGATGATGGATTGTTTTGAGTGATTAGAAGATGTAAAAACTTGAAAGAAATGTGTGTGAGGATGGGGTGAAACCTACGGCCCAAAGAAGAAGGAGAAGGAGATGTTTTTGCTTTGTTATCTTATGTATGAACACATGTTATATATAACCTCACCATATCTTCCATGGATTGCATGTGATCTTACTAAAGATTTAAGAGATTTAAGAAGTACAAAGGAATGATCTTGGATGGATATTTGCTAGGTGTTTTGGCCGTGGGTTTTAAAAGAAGAAAGGAAGGTTTATAATCTTTCCAAGATATCATGTAATCATGCTTATAATCTTAGTAGGATATGGGATCTTTTGGAAGCATGCATACATGTGTGCACTAGTGTATAATTAGGTTGTATTTGTCTTGGATTATTAGGCCATAGGGCCGAAATTTTCTTACACAAAGTAAGATTTTTGCATGCTTTATGTACTTGATGGATCTTACATGTTATCTTATCCAAGCATGCTTATTATCCTTAGGTTTGTAGGTTATTATTAAAACAACATGCAAGAAGATTACATGGCCATTAGGCCGCCCCCTTGGTGGGTTTAGGTGGGGTCCACAACTTCAAATATTTACCCAATGTTTGTTAAGTTAAATCCCCCGTCGTTCGGGCGTCGTTCGGGTATTTTTCGGGTTTTAATCGCGCGTTATTCGGACATTAAAAATACCTTTAATAACCCTTAAATATAGTCTAATTTAAGCGTTAATTGGTTATTTAGGCTTTTGCCGGGTGAAATTGTAAGTTATACGCGTATCGGGTGCGGTACGCGCACTTTATTCGTTACCGGGAGATTTGTATGAAAAGTTTCCACTTATGGTTTTGGAGTTCCAAAACTCATTATATTTTGTGAAAATACCCCTTATTTTATATTCTGGGTGTCCGGGATCCTTTTCGTTTATTTAATTATTACCGGGTAATCGCCAACGTCCATACCGGATAGTTTATTCGCACATGATCCTATCATGTTTTACCATTAAACGTATGCATTCCTATGCATTATTTGGAAATTGCTATCTCCTAAAGCCTTGATAATTAAATCACATATAATTGTATTTAATTACGTTAATCATATATTAATTAATTAGTACGGAATTACCTTATTTTTGCCGGTTGTTACAGCCTGACTGGCAGGCCCTGCCAGACTGTACAGAGGCCCAAAAATGGCAGCCTGGCCCGTTTTCAACATAGTGAGTTTTCAACAAAAATGACCTCCTAGCCGTTTTCGGGCCACCGGGATCAGGCCCCGGAGACCCGAAAACGGCCCGGACATCGTGCGAAACCCGTGTATTAGCCAAGGGCAACGCGTCCGAAAGTCCGGCTGCCTGGCTGGCAGGCCCTGCCAGACTGTACATAGGCCCAAAAATGGCAGCCTGGCCCGTTTTCAACATAGTGAGTTTTCAACAAAAATGACCTCCTAGCCGTTTTCGGGCCACCGGGATCAAGCCCAGGAGACCCGAAAACGGCCTGGACTTCATGCGAAACCCGTGTATTAGCCAAGGGCAACGCGTCCGAAAGTCCGGCTGCCTGACTGGCAGGCCCTGCCAGACTTTACAGAGGCCCAAAAATGGCAGCCTGGCCCGTTTTCAACATAGGGAGTTTTCAACAAAAATGATTATGTGATCTTGTTTTAGTGTTTAACGCTTGTATTTGGATTTTAATTTTAGTGGTTGTTTCTCCTATCAATGTTTGAATCACATGTGGCTTAACGATTAATATATTCATGTACATACACCAAAATAAATGTTACAACAACAGTAATTAAGACATGTTTACAAGTTAAACTAGTTCGTAAAGTCCGTGGGAGCCTGATTCATAAGACGTTCAGATTGCCTTCTTGGTGGTTGGTGTTAAGTTTGTGTTTCATCGTTGGGTGGTGGTCCTTGATTCCCGTACTGATCATCAGGAAAGAGGTTTAAATTCAGTGCGGTCGAAGGTCCTGGCCGGCTTGAAGGTCCTTCGTCACACGAATTATGCGGGGGATGGTAATGAAAATCACTAACATAGTCGAGATCAACCCGTGGCAACCCCTGCCCAACCGGCGTCACAAAATCCTGTGACGGAAATGCCCAACTATCTCCGATGCCAATTCCGCTTGCAATCAAGTTAGCTAGCGGACCTGTCACTGTCGGTTGACCGCCACCGGACCCACCAACATCACCAGTTCCCTGTACGAAGGAACTACCCAATCCAAACGGAGTTCCAAGTTGGTCCAATCCAACATCAAAGAGTTGCGGGACATATCCCCCACCCTGGTTCTAATTGTTGCTGGCCGCAACAGATGCACCAAACCCAGCCTCATTGTCAAACAGAGTTCCAGCTTGGTGCTGATTTTCAGCCACGTTTGTCAGCACCTGACGGGGAGCGTGTCGCCGGCGTACCCTTTGAGGTCGTGCCGGTGCTGACAAGTCGACGGCGTCCCTTGTAAGATGCGTCGGATTTTGTAAGTGTTCGACATCGTGTGACATCATCATACTTTGGAACGCCGTGTTCTGTATATGCTCAAGCTGCGTGGCGAAGGACTGAGGATCATTAAATGCCTGCTGAGAAGACCGGTAAATATCCCCTATGGCATCCCTCTGCAAACAAAATTATTAGTTAGAAACCGTAAACTCAAATAATTAATGTATGAATTAGACACGTAAAAATGCTTTACCATCAGCTGGATTCTAGCACCGTCGTCTTGGAAACCGCCAACTGGGGCCGGTGCTACACTCGGATTGCCAATAAATGCAACGGTACGCCCCAAATACCATTGCATATAACCGGGGTGGAAGTTGTCCTTATGGGATCAGACCTGTAAACCGTGTTACGACGGTTATTCCAGGTGTTGATGTAGGCTTCGTGCCTACTCATCCAGTCCACCCCGTTGTGTCCTTGCCGCCCCAAAGCATGCAGTCTTTCAAGCTGAGCCATGGGTACGGTTAGGTTTATTTGGGGAGGTATGTACTGGAGCATGCCGAATTGCTTCATAACCCATTGAGGGTAATGATTCTCAACGATCTCAAAGCATATAAGCGGACAACAACTCGTCCAGCTTTCGATCCCACTTGAACATATGGTCGGTAGTCGATCCAAAACCGAGGTGTAGGGGGTCCAGTTGAACTAAAAACATAAAAACAAACACTTAAGTCAGTTACAAAACACAATAAATGCATGCTTAATACAAAAAAAAACTAAAAATAATTACTAACACGTGTAGAATGAACATACCATGTTCTCGTTCAACGATTGTAGCTGTGAACGATATGCCCTGAGGCAGTGGGTGGATACCTCCTTGAAGTTTTAATTGTGGTCTCTCCACCTACAAAATTAACAGTTTAAAAAACGTGTTCAGTAAAAAAAATACAAAGGGATGCCATGCAGACACATTATATTTGTTTGGGCTTTGCGATATATACCGAGCCGCTAGCGGACAAGTATAATCAAACCGGTTTGAGGGTGGTCGTGATGCGAGACACCAAATCCTCTCCCATGCCCATATTTGAAGGAGCATCATGGGCCCGGTCACGGCTTTCCTATCCGGCTGGGTGGCATCACAAAGCCGCCTGTAAAAACAATCGAGAACCGCACTACCCCAACTATAAGATCCTGTTCGGCTTAGGTCTCGTAAAAATCTTAAATAAAAAACATTTAGTCTATTATTGTTATTATCAGGGAACAAAGTGGAACCGATCAAATAAAAAATGATTAAACGAGCACGAAAAATGCACGCTTCATCCGTAGCCTCAGCTTCAACAAACGGCTCGTTTAGTTGATTAATAATAACACTACCCAAAACGGATTTGCCGGACATTTGGTTCTCTGCAGGCGTAACACCTAACCATCGTCGGCACAACGCTATTGCCTTGGCAGTAGACATTGCATCATCTGCCCCAGACACAACTGCTCCCTCGATAGGTAAGCCCCACAAGACGTTAACATCTTGTAAGGTGATAGTAGCTTCACCAAATGGTAGGTGGAACGTGTGAGTTTCGGGCCTCCATCGTTCCACCAAAGCTGTTATTAAGGAGCGGTCAACGTATCGATAACCACAATCTATAAGGCCACCAAACCCTGCGGCATCGACAAGGTTACGAACCTGTCCTACAACAGGGTTGTTACGAAGTGCCCGCCATAGGCTTCTATCGCTACGTTTTACCATAAGGGGCACATTGAAGTTTTCATCGTTTACGAAAATGTGAAAGGAACGATGTCGATCGCGCAGATACAACACATCGTTGCTTAGGGGACCAGGGTGTAAGTTTATGTTTTGATTCATGGTGGGAGGAATTTGCTTGGTATGATTTTTTATAAATTTCAAAGGTTTCAGATGGAGATTGTAATGGTGATGGTGTGGAAATGGATGTGGGTGGTGCTCCTTCTTCACCTCACCCTCCATTTTATAACCTCCAAAGGCTCACTCTTGCACTCTCAAAGACACTATTTGCCTATCAAATCATCTGCAAAATACAAGACCATTGCATGCAATGCTAGAGTCTTTTGTGAGTGTGTTTATAGCCTGCAAACATGCAGGTCTCGAGCCATGAAGACTCACAACCATTTGGCGGCATCAATGCCTCAATTTGGATTGGAAGGTTCTTGACGGCAACATTGAAGAAGCCACTACATGGATTAGCGGTATTAAGTGACTAGTCACAATCAATTGGCGGTATCAATAAAGAGAGGGTATGGATTAGCGGCATCAATAGGTGACTACACACTCCCAATTGGCGGCATCTATGACTACAACATATCAATTGGCGACATCACTGTTTCGCTGCAGGGATTTATTTTGATACTGCCAAATCATATAGAGGGATCACCATTTTTAGTTTTTTTTCCCAATACCCCCCAAATGTAATTTGTATAATAATAAACCCCCTATTTATGCAAATGATTCACAAACCGACCAAATGGACGAAAAAATTGAGGTTTACTCTTTTTTTTTTTTTTCAGTACCTAATTAGCATGTATGATTTTCTTGACTATTGTAATTCTAAATTAGAAATCAGTTTTAATTCCGTACTCACTTTGAAATACAAATCTACCGATAATGTAAAAACTTATACAATTCACTAGTGAAAAACATTCAAACATCCCATGAATAAAACTTAAAAGTACATCAGCATTGTTTGTTTTCAATTAAAAAATATTGGGAAAAGAAAACAAAACTTTATAAATAGTTTTGAAATTGATATTTGACTATACAAACATCAAGACTTGCAAATATTCATATTTACTAGGCAATAATTCTTATACACCAATTCAAGAGGAAATTCATTGCATTTAAGAAAAACTCCTTATAAGAATCGAACTCATAACCTAATTGTTTCTAAGCCTTATCCCACTCTCAAAGTGCTATTAGACTATAATGCCACGAGGAACAAGCTAAAAGTAATATAAATTAGGGGTGTATAAAAAGCTCGCGACTCGAGGCTCGCTCGAAACTCGCTTGAAAAAAGCTCGAAAAAAACTCGCTCGAAAAGGCTCGTTTTGTTTTCGAGCCGAGCCGAGCCGGCTCGTTTTGTAATCGAGCCGAGCTCGAGGCAGGGGTGTTCAGCTCCTGGCTCGGCTCGTGACTCAACTCGATGGCTCGGCTCATAGCTCGGCTCGATGGCTCGACTCAGGCTTGTGTATGTGTAATTAATATATAGATGAAAGTAATATATTTTGGCTCCACACCCTATTTTAAAATTCAAATTTTGAAAGTCCCACTCATACTATGTATCTACCTCACCCCTTTATAATAAAATAAACTCTAACTTAAAAAAATAAAAAAAATATACATGTATATGTGTAATTTTATTTTAATTTTTTTTGTTTTTTATTTTATAAATCTTTGGAAATAAAAATAAAAAAACATAAAAAATATAATGAGCTAGCTCGAGCCAGCTCGAGCTCGGCTCGAACATTTACGAGCCGAACTCGAGCTCGACTTTTCAGCTCGACCAGAAAAACGAGCCGAGCCGAGCTGGCTCGTTTAATTTCGAGCTCGAGCTCGAGTTCAGCCTGGCTCGGCTCGTGTACAGCCCTAATATAAACCAACTTATATAACAATCAATAAGCTTAAAAATGTTGATAATTAATACTATATAATATAAAACTTCATACAAGTTTTAAAATTATCCAAACATCATTGATCATACCAATAATATGATACAATATGTTTGAAGTTCGAATACACCGACAAAAATAACTAGAATTTTACCTTTATATTTAAACGGTTAAACCAATGTGCAAGAGGGGATTACCAAACGATGTTACGGTCTTACACTTCTATTATGATCTTTCATACGTTCGTAGTGTACCATCCTAATTCCTATGATCTCGTGATTTTATCAACATTGATAATTTTGTATTTATATGTTTGGCAAGAAGCTTTTAAGAGGTTTTAGGAGCTTCAAGCTTCAAGCTTTTAAGAAAAAACTCCTATTTAATAAAAAGTCTTGTTTGGTTGGAGAGGCTGGAAGCTTTTAGGTTAGAGAAAAAGCTCTACAGTGAAAAGCTACTAGTAGTAGCTTTTAAGAAAAAGCTCTACTAGCTACAAGCTTTTAATTAGTAAATGACACAAATATCCATTCTATTTTAAAAATTAAATAAAAACCTTATTTACAAGCTTTTAATTATGCCCATTTTGGTCATTTTATACATTTTATTAAAAGCTCTAGCTACTCTGCCAAACACCAAAATATATTTAAAAAGCTTTCAGCTTCCAGTTTCCAGCTACCAGCTTGCAGCTACCAGCTACCAGCTTCCAGCTACCAGCTTCCAGCTACCAGCCTCCAGCTAATTTTGCCAAACATTTATTAAATATATGAGTCTATTCTAGACTTTTTACCCACTTTTGACACTGTATAAAAAAAAAAAAACTATTTGTGACTAAAATTACTAGTGATCGTTGAATTTCTTCTAAATATAAACATATAAAGCATAATTATAAAATTTGCAAAACGCTTTTTAAACTTAAATATCTTGGTTTCCAAAAGCTAGTGGAGACCAGCCTAACTAAACAGAACTGCTATGGCTAATGACCAGCAAATTATAATAATTTTGGAATAAATAATCTATTATTAAATTATAGTTTAAAAAAAATAAAGGAAAAAGGAGAATAAGCCTAGATAAAACATACAAAAGTAGTTGTGCCAGTTGGACTAAATTGATTAAGTAAGACTATAAGACTATAAGGAGTGGAGGGGCGGGAAAGAGGGAGATGAAGCGCCATGTGGCATTTGTGGGACCTTTGTGGGGGGAAAATAATTGTGGGGAGTGGAAGGGGGGAAAGAGGGGGGGGAAGGAAATAATATTATATTGTGTTAAAGTTAAAAAAAAAATAAAAAAAAAACCTGACCAATAAGAAGCTGCCATGTGTCCCACACATGCCCCCCACGCCGGTGAGATCACTCCCGCCTCCCCCCTTCACGCCACTTCCACGCCGCCTTGCGGCGGTGTTCCCCCCCCCTTCCCGCCCCACTCCGCTTAGTCTAAGGAGTGGTGGGGGGAAGAGGTGGGGGAAGCGCCATGTGACACTTGTGGGGCCCTTGTGGGGGGGAAAATAATTGTGGGGAGTGGAAGGGGGGGAAGAGGTGGGGGGAAGTGCCATGTGGCATTTTGTTTTTCTTTTTGTTTTTCTTTTTTTTATAATAATAATAATAATATAAACCGAAAAATATATTAAATTAATTTAATAATAAATAATTAATATTAAATTAATAAAAAAATAATTAATATTATATTAATAAAAAAATAATTAATATTTAATTTGATAAAATTTTAATTAATATTTAATTTGAAAGTTTGAATTTCAAATTTTCCCCCACTGCTCCACACAGTACAAACATTAATTTTTCCCACCATACGTTTGAATTTGAAATTTTAAAATTGAAACTTTGAATTTCAAAGTTTCCCCCCCACTGCTTCATACTTCTAACCCTATAAATACAACCCCTAACCAAATTCTCATTCACACCTATTCCTCTTCCCTAAAGCAATGAATAACATGGGTGACGGTTTTCAACCTCCTCTCCTGCAGTACTCTCGCCGGAGACGGGGACGGGGCCGCCCTCAGAGACTACCATTCACCTCCTCTCCTCTTCCTACTGCTGCACAACCTCCACTTTCTCCTCTTCCTCCTCCTCCACAACATTGGTTGTTTCCCGCTCCTCCTCCTGCTGCTGCACAACCTCCACTTTGTCCTCCTCCTCCTCCTCCTCCTCAACATTGGTTATATGGGCCTCCTCCTCCTCCTGCTGCTGCTGCACAACCAACATCTCCTCCTCCTCCAGCCGATGATGACTGGACGGATGAGGAATTAGTCTGGGCCATGGAGTATGTAATGGCCCAGACAGGTATGGAGCGACTAAGGTTGTCTCCCCCTACCACCTGGGCTGCTTCAGTTCAGGCTACCTCCACCCCCATCCCCCAACACCAGACTACCCCCATCCCCATCCCCCAACACCAGACTACCCCCATCCCCACCTCCCACCACGAGACTTCCCCAACTGAGGGGGATTTGGAAGCCCTCCGGGAGATTGAGGAGGAGGAACTCTACTGGAGCCGACCTAGCCCTCCTAGTGAGTGCTACTACTTCCCGTCGGATGCGAGATCCGATGGACGGGATAGCTCACGTTCCCTCTCACCGAGTACGTCACCCTCCCCTGGGAATGGGACAACTACTCTCCATAGCGGAGAGATTTAGGATTAAATAAGTAATCTAGGATTTATTAATGTTTAGATAAGTAATTTAGGAATTATTAGGATTATGTAATGGTTATTTATGTAATGGTTATTAAGTTATTTAATTATGTTATTGTTATTTATTTTTTTTTATTTAATTTCTTTTTTTTATTAAAAAAAACCGGTATATGTTTAATTATGTTTAATTTCTTTTTTTTTTTTTAATAAACAAATCCTCCTCCTCCACCAATAAAATTGTGCCACTTGGCAAACAAAAGTCCCCCACGCCAGTGACCAAACTCCCGCCCTTTCCACGCTGCCCTTGCGGCGGTGTCCCCCCCCCCCCCCCCCCCCCCCCCCCCCCCCCCTTCCCGCCCCTTCCACGCTGCCACTCCGTTCAGTCTAAGCGTAGGTAAAACTTTTGACTTAAATATATACCAGGGCAAACTCGTGTGAAAATACTGGAAGTCTATATCATTTTTTTTAAAGATAATTAGTCTCCAATTATAGAGAACATAAACAGACTTTACTAAGGTCTGTTTATTAAACACCAAATCAAGAAGTCAATTATCTGTTGCAAGCAAAGTCTGTTTACTAAGGTCTGTTCTAGAGCAGTGAGTCTGTTAAGAAGATTTATCTGAAACAGTTGTTGCTTGAACAGTTTGCTTCAAACAGTTGTTCTTAAAAAATGAAAGTGATTATTTCACTAGGAGAAATATTGGAGTAGCAGATGTATCAATGTCTGTTAAGGCATTGTGCAGAGCTCGGCAAATGTTGAATGGCCCACATGATCAACAAATGTTGTTGACTAATAGATAATATTTATTTAATTAATTTATGAGTGGCTTATATATTTTTTTGAATATTTGAAGCAAATTAATTACAACATTAATTACATCAAGCAAGCATTGTTGGTCTATCTTTATAGTTAACCCCTAAGTTTTCTTATGTCACCCAAAACTCTTCTATTATAGTATAGTAAGGATAAATGTTAAAACAAATGACGATAGGCAAAGAGCACTTAACAACTAGAATTTTAGGTCGTGTTTCTTTTAGATTTTTCTTAGAAGACTAGATCGAAATGATCGTGCACGGAGGCTAACAAACCCGATGGTAGCTTTGCCAATGACTGAAGGCAAACGGAAAAGCTTTTGTGACATGCCTATAGAAACAAGAAAGTTAAATAATAATCATGGTTGAAAATATTATGACAAAATAGTCAGGTCGGGTCATGTAACGGATGACTTGGTTCGTTTATAGCAGAAATACTAATTATATCAAACAATTACCGAAAAAAAGTGTTCGGGATAAGATATGATAGAACCCAGTCAGAATGTTGTTGTGTGCTCCACAATTCCTATGGGACTAATGATTTGTGATACTTGTGTTTCCAAAACAAGGAAGCAATGAATCAACCATTAAAGTTTATAATGTTGCCAGCCCAGTGGGTCAGCCCAATAGGCCTAACTTTAGCACTAACCAAAGCAAAAGGGTTTCAGCTATTTAATTTCGGCCCCAATTTTGTAAATTTGTATTGATTTACTAGTTATATCATGAGAGCTTACCATGATAGAGAAATCTAATATGAAATGATAAAATGCGTGTTACAATATAGCACATAATTTAATGTAATATAATATGAGAAAACAATAATTTTAATCATGTGAATAAGAATGAAAACGTACATTAAAGAAAAAATGTACGTTTGGATGAGGAGCAGAGACAAAAACAACTATTGCAGAGCATGATTGAGGTGATGGTTTTGAAGGTGTAGCTTTTTTTAGAAACGACTGGTTTTGACATATTCTGCTCTGGATGAGAACAGGTAAACCATTTACAGTTTCATGTAGTGTAAAAAAATTAATCAGAATCTTGTGTATCACACGGGTTATGACATTTTTTTGTTGTATTATTTATTATTAGGTTAGAAAATTTAATATTACATGATCAATAAAATATCAAATGGTTTTTAATAAGCGAAAATATAAAAAAAATTAGTTCAGAAAATTAATATTAAATAAATAAGAGATAAATGTAAAATTATAATTTAGTAATATTATTTCTTACGAGAGAGAATATGATAATTGATAAGATTTTTATTTATTATTATATAATAAAGGAATAATAAAGATAAAGATACAAATATAGATTACAAATTAATAAATTGGGTTAATTGGGTTATTTATAATCTAATTATTTTGGCGGGAATTCAAGGATGAGGATGGCTTCACAAAATGTCATGTGTCCCCACCCTAATCGTTATATTATCTATATTATCTTATTAAGGAAGAGTGAAGGCTAACATAGTAATTTTGTACACCATCCAACTATTAAAGCAACATATACAAGTGAATCAAACATATAATGAGGGTATAATTACAACTTTTTGTACAATTAAGACATTTGAAAGGGTAGAATGGTAAATTTATCACCATCCTATGGTCACATTGTGAAAATCTATTCCTTCTTTGCCCCTCCTGTAACCAAATCGACTGAGGCATCCCCTCTTGAAATCTTGAAAAATGAATCGATAGCAATTCCCATATTATATTTCTTCCCTGCTGGTCTTTTCATCTTAAAAGGAGGAGGGATAACATACAGAGCCTGAGGTAGGACCAGATGAGAGAGAAAGGCGATACCCGGCCACATTTTCCGACCGTCTCTGCGGGATGCAGGGAAGCCTCTGGTGGTGAATAATCTACCCACTTCACCAGTGATGATGATGGTTGCTAGGGTGATTGTGGAGGAGTGTATCTGGTGGTTACATTGAAGGCTGGTAGTGCTGAAAAAGAGAATACTTCATTTCTTCCACTTTATTTTAAACCCACACACGCATTAGGGGTAATGGATGACGACCAAGATGGACTGATCTTTCACTTGCCCCCTTATTACTAGGGGTGTTCAAAAAAATCTGAATCCGAATTCGAATCCGAAAAATCCGATAATCCGAATTATCCGAAATTTTGGATAATCCGATTTTTGGATATCCGAAAATCGGATAATCCGAAATTTCGGATTCGGATTCGGATCCTAATTTTGAAAATTTTCGGATAATTGGATTATCCGAATCCGAATATTAAAAATATATATATAAATATATAATATTATATATACTACATAACACACAATACACAATCCTAAATCCCTAAACCTCCTAACCCTAAGTCCATACTCCTCCAATCCATAGTAGTCGCTTCCTCTTCTCTTCTCTATAACAGCCCCCGTCCACCTTGTCTCCGACCTCCACAGCCCCCCCCCCCCCCCCCCGTCCACCAAACGGTAACTTTTTTTTACATTTTTTTTGTTCCAATTTCTATTATCTAACTTTGAGTTTTGTTTTTTTAACAGGTTCACGTTTTAGGCATAAAGGAGAACATTTTTTATTATTTTTTTAAGTTTCGGATTATCCGTTGGATGATCCGAATCCGAAATTTGGATAATCCGAAATTCGGATTATCCGAATTTCGGATCTGGATTCGGATCCCAATATTGACTATCCGAAATTCGGATTATCCGAATTTGAACACCCCTACTTATTACTAGGTTAATATTAATTATGATCCCTCCTGTTCAACTTAATTTGCCCATTTAGATTTTATCACATTTAGGGCTGTGATCAACCATTGGTTGTTCGGTTTGCAGACCTCTATCGTTACGTTATAAAACATTTCTTTGTCTATGTATACCCTAGCAATAGCTTTGTTCCCTACCAGTAGCTTTGCCACTTGTTTTGAAGAATTGAAGTATTAACAATAAGTCTTCTTTCTGCTGTAGGGACAGTTACAATGATTTTAAATACATTCTACATGCAAGTTAAGCAAAAATGTTTTAGACTTCTGCCCTTTTTTTTGTTTATTTTTTTTGTCCAACCTTTCCTTTGATTTTATCATTTTGCCATTCTATTCCACATTACATTTACCAATTCTGATTGTTGCTACCCAAGATTATAGAAGCAAAGCTAGGTTTTTTTTCTTTTTTATTTCTGTTGAGATATTTTATGCCAAATTTGATTGTTACAACTGAAGTTTACTAAACAAAAGTTGATTTTGTTGTTTCGTTTTTTAATCATTTCTGTGCTTACAACAGGCGACATCAGGTAGTAAAGGTGGTTCGAGTGGTTCCCCAGTCATTGATTGGCAAGGCCGAGCAGTTGCTTTGAATGTTAGCAACAAATCTTCAAGTGCTTCAGCATTTTTCTTACCTTTAGAGAGAGTAAATATAATTTATATTTATATACATATATTCAGCTCAGCATTGATACTGGGGGTGAAGATGCGACATGTTAAGTTTACAATAGAACATTTTTGTGTGACCTTACAGGTGGTGAGGGCGTTAGATTTCTTGCAGAAGGGAAGAGATTCTTTTCAAGATAAATGGGAGGCTGTTACAATCCTCCGTGGTACACTTTAGGTAAATCAGTTTCTCATTTGTGTACGTCCATTATTTTCAAACAAATTGATCTCATCGTTTTAAGGCATTTGGATAAATGGGTTACATGAGTCATTTTCATGTTATATGGTTATAAGTGTGTACATGTTTGGTTCGTTAATTTTAGGACGTCCATTTGAACTCATCAACCCCAACTCGACATGATTGCGTTCCAAGTTTACAGAAATACTTACGGTATTTACATGCATAAAAATATTACTTTATTGTACATACTTTTTATTTTGAATATGGTGTCTGGTTATTACGTAGGGCAGCAAGTCTTAATACTAACTTGACAAGAAAAGATTTAAGTTGTATGCTCTTCAATCAGATATGCATAGAGCCCCAATTGCGTTTGACGTTATATCTATACCTAACAAATAAGTAGTTGCATCACGTGCAATTTTTCCAAAATTGTTTTCCCCGATTCTCTTATTTCACTGCTTCGTATTCAATCACTTAAAGTATATCGTTTCTCAAAATATATTTTTTTTATAATCCTTAAAATTTCATTAATAAATATTTAACATTTCTTTTATTGAATACGTGTAATCCATATGCTCCTAACCTAGTTTGCAAATGGAAAGTGGGTAGCAAATGTTGTCACCGTTTATGCATACATTATTAGTAAGGCTATCTGATGAGAGGGTAAATGAATGGTTAATAATAAGCCCATTTTGTGTGTTTTTGTGTTGATAATATATGATGAATGGGATAACTAGGTGAGCTTTGATCGTTTAAGGATAAAAGGCTAAGCGGATGGAATTAGAGTCGAAAAGTGTGAAGCGTGGTGTCCAAGTTATAAAGAATTGAAGAATTGGAAAGTGTTAGAGAGCTTGTGGAAGAGAATTGGATGCTTGAAGGATGTTTATGATGAATAAGTGAAGATTAGAGTGTGTTTGGATGCAAGGATTTGAAGGAAAAATGCTTTGGAAAGAAGTTGAAGAAACAAGGTGTAAGCTACGCCTTCCATCTATAGCTTACTGATGAATTACAAGGCAATTGAAGCATTTTCACATGGGTTAGAATAGTAAGGTACATGGCTGATCTGTAAGGTACTGCTGAATAAAGCAATGCTGATAGATTGACTGAACTATAAGCTACGGTTCTGCTCTGTAGCTTACGGCTGGCTGAAGAGCAAAATTAGGAAATGTTGTTTTTCATTAATAAAATGATTTTTTATCAAACCTAGCAGCCTCCTAAGCCCTTATGGACGGAAATTAGACATCATTGGGAGACTTTTGAAGCTACAAACACCATTGTTCATCATCATTCATCCATTCTTTCGGTTTCCATCAACATGTTCGGTATTATTATTCATACTTTTGAGTTGTTTCTTGCTATCATGAGTGGCTAAACATCTTGTAATCACCTCCGGGTGTATGGTTTAATTGTGAAACCTAAACTCTTGTTTGATTTGGTTTATGGATTGTTTTTCATTTAGTTGAAGAATATTTCTGGTTTTCATCATTTAAACGATTCACTTGTTTTCAATTGCTTTTCTTGTTATCATTCACATTCGGTTTTTCTTGCATCGTGAGTAGTTTGATAATTGGGAGGGTAAGTGATACTTGTGGGTTGGTAATTGAATTGTACAGGTTATTATTAAAAACTTGTGTTTGGTTATCATTTGATTTGAACCGTTCAACAAAACTATGTCTATGTAGTATCCAATCATTTAAACAAGAGTAGGGTGGATCATTAACCGGAAGCCTGGAGGGGATTACTTCTTTAATATAATTCTTACAAGTCTTAAATTCGTTTTCTTTGAAGTTCAAAGCAAAAACAAAGCAACTAGGTTTAGGTTAATAGTAACGTTACAAAACTACTCTTTCCACCAATTTCCTGTGTAGATGACTCAACTTCCACATACTACTATTTCCTCATATTTTTGATTGACTCAACGGCATCGATCAAAATTGCGCCGTTGCCAGGGAATAGGTGTGCTTAGTGTAGTTTTTAGTTTTTATTGTTTACTTATAAAAATCCTAAAACCCAAAAAAAAAAAAATTTATTTTTCTACTTTAGTTAGTTGATTTAATTTCTTTTTATTTTTGTTTAGTATTACACTTGGTGTGTTAGTTTGTGCAGGCACAGTGACATGCAAAGACGCTATGATTAGCTGGGTAGAAGATGACCATGTGATTGTTGCGGGAGCCCGTATCATGTGTTTCACGATTGTCCAGTGGCCCGTAGGAAGATTGAAGCGTATAAGGAACAACAAGATCGAATCATATTCGGTTTCAAAAATCATGGAGGCTCACCCCTATCATCTTCATATCGTCAGCCACATTCAGTGAACTCCTACGGCTATTATCAGCCAAATGATGTGTATCAAAGGAGTTCATTCAATCAAAGGAAGCTACAATATCAGAACCGTCAGCAGGGAAACCAAAGAAATTATCAAAGAGAAATGCCTAATCAAGGCTATCAACAAGGTCCACATTTTGATTATCAGGAAAATTGGAAAGATCAAGGAAAGCATGTGGAAGAATTGGTTGACTCGGTTGTTTCATTTAAAGATACACTTATGGAGTTCATGCAGGAAATACGGAAGGATTATGAGATCCAGGACAAGATGCATATGGAATTGGTAAAGCAAGTTAACCAATTAGCAGAGGAAATCGCATATTTAAAGGCTATAAGAAACAAGACCACACAAAATCCTCCTATTCCTGAAGATTTTACAGTAGAACCGGGTATGGTTAATGATGAGGTGGTAGATGAGATTATGGATTTTCCTAACCAAGAAGTTGAAGAAGAGGTTATGGAAATCAATACCATGCCAATTCCTTCAGTCGTTGAAGAGCCACATGAGGATAAGGTTGTGCCCGAGGATGATGGTGTAAAAGAAGTGGGAATGGAACTTGCAAAGCACGAAGCTGGTTGTTTAAATCATGATAAAGACATAACTCAAATTCCCGCGGTTGTGATAGAAGAAGCCATACAAGAGGAAGTTACAAACCTCAAAAAGTATATGACATCTTGTGTACAACTACTTGCAGACACACCATTAAAGAGTGAAAAATGTGCAGACACACCTCCGAAAGAACCAGTGAACCAGGTAACTCTTGCGTATTCTAACCACCCTCCTATATTTATTATAAAAACCAAAAAATTTAGGGATAGTGGTTCGATTGGAAAGAAGAGGAAGGTGAGTTGGGAGGACCTTGGTCAAATTATTGTGAAGAGACCCTTTAGTGATCCTACAAACGTATCTAGGCTACGAAGGAATGTGAAGTCTCGACATGTGAACTACCGAACATACATTGGGAATTCGGTAGGTAAATGTGGATCTCGATTGTCACATGGTGATTTGACGGACAAACTGAATGAGAAGGATAAAACAACCACTTGGAATGTCAACTACCGATCATACATTGGAAACTCGGTGGGTAAATGTTCACTACGACCACCATGAGAGATATAGCAAGTATGAAGTTCGGCGGAAGACTCATAAACTTAGCACTCTAGGGAGGCAGCCCGAGGTACGTGTTTTATTTTATTTTCTTTTATTTGTTTGTGTATTTTCGTTGTTTCATAGCCATTGTAGCAGCCAAGTGTGGGAAAGTTGTGCGGACATGATAGGTGGAGTATTCAATCCGATACGCATCAGAGTCGATACGCATTTGATGGGGAAGTGAATCAGGTCCATGTGTTCCTTCCTTTTCTTTTGTTGTTGCTTGTTTTATGAAAGTTGGTGGTGTGAAAATTTGTTTGTGAAAGGAATGGTTTCTTTTGTTACTTTGGGGTGTTAGTCAGCTCTGGTAGGTAGTGATTGAGGTTGAACATGTTGAGTAGTGAAGGACTGAAAACCATACATTGGGGACAATGTATCCCAAGTGTGGGGATGGGTGACCCTAGGATAGTTGGGGGGAACACTTACATATTTGTGAGAAAAAATGAGAAATTTTTGAAAGTTTAAAAGAAAAATATGAATGAAAAAAAAAATTCTCGCAAGATGTCGCCTTTTTCACTTGATCAGGCACAAAAGCCGTGTTTTCAGTTGCTAACGAGTCCCTTGCCGAGTATGAAAAATGAGACCCTTGATCATGGTCACCCCTTTAAGTTTCATGAGAGTTTTTCTGACAAGCGTTTTTATGGAAACTGAAAAGAGATGCCTAACTAGGGGTAACATGCTTTTAGGAATTGCATATGCTACATGTCGACAACCTATATCCCTACTTTGTGAGATTTTGAGCCTGCTAGATTGATAGATATTGATATATATGTTCATTTGTTGAGAGTAGGCCAAATGTTTCTTTGTTGCAGAATTTGTGTGATTTTATACATGCTAAAGTTGTAGGCAAAACATGCACATAGATGAGAAAGACAATTTTGGAATCCCTTTTTGTTATGTTCGAAACCAAGTGTTTGTGTTTTGTTGACCCATTTATCCAAAAATCACCCTTAGTAGCCCATGTTGAGCCTATACCCTTTCATTTGATTAAAACTTATAACATCACCCAAATTAACCTATTTACCTTTGTGTAATAAATTGATGACATCCACTGTGTTTGTGTTTTGTTCAAGTGATTGAGTTATGTTTAAGTTATGAAAAAAAAAGAAAAAAGAAAAAAAAGGAAAAAAAGAAAAAAAATAGTGTGTGTTATGGGTCAAATATGTCCAAAGTTGTTTGATTAGTGTGTTATTGCATATTGTGAATAAGGATGGTCATTTATTTGTGTTGAAACCTTTGTTTAAACCAATTGTTAGCTAAATTATTCCTACCTTTACCCTAAGCCCAAAACCCGTAAGACCTTTTGATGTGTGCATAGTTTACAGCTTCTGTGTGATTGTCATACAAACCTATGATAACAGGGTTACATTCTTGGTTTTTGAGTGATTTATACTAGCACATTATAAGCTAGTCCAGATATAAACCGAGAGGAGCGACCATTGTGAGGGGTGTGTAGTATATGTGTATGATGATAAGCATGTTAGGTTTAGTTAGGCAAGTCTTGATTTTAAAATGTGCAATATTGCTTGTCAGTTTGTCAATCTCGATTGTGTAAGTCTATGGGATTGGGTATGATTTGGGGCCTTGAAGAGTAGTTTCGGTAAGGGAATTGAAGGTGGCTTGTTAACAAAGCGAGTAGTGTTTTGTGATGGTTTGATTGGGGACAATCAAAGGTAAGTGTGGGAACGTGATGAGAGGGTAAATGAATGGTTAATAATAAGCCCATTTTGTGTGTTTTTGTGTGTTTGTGTTGATAATATATGATGAATGGGATAACTACGTGAGCTTTGATCGTTTCAGGATAAATGGCTAAGCGGATGGAATTAGAGCCGAAAAGTGTGAAGCGTGGTGTCCAAGTTATAAAGAATTGAAGAATTGGAAAGTGTTCGAGAGCCTGTGAAAGAGAATTGGATGCTTGAAGGATGTTTATGATGAAGAAGTGAAGATTAGAGTGTGTTTGGATGTAAGGATTTGAAGGAAAAATGTTTTGGAAAGAAGTTGAAGAAACAAGGTGTAAGCTACGCCTTCCATCTGTAGCTTACTGATGAATTACAAGGCAATTGGAGCATTTTCACGTGGGTTAGAATAGTAAGGTACTGCTAAATATGTCACACCCTCAAATTTCCACGTGCGGGGTTTTACCGCGAGGCGCGTGACACACCAGGATCCAAGTCAACGGTCACAATAAACAACACTATATGATACGTAAAAATGACAAAATCAACCCATTAAGTTTTCATAAATGATCCAACGCTGCGGAAGCGTAAAACTTTATTACAACGTGAAATCAAAAGTACGAAAGTCTGAAAATGCTAAATGAGATGCACATGAATCCTAGACGCCGTGAGACTCCGTGCGCCTACCAACAGCTGCTACCTTAGCGACCTGAGACAAACATGCTAAATACGTCAGCAAATAATGCTGGTGAGTTCACAGGTTTTTAAATGAATACCGACTCCAAATGTATACCAACTCCAAGTGATAATCGACTCCAACTGAATACTCATGGACAATCCAGACCACATGCATGCAAAATATATGAATACCTGTTACTACTGCGATTGGAAAACCATTACTGGACTCGAATACTGTGAATACTGAATACGTGCCCGAGTGAATACTGAATACTGAATACTGCATACTGAATACTGAATACCTAAGAGACAATATGCACCCGTCCGACCTCCAGTCGACGAGTGGGGCGGGTCAAGCCCAAATAGCGCTATCCACATTTCCCCCGTTGTGCATCCCCGCACATTCATGGTTTCCCCCGGGACTTCCAAAGATCGCATAGTAATAAAATGAATACTCTAAAACATAATGAATACGTGAAAACATAATGAATGCTCCAAACCCAATGAATTCATGAATACCAAAACGTAGTTGACACATCTTTCCTAAAAAACTTAGTTGAAACGCCTTTTATGAAAACATAGTTGAAACGCCTTTTATGAAAACATAGTTGACACATGTTTAAAGGACACAGCATGTTTTCTCCCCCGAAAATGTAAAACCAGTAAAAGAGTGGGGCCGTGAAACTCACCTTATTGTGCGTCTTCCGATAACTAGAATTCCAACACGTGTATGATAATCCCAACTAATGACAACCTATCAATGAGTTTACATAAGTGTGATGACTACTAACCCGAAGGCTAACAAGTCCCCCAATTGTCCAGATCATAACCAAGTATGTTTTAAAACGTGTTTAAATGTTTAACCGACACACTAGACCGTCCCGACATCCCGTTGGTGACCCATTACCCTAACTAATCAAGTACACATAGATTACACGCAAGGTTCAAGCATAAAACACTTAGTTTGTATCAAAAATCTCATTTTTGTTAACGTAGGGTCGAATGTGGCTTTGAGTGGTCGAAGGTGGCTTTAAACTCCCACCTTCGCCCCTTTTCTTCCACCTTCGCCCCTTTTCTTCCACCTTCGCCCCTTTTCTTCCACCTTCGCCCCCTTTAGTTCCAGGTTCGACCCTTGGAACCCACCTTCGCCCATTCGACTGGCCGAAGGTGTTCCAGGTTCGACCCTGCTGTGTTGTTTACTCAAAAACGCGTCCAAAAACATCCGAAAACATCACGAAACATCATGAGTTACAGCAGTCAAGCATCATTATTATATTCCTACGAAACCCTACCAATTTTACCCCAAAATCTATCCGTTTTTACAAGTTTCCTAAAATAGTAAATTATGGAGATGTCACATCATCATGCATGAAAATATTACCCAATTAGGAAACTTCTGAAATCAATCAATAATCAGCTCATCATCATCAATCATCATGAACAAGAAACCCCTATCATAACCTTATCATAACCATCCAAAACAAGCCCTAGATCTAACTAAAAACCCCTTTAATCGACAAAATACCATCAACAATCAATTGTAACATGTTTCCATTATAACTCTCTATTAATAACAGCCCTAGGTTGTAGTCATGTCATCTACATAGCAAGTAATCATCAAACAATGCTTAATACCACATAAACACATGTTAAATTGTATGAAAACTCATTGTTTATGAATAGGTTTTATTTAGAAAGATATTAGGAAGGTTTTTACCCATAAAACATGTTGATATCAGATCTGGACCCTTGGGGTTTAGATGAAAACAAGTTAAAATTGTTTAAAAAGGATTTGTAATGAAGAACACACCTTAGATCTTCACTTGTAATGATTTAGAGAGTTAGGTTATGAAAAATAAGTTCAAAAACTCCTTCCCCAATGATAATAGCTGATAGAGAGTGTTTGGAGGCGTCTAGGGTTTGTGAAATGGTGAAAAATGGCTAAGGATGGTATTTATACTATCTGCACGTTCGCCCAGTTTATGTGGTCGAATGTGGAATTTTTCCACATTCGCCCCTTTTTAGTGGTCGAATGTGGAAAGATTCCACATTCGCCCACTTTGTTTCTACGTTCGCCCATTTTTCAAACCCCATTTCCACATTCGCCCAAAAGTTCCACATTCAGGTCATCAGCACATTTTTAACACATGTTAACAGCACTTTTAACACATGTTAACCTTTTTCCAGTTTGTCGTGTTTAACGCATTCTAACACATCTTAACACATAAGCATGCATCCATAGTCTATACTTAGCATGTTTAGGCACGTATAATCATTCGTACATCATTTAAGCAAGTATAAGCATACAATCCACCACACGACCCATAATCTACACATATACTAAATTAATTTATGTAATGTCACCAACAACGGAACCCGGTACTAGTGTATTCCCCAAAATGACTCCCAATGATCCTCCAGATCATTGAACCCTGGACAATCCTAATCTGACCCGACTCAACTAACCCAGTTAAGTTTGTTTATAAACGTTTCTCGCTAATGTAGACTTATGTGTTCATAAAGTGTTGACTCAAACATGCCGGGTGTCACAAAATAAAGCAATGCTGATAGATTGACTGAACTGTAAGCTACGGTTCTGCTCTGTAGCTTACGGCTGGCTGAAGAGCAAAATTAGGAAATGTTGTTTTTCATTAATAAAATGATTTTTATCAAACGTAGCAGCCTCCTAAGCCCTTATGGACGAAAATTAGACATCATTGGGAGACTTTTAAAGCTACAAACACCATTGTTCATCATCATTCATCCATTCTTTCGGTTTCCATCAACATGTTCGGTATTATTATTCATACTTTTGAGTTGTTTCTTGCTATCATGAGTAGCTAAACATCTTGTAATCACCTCCGGGTGTATGGTTTAATTGTGAAACCTAAACTCTTGTTTGATTTGGTTTATGGATTGTTTTTCTTTTAGTTGAAGAATATTTGTGGTTTTCATCATTTAAACGATTCACTTGTTTTCAATTGCTTTTCTTGTTATCATTCACATTCGGTTTTTCTTGCATCGTGAGTAGTTTGATAATTGGGAGGGTAAGTGATACTTGTGGGTTGGTAATTGAATTGTACAGGTTATTATTAAAAACTTGTGCTCGGTTATCACTTGATTTGAACCGTCCAACAAAACTATGTCTATGTAGTATCCAATCATTTAAACAAGAGTAGGGTGGATCATTAACCGGAAGCCTGGAGGGGATTACTTCTTTAATATAATTGTTACAAGTCTTAAATTCGTTTTCTTTAAAGTTCAAAGCAAAAACAAAGCAACTAGGTTTAGGTTAATAGTAACGTTACAAAACTATTCTTTCCACCAATTTCCTGTGGAAACGACTCAACTTCCACATACTACTTTTTCCTCATATTTTTAATTGACCCAACGCCATCGATCATTATCAGTTTTCACACAAAAACATTTTTGTGTCAACAATATTATAAGATATCGATTGCCAAAATTTCATATTGCTTGAAAGATCAATCCAAATATTAGTCTTTGTACTGTATTTAGTAAGTCAACTTTTAAACATGATTTAAGACAACGCAGAAGAATTTAATTTGATAAATTAAGTTAATAAGGATTTAAGCATTATGATGTTTAACTTATGAACTTAAAACCTGGTGAAATTTAATCTCATTGGCCATGTTGTCTAATTGCGGAGTTTGCAATAGGATTGGTAAAAATTGGGTTGGGACCGCTGGTCCAACTCAGCCATCACCTAGGCTAACATTTATAGTATGAAAGCAAATATTTCTAGATTTATGTATAAGTGTAACATATGGTCTTGAAATTTTTATAAGGCGTGTGAAGCGCCTCAACTTTCGACCTTAAATTTTTTTTTTTTTATTATTACTCATAATCACGAAAAATTACATCAACAACGAACTAATGCAAAAGGTATGATATCATACCTTAAATGAATTTTTTTTCACCCTTAAAAAAAATATTAGGATACCCTTAAAAAGATATGTTACTGGAGGCAAAAAGAGAGAGAGTGAAAAAAGAAATTCTTACACATGAAATTAAGGTCGGAAAATGATTAAACAAAGAGGTATCCTTTGCACGAGCCAGAGATACATGATGGGTTCTCATCATAAAACAATCATAAGTTTGCGTAAATTATTTCCGGAAGTTGTTGACTTGCTTTGGTATGTTAAAGAAAAAGGACATGGCTCTCAACAACGAACTAATGCAAAAGGTATGATATCATACTTTAAGAAGCTTGAATGTGTGTTTTATATGCACTTGATGGAAGATATTTTAGACCTCACAAATGCTCTTTCAAAACATCTTCAACAAAAAAGTCAAACTTATTAGAAACGGATATGTTGATAGACGGAAGAAAACAAGCATGGAATGATTTAAGACAAAATGGTTTTGTTTCAATGTTGGAAAAGGTGACTACATTTTGTGGAAAAAACAATATTACAATGTTAGATATAAAGGAAAGTTATGGTAATTCAAGAAATCGAAAGAATGTCATTACTAATTGACATCATTTTGAAGTTTGAAATTTTTAATGTGTTTTTGAATATGCAAATTCAAGAAATTAAAAATTGATTCAATGAGGTAACAACTACTTTGCTAGAAAATATGCTGGGTTTAAATCCTTGTATTGGTTATCTAAGTTTGATATATCAAAGATAGTAGCATTTTCTAAGATTTATTCGTATGATTTTAGTATAAAAGAAGAGGATGTCTTCCTATGTGATCTTAAGGTCTTTTACCATACCTTAAAAGAAGATGATAGATTTGCAAATTGAATGGAATGCGTGACCTTGCTCGTGTAATAGTGAAAATAAAAAAAAGATCGTACTTTTCCTATGGGTTATCAGATATTGAAGCTAGCGTTGGTTTTACCGGTGCAACCACAACTGTTGAAAGATATTTTTTTTTCTAAGTTGAAGCTTACCAATATGGATTTACGCAATTGAATGAGTGAGGAGTATTTGAACAATGCTCTAGTTTATGCGGTTGAAAGAGAAATATTTGAGAAAGTAACGAAGATGAAGTAATGGCTCAATTTAAAGGTATAAAAACTCGAAGAGGCTATATCTGTTAGGTATTTGTTTATATTTATTTATTTTAATTATTTTTCCACATTATTAAATGAATGTAGGGTAAAAAATATTAGGATACCCCTAAACTTTTAGGCTAGATCCACCACTGATGGGGTGTGATTCATTGGTAACGCTACATTACCACTTTCCACGTTAATGCCATGTCAACATCTCCTTTCACTAACTCTCTGCTCCACTATGCCCCCTTCATCCTCTAACGTCTCTTTTAACTCCACGATTGGAGGGGAGGGTGGGGATGATGTTTGATGTGTGTAGTTTTTGTGACTTAAAATTCTTTTCTTAAAATTGGCAAGTTCTCGGTGGAAGTGCAAAAAAACATGATGAAAAAGGAAATTAAGTCAAAAACTTTGGCTTGTGACACTTTCAAGTTTTAAATTTATAAACTAAAACGATAGTTTCTTAACATTCTAAACCCCACACAATAGGTAAGTGTACCTATCGAGAGTAGTATAGAAATGAGCAAGTACCGAGTATCGAATCCAAGGACACGATTTTTACTACCCAGCTCCCTAAAAATTACTAAAAGAATTTTTAAATTGCTTGAAGAAAAGTAGAAGAGAGATGTAAACCGAAAGAGAAATCAATATCAAAACAAAGGTGTTGCTTCGGGATCTAATGTTGCCTGGTATGAAATAATAGTAAACTCTTGTTTAAGTGGTGTGTTCAAAAACTAGGCATAACCACACTAGACTCTAAACGATTTATGTTCTTAAAGTTATTGTGAGGGTCTCCCGTCCCGGTGGGCTCACCTCACAATGGTGAGGGGCGGATGTGACACCCGGCAAGTTTAGGTCAACATTTTATAAACACATAAGTCTACCTTAGCGAAAAACGTTTATTAAACATACTTGACGGGGTCAGTAGAGTCGGAACACAGTCCGTATTGTCCAGGGTTTAATGATTTGGAGGATCATTGGGTTAATTACACGCACACGTTACGAGTCCCGTTGTTGGTGAATTACATAAACTAGGTCATGTGATATGCGTAGATTGATTCTTGTGGTAGATTATATGCAAATACATGTTTAAACGATGTGTAGATAATCATCCATGCTTGTATATGTTAAACATAGACTAAGACTGCATGTTCATGTGTTAGGATGTGTCAAAATGCGTTAAACACGACAAACTGGAAAATCTGGAAAAGGGCACTTCCTGGTTCGACCGTTCAAAGGGTCGAACCTGGCCCATGAAACTACATTCGACCCGTGAGAAGGGTCGAATCTGGCTATCTGTTTTAAAAGAACTACATTCGACCACTTAACTCTACATTCGCCCACATGTAATGATCGAACCTAGACATAGTATAAATACCACACTTTGTCATTTTTCATCATTTCACAACCCCTAAACGCCTCTAAACACTCTCTAGCAACTTTAAACATTGGGGAAAGAGTTTTTGCCCTTGTTTTCTATAATCTAACCTACAAACATCTTCTACACAAAGATCTAAGGTGTGTTCTTCATTCTAAATCATTTTTAAAGCATTTCAATTCGTTTTCATTCAACCCCAAGAGTCCAGATCTGATTCAAACATGTTTTCATGGATAAAAACCTTCCTAATATCTTTCTAAACAAAACCTATTCATAAACAATGAGTTTTCATACAAATTAACATGTGTTAATGGTGTTTTATGTGGTGTTATGTATTGTTTGATGATTGATTGATGTATAGATGTTATAACAATGATCTAGGACTGTTATTGATGATGATTTATGATTGAGATAAGTTACAATTGAATATTGATGATGTTTTGTTCATTTTGGGGATTTTGGGTTAGATCTAGGGCTTGTTCATGATGATAGTGATAAGGATATGATTGGGTTTTTCTTGTTCATGATAATCTGAGTATATTAAGTTGATTATTGATTGATTTCAGAAAGTTTCTTAATTGGGTAAAGATTGCATGCGTTTGATGTGACATCTCCATAATTTGCTATTTCGGGTAACTTGTAAAACGAACGGATTTCGGGATAAAATTGGTAGGGTTTTGTAGGAACATGTTAATGATAATTGACTGCTGTGATTGGTGATGTTTCGTGATGTTTTCAGACCGTTTAGATGCATTTTGGTGCGTTTTATGAAGTTCTGCAGCAAACGGTTGAACGTGGAACTCATTCGACCCTTTGTGTGGTCGAACGTGGGTCAAAAGGGTTGAACGTGGCACAAAAGGGTCGAACGTGGCTCAAAACGGTCAAACGTGGCTCAAACGGTCGAACGTGGAACAAACGGTCGAACGTGGCTCAAAACAGTCGAACGTGGCTCAAAACGGTTGAACGTGGCTCTAATGTAGAACCATATGGTCAAATGTGGGTGTTTGGGGGTCGAATGTGGGTGCCTGGGGTCGAATCTGGGTGCCCGGGGCGAATTAAAACGTTTTAGGGTCGAATTAACATACGTTAAGGTCGAATAAACATATGTTAGGGTCAAATAAACATGTGTAGGTCAAATGAACTTGTGAATAGGTTGAATGAACATCATGAGGGTTGAACCAAGGGTCCATGGGTTGAACTAGAAGCCCTTGGGGCGAACCAAACACAGGAAACTCCCGATTCGACCTTATGACTTCGTATATGCGATTTTTGATGCAAACTAAGTGTTTTATGCTTGAAACTTATGTGTTAACCTTATGTGCATGACTAATTGATGTAATGGGTCACCAACGGGATGTCAGGTCTGTCTGGTATGTCCGGTTAACGTTTAAATACACTTATTCGAACTCATTGATAGGTTGTAACTAAGTTGGGTCATCATACACGTGTTGGAATTCTAAGTATCTGAAGGCGCACTCTAAGGTGAGTTTCACGGCCCCTCTTTTATACACTTTTTCTTGGGGAGAAGCATGCCACACGTTTTAACAAATACGACGTTTATGTTTTGAAAGGCAACGTTTATGAAACGCAACACTTTTTGAAACGCAATGCTTATGAAACGCAACACTTTTGAAATGCAACACTTATGAACCGCAACACTTTTGAAACGCAACGCTTATGAAACGCAACACTTTTGAAACGTGTTGATGCACTTTCTATGGACGTCACTGTCGAATAGACTAGGGTTGAGTCTTGTATTGTATTACATGAGATTGTGGTGATCCATAAGGGCATTTTATGGATCTGATTCATTTGTAAAGATATAGGACAATACACAAAGTTCAGGTTCGACCCAAGGTAAAGGGCGAATGTGGAAACATTCCACATTCGACCTATACAATGGTGCGAAGGTGGAATTTGGTGTTGGACTATAAATAGCAATCTCATGTGTTGGTTTTCATTTGAAGATTTGAGTTTATTCTTTGAATGCTCTCAAGGGGGAGGTCATGCCCGACCTCCCCCGGCCCCGAGATAGATGTTTATCCTACTGATGACAGTGTCTGTAACCGTTTCTGAATTAATACGAATCTGTGATGACTTTGTTATCGTATGTTTCTGTCTCGTCTCGAATCTCCCGTCTGAAACCGAGTTGTTTTCGCGTAATCGATCCATGAATTCGGTTCTTAACCGGATTCTCAAAACGCAACGCTTATGAAACGCAACGCTTGTTTTAAATTACTATACGACGAAACGCAACGCTAAGTCCCTGGGAAACCATGAATGTGCGGGGCACAACGGGGGAAATGTGGATAGATCTATTGGGCTTGACGAACCCCACCCGACGGCTGGGAGCCGGGCGGGTGCATATTGTCTCTATTTTCGGCAACTCAAACACGGGCGGCAACACATGCAACGCTTGTCAGTAATGGTTTCGGCAACATAGTCGTAGTAGTAAGGAAACGTTTGTTATTTACTTAAGGTTTTGCATACTTGGTACTTTTGAGATGAAACTCTTTACGCTTGAAACGCTTTGTGAACTTAAAACATATGAACTCACCAGCATTATATGTTGACATCTTTTTGGCATGTTTTCTCAGGTCGCTAAGGTAGCAGCATTGAGTTTAGGCGCACGGAGTCGCACTTGCGTCTAGGATCATGTCTCACGTTTTGGATTGTTAAACTTTAAACTTATGTCTCATCGTTATTTAGTTTTGTAAAACTAAATTTGCTTCCATTGTGTCTTGAATCAAAGTCTTTGAAACTATTGAATGGTTTGGTTTACGTATCTTTTCACATATAGTTGTCGTTCGTTGTGACCGTTGACTTGGATCCTGGTTTCTCACGCGCCTCGCGGTAAAACTCCGCAAGTGGAAATTTGAGGGTGTGACAGTTTGGTATCAGAGCCAATGGTTATAGTGAACTAGGACTGCATGTAGAGTCTAGTCTATAGCCGAGTATCACACACATTAGACGGTCACACATATTTACGAGTCGTGTCATTTGGTAAACATACTAACCTTGTCGGGGTGTCGGTGTCCTCATCGCGCAGTATCACATTATCTATCTTTTGTTATTCCTACCTTGGTTTTATCTTCTTCTTCGGGTTTGAAGATGAAGGGGCTATTCGCTTATACTTGGCAGTAGTGTACATTGGGGTGGCTTCGGCACAGTTTTGAGATTTTTCCGGGATTTGGATATCTCCCCTCTATGCTCTAATGTACATACTTGCCCACACACACTATCATACACTAGTACTTGTCATAGTACACTCCTGAGTGACTGTTCACTTTGGGATCCTCGTGCGATAACAGTTTCTTTTAGGAATGTGGGTGTCAGGTGATTGGAAGTTCAAGCTAGGAGCATGCCTAGAGGACCATGTAGAGCGATTTGTTATTTCGGGTGCACACGAAATCATAAATCGAAATGAATGAAAATCTTGGTGGACTTCGTGTTCGGACTAAAGGTCATGCTGGAACCACATTTGGAATTCATTTGGTCACTTGTAGCTCGATCTGTTAGCGGTATTGAGTATTTTGTCTCATGTTTGGCAGAACATGTCTGGTCGCGCTAGTGGAAGTGCTGGTGGACGCTGTGGTGGCGGCGGGGGTCGCAATGGCGGTGGACGAGGTGGTGGGAACATCACCATGACTCATGCGGAGTTGGAGCACTTGTTGCAGCAGCAGTTGAACGTCACGTTGGCTGCTTTCCAGGCTGCTCAGCAGACTTTCGGGAATACTAATCAGGTGCAGTCTGGGTGCACATACAAGAAGTTCATGGATTGTAAGCTCCATTACTTCAATGGGACTGAAGGGGCAGTGAGACTACTTCGGTGGTTGGAGAAGATCGAATCGGTGTTTGCTATGTGTAACTGTCCCGACGCTGATCGCGTCAAGTATGCTTCTGCTACTCTAGAGGGACACGCTTTGACTTGGTGGAACTCCACCACTGCGAACCTTGGTCTGGGTGAGGCCAATGCTATGCCGTGGTCCGAGTTTGTTCAGATGTTGAGGGCGGAGTATTGCCCAAGAGACGAGATTATGAAGTTAGAGCATGAGTTCTGGAATCTGAAGATGGTTGGGTCGGAGATCGAGGAGTTTACTGCTAGGCACAACAAGTTGGGTGTGATGTGCCCCGGTTTGGCTACACCGGAGTACCGGAGGATT
The DNA here is from genome assembly GCA_030844895.1 of Ambrosia x helenae. NCBI lineage: Eukaryota > Viridiplantae > Streptophyta > Magnoliopsida > Asterales > Asteraceae > Ambrosia > Ambrosia x helenae. Next base: position 58,393,339 of record CM061227.1, read on the forward strand.
GAGCAATACGTTACTGGGTTAGTGCCGGAGATTGCTGGGCTTGTTGCCGCTGCTGATCACACTACTATGTTGGCCACTATCCGGGCAGCTCACAAGCTGACCAACATGAAGGTTGCTGAGGGCGTTCTACCTCCGAGGGGTGCTTCTGTGAAAGCCCCGGCGGACAACAAGAGGAAGTGGGAGAGTGCTGGATCGTCCCAGCCACAGGCGAAGAGGCAGGATATCGCGGGGTCGGCATCAAAACAGAAGACTGGGGGTTATGTTGGTAAGAACCCGAAGTGTAACACGTGTGGGTATCATCATGTTGGGGGTTGTGATGAGTTTCGATGTAATCGTTGTCAGCGAGTCGGCCACTTGGCTAAGGATTGTAGGGTCAATCTGCAGCCGAAACAGACTCAAGTGGTTGTCCCCGCTCCTGCTCCTCGGGGAAACCATGGGTGTTTTTAACTGTGGGGAGACTGGGCACTTCAAGCGGGATTGTCCTAAGCTGAAGCAAGGGACTGCAGGTGGCAGTGGAAACAACGAGGGTGGCGGTCAAGCTGTTCTGGGTCGTTTTTATGTCATTGGCGCTAGGGAGAACCAGGAGGATCCTGATACTGTTACTGGTGAGTATTCTTTTCTTGATTCTCGTTATGCTTGCATTCATTCTCATTCACATTGTTTGGCGATTCGTATTCATTGTGTGCATTCAGTTTGGTATTTGGTCATCGTTTTGCATTCATGGGTCTGATGTGGGTCCTTTAGAGATGCTACTTGGACGGTATCGGTGTATCATTTATACCGATCGCAGTAGTCTCTAGTAGGCCTTCGATCAGGAGGATTCATTGTTTTGTATTCACTTTGGGGAGGGCGGTTCCCCGGTATAGAGTATCTGTTGATATCATCTTTCGTTCGTGGTTATCATTTCGTTTGCGTTCTGGGAAAACGTTACTTGGGTTAGGACGACACTCATTACTGTCGAAGAGTGAATCTCGGGGCGAGATTCCTTTCAACAAGGGGATGATGTGACGACCGGGAAAATTTTTATTTTTATCGCTTCGTTCTCTTTGACTTCGGGAAATTTTCAGGACGAAAATTCTTTCAACAGGGGGATGATGTGACACCCGGCATGTTTAGGTCAACATTTTATAAATACATAAGTCTACCTTAGCGAAAAAACGTTTATTAAACATACTTAACGAGGTCAGTAGAGTCGGAACACAGTCCGTATTGTCCAGGGTTTAATGATTCGGAGGATCATTGGGTTAATTACACGCACACGTTACGAGTCCCATTGTTGGTGAATTACATAAACTAGGTCATGTGATATGCGTAGATTGATTCTTGTGGTAGATTATATGCAAATACGTGTTTAAACGATGTGTAGATAATCATCCATGCTTGTATATGTTAAACATAGACTAAGACTGCATGTTCATGTGTTAGGATGTGTCAAAATGCGTTAAACACGACAAACTTGAAAATCTGGAAAAGGGCACTTCCTAGTTCGACCGTTCGAAGGGTCGAACCTGGCCCATGAAACTACATTCGACCCGTGAGAAGGGTCGAACCTGGCTATCTGTTTTAAAAGAACTACATTCGACCACTTAATTCTACATTCGCCCACATGTAATGGTCGAACCTGGACATAATATAAATACCACACTTTGTCATTTTTCATCATTTCACAAACCCTAAACGCCTCTAAACACTCTCTAGCAACTTTAAACATTGGGGAAAGAGTTTTTGCCCTTGTTTTCTATAATCTAACCTACAAACATCTTCTACACAAAGATCTGAGGTGTGTTCTTCATTCTAAATCATTTTTAAAGCATTTCAATTCCTTTTTATTAAACCCCAAGAGTCCAGATCTGATTCAAACATGTTTTAATGGATAAAAACCTTCCTAATATCTTTCTAAACAAAACCTATTCATAAACAATGAGTTTTCATACAAATTAACACGTGTTAATGGTGTTTTATGTGGTGTTATGTATTGTTTGATGATTGATTGTTGTATAGATGTTATAACAATGATCTAGGACTGTTATTGATGATGATTTATGATTGAGATAGGTTACAATTGATTATTGATGATGTTTTGTTCATTTTGGGGATTTTGGGTTAGATCTAGGGCTTGTTCATGATGATAGTGATAAGGATATGATTGGGGGTTTCTTGTTCATGATAATCTGAGTATATTAAGTTGATTATTGATTGATTTCAGAAAGTTTCCTAATTGGGTAAAGATTGCATGCGTTTGATGTGACATCTCCATAATTTGCTATTTCGGGTAACTTGTAAAACGAACTGATTTCAGGATAAAATTGGTAGGGTTTTGTAGGAATATGTTAATGATAATTGACTGCTGTGATTGGTGATGTTTTGTGGTTTTCGGACCGTTTAGATGCGTGTTGGTGCGTTTTATGAAGTTCTGCAGCAAACGATCGAACGTGGAACTCATTTGACCCTTCGTGTGGTCGAACGTGGCTCAAAAGGGTCGAACGTGGCTCAAACGGTCGAACGTGGCTCAAAACGGTCGAACATGGCTCTAATGGGTCGAATGTAGAACCATATGGTCGAATGTGGGTGTCTAGGGGTCGAATGTGGGTGCCTGGGGTCGAATCTGGGTGCCCTGGGGCGAATTAACACGTGTTATGGTCGAATTAACATACGTTAAGGTCGAATAAACATATGTTAGGGTCAAATAAACATGTGTTAGGTCAAATGAACTTGTAAATAGGTTGAATGAACATCATGAGGGTTAAACCAAGGGTCCATGGGTCGAACCAGAAGCCCTTGGGGTGAACCAAACACAGGAAACTCCCGATTCGACCTTCTGACTTCGTATATGCGATTTTTGATGCAAACTAAGTGTTTTATGCTTGAAAGTTATGTGTTAACCTTATGTGCATGACTAATTGATGTAATGGGTCACCAACGGGATGTCGAGTCTGTCTGGTATGTCCGGTTAACGTTTAAACACACTTTTTAACACACGTAGTCAAGATCTGGACAATCGGGGACTAGTTAACCTTTGGGTTAGTAGTCAATACACTTATTCGAACTCATTGATAGGTTGTAACTAAGTTGGGTCATCATAGACGTGTTGGAATTCTAAGTATTTGAAGGCGCACTCTAAGGTGAGTTTCAAGGCCCCTCTTTTATATACTTTTTCTCGGGGGAGAAGCATGCCACACGTTTTAACAAATACAACGTTTATGTTTTGAAACGCAACATTTATGAAACGCAACACTTTTTGAAATGCAACGTTTATGAAACGCAATACTTTTTGAAATGCAACGCTTATGAAACGCAACACTTTTGAAATGGAACGCTTATGAACCGCAACACTTTTGAAACACAACGCTTATGAAACGCAACACTTTTGAAACGCAACGCGTATGAAATGCAACGCTTGTTTTAAATTACTATACGACGAAACGCAACGCTAAGTCCCTGGGAAACCATGAATATGCGGGGCACAACGGGGGAAATGTGGATAGATCTATTGGGCTTGACGAACCCCACCCGATGGCTGGGAGCCGGGCGGGTGCATATTGTCTCTATTTTCGGCAACTCAAACACGGGCGGCAACACATGCAACGCTTGTCAGTAATGGTTTCGGCAACACAGTCGTAGTAGTAAGGAAACGTTTGTTATTTACTTAAGGTTTTGCATACTTGGTACTTTTGAGATGAAACTCTTTACGCTTGAAACGCTTTGTGAACTTAAAACCTGTGAACTCACCAGCATTATATGTTGACATCTTTTTGGCATGTTTTCTCAGGTCGCTAAGGTAGCAACATTGAGTTTAGGCGCACGGAGTCGCACTTGCGTCTAGGATCATGTCTCACGTTTTGGATTGTTAAACTTTAAACTTATGTCTCATCGTTATTCAGTTTTGTAAAACTAAATTTTCTTCTGCTGTGTCTTGAATCCAAGTCTTTGAAACTATTGCATGGTTTGGTTTACCTATCTTTTCACATATAGTTGTCGTTCGTTGTGACCGTTGACTTGGATCCTAGTTTCTCACGCGCCTCGCGGTAAAACTCCGCAAGTGGAAATTTGAGGGTGTGGCAGCGGATCACTAAAGATCGTATGCATCCAATCCTAGAAAACCCACATCCCAAAGTTGCGATATTAACATTCGACTACTTGTTTCTTTTATCAATAACTTGCCGGCGCCCGGAGCATGGCCGGACATAGTGTAACATCCCGTGATTTTTAATTTTCTTGTATTTTAAATTCTATATTTATCAAATTCCAAGTTCGCCGTTACTCGCTTCTTTTATGTTAATCCTACCAATTCTTGACGAGTCGTCATTATATTTTATCCCAATCAATTTAGGCGTCATAACAAGAAACTCATTTAGTTAACATCATAATATATATTTATATATATTGTAATAATGCTTTATGAAGAAAGAAAAAAAAAGAAAACGTAACTAAATTGTTTAGTTTGACTTTTATTAACCACCACAACAACACAAATCACAATTGTGTTCATTCACTTTTCTATTTTTTTTTTATTTTCGATAACAGTAGCATTTCAAAAGTGACATTCCTTAATCATCAAGTTAACCCCCACTTAATCCCCTCCCAACCACTCTAATAACTCTATTTAATACCCAACCACCTTAACCCACCTATAAATACAACCCCTCCCCACTCCATAATCTCTTGCTCATCTCTTTTCTTCCTAAAAATCTCTCTAATCTTCAAGCATAAAAAAATTCTGCACAAAACTTGTAAGATAAAAAGCCTTAATCTTCACTTTTCTTTCACTTTCTTCACCTTTCCTCTTCTTCTAACCCCTTGGGGAAACCTCTAGGACCTTACACTTGTTTGTTATGGCAAATAATTATGAGTAGGACACCAAAATGAGGCCTCAATGGTGGTTCATCTTCTATTGTTTTTTTTTTTTTTTATGTACTAGAAGGTTAGTTGAGGTGATACCAACCAAGTTCACCAACAACTTAATGGACTTGTGCTATGGTTAATGGTTGACAAAGGAAAGCCAAGGCTCTTCCAAACTAAGTCACCATACACTACTTTAACCCTATAGTTATATTATGTAAATACTAAAATATATACTTTCAAAACACTACTAATCTAATAACTTGGAAGGTTTGTGGATACATCCCTACCTTACCAATACTTGACTCTCTTGACCATCCGAATCACCTTTATGGTGGTTTGTGTTTTGGTTAGCCTTAAAGGCACTACTTGACTCTCATGACCATCCGGATTGCCCTAAAGGCAATTTGTGCTTGGTTTGCCTAAAAGGCTTGCTTGACTCTCTTGAATCTAATAATCCAACTCTTGAATCTAAAACACTTTCCTTTCTAATTCTAGTTATTCGGAGCTAAAATATGCAATTCTCAAGAGCCGTTTTTGGGAACTAAATAACATACCCTAAGGTGAGTTCATACTTGTCCCCCTTTTATCCTTTATTCTTTGGGGCTCAACATGTATCACTATCAAAACTCAAACGATTTTAAACTCTACAATCTATTATGCTTAGTCTAAAGTCTATCATATTCTAAATTCTATCATGCGCAATCTAAAGTCTATTATATGCTTGTACGCTATGCTATGTAGAATTATTTACTCTAACATACAAATGTTCATATAGTTGACAACCCACCTTGCATGTATAGCGCTATAGGATTGGCTATCCGCCCCCTACATGGGTCATGTTATGCAAAATTCTTCGTGGCTAGTCGCCATTTGTATGGTTCTCTTGCATATGCCTATAAGCAAAACTTTATTATACTATGTATGTATGTCAAAACTAGCATGCTCACCAATGCTTTATGTGTTGACGGATATTTTATACATGTTGCAGGAAATATTTATTGCAGGACATTCAAGAAAACTACTTAGGATTGGACATAGAAACTCACTCTAGTTCAAGTTATCATATTCTTGTTGTTATATTTTTCGTTATATGAACTACTTGTATTTCTATTTTTAGACAATAAATGAAATTCTATCTTTAAACTATATTGTCACAAAATCTAGTGTCATGAAGTCTTTGAACAATCTACCACTAAGTCTCACCTCGATGATTGTTGATGCATTTTGCGACTAAGGATTGGATATACTATAATTAACATACGTTAGTGGATGGCCGAAGGTAAACATAACTGGGCGAAGGTAGTATAATATGGGCGAAGGTGAATAGTTTGGGGCGAAGGAAGATCTGAAGTGGGCGAAGGTATAATGGACAAGAACTGAAGAACACATTCGACCACTCTTAGTGGGCGAATGTGGAAAATGCTCACATTCGACCAGAAGAAAGGGGCGAATGTGCAGTGCCTATATATAGTTTTTGAGTTTTTGATTATGTAAGAGAGTTGTCATTTGTGTCCAGGTTCAGATCAGGTTTAGGAGTGTTTTTGAGAGATTATCTTTGTGTTTCTAGATTAACATAAACAGTTGTAAATGCTTATTGAATGAGTTAATCTATGAAAATGATATTGAAAATGATCTTGATTGTGTCGTGATTTGTATCTTATCAATTTGTTCAGATCTAGGGTTTCCGCACTTAGATTTGTGACTTGTATGATCATATAATCCTGTTTTAGATAAAATCCAACGCTCACAAAGTGGTATCAGAGCATAGAGGATCATACAACAACAAATTTGATAAGATCAGAACTGATTTGGACATGTTTTTGACATAATATCATCTGTTTTTACAAAAACTCTTAAAAACATTGTTTTTGATCGATTTAAAGGTGAATTTGTGGTCGAATTCAAGTTTTCCAAGACTTAAAGTTGTTCCAAATCAATTCCGAAACATAACCTGATTGAGATCATTCAAATCCATGAACTTTTGAAAATCTGAGATCAAAATAACCGTTTTTCAAACAATAACCGTTTTTAAAAAATGAGATCTGCTGTTTTTGGGCGAACCTGGAACCTGGACTGAGTTTGTGGGCGAACCTGACATAAAAGTGGGCGAACCTGAGTTTGTGAGTGGACGAACCTGAAAATCTTGTTGAAATTTTTCACATTCGGGTGAAAATTTCACATTCGACCGTTTTTGGTTCGGGCGAAAGTGGAAAGTGTGTTGATTTGATTTACATTCTGGTCATTTTCACCTTCGGTTGTTACTGTTTGGACGAAAGAAAACCAAAAGGGACGAAAGTGTGACAGTTTGGACGAACCTAGAAAATTTTGGACGAAAGTGCTGAAATTCGGGCGAACCTAGGATTTTTTGCTGAAAAATTTTCTAAGTGTTGAGATTTTCAGATTGTGATCATGTGGCGTTTTCAGACTACTCAGGGATCAGCGACAACACAACCACAACAGCAGAAAATGGACCCATGGACAGTAGCAGCGCAGAAGACGAACACACAATCCTCACAACCACATAACTACATGACAACAACGAGCACGATGCCTCAGAATGTAGCACATCCGGCACTACAATCAGATTATTGGGGAGTAGCTGCAGCGGCGGTAAATACTCAAACCACTAATGCTATCTCTACCTTGATTAAGGATTTGTCTACAGGTAGTGGAACTCGGCCACCGAAGCTCATGGATATGCAAGAGTATAACCAGTGGCACACCATGTTCAAGATCCATCTGGAAGGCATGGGAGTTGAAGGAGCTGAGGCATGGAGCATGATTGTGAAAGGATACACAGCACCGATTCTGGAGAATACCGGTGAGTTGATTCCTCTGGAGAGCTTGACTGAGGATGAAAAGAAGAAATATGTATTGGAGAAGAAAGCGTTCTCTCAACTGACACAGGCGATCACAAGTGACCTGTTGCATCAGTTTGGGACATGTACTACGTCAAAGCAGCTTTGGGATAAGCTGAAGAGGAAGCATGATGGTAACGAGAAGACCAGGAGTCTGAGAATGGAGGAATTAGTCAAAGAGTTTGATAATTTTTCTTTTATTAATAATGAAACTTTGAAAGAACTAACTCCAAGATATATGCATTTATTGTCTGAATTGTCTAGCTATGGTGTACAGATTCCAATGACTAAGCAGGTGGATAAGTTTGCAGATGCTTTGCCACCACAATGGGATCAGCATGTGGAGGTACTCAGAGAGAAAGATGCTTATCAATTCTGGACCATTTCAGAGTTTATTGAAAAGTTGGAGAACAAAGAGTTGGAGGATAGGAGGAAAGCTAGAAGGTCGCAGATTCCTCAGAATCCAAGTTTGTATTTTGGAGGCACTTCAGTTTCAGCTGGAAACTCGAGCTCTGGAAGCATTGCACCACATGTTGCATGTATTTCCAATGTCATGGATTCATCAAAACCAACTACCAACTACACACCACCACAATACAATTCCTACTCACAACCATCATACACACCACCACAATATACTTCCTACATTTCACCAATCTCTCCAATGCAACAAGCAAGTTTTTACACTGCGAACCAAACACAACAACCATCAAACCAAGTTACTCAACATAAACAACAACCAGTGGTTTTGGATACATCCAACTTGGGAAATGTGACTGTGGAGGTTGCTCAGCAACACATTGCATTAGTCTCTGCAATGGTTTCATCCTATAATGGATTGGTTGCTAGTCAGATTGGGAACAACAACTTGACCAACGAAGACTACGCACAGATCGATAAAGAAGAGATGGAACTCATTGACATTCAATGGGCTTTTGCGAGTATAATGAGGAGAGCAACAGAGTTTATCGAGAAAACTGGAAGGACTGATCTGGCAACTTCTCCCAACACAACCTATGGTTTCAATAAGGAGAAGGTTACATGTTTCAATTGTGGAGAAAAAGGACACTTCAAAAGGGAATGCACCCAGCCACCTAAACAAGGTAACCGAAACCCTTTCAATGCAAATTACCAGAACCGTCAACAAAACCAAGTTTCTTATCAAAATAACAACAACTACCAAAACTGAAACTTTAACAACCAAAACAGACAACCAAACACTCAAAACCAGATTCAAAACCAATCTCCTAATCACCCAAACCGAACAGTTGTACCTATCACTACACCTACTGAGACTCAACAGAATGCAAGTCAGAACCAAGCTTTGGTAACTCAGCAGGATGAGAGGTTTGACTGGTCGGGTATGCAAATAGGAGTTGAAGAAATAACTACTGGTGGGAATGTGGCATGTGTTGCCTATCAGGTTGATTTGGAAGAGTCGGTGGCAGTTGATGAGAAGAAAGAAACTGAGGAGAGTGAAAGTGATGATTCTGAGACAGAGATGGAAGTGGAGAATGAACCTGTTGAGGTTAAGGCTGAGGAGAAGAGTTCTGGGATGGTAATTGATTCAGTTTCTGATGTTCCCGAAGAGTGCAAATCAGTGTATTCAGATTCTGAGAGCGAATCAGACACAGAGGGAAGTGTTGATTCTTTGGATGATGATATTGACCAGTTGCTGGCAGAAGCTGACTTTTTGATGACGAGGAAGTCGTGCATAGCTGATGATGCTTTCACCAAGATCGACTATTCCAAGTTTTTCACTGGAAAGGAAGCTCATTTTGCTTTGATGGCCATGACCGAACCGCCAAAACCTGTAAGTTCTGAATCTAGCACTGATGTTATGAGTGATAAATACTGTGGAACTTGTGATAGATTGACAGAGGAGAACAAACAACTCCGAATTTCACGTGATAGTGCTATTCAAAACTATCAATCTACTCGCAAGGAGTTAAATGCTTTTAACAAAGTATTAGATGGCTATAAAAAGGACATTTCTGACTTGAAAAATACTTTGTCATTGAAACAATTGGCCATAAATAACTATATCAATGAAATTGAAAACACCAAGTTGGAAATGGCCGCCATTAAATGCTTTGCTGAAAAAGTTAACAAGAAACTGGAAAGTTATAAGAATGTTGCTTATGTTGTGGATCATATCATTGATGATAACACCACCAACTACAAGTCTGTACCATCTCCGGTTCTTTTTGAGAATCATAACTATCATCAAGTTATACCGGAGAGTTCGGTGAAATCAGACTCATCATCAGATATGGAATCTAATACCTCGAGTATTGGTGATCCATATTCCGATGTGAGACCGATTTTGGGCTTGAACAATGAGGGTGTTTATGCTGAGAGTGATAGTTCAGACTCAGAAAATGATGATACTGGTAGTGATAAATCTGTTAATGAATGTGAGATTCCAAAAGAAAATCACATCATTACTACTGAACCAGTGTCACCATCTGATCATGTTCATCCAATGGCAAAGGCTATTCATGATAAAAAGTCTGAAAAGAGTGATGTTAAGAAAAAGAATGATGTTAAGATTGTTGTTGAAAAGAATGAGCTGAATGAACCAAGTGACAAACCTGTAAAGGTATTTTATCGGATGGAAGGATCCGATAAAATCATTGCTGATGAGGAATTTCCGATTAAAAATGTTAACTATTCTAAACTTGATAAAATCTGGCAAGAAAGCACAATATGGTTTCCAAAACATGAAAGAACCAATGAAATTCCACCAGAAATCTTAAAGAAACTGTTTTCAGAAGTTCCTCAAGAGCCAAAAATTCATGTCACTGAATTCATTCGACCAAATGATAAAGCAAATGGTTTTCATGAACCTTCTTACTCGAAAGGACCACTTCCTGAGAGTTTAAGAAATCAACAATATAATGATCAATTTCCTGTAAGATCATTTGCTTCACCAAATGCTCATTATGTGTTTGAGGAATATAGAAAATGCTTTAAATGTGGAGAACGCGGGCATTTACTTGCTCAGTGTCCATATGTAAGGCACAAGAGACATGAAGTTGAGGTTAAGAATTCCATGAAAAAGCCAATTGATCATTATATTCCACCGCATAGACGGAATGTTCCTCAACAACAACATTTTCATAATCAAAACAATTGTCAAATGAGGAACAACCGTCCATTTCATTATGATCAAAGGAATCGGATAGCAATGGAACAATCTTGGAGAAAACCAGCGGTGAACACAACAGCTGCTAGACAAAAGGTTCCACAAAAACCAATTGTCAAGGCAAATGTTGGACCTAAGTCTGTTAATTCAGATAAGGTTGCTAAGAAAGTTACTTTTAGTAACAATGTTCAGAAACCTATTGAGAAACCAAAATCTCAAATTCGTATTCTCAAAAGGTCTGAACAATCTTGGACACCTAATGGTTCTCCAGGAGCCTCTACGTCAAAGGTAAGTGAGAAAAGTGAAACTGTTTTGAAAAATCCGAAAACGATTGATTCAAAACAGAAAGTTGTTGAGAAAGTCAATGAGAATGATTCTTTGAAAGCCAAAGTTCAAAGGCCCAAGACTCAGGCTTGGGTCCCCCGAAAGAACTAATTGTTTAATTTTTGTGTGCAGGGAGCTTCAGTTGGCCCTATTAGCAGTCTCTGGATTGTTGATAGTGGAGCTTCAGGCCACATGACGGGGGATTTGGCGTTGCTGTTCGATGTGAAGAATATTAATGGAGGATATGTTGCGTTCGCGGGAAATAAAGGAGGTTATATCACGATGGAAGGAAGCGTGAGTAACGGGATTGTGACTTTTGAGCGGATATCTTATGTCAAGCAGATAGACTATAATCTGTTGAGTGTCAGTCAAATATGCGACAAACAATTTTCTGTGCATTTTGATGACAAATCCTGCTATATACTTAAACCGGGCTTCAAGATTCCAAAGGAGTGGGTTATGTTGATGGCACCTCGAGTCAACAATCTTTACATTCTTGATATGTCCAAGGCAATGACACCACAGGGACAGATAACATGCTTTCTATCCAAGGCGACCGAAAAAGAATCGATAATGTGGCACCGCAGGATGGGGCACATTCATCTGAGGAAAATGAATCAGTTAGTGAGAAATGGACTTGTCGATGGAGTTAACGTGAAACATTTCCATCTGAACGACAAGTGTGTGAGCTGCATGAAAGGAAAACAACACAGACAATCCCATAAAGTGAAGAAAATTAACTCTGTTGAGATGCCGCTTGAGCGATTGCACATGGACCTTTTTGGACCGGTCAAGCGCAAAAGTCATCTTGGAGAGCTTTATTGTTTAGTCGTCACTGATGACTATTCACGATTTTCATGGGTGATGTGTTTGAAGAACAAAAGCGACACCTTTACCAACTTACAAGTTCTGTTCACTCGACTGGAGAATATCTACAATTTGAAGATCAAAAGGATCAGGAGTGACAACGGGACGGAGTTCAAAAATGCAAAGATGGATGAACTTTGTGAAAGCAAAGGGATACATCATGAATATTCAGCTCCGTATACCCCGCAACAGAACGGTGTTGCTGAAAGAAAGAATAGGACTCTGATTGAGGCTGCAAGAACAATGCTCGCTGACTCAAATCTTCCAGTAATGTTCTGGAATGAGGCGATTTATGCAGCAAACTATACATTAAATCGGGTTTTGACAGTGAAGAAGTTTGGAAAAACATCTTATGAGTTGTTACACCGACGAAAGCCCAATCTAGAGTATCTAGAACCATTTGGGGCGCCATGTACGATGTTGAATCCAAGCGAGAAGTTTAGTCCTAAAGCTGAAGAGGGATATTTTGTTGGATATGCAACCCCGCTCAAACGGGTATTCAACAAGCGAACTCGTCAAGTGGAGGATTGGGCAAACGTGGAAGTTCAACGATACACACAAAATTTGCAAGGCACGGGCCCTGATTGGATGTTTGATTACAAAGATTTCTTTGAATCATTCAACCTAGATAGCCTGGTTGAAGAAGCTGTTATCAGATTACTTTACGAGTGTGAAAACGCGGCAACTTCACCATTGTTGCGTCCAATCACCGTAAACCCCCCACCAGCTTCTAATGATACCAGTGTTCCTACACAAGAAGAAGAGTTGTTTCAAGAAGCTTCAACTTCATTAGACACTTCAGAATCTGAAGATGAACAATTTGAAGAAGCTGTTCTTGAAAATGCAGAAGACTTAGAAGAGCAAACTGTGAACCCAACTCAAAATCCAGACATTGCTTCATCGTCTAACACGGGTCATGATCAGGATGCTGTAGAGAATTTGACTACTCAGACGGGAGTGATTGTACCTGTTAATCCGGAATCTCGGATTCATCGTATTCACCCGCTGGAGCAAGTAATAGGTGATCCTGGTAGTGGAGTGATGACCAGAGGGCAGCTTAAAAGCGTGAATTCGCCAGAGAGTTTTGGTGCTTTAGCATTGTATGCCAAAATTCAGAAAACTGGTAGTCAAAATGATTGGTCGTTTGCATGTTATGTGTCGCAGGTAGAGCCAAGGACATACAAAGACGCTTTGCAAGAAGATGCTTGGGTTGAGGCAATGCAGGAGGAGTTATTGCAATTCCAGAAATTGGGAGTCTGGACGCTCACAGATTTGCCGCCGGGACGAAAGAAGATTGGCACTAAGTGGGTGTTTAAGTGCAAAAAGGATGATCGTGGAGTTATTGTAAGGAACAAAGCCAGATTGGTTGTGCAGGGTTTCCATCAGATTGAAGGAATTGATTACAACGAAATCTATGCACCAGTAGCACGAATGGAAGCTATTCGGATGTTCCTAGCGTTTGCTTCGTATAAGAAATTCAAAGTCTATCAAATGGACGTCAAGAGCGCATTTTTGTATGGTAAAGTCAAGGAGGAGGTTTATGTCGGGCAACCACCAGGCTTTGAGGACCCAATCCACCGGGACAAGGTCTACGTGCTGAACAAAGCTTTATATGGTTTGCACCAGGCTCCAAGACAGTGGTACAAGGAGCTAAGTACATACCTCATCTCCAAAGGATTCAAGCGCGGCCTCGTCGATTGCACCCTCTTTACGAAGAAGACGGGAGATGACTTGCTTCTAGTACAGATTTACGTTGATGATATTATATTTGGTTCAACTAACGAACTTTTGTGCAGGGAATTTGAAACTGTTATGCAGGAGAAGTTCGAAATGAGCGCTATGGGAGAAATGCAGTTTTTCCTCGGCTTACAGGTGGATCAAAGACCCGACGGGATATTCATTCACCAGACGAAATATGTTGCCGACATCTTGAGCCGATTCCAGATGGAGGACTCTAAGCCGATGGATACCCCGATTCAACCCAATCACGGGATTGGAGTCGATGCTAAGGGGGAGCTGACAGATCCATTTACATACAGAGCAATCATCGGATCTCTGATGTATTTGACAGCGTCTCGACCAGATATTATGTATGCAACGTGTCTCTGTGCTCGCTACCAATCAAAGCCGAAACAAAGTCATCTGACGGCGGTCAAGCGTATCCTTCGATATCTGAAGGGTTGTCCTTCAAAAGGACTTTGGTACCCTAATGATGATGATTTTGATTTTATTGCTTTTAGTGATGCAGATTGGGGCGGCTGTGACAAAGACAGCAAATCAACCACAGCCGGTTGCCAATTTTTAGGGAGCAGGTTAATCACCTGGCAATGCAAGAAACAGACTTCTGTCGCACTGTCTACATGTGAAGCCGAGTACATTTCAGCCTCGAGTTGCTGTTCACAAGTGCTCTGGATCCAACAACAGATGGTCGATTACGGTTTGCAGTTTCTTAAAACCCCTATACACTGTGACAACGAAGCCGCAATTGCATTAACTAAAAATACTGAAAATCATTCTAAAGCTAAACATATCCGGATTAAATATCATTTTATCCGTGATTGTTATGCTAAGGAGTTGATTGACATGGTCAAAATCCATACTGACTACCAACGTGCAGATTTGTTTACAAAAGCTTTTGACAGATCCGCTTTGAATATCTTTTGAAAGTAAACAATATAAAGGAAAAACAGGACTAATCGGCTCCTCGGTTTATCATTTTTAGTTTTTAGTTTTAGTTTTAAATTTTTGCTAATTGGGAATTTCTCTTTGCTAATTGGGAATTTCTCTTTACTATCATAATCCTCAAAGAAGTTGATGCTTTCGAGGGGGTTGTTTAATCCTCAAAGAAGTTGATGCTTTCAAGTGGATTGTTTCTTTAATTTTTTTTTTTTTTTTGTTTTTCAGAAAAATTAAAAACCCAAAAATATGTTTCTTTATTTTAGGGGGAGTCATTTTATCAGAAAAACCAAAAACATTGAAATTTTTTTCAAAATACCTAAAAATTAGAAAAACCCAAAATGATTTCCTGGATAAAAAGAGGAAATGATAGTACATCAGTGGGGATCTGACACAGGCTAAAGAATGGTATAGTTTTAATGAGACGTATGTTGATTACGTGTGATATGCTGATAGGCTTCGTAGACTATATATTGCGTGCATTAGTGATACAAACATAACAAACTACGCGTTTGTGGATGAACACCTCATGGGCATATGGTCTTAGTACCGTAATTTCGTTTGATAGGGTGTTTGTACAAAACTCGGAGGTTTAGGGTCGTTATGTTATTAGTTGTCTGGGGATAGCCTTTCTGATCTTCTGCTGTAAGTCATTACGGACCTAGATCAGACAGGGTGTCTTTATAAAAGAGCTTTATGCCAAAACCTAAAGTTACCGAATTGAGGAACTTTCCATGTTATATGATGATCAAAGATTATCTATAATATCGTATTGATCATTGATGCAATTCATGATTAATATCAGTCCTCAACCTGGTATGGTGCATATGTTACTTTGCTGCATTAATTTGCTGACCTGTATACCTCTATGCATTATATCTTGTAAAATTACAGACGACGAAAGCATAATCACGCTTTACAATGAGTCTTTGTGCAAATTACTTCTTGATACGGGAGTATGTCGTGTGTGTGGGAACCACAATGTGTTAGTCTAATACATCTAATTCGTATCATTTCAAAGCATTGCGTATTTGTCTGCATGTGAGCTTATGTGGATAACAATATCAGCAATTGCCGTGTCACATATTGTTTCTAATGATAATATTGAAAAAGATCAACGCTGTGTTCAGATTTCTCAGAAAACTGATATGATCCTCTTACCGGAAATCACAAAATGTTTACTGTTTTCATTTACTTTAATGCATTTTACTTTATCGCATTTTACTTTTATTGTCAAAAATTTACAAAATCCAAAAAGATTTTAGGTGTGTTTTAATCAAAATTTCAGAAAATCCAAAAGATTTGCATTTCTGCTTTATTTTTGATATCCGGGGATGCTTGATGGTCAATTTCTGAGATTTGATAACACCATCTGGACTTTGTCATTTTCAAAAATGTGAAAATTTGAGTTTTGGAAGCTTAACGGATTGAAAAATGTTGAACGGGATTCGAATTCGTGATTTGGCGAAATTTTCAGATTTTTCCATTTCACATTCGCCCCTTAAATGGGTCGAATGTGGAAAAATCTTCAAGTTCGACCGTTTTGCAAATGGACGAAGGTGGAATTTCCACTTTCGGGTGAAATTTCCACTTCCGGGTACACATTCCTCCTTCGGGTCTTTAAATAGGGGCGAAGGTAGAGCAGTTTCACATTCGGGTCTTTAACTAGGGCGAATGTGGCTTTAACCTACTTTCGACCATTTCATACGGGCGAACGTGGACATCTATAAATACACCTGTCACCTTCGAACCCTTCATTCTGAAATTTTTCAAAAATTCTGTCATACCAAGACCTTGTTGATTTTGTTTTTATTATCTCACTGATTTGTTCCCTGATCACTACTCATCATTTTAAGACTCATATTGCAGGTAATGGACATTAAATCAGACCAGAACTGATTGTTTTAAGAACACGACTTAGGGTTTTCAGTTTTGGGATTTTTGATGATGTTTGATGCTTGTTTTTGCTAGCCGATCATTTTTTCATAGGTTTTAGGGGGAGAGTATGGAAGGAATTAGGATAATAACAGTATTTGAATGTTAGATTGATTGATTGGACACGATGAACCCTAATTCCACTTGAAAACCTATGTAAACTGATGTTTTAACAAAATTGGAAATAGACGAGTGTTAATCGGCATTTTTAGCATACATTAGATTCAAAATTACAAGTTAAAAACATAAATGGCAAAATTTTAAAATTTGGGGGTAAACTTTTCACATTCGGCTGTTAAAAAAACGGGCGAAAGTGGAGATGTTTGGGCGAATGAACATAAAAACGGACGAATGTGACTTTTAATCAAGAACATGTTCACTTTCGTCCATATAATTTCACATTCGACCATTTATTCTCACATTCGACCAGTTTAAAATGGGCGAATATGCAGGATATTTTTGACCAAAATTTTTATAATTTGTCGTTTTTGTATTTTGACGCGTTTTATTGTTTTTCATGTGCAGATGGCTGAACAACCAGAGAATATTGAAACTCCAGCAGTGAATGTTGAGACTCCAGCAGAGATAACAGTTCAAGATCCAGTCCCCGTAGCTGAAACATCTACTCCGAGCAGTTGGCCTTTCGAACGATCGCACAACTGTTGCGCGTATCTAGGAGACGTTGAGAAGAACACGGAGTTTACAGGGATTATTGATTTTCTGAAGAGGAGCAGGATTGTACATGCTCTAGCCACACCAACCATCATTTACAAAGACATAATTGAAGACTTTTACCAGAACGCTAAGTATGATTACTGGGAGAATCAGACAATTATCAAGAGCAAGATTCAGGAGATTGATATGTTCTTGACTGAAGCCGACATTCGGGAAGCTTTACAGATTAAGTTCGAAGACAGAGAAGATCCCAGGGAATTGTCGTGGACTGAACAGAAGGCGTGCTTCTTAAGGATGAAATACAAAGGTCCTATCACTGACGGATCTATGTATAAAGGGAAGCTGGGAGTGCAGTACAAGTACTTTGCACATGTTCTGATTCATGTCTTTGGATGTGTTAGTGGTGGTTATGACGTGATGAGAAAGAGTTTGAGTTCATTAATGGTTGCGTTGACACTCAACAAACCATTTAATGTTTCTAGGATGATCCTGGACCACATGCTGGAGATGCTGAAAGGTATAAAGTTTAAGAAGTTCATGTTGTATCCAAGGTTTCTAATGATGATATTTGACCACAAGTATCCAATGTTGAAAAAGGATCCGACTATGATCCTAGGTCAAGATCACATGAATATTAGAACCTTGATGAGGATGAAAGGTTACAAAGGAGTGGCTGATAATGAGAAACCACCTAACAGGAGATTTTTTGGAGCTTTGGCTCGTCCGGATTACACTGATCCTGGCAAGAACAAAGCAAGACATGATGAGAGTGACTCAGATAATGATGATCCCTTAGTGTATGCTGATTCAAGCACTAAGCGGAAGCGTCAAGTAGTTAATCCTGGAGCCAAAGGGAAGGGCAAGGGAAAGGCTATAGATCAGGGAAGCACAAAGCAACAGGCTGCTAGAAAGAAATCGACGGCAAAGAAAGGATCGGGTTTGGTGGATGAAGAGTCTGTAGATTCAGAAGAGACTGAAGTTGATGAGCAGTGGGATTCTGATGACGAGAACGTAAGGACCACCAAACGTAAGGCCACTATGGTTGGTGAGTCTGAATCCTTGAATCAGTCGATTGAAGAGTCTGAGAGAAGAAGGAAATCAGTTGAAGATGAAGGTTTGGGAGTTGATCTAGCTGAACTGAGTGTTGGAGATACAGTAGTTGTGAATTTGCCAAAGAAGACAATGAAACAAAAGACTATGGCAAAGAAATCAAGTGTGAAAGAACTGAGAGAGAAAGAATTGGCTCAGTTGCTGAAAGGAAAGAGATTACCTGATGCTGGAACACCTTCCAAGTTATCTTCACCAGTTGCCAAGAAGCAGAAGAAAGGAAAAGAGGCAGAGACTTTACCAATCGATCAGTTTAATATCGATATGGATAAAGTGCTCGATATGTTTAGAAAGCCTCAAAAGGAGAAAGCTGTTGAAGTTGAGCCCTCCAGATCAAAGTCAAAGAAAATGACTGTTGATGACGATGTTATGAAACAGGTTAATAAGAAGATGGAGGACATGATGAAGATGTTGGTTGCTCAACAAGCTGAGATTACTAAATTCAAGCAGAATGAGGAGAAGATGCTCCAGATTGTAGTTGCTTCGAAATCGAATCAGGATGAGATAAATGAAAAGATTCAGATGTTAGAAGCAAAGAATGAGAAACTTGAAAGAAGATGTGATAGAAACAAGAACAAGATCAAACTGATTAAGGCTGACAACAAAGAACTTAAGAAGGAAAACAAACGCCTTAGTAGTTTGATTGATGAGCTTTATAACAGAGCACCCCAGTTGAAAGAGGGTGAAGATGATGATGAAGAAGATGATGAACAGAAAGTAGATTATGAGGAATCTGATTCTGAGAAAGAAGATGATGATGATAATGATGATGATGGATCGGATAAAAGTGATGATGACAATGATGATGATGATGACAACAATGATGATGATGATGACAACAATGATGATGATGATGATGCTGAAGGTACAGGGAAAAAGAAAGGTGATGAGCTTAGCAGTGGAAGTGATCATGATGGAGGAGATGATACTTCTAAGTATAGTTATGAGAAGAGAACATCACAGAAGAAGAAAGATACTGGAGAATCGAGTTCCAAGAAGAAAGGAGGGAATGTAGATTCGGATGAAAGTATCTTTTGGAACGAAAAGGTGAGATCTCTGTCTGATGATGCTAAACAGATATACAAGAATATGTTGGAGAAGAGAGAGTGGACCATTGAGTTCACAGGATGCTTTGCTGAAATATTCCAGACTGATGATTTGAGATATGAGCTGGAATATGAAGATCCAGATCTTGAAGAAGGGGAACTACCTGCATCTGTGGCGAAAGAAATTTTAGATGGTCTCGCACAGAGGGTAGGAAAGACGTTTGAGGAGTTTATGATGGATGAATCGATTCCTGATATTCCTGAAAAGGATATGGGAAGTCATTCAGATGATGTGCATACTCCAGAAAACAATGAAGTTGAAGTAGAAGATATTACTCATGAAGAGTTTCCCCAGTATTTCAGAAAAGAAGATGAGAATGAAGTATTTCCTGACTTCACAGAGATACCAAATAAGTCAGCGAAACAAAAAGCAAAGAAAAGAAGCGAAGAGTTTGTTGAGAAAGTATTTGGAACTGAAAAGAAAGATTCTTCTAACCAGTCTGATGAGTTGAAGAATTATCTGAAGAAGTTGAAGGAGATGGATGAGAACCGACCTAAACCTGAAGCTCAAGGTAACTTTTATCGATTTCATAATGCCAAGTTCAAAGGCATGGCTCTTGGGTGGACTTATCTGGGCAGACTGAAGTGTATTGCAGCAAAATGGGAAACCGGAATTCTGTATTTCAACAGATTCTGTGACTTGCTTACTCTACCGTATTGGGCGGTGAGAGATTTATGCAGATTCCCAATGTCAGGTGCCGAGGTAAATGGATCGCATGTCGGTTGGTGCGCAGACAAATTGGTTTGGGAAAGTCGCACAAGATGGAACAGGTTCAAGCCTCAATATCCCGTAGAAAAGAGCATAGGGATATTGATCCTCAAACCAATATGAAGCGTGTGACTTTGATATATAAAGCACCAAATGTGATGAGAAAGATACCATTGATGCCAATGCCACAGCATTTCAGTGCTGATTTCATATTTTGGTATTACGATTGGAGGAAGGCAGAAGCAGTGATTGTGTTGAGGGATGGAAAGGATAAATACAAGCATGTGCATGTATTTGATCCTATGTGGCTGATAAATTGCACATTCGAAGACATCATCATGTTGTTCTACAATCCGATCTACTATGAACCCAACGACTTTGCTCAAGCGAGAAAGTATACTCAAGTTGTGGGAGTTTGTTTTGCTTATGACATAAACGCTGGAAGCAACTTGAAGGGTAAACTTGGCAAGACTGTGAAGATCGCCAATGTGTCAAAGCCTGTGAAGAAAACATTCGAGCCGCCAATGACTTCTGAGCAGAAGAAGCAGCTCAGAATCAAACTGTTGAACAAGACGATGGACTATCAGAGAAAACTATCCAATCAATAGTCGAGGGGGAGTTTGTTGATGCATTTTGCGACTAAGGATTGGATATACTATAATTAACATACGTTAGTGGATGGCCGAAGGTAAACATAACTGGGCGAAGGTAGTATAATATGGGCGAAGGTGAATAGTTTGGGGCGAAGGAAGATCTGAAGTGGGCGAAGGTATAATGGACAAGAACTGAAGAACACATTCGACCACTCTTAGTGGGCGAATGTGGAAAATGCTCACATTCGACCAGAAGAAAGGGGCGAATGTGCAGTGCCTATATATAGTTTTTGAGTTTTTGATTATGTAAGAGAGTTGTCATTTGTGTCCAGGTTCAGATCAGGTTTAGGAGTGTTTTTGAGAGATTATCTTTGTGTTTCTAGATTAACATAAACAGTTGTAAATGCTTATTGAATGAGTTAATCTATGAAAATGATATTGAAAATGATCTTGATTGTGTCGTGATTTGTATCTTATCAATTTGTTCAGATCTAGGGTTTCCGCACTTAGATTTGTGACTTGTATGATCATATAATCCTGTTTTAGATAAAATCCAACGCTCACAATGATTCCGCCATCGGTTGGGGTGTGACACATAGGGCTTCAAACGAACTGAAATTTCAGCGAACAGTTCATGAACCGTTCGGCAAGAAGTTTGTTTGTGTTCGTTCGTTTAATAAATGAATGAACACGAACAAATTTTTTTGTTCGTTTAGTTAAACGAACGAACATGAACATAGGCCGTGTTCGTTCGTTTATGTTTGTGAGCGTTCAGTAACGTGCTCATTCATGTTCGATAGTTTAATAGGGTTTATAATTTTTTATTTTCTTTTATTTACACAAATAAATAATATATGTGAGGTAAATATGTTTGGATAATTTAGTTATATTTTGGGTGGATCTAGCCGATATCTTAAGAATTATATTTTATTCCAAAGTTAATATATGTTCGTTTGTGTTTGTTTATGTTCATGAACATTTCTTTGTGTTCGTTTGTGTTCATGAACACTTGTTTGTGTTCATTAATGTTTGTTTGTGTTCGTATGCGTTCATGAACAAAATTAACAAACGAACACGAACACAAGTGTTTTCTTAATGAACGAACACGAACAAAAAATCTCATTCGGCAAGTGTTCATGAACTTGTTGGGCTATATTTAAGTAGGTTTACGCTTGTCTTTATTAAGCATGTTTGTATTAATTGGGCTTAGTTTAAGTTAATGGGCTTGGGTTAGGCCATGTGGGCCAAGGCTTTATTGGACCCTATATAATGTTTTGTTTGATTCATTATTAGAGTTAGACCATTCATTTGACAAAAACAAAACATATATCTCTAGAGAGCTTCTCTAGAGATCATTGGTGATTGGTGTATTGTACCCGACGGTTTTTCATACCGTGTGCAATACAAAGCAGCAATTATTTGTGTTTTTCATCGTTTTAATCTTTTGTTCTTCACATTCAATCTTGTTTTCCGCACTCGATTGTTTGTTTGATACCCGGTAGAGAAGATCTTGGACTTACAATTGGTATCAGAGCCATTGAAGCCATTCAAGGGCTCGGTTTGGTATCATTCGAAGAACAATCGAAAGAAGAATCGTTGCTGCTGTGCTCATGATTTGAAACAGGTTTATTCGTATCTAGTTTTTAATTTTATTTATCTAATCAATTTTTTTTGTGTTTTAATTTTTGTTGACAGATTTGTTCTTGTTAAGAATTCTGAAAAACTTAAATAACATCAAGAAAAGTCACAAAAAGGTTGTTTGATCTTGTTTTTGGAGATTGTCAAAGGTGTTTGCACTATTTTAGGGGTGATTGGTTATTGGAAAGATATCATAAATAATTTCAAGTCGACTGATTGATTGGTGATTATCATTTCAATTTGGGGAAAAAGTTTCGGTGGTCCCTTATCATTCTTTGGAAAGAGCTTTAATTCTTTAAAAAAAAAAAAAAAAAAAAAAATTACAGCTGTCAACTACAATCAATAGGAAGCAGATCTGTTTGGGAACAGTGCATCATCCGAGAACATAGAAGCTAGAGCCTACTCGAGAACAGCACGTCACCTCGAACACCCGCCACATCAGGTTGAACTTGAGGTTGAACTCAGGGTTGAAGGTTGAACTCAGGGTTGAGGTTGAACTCAGGGTTGAGGTTGAACTCAGGGTTGAAGGTTGAACTCAGGGTTGAGGTTGAACTCAAGGTCGAACTCAGCTTCAAGGTCGAACTCACCACCTCGTCGAACTCAAGGTCGAACTCAGCTCTCAAACTCGAACTCAGTACTCGAGGTTGAACTCAGTATCTGCTTCTGACCGGAACCCATCTAAAAATCCATACCCGACTCCGGCTCAAACTCAACCCGATCCAACCAACCATCACCCGGACATAACCACCAACCCGTAACCTTCAACCCACCTACCTGCGACCAAACCCACCTCGAAATTCCCACCTGCAAACTGGACACCCACACCCGACCCCGGATCCAACCCGACCCTCTGCTCCTTTAGCCCGTCAAAGCCACCACCACGAACACCCAACATCACCTACTCGAACACTCACTTTGCCGGAAACCACCATCCGCCTCTGTCTTCAACCCGAACCCAACCTTGAACTCAATCAGAAACCCATTTGCACCCGAAAACACAAAATCCCACCGTTCATCACAAACCCGACCCCCTTGCTCAAACCAACCCGACCACCCGTACCCACCTACCTGCAACCGGACACCCACCACCACCCGAGCCGCTAACCAACAAACACCACAACAGTAAAAAACCCAACCCGAACCCCCTGCTCCATTGACCAACCCGGCCACCCATACCCTCTACCTGACCCGGAAACACAAAACCCAACCCAGAAACCCAACCCAATCCAACCCGGAAACCTGATCCATACCCAACTCCTTCAACTCGGACGCCACCCGAAAACACAAAAACACACTCAGAAACCTTACCCGCAACCAAAACCTGCAACTCAGACCCGAACCTCGAGAACCGTGCTTCATTCGAGAATCCAGATCTGAGAACACCAAATCCATTCAGGAACGATTTGTTTTGCTTTGTTGTTGTTGTCTGCGAGTGAAGATAAGGAAGAGTGAGACGAGGTGAAGAGGATTGTGTTTTGTTGAAGATTAAGAGAAGAAGAAGTTGAATTTTGTTTTGTTGATGGTTGTGGTCTCGAGATAAAGTTTCAGAGAGAGAGAGAGCAGATTTATTGAGAGATGTGTTGCATGTTTTGTGCTTGGGAGAGAGTCTCGAGAGTTTAAAAGGAAAGAGAGATAATTGAGACGGATACAATTAAAGTGAAGTGCAGTCATCGAGACAACAAAATAATAATAATAATAATAATAATAATAATAATAATAATAATAATAATAATAATAGTGGTAGCATTATTTGGAGGGTACTAGTTCAATTTCGGGGATCGACGTTACTAATACGTTTTGACGGTTGACTACGGCTGGACGCCCGGTGCTCGTCTTAAAATTTTGGTGAAACGTCTAGATTTTTGGGGGATCACTATTCAAAATTAAAATGTCTTCTCAAAGTGAGGTGTTTGAGCAGAGACTTAAAGGTTTCAGTTACACTCCTGGTGAAACCGTGGAAGCAATTATTGGCAGATTTACCGAACTACTGTCAGACATGAAAATTGCTGAAATCATAGTGTCAAATCGATGGGTCAACAAAAGTCTTCTCGACGCTTTGAAAAGAATTCTAGATGAGCCAACATGCAGCTGGTTTAAGTATGTCAATTGGATTATCACAGAAACAAGTTGGTCCAAAATGACGTCGGATGAGTTAATCTTACTCGTCAAAGAACATGCTGAGCGTGCAAAGCTGACGACTCAAAGCAACACCTCTGCTACAACATGCTCATCTGCCTCTGACACTTCATCTTCAAATTCAAAATCTGACTGCTCACCCGCTCTCGCTGCTCCTGCCGCTCCCGTTGCTTCTGTCACACCTGCTGCTCCTGCCGCTCCCGCTGCTTCTGTCACACCTGCTGCTCCTGTCACATCTGCTGCTCCTGCCGCTCACGCTGCTCAAGCTTTCATGGCACAACCGGATGATCACGTGCCATCCGCATCTGAGGTACACGCTGAAATTTTAGCTGAATCATGTTGCACTGAACGATGCAGGTTAAAAATTAAGGGTTTTAGAGAAGAAACTCTCTCTGCATACAAGCAGCTTGAATACGAGAAAATGGCCACTTGGGACATTAAAAGGAAATTTAATTCTTATAAAGAAATGGTCGAACAACAAAAACTCGATATCAAGCGCTTGCATCAGGAGGTGAGTGATCACAAGTGTCGATATTTACACTTCAAACGACTGTCTGATACTTTAACCGCGGAATTGATCGACTTAAAATCTAAATTTGAAAATGCCGATTTTCATTTTAAAAAATTCGATTGTTCTAGTCCCAAAGTTGAAAAAATGATCAATACCCAGTTAAGGTTCAGACCAAAGGATGTGAGGAATAAGGGAATTGGATTTGTGGAAATTCCTCCACCTTTCAATGAAAACTATTCCTCAATTCCCATGTCGGATGAAGAATTGTTGGCTCTGCCTGTTAAAGGATACGGTCCTCCAATAGAAGAGCCAACCAGTCGACCATCGAGGGATCAAGTTGAGATCTCCAAACCTAAATCAGTTCCTGTCCGAATCTCTAAACCCAAGAACAAACAACCTAAGCAGGAGCAGGCTCCATCAAAAACCTTTGTCAAGTCTCAAGATGCTTCAAAGCAGACTGAGACATTAAATTTTGAGAAAAACAAAGAAATTGACAGAGTTTTTGATGTGAAAAGAGATGAAGTCCCAGATCCCAATGACACAGCTGAATCAAATCAAATGTTGAGGGAAACTGTTTTAAAACCTGAACCGACCGGCCAATCAGATTCAAATGTGCCATTTGAGTTTGATTTCATGAAAACTTTCAAAAATCTCTGTGAAAAGTACATGGCACAACATACCGTTGAACCAGCTGCTCCACCAACTTCTGAAAGTGACTCCAAATGTGAATCACCCGAAACAATCGAATCTGAGAAATCAGTATCAGTTGAATCGAGTGAATCCAGCTGTGAGTCCTCTAGAGCAGCTGAGTCAACGGGGGATTCAGTAGAGCCACCACAAGTCTCTGAATCAAATGGCTTAACTGAATCAAATGACACACCCTCGACTGAGCCGGAATCTGAAGAATCTGTGTGCTCAAGGCCAGTCGAGATTAAACAAGAATGTAAGGATCCCTCATCCATGACTGTTGGCACAGGTGTGATAAAGCCAACAATCTCTGATTTTAAATGTGTGAATATTACTGATGCTTCTACTTCATGTGCAGATTTAGTAAAAGTAGAGGTTAAAATTGAGGGGGATGATATTGTTTGCACTAACAATGCAGGTGTTTGTGTGAAACAATCTAATTTGTCTGCAGATGCTATACCATATGTACAAAAGGCTGTTTCTGAGCTATCTGTTATTGGCACGACCGATAAATACGTGCCACCACATAGAAAAATTACCTGTGCTAACTCTCATGTACAGGTTCCTGAAGTTAAACAGAAAGCTCAAGGACAGTCATCATCACAAGCACAATCTTGTTCACACGGGTGTTCAAGATGTTCTAAGCAGAGCAGAAACTTTAAGAAGCCTGCAAACAAATCATCCAACAGATCCCATCACTCACATTCATCAGTGGGATCAAACAGACCGGGATATGATCTTTATGCAAAGAAGCAAACATGCTACACTTGTGGAAGACCCGGTCATATTGCAAGGAACTGCACAAGTCGTCCTTATGTGCCCTATTATCGACAATATCAGAGGGTTACACCAAGGGATAACTACTACTCCAAGCCAATGAAGGTTGAAAAACCTAAGGCAAGGAAGAACATGAATCCCAAAGTTAAACCGTCTGATGGAGACTGGAATGCTGCCAAGAGCAAACGGAAGGTTGTTCCACCACACAAGTCGAAGCAACCTAAGAAACTGAAAGCTACTCCGAAAGTGGCAAAACCGTGTGCTAAGCCTAAACAAGTCTGGAAAGCAAAGGCGGCAGCAACACCAGTTCTTAATGAGAATAAGGACATGTGCTTGAGAGAAGTGTCTTACGTAGATGCTTCAGGAGTGCCCAGGACCGCGATGGCCTGGTGCAGGGACATCCAAGGAGGATTGTCGATGACCACTGGTATGTTGATAATGGTTGTTCCACGCACATGACAGGTGACATCTCTCTGTTATACATTTATTTTAAATTCTTAAACAGTGAGTATGTTTCCTTTAAGGAGAAAATGGAGGTAAAATCAGCAAAAGAGGTACGCTCAAAACCTGATGCGTTAAAATTTCTGAAATTGTTTGGTCATTAATTCGAGAATGGTCTTAGAAAAACACAAAAATATTTTTCTTAGTTTTAGGTTGTAAATTTGTTCTTTAAATTTTCAATTATAAGCACAAATTTAGGGGGATATACCCTCAGAAAAATACAAAAACAATAGAAAATTCAGAAAATGAGAATTTCATGGTGCGAAAAAGAAGAAATGATAGTACATCAGCTGTTGAACTGTCACACATTAAAATCGAAAAGAAAATTAAATCTGTGTGATTGCAGCTCCATTATATGATGTACTGGCAGGCAAGCTGCACTATGAACTCGGTCCAAAGTAAATGATAAAGATAATGGACTGTGTAGCTTGTGGGTAACACATCATTGGCGTATGATTTTATGGTCTTAAATCTTGCGTTGATAGATTGCCAAAGTCTGAGATTTCAGGTCTTTAAATTGTTGATACATCTGGGATGTCCTGGCTGTCCTTCTGCTGCATCCAGATATATGCTGACCTAGGCACAGTCAGGACGTCTTAAAAGAGCAATAAGGAAATGCCAAAACCCATAATTCTCAAAGAGAATTCAAGCTAAAGGCACAAATCAAAAGCCTAAAGCAATGATCATACCGAAACATTTGGTATTTGCCCTAACCCTGGTCGAGAATCTATCGGTCTCTCTGTTGCATCCAGATATATGCAGACCTGATCACCGATGATCTTGACCTTGTAAAACATACAGATGTCAACAATTTACTCACCCGTTATGAAGAAGCTTTGTGCATACCTTGATCGCGAGGGTATGTCATGATGTGGGACACATAGTTATTTCGGTCTAACACACGTTAAGAAAATAAGAAAATATCGGACTTGAGGACGTGTGTGTATGTTTGTTTAAGTGGATAAACGATGCTGGTAATCGTCTTGGACTGCTTTCTGACACTTTTATAAGTTTATTAGAACAAATATACTAACGATGTGTTGCATTTTAACAAAGCTGATATGATCTTCTTGCACATGATTCTCACCAAAAAGATGCATTGTAATTAGTTTGAATTTTTATTTTAATTTATTTATCTATTTAAAAAAAAAAAAAAATTGACCATTCTTGAGGATTTGACCGATTCTCAAACAAAATTCAGGTTTTTGAGATTTTAAAATGGAAGTACACTGATGTACTTGGTGTTCATGTGTATACTGGACCCTCTGTTATATTTATTATTTGCTTACAAAATTCTGAGAATTTGCAGAGTTTATACAAATCAAGAAACAGGGGTTGATGAAGAATGAAAGAGTTCCAGTTGCTGACAAGCATGAATCACCACACTGAGAAGATGTACCTGAGTCAGAAGAACCTGAAGTGAATCATCTTTTGACAATGAAAGTACAAGTGAAGAAGCACCTGAAAAGTTGCTTGAAAGAGAAGATTGACAAAGAAAAGAGCTTCTGAGAATCCTCCTCTCACGTTCTCTTTTAGCAATATGTTCAAGCAAAAGCTGATGATGATTAAAGTTGTGAAGCTACCTCCAATAGAACAAGAAAGAACCCAAGATTGGAAGATCAAGATCTGAAGATTCTTCCTACTAAGCCATGATAAAGACAGCATAAACCTAGGGGGATATTGTTGGGCTATATTTAAGTAGGTTTACGCTTGTCTTTATTAAGCATGTTTGTATTAATTGGGCTTAGTTTAAGTTAATGGGCTTGGGTTAGGCCATGTGGGCCAAGGCTTTATTGGACCCTATATAATGTTTTGTTTGATTTATTATTAGAGTTAGACCATTCATTTGACAAAAACAAAACATATATCTCTAGAGAGCTTCTCTAGAGATCATTGGTGATTGGTGTATTGTACCCGACGGTTTTCATACCGTGTGCAATACAAAGCAGCAATTATTTGTGTTTTTCATCGTTTTAATCTTTTGTTCTTCACATTCAATCTTGTTTTCCGCACTCGATTGTTTGTTTGATACCCGGTAGAGAAGATCTTGGACTTACAGAACTGTTCGTGAACATATGATTTCCTTAACAAACGAACACGAACAAGGCCTTGTTCGTGCTCGTTCGGTTCGTTTTCAGCCCTAGCCGAACAAGCTACCACTTGACATGGCACAGGCGACGCAGCCTTCCGCATACGCTCATCCCCTACTTGAATTAGTTAATTTTTCAAAAAGTGATTAGCGTATTATTAACTGTGCGGCAATATAATAATAAAAGTAAATATAGCTCGTTTACTTCTACCACGAGTTCACTAGTTCTTGATTTGCACCAAAGCTAGCACATAGACCTGGTAGTTAAGTCGCACTATTAAGTCTTGGCTTATCACTATGACCAAGTATAAAGACGTACCGACCCTAAGTGATGTTTCGATAGTTAAGGATTGAACCACAAAGTGTGAATATTTCTATCCACAAATGGGCTAATCACTTCACATAGAGTTAGGTTAGCTTACAAGTGCGCGGGTTTTTACACACCACGGGTACACTCATAAGTCCCTACACTTCCTACCAAAACACTCACAAGACCAAATACTAAGTTGATTAATTAACTAGTTCATCAAACAAATAAGTAGTAGAAGAAATTGTTAAGAACACAAAACACCACTTTAAACAAAAATTAACTATTTAATTCATACCAAGTTCCATCATTACCCTAGCAACACCAAGAGAAATTTAGCCTAGCATGGTTGATACAACAAGCTCACAATGTTGATTTTGAGTTCAAAACATGGTGAGGGTTGTATGGATATTTCTAGGTGGTTTTGCGTGATTTTGGGTTGTTTCACTCTAAAATATGGTGTTTATCAAGTGATCCCAAGCTCTAAAGGACATCTACAAGTCCCAAAGATAGCAGAAACTTCATGTAGAAGGTGGAGAATTAGATGGGTTAAGGGATGCTAAAGTGAGAAGTGGAGGTCTCTATTTATAGGTCTTCCAGTAGGAGCACACCCATGCTCAAGTGTGTGGCACAGCCGTGCTTGATAGCTGGTACTGTTGCAGAGTCCTTGTGCACAGGTGATGTCGGTTCTGTTGTTAAGCACGCCCGTGCTTGCCAGTTTGGGCAACCGTCTTGTCAGTTTGGTCAGTTCTGGAACATTCCTGGATACGCGTTGACTTGAGCATGGTCATGCACTATGGTGGGCACGCCCGTGCATGCTAGTGCAGGTTGACTTTGCTTCCTGCTGACTTGGAAATGTTGACTTGTTGCCCTAGGACAGGTGGCGGCCATGCACGGCTGGAGCGTGACCATGCTGCATCCGAAACACATCTCTAAGTCTTCAATTCCTTGCCTGTTATGCCTTTTTCTCCTCTTTTCACTCCTTGACCTCAAAACCTGCAATTATCAACAATGAAGGATAAGTCATGATAAAACTAAGGTAAAAGCATGATTTCGGGTGGAAAAAGGGTTAAAATGTATATGTAAAATGTGTGTAATTCTTGGCACATCAATGTTCACTAGTGGTCATGGTGCTACATCATCTTTCATGAGACCCTCTATGATCTTACACCCCATGGTCCAATTATAAATTTGCTTTTTGCATAAAAAAATACACAGTTTATGAAAAATGATAAATCTATACTTACTATTATAGGAGAGTCGTAAGTGACATAAGAAAGCTGATGTGTCAATCTTAGATTTGATCCAACAATGCCTCGATGATGCGAATAATGATGTCATTAATCTGCACAAAATAGTCAACAAAATATGTGGGTCATTCATTAATGTAACACTGTTGAGCTCAGCAACATCTGTTTGTTAACCTCGATTAACGAACCACTGTTCAGACCAATAATTGAGCCCCCCCTCTTAACAAGCAGATGTTATAAGCATCTATTGGCAGTTGTTAAGCCGCTGAAGTTAGATCTTTTGTGAGGGAAGTTTTAAATTAACATAGGGAAGCGTGGTTTCTTAATTATGTAACAGGTATAATCATAACTAAGCTTCCTTTATAAGCATAACGGCATAACTAATACAACCATTAATAAAATTAGTTTTTAAATTTCTACAGAGTTTTTCCTAACCATCCTCTCATCCAGATAAGTTCTTTATAGCCATGTCAATGGATGCTGAGAACAACAATCTTAGTTTTGTTAGTGATCTCAACCCAACCAAAGATATGTGGTACATGAAGGGTTGAGTCATACAAAAATGGAATAAATTTTTTTAGATGGAGCTGATGTTGATCGATGAGAAGGTAACGTCAGAGCTGTGATTGTTTATGGTTATATTTTGTCTGAGGTTAATGATGTTCTCTTATCTTCATCTTATGGTTATATGTATATGTTATGAAAGTTTCTGTGATTCATATTGATGTTTTGTTTATTGTCACACCCTCAAATTCCACATGCGGGGTTTTACCGCGAGGCGCGTGACACACCAGGATCCGAGTCAACGATCACGATAAACCAACAACAAACATGCATACATATATATATATATATATATATATATATATATTAAAACCAAAACATCTTGCTTTGAGCCGTAAACCACCAGCAGAAGCATTTCTTGTTTACAACCTAAAGGCATATAATAGGTTACAAGTCATTGTTTAATATGCATCAAAATTCTAGACGCTGTGCAAGACTCCGTGCGCCTAGTCCATTAACTGCTACCTTAGCGACCTGAGAAAACATGCCAAAAATGTCAACATATAATGCTGGTGAGTTCACGGGTTTTCTTTTATAAATGAGTTGTTATAAGTTTGAAAAGATCATTCCTGTTACTACTATGTTATAACGAACGTTAGCTAGACGTTAAGTGTGATTACTACTACGAGTGGGAAACCATTACTGACACGTTTTCCTGTTTTTGCCCAGCCGCGAGCCACCGTCATCACGGTGACCCTGGTAGTAGAGACAATATGCACCCGCCCGGCTCCCAGCCGTCGAGTGGGGTTTGCCCGTCCCAATAGATCTATCCATATTTCCCCGATATGTGTTCCCACATACTCATGGTTTCCCCCTGGGACCCTCTGATGAAATGCCCGTATAGTAAATATCCATAACCATAGTATAACATGATCTCTAAAGCGTAAGTATGTAGCATGTTTCTCCCCCGAAAACAAAACAGTAAAAGTGGGGCTGTGACACTCACCTTAGATTGCGTTACTTGAAAACAGTTAAGTAATTATGCTATGATAGCCCCAAATAGCGGCGACCTATCATAAGATGTGTATAAGTATCCGGACTAATAACCCGCAGGTTAACTAGTCGCCGAATGTCCAGACCATAACCATAAACGTTTGAAAACACCTTTGACTGTTAAACCGACCGTACCAGACAAGACCCGACATCCCATTGGTGACCCGACATCCCACGTGTTAGTCGAATATAAGACATCATGCAACATATGCAATTAAACACTTAATACGCGCAAGAGTTCATGTAGTCTAGCATAACGCTCAATTAACGCATAAACAAGTCCGAACACGTGTTACCAAGTCATTGGACGTATCCTGGGATTCCTATCATGTTCCTAGGTGTCAAATCATGTTCTGGGATGTCAAAATATGCTTACGACAGCAGTACACGCGATTAGGAAACTAACATGCAATTAGGAAAAGTCAACTGGTGATTGGGAGTGGTCAACAGGCGATTGGAGGCCTAATCGCCTGTTGTTATTGGCGAGTGGTGGCCTAATCGCCCCTGCATCAGGCGATTAGGATTCCTAATCGCCTGTTGCAGCTGCGCGACACATTTTCGCGCGTTTAACCCTGCAAATCAGATCCGAAACATGTAAAAACACCCAACATTAAACCTAAACAATTAATTAACCCGTTCCAAGCAAAAAACCCCCAATTTATCTCTTCTCTAACGGCCTCTGTGCGATTATTTCCAAAAATGGCAAAGTACTAGGTTTCATTAACTATGAAATCTTTCCTTAAATGGTAAAGACCAGATTACACCTCCTACAACTTGCAAATCATCATCCCTTTGTTATAATATCATTCTAGTGTGATTCCTAACAACAAACAAGCAATGGATCATATCATAACATCCTAATTCTTCAAGAATCATCCAAATGGGTCAAAATGCATACTTTTATCAAAACACTATAACAATAGCTCAAATTCTTAGACAATCATCCTTATAACTCCTACACATCAGAAGTACATCAATTTCATAGAAACATTCATGTTATAATCACCAAAAATCATCATATGCATAAATACTTCACATATAGCAAGTATTATGCTGTAGACTTGTTTTAGAACTCATTTCAAAGGTTTTTAAAGACACATACTTAGCAAAACAAGGTCTGGACTTTTGGGGAACCAAAACAATAACATTACAAAGGTTTGGGATGAAGAACACACCTTGGATTTTATCAAAGAAAGGTGTGTTAGCTTGGAAATGGTGAGTTTTGAAGCAAAACAAGTTCCAGAAGTGTTTTGAGGTGTGTGGGAGGCTTAGGATCTGATAGGGTTGCACTAAGGGTGTTTGGGGAATCAAGGGATGTATTTATAGATGTTTTGACTCGTGCATAACATGTCAGGCGAGTAGGAGAGCAGATTAGGCGATTAGGAGGCCTAATCTCCTATATATAGGCGATTAGGGACTCCAATCGCCCCTAACCCTCTCCAATATGTATATTGTTATATTTAGAACAATTGACAGTACAAAGTGACAAGTATGGAACTCGACTCTTTCTTAATGAAGAAATTGATGAAGTTAACCAACTAAGGAGGAGGTACTATTCCATAAGAACGACTGCATTTATATTTACATTTGAAATTTTATTGAGTCTTGTAGGTATATTTGGACACTAATTCTTTGTACCTTTTTTAGTCTTCTATTGAAACAAGCACAAGAATCTGGTTCTACTTCTCAAACCCTACTTTCCTCCCAATCTGTTTACCCATTGCATCAAGAATTCATTGTTGTAGCGCAAAAGAAACACGTTGACGAGCTTAGCGAGATAGACAGGGTTTCAATATTTTTTTAATAGCATTTCATATTTCTTGAGTTTATTACACTATTTTGCTTTTTATTTCTAAATGTAATAGATGTTGAATATATTGTCGTATTGCAGGCAATGTGTTGTGTTGTGCTTGCAACTATAAAAATTGTGCAGGAAGGTTTTGGTTGGTTTTATGTTGAGTGTGAGAAATGTGCTAACCAAATCAGAGTATTTACAACTTGCTGAAAAACAATCTGAAGAAATTCTGAATTTGCCTGTTACTGCTTTGGTTTGTCCTAAATGCGAGTGTGAATGTACATCCATCGTCCCATAGTAAGGAAAAATGTTTATTTACACTTTGTAGAAATTTCACATGATTTCATTCAACTAATTGTAAGTTATCTATTCCAGGTTCAAGGTACAAATGATAACAAATTTGTGAACCAGGGAATAGTCACTATCACTCTTACACCACTACAAAACTATCGGCCAAAACCTCCAAGCCATTTTACACATGATGTAATCACCCAAACATCATCATGATTAGAGGATTACTAATACAAAGAAGGAAACTATTCATGAAACATGTAACCTTCCAAAACAAGACAACTTTCCTCTTTGAACACAAGATAAACACACCTTCACTTTGTATAGGGACTTGACATGTTCATGACAATACACATGGTGACAACTTGTACTTGCAATCCCTCCTCCCTTGATGATACTCAGCCGCAAAACAAGAACAATCATGGGTCCCTATCACTTTGACAACCATAATTATACTAGATTAGGCCTTGTTTTCCTAACACACCTTTTCAATGCTTGATTCATTGCCACATTAATCTTGATCTTATTACACATGGGCCGAAAGAATGGGACAAGAAAGAGAGCACCACAATTGACCAATACTTCTTACACCAAAGTGGGAACAAGGCAATGATGCTAAGGTAACCCTCATGTGTGACAATTAACTCCTTGGAGGTGATGATTAATCGGCCCATTGCTTCGAGAAAAGAAGACAAATGTTGAGTTGTCATATAAACACTAAAGTATGCTATCTTTCCTTAAACATAACACCATTCAAGGAGATGAGACTTACACCATTTGTTTTTGTCATCACACCAATCGGCCCCTATATAAAGGGCACAAGAACACCTCCTAACTCACACCAAGCTCACTCTTTTCTTGCTATTATTTTAACCACACACCAAAACCATACCCCTCTTCCCTTTCAAGCTTCAAGAACTCAAGATTAGGATGCTCACTTAGAAGCTGAAGGTCCAAGCATTCGATCACATTCTTGCACCAACTAGGTACATTGTCAACTTATCATTACTTCTAATTTTATCTTAGAAACAATCGGCCCTCTTGTTACCCGACCCTCGACCCCTAAAACACCGAGTAATCGTCCCTAGTCACATAAGTTAATGATATTCTTATCTATTGTTAATTGATTTCAATCCCACATATGCAACACAAGTTGATGTAGAGGATACACCCATATCATGATCATTGTTTTATAAACTGCACTCGGCTTTAATAGTTGTCAAGGAACCGATTTTTGGATCAAAACATACACGATCACATATAGTGTTGCACATATTCAAAATTCCCGGATTACACAAAACAATACACTTTACGAAGGTACAATTAAGATGCATAATAATTATCACGTGCAATGGCACCACATATACATGACACAAGGGTCCACAAGTCGGGTGAACAACTTTTATGGTAAACAACAAGTATACAAAACTTAAGATATCTTTGACGTTATAGGGTAATTTTTGTCGGGACAATAGTTACTTCACTCTTTCTGCTAGATCACATAACGAGACATCAGGTGAGTTTCGTGGCCCCTTTTACTGTTTTACCGTTTTACATCTTCGGGGGAGAAACATGCTACAGACCCACATATGTACATGAAAACAATATGTGTTACATGAGTTAGACCCACAATTATCGCAGATAACAAATTCCCCAGACAATCTTAACCATTAGGTCTTCCAGTAGGAGCACGCCCATGCTCAAGTGTGTGGCACAGCCGTGCTTGACAGCTGGTACTGTTGCAGAGTCCTTGCGCACAGGTGATGTCGGTTCTGTTGTTAAGCACGCCCGTGCTTGCCAGTTTGGGCAACCGTCTTGTCAGTTTGGTCAGTTCTGGAACATTCCTGGATACGCGTTGACTTGAGCATGGCCGTGCACTATGGTGGGCACGCCCGTGCATGCTAGTGCAGGTTGACTTTGCTTCCTGCTTACTTGGAAATGTTGACTTGTTGACCTAGGACAGGTGGCGCCATGCACGGCTGGAGTGTGACCATGCTGCATCCGAAACACATCTCTAAGTCTTCAATTCCTTGCCTGTTATGCCTTTTTCTCCTCTTTTCACTCCTTGACCTCAAAACCTGCAATTATCAACAAAGAAGGATAAGTCATGATAAAACTAAGGTAAAAGCATGATTTTGGGTGGAAAAAGGGTTAAAATGTATATGTAAAATGGGTGTAATTCTTGGTACATCAATGTTCACTAGTGGTCATGGTGTATATCATCTTTCATGAGACCCTCTATGATCTTAGACCCCATGGTCCAATTATAAATTTGCTTTTTGCATAAAAAAATACACAGTTTATGAAAAATGATAAATCTATACTTACTATTATAGGAGAGTCGTGAGTGACATAAGAAAGCTTATGTGTCAATCTTAGAGTTGATCCAACAATGCCTCGATGATGCAAATAATGATGTCATTAATCCGCATAAAATATTCAACAAAATATGTGGGTCATTCATTAATGTAACACTGTTGAACTCATCAACATCTGTTTGTTAATCTCGATTAACGAACCACTGTTCAGACCAATAATTGAGCCCCCCCTCTTAACAAGCAGATGTTATAAGCATCTGTTGGCAGTTGTTAAGCCGCTGAAGTTAGATCTTTTATGAGGGAAGTTTTAAATTAACATAGGGAAGCGTGGTTTCTTAATTATGTAGCAGGTATAATCATAACTAAGCTTCCTTTATAAGCATAAGGGCATAACTAACACAACCATTTATAAAATTAGTTTTTTAAATTTCTACAGAGTTTTTCCTAACCATCCTCTCATCCAGATAAGTTCTTTATAGCCATGTCAATGGATGCTGAGAACAACAATCTTAGTTTTGTTAGTGATCTCAACCCAACCAAAGATATGTGGTACATGAAGGGTTGAGTCATACAAAAATGGAATAAATTTTTTTAGATGGAGCTGATGTTGATCGATGAGAAGGTAACGTCAGAGCTGTGATTGTTTATGGTTATATTTTGTCTGAGGTTAATGATGTTCTCTTATCTTCATCTTATGGTTATATGTATATGTTATGAAAGTTTCTGTGATTCATATTGATGTTTTGTTTATTGTCACACCCTCAAATTCCACATGCGGAGTTTTACCGCGAGGCGCGTGACACACCCGGATCCCAGTCAACGATCACAATAAACAAACAAGAAACATGCATACATATATATATTAAAACCAAAACATCATGCTTTGAGCCGTAAACCAGCAGCGGAAGCATTTCTTGTTTACAACCAAAAGGCATATAATAGTTTACAAATCATTGTTTAATATGCATCAAAATTCTAGACGCTGTGCAAGACTCCGTGCGCCTAGTCCATTAACTTCTACCTTAGCGACCTGAGAAAACATGCCAAAAATGTCAACATATAATGCTGGTGAGTTCACAGGTTTTCTTTTATAAAGGAGTTGTTATAAGTTTGAAAAGATCATTCCTGTTACTACTATGTTATAACGAACGTTAGCTAGACGTTAAGTGTGATTACTACTACGAGTGGGAAACCATTACTGACACGTTTTCCTGTTTTTGCCCAGCCGCGAGCCACCGTCATAACGGTGACCCTGGTAGTAGAGACAATATGCACCCGCCCGGCTCCCAGCCGTCGAGTGGGGTTTGCCCGTCCCAATAGATCTATCCATATTTCCCCGATATGTGTTCCCACATACTCATGGTTTCCCCCTAGGACCCCCTGATGAAATGCCCGTATAGTAAATATTCATAACCATAGTATAACATGATCTTTAAAGCGTAAGTATGTATCATGTTTCTCCTCCGAAAACAAAACAGTAAAAGTGGGGTTGTGACACTCACCTTAGATTGCGTTATTTGAAAACAGTTAAGTAATTATGCTATGATAGCCCCAAATAGCGGCGACCTATCATAAGATGTGTATAAGTATCCG
This sequence comes from Ambrosia x helenae, assembly GCA_030844895.1. NCBI lineage: Eukaryota > Viridiplantae > Streptophyta > Magnoliopsida > Asterales > Asteraceae > Ambrosia > Ambrosia x helenae. Next base: position 58,431,629 of record CM061227.1, read on the forward strand.
GACTAATAACCCGCAGGTTAACTAGTCCCCGAATGTCCAGACCATAACCATAAACGTTTGAAAACACCTTTGACTGTTAAACCGACCGTACCAAACAAGACCCGACTTCCCATTAGTGACCCGACATCCCACGTGTTAGCCGAATATAAGACATCATGCAACATATGCAATTAAACACTTAATACGCGCAAGAGTTCACCTAGTCTAGCATAACGCTCAATTAACGCATAAACAAGTACGAACACGTGTTACCAAATCATTGGACGTATCCCGGGGTTCGTATCATGTTCCTAGGTGTCAAATCATGTTCCGGGATGTCAAAATATGCTTACGACAGCAGTACACGCGATTAGGAAACTAACATGCAATTAGGAAAACTCAACTGGTGATTGGGAGTGGTCAACAGGCGATTGGAGGCCTAATCGCCTGTTGTTATTGGCGAGTGGTGGCCTAATCGCCTGTTGTAGCTGCGCGACACATTTTCGTGCGTTTAACCCTGCAAATCAGATCCGAAACATGTAAAAACACCCAACATTAAACCTAAACAATTAATTAAACCCGTTCCAAGCAAAAACCCTCAATTTATCTCTTCTCTAACGGCCTCTGTGCGATTATATCCAAAAATGGCAAAGTACTAGGTTTCATTAACTATGAAATCTTTCCTTAAATGGTAAAGACCAGATTACACCTCCTACAACTTGCAAATCATCATCCCTTTGTTATAAGATCATTCTAGTGTGATTCCTAACAACAAACAAGCAATGGATCATATCATAACATCCTAATTCTTCAAGAATCATCCAAATGGGTCAAAATGCATACTTTTATCAAAACACTATAACAATAGCTCAAATCCTTAGACATTCATCCTAATAACTCCTACACATCAGAAGTACATCAATTTCATAGAAACATTCATGTTATAATCACCAAAAATCATCATATGCATAAATACTTTACATATAGCAAGTATTATGGTGTAGACTTATTTAGAACTCATTTCAAAGGTTTTTAAAGACACATACTTAGCAAAACAAGGTCTGGAATTTTGGAGAACCAAAACAATAACATTACAAAGGTTTTGGATGAAGAACACACCTTGGATTTTATCAAAGAAAGGTGTGTTAGCTTGGAAATGGTGAGTTTTGAAGCAAAACAAGTTCCAGAAGTGTTTTGAGGTGTGTGGGAGGCTTAGGATCTGATAGGGTTGCACTAAGGGTGTTTGGGGAAGTCAAGGGTTGTATTTATAGGTGTTTTGACTCGTGCATAACAGGTCAGGCGAGTAGGAGAGCAGATTAGGCGATTAGGAGGCGTAATCGCCTATATATAGGGGATTAGGGACTCCAATCGCCCCTAACCCTCTCCAATATGTATATTGTTATATTTAGAACAATTGACAGTACAAAGTGACAAGTATAGAACTCGACTCTTTCTCAATGAAGAAATTGATGAAGTTAACCAACTAAGGAGGTACAATTCCATAAGAACGACTGCATTTATATTTATATTTGAAATTTTATTGAGTCTTGTAGGTATATTTGGACACTAATTCTTTGTACCTTTTTTAGTCTTCTATTGAAACAAGCACAAGAATCTGGTTCTACTTCTCAAACCCTACTTTCCTCCCAGTCTGTTTACCCATTGCATCAACAATTCATTGTTGTAGCGCAAAAGAAACACGTTGACGAGCTTAGCGAGATAGACAGGGGTTCAATATTTTTTAATAGCATTTCATATTTCTTGAGTTTATTACACTATTTTGCTTTTTATTTCTAAATGTAATAGATGTTGAATATATTGTCGTATTGCAGGCAATGTGTTGTGTTGTTCTTGCAACTATAAAAATTGTGCAGGAAGGTCTTGGTTGGTTTTATATTGAGTGTAAGAAATATGCTAACCAAATCAGAGTATTTACAACTTGCTGAAAAACTTTCTGAAGAAATTCTGAATTTGCCTGTTACTGCTTTGGTTTGTCCTAAATGCGAGTGTGAATGTACATCCATCGTCCCACAGTAAGGAAAAATGTTTATTTACACTTTGTAGAAATTTCACATGATTTCATTCAACTTATTGTAAGTTATCTATTCCAGGTTCAAGGTACAAATGATAACAAATTGTGAACCAAGGAATAGTCACTATCACTCTTACACCACTACAAACCTATCGGCCAAAACCTCCAAGCCATTGTACACATGATGTAATCACCCAAACATCATCATGATGAGGGGATTACTAATACCAAGAAGGAAACTATTCATGAAACATGTAACCTTCCAAAACAAGACAACTTTCCTCTTTGAACACAAGACAAACACACCTTCACTTTGGATAGGGACTTGACATGTTCATGACAATACACATGGTGACAACTTGTACTTGCAATCCCTCCTCCCTTGATGATACTCAGCCGCAAAACAAGAACAATCATGGGTCCCTATCACTTTGACAACCATAATTATACTAGATTAGGCCTTGTTTTCCTAACACACCTTTTTAATGCTTGATTCATTGCCACATTAATCTTGATCTTATTACACATGGGCCGAAAGAATGGGACAAGAAGGAGAGCACCACAATTGACCAATACTTCTTACACCAAAGTGGGAACAAGGCAATGATGCAAAGGTAACCCTCATGTGTGACAATTAACTCCTTGGAGGTGATGATTAATCGGCCCATAGCTTCGAGAAAAGAAGACAAATGTTGAGTTGTCATATAAACACTAAAGTATGCTATCTTTCCTTAAACATAACACCATTCAAGGAGATGAGACTTACACCATTTGTTTTTTGTCATCACACCAATCGGCCCCTATATAAAGGGCACAAGAACACCTCCCAACTCACACCAAACTCACTCTTTTCTTGCTGTTATTTTAACCACACACCAAAACCATACCCCTCTTCCCTTTCAAGCTTCAAGAACTTAAGATTAGGATGCTCACTTAGAAGCTGAAGGTCCAAGCATTCGATCACATTCTTGCACCAACTAGGTACATTGTCAACTTATCATTACTTCTACTTTTATCTTAGAAACAATCGGCCCTCTTGTTACCCGACCCTCGACCCCTAAAACACCGAGTAATCGTCCCTAGTCACATAAGTTAATGATATTCTTATCTATTGTTAATTGATTTCAATCACACATATGCAACACAAGTTGATGTAGAAGATACACCCATATCATGATCATTGTTTTATAAACTGCACTCGGCTTTAATAGTTGTCAAGGAACAGATTTTTGGATCAAAACATACACAATCACATATAATGTTGCACATATTCAAAACTACCGGATTACACAAAACAATACACTTTACGAAGGTACAATTAAGATGCATAATAATTATCACGTGCAATGGCACCACATATACATGACACAAGGGTCCACAAGTCGGGTGAACAACTTTTATGGTAAACAACAAGTATATAAAACTTAAGATATCTTTGACGTTATAGGGTAATTTTTGTCGGGACAATAGTTACTTCACTCTTTCTGCTAGATCACATAACCAGACATCAGGTGAGTTTCGTGGCCCCTTTTTCTGTTTTGCCGTTTTACATCTTCAGGGGAGAAACATGCTACAGACCCACATATGTACATGGACAACAATATGTGTTACATGAGTTAGACCCACAATTATCGCAGATAACAAATTCCCTGGACAATCTTAACCATTAGGTCTTCCAGTAGGAGCACGCCCATGCTCAAGTGTGTGGCAACGCCGTGCTTGACAGCTGGTACTGTTGCAGAGTCCTTGCGCACAGGTGATGTCGGTTCTGTTGTTAAGCACGCCCGTGCTTGCCAGTTTGGGCAACCGTCTTGTCAGTTTGGTCAGTTTTGGAACATTCCTGGATACGCGTTGAGTTGAGCATGGCCGTGCACTATGGTGGGCACGCCCGTGCATGCTACTGCAGGCTGACTTTGCTTCCTGCTGACTTGGAAATGTTGACTTGTTGACCTAGGACAGGTGGCGGCCATGCACGGCTGGAGCGTGACCATGCTGCATCCGAAACACATCTCTAAGTCTTTAATTCCCTTGCCTGTTATGCCTTTTTCTCCTCTTTTCACTCCTTGACCTCAAAACCTGCAATTATCAACAAAGAAGGATAAGTCATGAAAAAACTAAGGTAAAAGCATGATTTCGGATGGAAAAAGGGTTAAAATGTATATGTAAAATGTGTGTAATTCTTGGCACATCAATGTTCACTAGTGGTCATGGTGCTATATCATCTTTCATGAGACCCTCAATGATCTTACACCCCATGGTCCAATTATAAATTTGCTTTTTGCATTAAAAAAATACACAGTTTATGAAAAATGATAAATCTATACTTACTATTATAGGAGAGTCGTGAGTGACATAAGAAAGCTGATGTGTCAATCTTAGAGTTGATCCAATAATGCCTCGATGATGCGAATAATGATGTCATTAATCTGCATAAAATATTCAACAAAATATGTGGGTCATTCATTAATGTAACACTGTTGAGCTCAACAACATCTGTTTGTTAATCTCGATTAACGAACCGCTGTTCAGGCCAATAATTTAGCCTCCCTCTTAACAAGCAGATGTTATAAGCATCTGTTGGCAGTTGTTAAGCCGCTGAAGTTAGATCTTTTATGAGGGAAGTTTTAAATTAACATAGGGAAGCGTGGTTTCTTAATTATGTAGCAGGTATAATCATAACTAAGCTTCCTTTATAAGCATAACAGCATAACTAATACAACCATTTATAAAATTAGTTTTTAAATTTCTACAGAGTTTTTCCTAACCATCCTCTCATCCAGATAAGTTCTTTAAAGCCATGTCAATGGATGCTGAGAACAACAATCTTTGTTTTGTTAGTGATCTCAACCCAACCAAAGATATGTGGTACATGAAGGGTTGAGTCATACGAAAATGGAATAAATGTTTTTAGATGGAGCTGATGTTGATCGATGAGAAGGTAATGTCATAGCTGTGATTGTTTATGGTTATATTTTGTCTGAGGTTAATGATGTTCTCTTATCTTCATCTTATGGTTATATGTATATGTTATGAAAGTTTCTGTGATTCATATTGATGTTTTGTTTATTGTCACACCCTCAAATTCCACATGCGGGGTTTTACCGCGAGGCGCGTGACACACAAGGATCCCAGTCAACGATCACAATAAACAAACAAGAAACATGCATATATATATATATATATATATATATATATATATATATATATATATATATATATTAAAACCAAAACATCATGCTTTGAGCCGTAAACCAGCAGCGGAAGCATTTCTTGTTTACAACCAAAAGGCATATAATAGTTTACAAATCATTGTTTAATATGCATCAAAATTCTAGACGCTGTGCAAGACTCCGTGCGCCTAGTCCATTAACTGCTACCTTAGCGACCTGAGAAAACATGCCAAAAATGTCAACATATAATGCTTGTCAGTTCATAGGTTTTCTTTTATAAAGGAGTTGTTATAAGTTTGAAAAGATCATTCCTGTTACTACTATGTTATAACGAACGTTAGCTAGACGTTAAGTGTGATTACTACTACGAGTGGGAAACCATTACTGACACGTTTTCCTGTTTTTGCCCAGTCGCGAGCCACCGTCATCACGGTGACCCTAGTAGTAGAGACAATATGCACCCGCCCGGCTCCCAGCCGTCGAGTGGGGTTTGCCCGTCCCAATAGATCTATCCATATTTCCCCGATATGTGTTCCCACATACTCATGGTTTCCCCCTGGGACTCCCTGATGAAATGCCCGTATAGTAAATATCCATAAACATAGTATAACATGATCTTTAAAGCGTAAGTATGTAGCATGTTTCTCCCCCGAAAGCAAAACAGTAAAAGTGGGGCTGTGACACTCACCTTAGATTGCGTTACTTGAAAACAGTTAAGTAATTATGCTATGATAGCCCCAAATAGCGACGACCTATCATAAGATGTGTATAAGTATCCGGACTAATAACCCGCAGGTTAACTAGTCCCCGAATGTCCAGACCATAACCATAAACGTTTGAAAACAACTTTGACTGTTAAACCGACCGTACCAGACAAGACCCGACATCCCATTGGTGACCCGACATCCCACGTGTTAGCCGAATATAAGACATCATGCAACATATGCAATTAAACACTTAATACGTGCAAGAGTTCACCTAGTCTAGCATAACGCTCAATTAACGCATAAACAAGTCCGAACACGTGTTACCAAGTCATTGGACATATCCCGGGGTTCCTATCATGTTCCTAGGTGTCAAATCATGTTCCGGGATGTCAAAATATGCTTACGATAGCAGTACACGCGATTAGGAAACTAACATGCAATTAGGAAAAGTCAACTGGTGATTGGGAGTGGTCAACAGGCGATTGGAGGCCTAATCGCCTGTTGTTATTGGCGAGTAGGAGAGCAGATTAGGCGATTAGGAGGCGTAATCGCCTATATATAGGGGATTAGGGACTCCAATTGCCCCTAACCCTCTCCAATATGTATATTGTTATATTTAGAACAATTGACAGTACAAAGTGACAAGTATAGAACTCGACTCTTTCTCAATGAAGAAATTGATGAAGTTAACCAACTAAGGAGGAGGTACAATTCCATAAGAACGACTGCATTTATATTTATATTTGAAATTTTATTGAGTCTTGTAGGTATATTTGGACACTAATTCTTTGTACCTTTTTTAGTCTTCTATTGAAACAAGCACAAGAATCTGGTTCTACTTCTCAAACCCTACTTTCCTCCCAGTCTGTTTACCCATTGCATCAACAATTCATTGTTGTAGCGCAAAAGAAACACGTTGACGAGCTTAGCGAGATAGACAGGGGTTCAATATTTTTTAATAGCATTTCATATTTCTTGAGTTTATTACACTATTTTGCTTTTTATTTCTAAATGTAATAGATGTTGAATATATTGTCGTATTGCAGGCAATGTGTTGTGTTGTTCTTGCAACTATAAAAATTGTGCAGGAAGGTCTTGGTTGGTTTTATGTTGAGTGTAAGAAATATGCTAACCAAATCAGAGTATTTACAACTTGCTGAAAAACTTTCTGAAGAAATTCTGAATTTGCCTGTTACTGCTTTGGTTTGTCCTAAATGCGAGTGTGAATGTACATCCATCGTCCCACAGTAAGGAAAAATGTTTATTTACACTTTGTAGAAATTTCACATGATTTCATTCAACTTATTGTAAGTTATCTATTCCAGGTTCAAGGTACAAATGATAACAAATTGTGAACCAAGGAATAGTCACTATCACTCTTACACCACTACAAACCTATCGGCCAAAACCTCCAAGCCATTGTACACATGATGTAATCACCCAAACATCATCATGATGAGGGGATTACTAATACCAAGAAGGAAACTATTCATGAAACATGTAACCTTCCAAAACAAGACAACTTTCCTCTTTGAACACAAGACAAACACACCTTCACTTTGGATAGGGATTTGACATGTTCATGACAATACACATGGTGACAACTTGTACTTGCAATCCCTCCTCCCTTGATGATACTCAGCCGCAAAACAAGAACAATCATGGGTCCCTATCACTTTGACAACCATAATTATACTAGATTAGGCCTTGTTTTCCTAACACCCCTTTTTAATGCTTGATTCATTGCCACATTAATCTTGATCTTATTACACATGGGCCGAAAGAATGGGACAAGAAGGAGAGCACCACAATTGACCAATACTTCTTACACCAAAGTGGGAACAAGGCAATGATGCAAAGGTAACCCTCATGTGTGACAATTAACTCCTGGAGGTGATGATTAATCGGCCCATAGCTTCGAGAAAAGAAGACAAATGTTGAGTTGTCATATAAACACTAAAGTATGCTATCTTTCCTTAAACATAACACCATTCAAGGAGATGAGACTTACACCATTTGTTTTTGTCATCACACCAATCGGCCCCTATATAAAGGGCACAAGAACACCTCCCAACTCACACCAAACTCACTCTTTTCTTGCTGTTATTTTAACCACACACCAAAACCATACCCCTCTTCCCTTTCAAGCTTCAAGAAACTCAAGATTAGGATGCTCACTTAGAAGCTGAAGGTCCAAGCATTCGATAACATTCTTGCACCAACTAGGTACATTGTCAACTTATCATTACTTCTACTTTTATCTTAGAAACAATCGGCCCTCTTGTTACCCGACCCTCGACCCCTAAAACACCGAGTAATCGTCCCTAGTCACATAAGTTAATGATATTCTTATCTATTGCTACGGTGACTCTTCAGGCGCGTGAGAATGCAGAGTTGAGAGGAAAGATAGCAACAATAGAAGAAAATGAGAAATCTATGCTAGAACTGTTAGCTGAAAGCATTTTCATGAACAAGGAGCTGCAATCATCGAACAGAATGCTTTAACTGTTGAACCATCAACTTGTTGAATCAAATCAGCAGTTGGTGCGCTCAAATGAAGACACGGTAAGGATACTGACTGGCTTAGAGTCCCAATACAACCATATGCAGTTACCGAATGTGAACAACAAGAAAATGATTGAAGAATACAAGTCTGAGAACCAGAAACTGAGGGAAAGGGTAGATAAACTGTTTGAAGATCGCCCTAGATTGACAGGTGCCTCAGGTTCAGGTTCGGGTAATAACGATGAGGATGAAGAAGAGGATAAGGATGATGATGAAGAAGAAGAAGATGATGATGTAGATGGAAATGATGATGATGATGATGATGATGATGGTAATGATGATAATGGTGATGGGAAAGACGGTGGTGATAATCTAGGGGATACGGGTGAAGGTTCGTCGTCTGGTGCGGAAGAACGCCGCCGCGGCAAACGCGAACATGACACTTAGGGCAAGGATCCCAAAGGTGGTTCATCCACTGAGGGGGAGTCCACCGCTGACGCTCTTAGACGGCTGAAGGATTACATACAGACATTATCGGTTCCTATGGGTATGCCTTAACCGTTAAGGAACTTGTTCCTATTTGATGATGAAGGAAACCCAAGGATCATTCCTCAACCGTTGGAAGATCTGTTGGAGGGAGAGATTCCACCAGAGCTCTCTACGGAAAACATGGCTACTATATATGGCTTAACAATTGGAGAATCTTCCAGTGCAAGCCATACTCCTCCAGAACTGTATCCCAGGCATAACAAGGTGGAAATGGAAGACATTACTGATGAAGTCTATCCGAATATTGCTTTGACAATAATTCCACGGGATTTCAGACATTGATGATGATGATATGGTGAATCAAGCTGAGGAAAAGCTTCGTCCTGAGCCAACTCCTATCCCATATGAGGTACTATCTCAAACCGAACGTATTATGAGACTGTGCTCTCATTGGTACCCATCAGTGGCTGAACAAACTGTGAAGAAAGGGTCAGAACAAGCGTCTGTGTTTAAGAAGAGGCTCTCGAAGATGCGTTGGAAACATTATTGCTTGGGCTTACATTGAACATGCCAAAGTTTTCAGCATCAAGTGGTAGGAAGGTCTGTTATATTTCAATTGGTACACCAAGTTCAAAAGCCTTCCGTTCTGGTATGTTCGAGATCTAGCACGTTTGCAACCTCTTTCCTATGAAAAATGTTCAGGCTTCAAGTCATTTGTGAACAATCTGAGGAGGGAAAGAAATGGTCAATGGAAAACTTTTACGCCTTAGTATCCAAAGCCCTACAAGACTAAGGAACTGCATCCCGTCACCAAGCATCCCATCTGGCAGCACAAGATCAAGCCCCCATATTGCATGTCTAGGATTCCTATCGCTCATTTGGAAGAACTTCACTCCGAAGTTTTGGTTCTGGCATTATGACTCTATCACGACGGAAGCAGTGATAGTCCTCGACAATGCACCGAAGCTATGCAGAAAGATCAGAATCTGGGATCCAATGTAGCTGATCAACCTGTCAGAAGCAGATATTGCCACTATGTATCAGTATGCGATCCAACACCTTAAAGAAGAAGCCGATCATGTCATCAAGCTTCAACGTGTGATTCGGTTTTACTATGCTTACAAGATACATGCTGGCTGTGACTGGACGAAGCTGAGCAGGATTCGGATTACAAAGCCCCAGTAAATCAAGTGTTGCTGTGCTGGAAGTTTTTGAAGTTTTGAAGACATACTAGCTAGGTACAAGGGGTAGTCTGTTAGTACATGTATTGTATATGTCCCTAGCCTAGTATATGTGTTCGTTTAATGTGATTGTACGTGTTTGGATGTGCTTTGTATGATTTTAGGCTGATTGTGCATAAACTAGCGAGTAGCGACTAGGTTCTTAGGAGGCGACTAGCCTAGTTAGTCGCATGGGAATCAAGACGATTGGTTTGCCAATCGCCCCACCTAGTCGCCTATTTAATAACTAGTCGTCTCGAAGGCCCCGAGCGACTAGCAGGGGGTATAAATACTTCCAATGAATGCCCTAATCATTTTAGCTGTCATTTCACACACTCCAACACCCCAGGTCTTTGATTTTCAGGTCTGTAAACTGTATTGTACACCTGCGCTCTGTTTTAATAAGATTACAACCTTTAAACCGTTATTCGTGTGTGTTTTGATATCTCGTTATTGTGTTGTTGGCGTTTTTGTGATTCAGACGTCGTCTAGTGGATTCCGCACACTAGTCGAACTAGCTCGTGATAGTCAGGTTGTCCGAAAACGATCCTACATATATTAAATTTTTGATCACTTTTATTTTCTCTTTTCTCTCATATTAAATAATAGTATTATATCATATTTTTCATGTTTGACAATCATATTAAATAATAGTACGTTATTTTTTTTATCTCTCTCCTATTAAATAAAAATATTAAATCATAATTTTTCTCTTTTATTTATTTATTTCTCAACTATTTATTCTATTTTTTTATTATTAGTAATTTAAATTTTATTAATTCAACCTTGTATAATACACGAGTTTTTTAACCTAACAATAAATAAAAACAAAGTAAACCATTTTAATTAATAAACAGTACATCAAAGTTTGTTTTATAAAGACATATTTTGACGACTGTATGTGCTACCCGATTACAATATATATATTCAACCCATGTAAAGATATAGGTTTATTCAGCCCATGTAATGACAATTTTTTCAAATATAACCTTTTTATTACTCAAAATATAAAATTGCATTTATTCATCCTTGTAACAAACAAGGTTCTAACTTAGTTTTTAATATATGATATGTATGTATGTATGGTGTAACACAATGAAACTTATTACTTTTTATTATTTACGTTATTTTAATTTGAGTAGTTATTTATTTATCTATACTATATTATAACATATTATAACATATTTGAGGAGGTTTGAAACACTACTAGAAAATGGGCTTTTCTTGACGCGCGTTTTATGACACGCGCTTATTAATGACACGCAAAAGCGTGTGTCATAAAAAAAGTGTCATGGTTTAAAAAATATAGTTATATAATGACACGTTTTTTAGCGTGTCAAGAATGTAATGTCAAGAATTAAAAATCATGACGGAATAAAAAGACGCGTGTCTAGGTTAGTGTCATTATATATATTATATATATTATATATATACACATTTATCAAGCCTTTTATGCATTCTTTTTTGTACTTCCAGGTACAAGTCTTTTATGCTTTGTCTTTTTATACGTTCTTTATTGGTACAACCTTCTCGATTCTTCCTCTTCATTTCCTATGCATCTCCCCTACGACTCCATCACCGCCCCAAATCCAGAGAGAGGTTGCACTTGCCCCAAGCCGTCGCCGTAGCCGCCGTCACAGCCATCATCGCCGTCACCGCCATACTCGCTACTACCACAAGTAGTCAACGTCATGGAGACACGATGACATCAACAGAGACGAAGCGCCACTCAGGTATGTCTTCATCGGCTTTTCTTTTTGGGTTTCCATCAGCCCTTTCCGTCGTTCTTCTTCTTCTTCTTCTTCTTCTTCTCAGGTTGGTTCCGGTTTGGCTCGCCGCCTTGCTGCTTCTCTTATCAAATGCTTCTGAGCCCTAATTTTTCTGTTGTTATGGGGCTTGGAGACTACGGTGGTGGAGTGCGTCATTTACCCGGTACCAACGACCAACCGTGGCGGCGACTACATAGCAGCTGACGGGAGCTGTTGTGACATCCGTCACCTTCGCCTTTCGTCAAACTGACAATAGTAGCCTTCAAATATTTTCAAATTAAACCCTTACAAATTTCGTCATTTTCAAATTTAATTTTAGAGCGAAATTTTTTTTTTCTTTTATATTAATTATGAATCGGGTATAAGTTTAGTAAAATACGTATCTCGAAACGTCTACGCAATGGATTTCATAAAAAAAATTCAAGTTTTATAAAGTTTCATAAAGTTTAAAAACATTTGGGGTTAAGTTAGCTAACTTGGTTAGTTTTTTTATAAAGGAGAAAACTAACTAAAATGTGATAAACTTAACTATATTAACTAGAGGGACCATAAATGCCAATCCCCCAAACTTTTTTAAAAAAAAACCCCCCTTTCCTGTTTCTGTTCTGATCGTGGTCCGGCCAAGGTTCTCGTCGGCGACCACAAATTCCGGCGAAGGCCAATCGCGCATTTTCAGTTTCTTTAACTCGTTTTAATGGTCCCAAGCCGTTTCTCCATCACTATACTTCGAATTACCCTCATTATATCGACCGTTAACGCGTTTTAAAGAGTTTTTAATTCGAGCATTCATGGTAACCGACCGGAAATAATTAAACACCTCTTAACGCGTTCATTAACCCTCCATTATATAAATTGAAACCTTCATCTCGTTTCTGCACTTTAATCACTCGAAACCCACAAAAACAATCACATAAAAACGTCCAGGATTTGCTTCTTATTCGTGATTTTCAGTTCGGACCTTGAAGCTTTATTAGCGACCTCTATACGCGATGTGAGTCTTTTATTTTGGTGCCATTTTGATCCTTGTAGTGTCCTCTTTGAAAGCCCTATGATTTCGTGGCTTAATCTTGTTTTAAAACAGATTATTAGAATTAAGGGTAGGGTTAGGGTTCTTGGTAGGATTTGGGGAAGAAGAAGATGATGCTTTATAATGGTTTATATGATTTTGGTTTCAAACATATTCAACAAAAATGGTTATGGAGTAATGGTAGTATGCGTGTCATGGAAACAGAAAGGGCCGGGTTCGAACCTCACCACCCGCGCCCCTTTCCCATATTTTTACAGATTTGTTTTTTTTATATATCATTTATATATTAATTACATAAACATATTAATCTTGAAATAGTCATAACTAATTCATTTTTTATCCAAAAATCATAAAAATTTAGGTGTAGCTTCTTGATACCTCATAGAAAATTGTCATATTTTTAGTTTTCTGAGAAATATATATTTTCATGATTATATTAATTTAAATTGTTTTAATCATAATTAAATGATTAAAAATTCATTTTTAATGATTTTAATCTCAAACTTTTTGTGAAATTATTTTTTAATCATCATAAACTGAAATAAAAATTATTGGTTCAGAAAACATTTATTTTTATTAATTTTCCTATTTTTAATCATTTAAACATGATTTAACCTCATTAAATCGGTTTTAAATATAAATGAGTTTACAAAAATTATGGGAAAATTATGTTCATTTATTTACATCAGGAATTATCCATTTTCTATAAAATTAGTATTTTTGGATCATGTATGGTATTATTAGTCTCATTTACGTTTAATTAGACATAATAAAACATTTATTTATTTATACAATTTAAACATCTATTTTATAAATATTTTTCTTATAAAATAGAAATACTCATATAGTTTAATGTTTTTATTATCTTTTGTTGGATCATTGTGTAACTCAAAATTATTTATTTAATTATTTATGATTATTGTGTTTATTTTAATTTAGTTAAAGTAACTAACTAAATTATTTTGTCTTAATTATTTAAACATATTTTTTAACTAAATACTCAATTGGTAATAATTATATTAATTAAACCACATTTACAACCTTTCATATATTATTTGTGATATATAACTTTTACATTACCGCAACTTATCATTAAAACTCTAATTCCCCAAATCGACTTAGCAAACCCTAATGCCTTAGACCCTAGATACCTTAGCCTTTTTAGACACTTACTTATTAGTATGCTTACACATTATAGGTTGAATTCCTCGGAATTCCCATTACTTAACTCACGACCGCTTAAGTTGGATTTTGCTCGCTTTCGCTAACTGTGAGTATATCTGTCCCCTTTTTACTGTTTTACTACTTTGGGGTGACTCATGTACCTATATATTAATCAAGTTTCTATTTCATTTTGCTAAATGCAATTCTCATGTGTGTTTGCTTTATGTTAATTTGTGTGTCTATGACTTGTCAAAATCATTAACCTTTGAGGGCCTGGCATTTCAATGAATAGATCTACGGTATATACCCCTTGTGACTCTGTTGAGAGACCTTGGTCATTGTCTTGTGATTCATATTACTAAAAATGTTTTTGATTCTTTATTCTTGATACTTATTTAGGGTTGATTTTGAACGGATATTAATTATTACATAATTGCAAACAGTATACAACACATGAATTGCGAAACACTTTCCTACTATATGTATACAAACAGGTTATGCTCACCAATACAATTTTTGTATTGACCAAAATATTTTGTACATCTTTCAGGTTGTTTTGAGATGCATTCTTTAAGCTTTCGGATTTATATTTAGATTTTGATTCGTTGTATTTCAATTTAGTTGGCAGTTAGAATCGTTGTATTTCATTTCAATGTAATAAATTACTTAATCAATGTATTCAAATTTACACTTTAGTCCATGTGCTATTGAACAATCGTCACTACGTGACACCTCGATGTTTCCGTCATCGGTTGGGGTGTTACAGCTGTACCATACTTGAACTAATTTCATGGTAATTTTGGTAATTTATGTGAATTTAATACAAGTGACTCAGATTCTTTAGATGATAAGTAAGGCTCTATGAAGCTTGGTTGCAGGTATGTTTCCCCGGGATTATTCGACAGTGAAGTTACAGATCGATTTTTATTTAACTTTGTCTTAACGTTCTTCATGATACTTGAATTCAGTTTTATCTTTGACTATTGGACTTCAAAACTCTAAATTTACTTTCACTTTTGATTTTGAAAGGTTTTTATGTTACTCATATTTCAGATTGGTTTCTTACAACTTATATTTTGCTGACCCTTATTTCATTCGAACCAACTAATTTCGGAACAAATCAAGCTAACCACTCACATGGGTTCATCAATTGCATCTTAATTTCAATGCACTTTCATAACAGATTCAATGGGTAACTAACTTATCTCAACCATTTGTTAACTTCTTGATCTGTACATTTATGCCCACCAAATGTTCGATAAGTTGCCCCTTCATTAGAATGCTTTTATTCAAGATGATTAGTATTGTTGCTGAAAATACTTGATGTTAAGAATCTTGATTATGTAATGTGGATTTTAATTATATTAGGGGCTGCACATTTAGATTATTTGAAAAGACAATAAGGTTTGTATTTTTATCGATTATAGCTGCGCGAGTTTACGTGTTTGTTAATGATACGTAGACGATTTGTGTTATTGTGCTTTGTTAGTGGCAACTGTTTAGTCGTACGGTGATACATGTCATA
Organism: Ambrosia x helenae; assembly: GCA_030844895.1. Taxonomy (NCBI): domain Eukaryota; kingdom Viridiplantae; phylum Streptophyta; class Magnoliopsida; order Asterales; family Asteraceae; genus Ambrosia; species Ambrosia x helenae. Next base: position 58,447,216 of record CM061227.1, read on the forward strand.
TAGCCTTTCGCCACATCTACGAATGTTTTGCCGTTGTTAGTTTCTGCACGCTTATGGTTATGGTGGTGGTCGATACAAAAATCGGTTTTAAATGTAGGATGGATTTGCGAAAACTTTGACAACGCTACCTTTTACCTGTTTGACCGTTTAGAAATAAAACATAATATGAATTGACCCGTTTGTATGTAAATGGGTTGGAATTGACGTCTCTAATCATGTTAAGATAAGAAGTTAATGTGAATTGTGCAAACTAACTTCTTTCAGCAATATTGATGAGGTTATTGCGAAACGCCACAAGAGCAAAAAGGTGCTTACTTTCTTTCTTGATTGTGATGATGTGATCCCAACTTTTGTTTTAATTTAAACAGTTTAAATTTTGAACACTATTATGACTGATTATTTCTCATTCTACTTGAACAGGAAATTGGAGAGCCTTGAAGTAAGACGGGCCTTAAATTCCATGTCAAACTAAATTTTTAATGACTTTGTTTGTTGATCGTTTGAGCGTATACAGGCTTTGAAGAAAGCGTTCAAGAAGCTGGACCATGATGTAAATTTACAAGACTTCGCGAGTTCGCGGGTGCAAGGTTGTTGATAATTCTTGTAGATTTTCTACATCCTTTTTTTTTATTCTATTGTGATGCAACATCTGATATTGGTTTCATTTGGTTTGGTTCTGTTTGCAGTAGTCAATCGGCTGAGTTAACTTGATACTTATCCCGAACTTATTTATATCTTGTAATTTCATTCGAAATTTAGAATTGAACTAAAAGAATATTTTTTTAAGAGTTAAGAATGTTTTCAGGATTTAACCAACCAAACAATGATGTTGCGGTCTCAACTTGATGACGTACATAAGCGACTAAGGTACTTTGAAACCTTTGGTTATGATATTGTTTGATTTTAATCTAAAATCTTGGTTTTCATGTGTTAATTATTCTATGTACAAAACACGTTCAAAAGATTTTATGTATGTTTTTTAAACGTCAATAAGATTTTTATTTTCCTACACTTTTTCCTGCATCCTTTCGATTAGTTATTGGAGTAATCCTGACAAGATCGATAATATTGAACATCTTAAGCAAATGGAGGATTCATTAAGGGAATCACTTGAACGCATTCGTAATTTCGTATACACAAGGTATGATATGCACAATGGTAGAACAATTTGGAATCATTATAGATGTATCATGTAGGGAAAGGGGAACATGTTGAGTAACGGGTCAAAACGTGTAATCTTTCTCTAAGAGTTGAAACGACTTGCGTAAAACCACAACACTTTTTTCTCAACTTCTAATAAATAGCTTGCATGAAATATGATTACAAATAGTATGTAATTGGACCAACAATCTAACTCTTTGAATAAAAGATTTAGTAAGCGTATGCGTTGGAAACACATTTCTAGTGAATTTTGACCCGTTAGAAATTAGAAAACCACCAAATCCACTCATTCATATGTAAATGGGTTGAAATAATCTCTAATCATTAGTAAAGATTGTTCTCAATCACTTTATTAGTTCATATGTAATGATCGATACTCTGCCAATAATTGGTAACAAATGGCTCTTGGCAGGACAATTTTGGACAGCAAAAGCTTATGCCGATAGATTGTACAAACCAGGTAATATAACTTTGTGAAACTTTTTGTAGATCAATACATCATAATTTTAGAAGATATTATTTACATAAATATTGCATTACAGTTCCAAAATGGGTTGCATTTACCTATGATGATGGCCAGTAACCAAGAGGATCAGACCTTATCATGGCTTCCAGATAATGAAAATCAAAATTTAATATTACCCGAGAAACAAGGTTACATACCTCAAAGGTCAGTGGACTCTTACCTGTATCTCTTGCCATATTTTTTATTTTATAAATCTATTTAGTTTATTGATCTAAGAAGTGAATCCCTTGAATTTATGGCTAAATGACTACTATAGTTCCATACTTAACCTTTGCTTTATTATAGTAATAAAGGCTACTTTTTGGCTACCCGGGTCACTAACCAAGATTCAATGTCATAGATGGTCTACAAAGAGATCGAACTTATGAATGGTATAACACAATTGTGTTTGTGTCATTTTGTTATACTACCCGTCCAACGAACGGGTATAAAACTAGTTAACAATTGTTATTTGTTAATACTCATCTCAGTTTTCAACAAGTTCTTCAATTACTTTGACTTATGTGAGCTTAATGATAGGCATTTGGACTAACAGTCAAATTCTTATGTCAACATTGCCTCTACTATATTTTGTTTTAACTTCTTCCTCAATTATTATGGTTTATTGTTGTTTCAGGTTAGGGGAGGAGTAGAAGTTACACGGATGCGGATATGAATGCCATTCGTGAAGAATGGTCAGGATATGTAGCAACCTTCATTTTCAAGTGATCCGTATTTTTAAGTCTAGACAACGTAATTTATTGACACAATATTTTTGTAACCATTTAATACTTGTAGAAATCGACAAATGCTTATATTGTAATGGGTTTTTGGTATATATAATATATGCATATTATTATGGGGAAATTTATTGATTTTGTAGCTTATTAGTGCACTAATCCAGGTTATTATAGGAAATCAGCAGGTTATTAATAATATATGTAGTAAATTTTTTTTTGTAGGTAAAAAAAAAGCATGACACGCAAAATGAATGTCATAAGCGCGTGTCAAAAAAGCGTGTCAAAAACGAGTGTCATGAATGCGTGTCATGAATGTATGTCATTAATGCATGTCATTAAAAGATGACACGCGCCTGCATGTCATATTAATTTTATGACTATGCCTATAATGACATTCTTTGGCGTGTCATAAACACCCTTCCATGACGCGCAATGCACGTCATGAAAGACCTTTTTTCTAGTAGTGAAATTGGATATTTACATATTTTTTAAAAGATTTATTTTAATGAATTTGAGTACCTTATGTGATTAAATAAAAAAAAAAGTGAATATATATTGGTTACAAACACCACCATAAATTTGTTAGACTACAACTTAAATTTTTGTAGGATTACTGTTAATTAACCAAATTCCTTTGAAACCTAATTATCTCATTATTATGTAAACAATCAAATTCCTTTACTGTTTAACTAACTTCTCAAAATTATTTATTTTACATGTTCAGTGTGTACTTTATTTTATAAACTTTTATTAAACCTTCGAAGCCATATGATGCTTTACAAATTAATTGTTCAAACGCTAGCTATATTAGTGTTTGTGTTAGTGTTGTGTGTCAATTGCATAGCGTGGGCAGCCACTACAACAAACTGGAGCTTTAGGGGCGACGCCAGTCGCCCCTAATAATAGGTCATTAGGGGCGATTTAAGCTTACTAGTCTCAATATGTATTAACATATAAATATAAATAAACATACACTCATACATACACGCATACACGCATACACACATACATACATTCATACATACATATACTCATACATACATATACTGATACATACACTCATACATACATACATACATACATACACGTATACATATACTCACTACTAGAAAAAAGACCTTTCTTGACATTCTTTTTATGACACACACTTATTCATGACGTGCAAAAGCGTGTGTCATTAAAAAATTGTCATGAATTTTGAAATCTAGTTTATTAATGACACTTATTTTTGCGTGTCAAGAATTTAGTGTCAAGAAAAAAAAACATGACAGTATAAGATATTACACGTCATTCATTTCTGTCATAAAAGTTTCCTCAGTTTCTAATTTCCCTCCCATCCCACCCCTTCTCTCTATACTATAAAAACCAATTATCACTTTTCCTTGTTTTTTTCACACAAACCCTAGCATTCAAACCCTCCAACCCCTCTCTGTCTAAACTTTCTGTATCTAAACCACCATCACCCACAATATATGAGATTTTTAAAGTATGTTTAATAATAATAATAATAATAATAATAATAATAATAATAATAATAATAATACGATCTACTGTAATACCAACCGATCCAACCGTCTCCGTACAACCATATCCGTACACTCGATCGAGACTCCAAACCTAGATGGAAACAATGGACGCAACTGTTCCAGAGGCTCGAAGCGAAGGGGAACCAGTACTTGTGGGTGAATTAGGGAAAATGTTGATGAAATCGTTGTGAAAGTTGATGAGGTATAGTTTTTGTTGATTAAATTATGAGTTTTTACTATTTAAGTGCTTCTGGTTGTTTAATTTTGTGCGTTTTTGTTTCTGTTAGTTTTTTAATGTTATTTGATGACGTATGGTTAATTGATGACGATTGGTTGATGTTTTGGTTGTTGTGGAATGGTTGAATTAAATAGTTTAGTTGTGTAAATCAAAATAAGGAACGGCTTCGTTTGTTTGCTGTAGAAAAGGGATCTGATTTCGTTTACCACATAAACAATGAAAATAACCAAGTTAGTAAAAAATGTCACATAATTATGGTTCAAGAGTTGCATAAACATGAGTTCAGGGGTTGTGAAAGAGAGGGCTGATTGTGTGGTTATAGCTGTAGCTAGAGACCTGGCTTTGAATTATGGTAGAAATGTGTTGGTGATTGAGTCTGCTTCGGGTTTCGGTACTGGTAGTAGTTCTAAAGAATGACTAAATAGATATCTGAATTCATGGATTATTTGATGTCATCTTTCATTTCTTGATATTATATGTGTTTTCATGGATTAACCAATGAACAACATCCAGTTCAGCCTTCACGGCGGTTGACGTCAGAGACAGGCAGGGTATCAAACAACTTACTCAAGCGATGATTTGAGGTACAATTACTGATTATATGTTGTTCCTCATGACATTTGATTTCCACTATCTGTTGATTGACCTATGTTTCAATCGATTAAATGAATTTAAATAATATACATATGGTAATTTTTTTGATGGTAAGAAACTCAAATTTGCAGGTAAACATTTTTTTCATGTATTTTTATTGCACCTTTGAAAGCAAAGGAAATTTCAAGAATTGGTGTCTCATATTTGTTGAATGATTCTTGCTGCTTATTCATTAGGTATGTGATTTTCTTTATTCTTTTTTTCATGTAGTTTCTTTATATAAACTAAAAATTTGATGTTTTTTAGGCATCTTGGTAAAAAGTTTGTTGCCATTACATATGATATTGGTTTCGAATCGAATTGCGTTAGATGTATCAACTGCATCCATGATAGCTCAAATTGTTCTTATTGAACAGTGTAAATGTAGGTCTTAGCCGTTACCTTTTATTCAGATGAGGGTTAGCGGCGTCATCTCCATCTGTGTATGTTTTCAGCCCTTTAGGCTTTTTTTGGTGGGTTTTAGCCAGCCGCAATGATGTTTCTCATTTGACCAAATGCTCTTTTAGTATTCCTTGCACGCGACGTGTGTGTCATGCAACCCTTGTGTTGGCAATGGTTTGTTGCTGAAGTGTTTCTTTACTAAGCAAACCCAGTTGCCCCTTTACTCCTAACAATGTACTTCATCATCTGCTCAAACTTCCAAATGAATTCGATATCTATGTTTTAAAGAAGGCTACAGGTTAATATGTTTTTTTTTTTTGGTTTAGAAGGACGAAACTGCTGAGTGCTAACAAAATTGGAGGCCTCTGATATAAAATTTAGGTATGCTAATCATTATAATTTATTTATAACTCATTACAACTATTTGATGTTTTCGCCTATGATTTGAGTTTCGTTGCTTCTTTCTGAGCCATAGAAAAACGCTATCTCTATTCTGACCCAAATAGCCCTTGATTTTTTCTGTAAAATGAGATGTGTTATTCAGATATAGTTTGGAGGCTTAGTTTGTTCCTTTATCGAAACATTAGCTATGGCCAATAATAAAAGGGTCCGGGTTCATTTTTATATAATAATAAGGCTTAAAAAATGTGCTTTATGTTATTAGAGGTATTATTTAATGGGTGATATAAAACATCACAAAAGCGTTTGGTGTATTCTTATTGTGCTAGTTACTTATTGTTGTGTGCTGTGTTTAGCATATGAACATACATAAAAGACATACCATTCATGTTTCTGTATACAAATATTGGTTTTAAAAGGTTGTGTGAACATTCTGTTGTTTTCAACCATCCATTCTACTTAATAATAGACTTGTATGCAATTACAAGAGACATTGCCTAAATAGTAACCATACCTGCACAAATATATGTTATGGTCCTATGGAATTATCATTTGGCCGGATATTGATTTGGTATTATGATAAACATATTTAGTTTATTGAATTCAGCATAGTTCTTTGTAAATAAAACTCCAAGTCTAATGCAGTTGTTACGTGATATTTGACATGCAGAAACTAATAAACTAGTTTTATACGATAATAACAGAGGGCCCCAAATTTATGTAAAATAATTGGCCGGCCTCGATCAATGTATTAGTTTTATTGTTGTCTTAGGTTGGGGGAGGAGCGGATCATTACGGGGATGAAAACATGGATGCCGTTCGCGAAGAATGGTCAGGCTACACCGCAACATTTATTTTCAAATGATCCAAACTTGTTTGTTTGAAGACAATGTAACGTCGATACAATATTTTTTGTAAACGTTAAACGTCTCGGATTAGTTTGTAATTTGATAAACATGTCCGGATTATATAATGAAATGATGTTTTTCTTATTAGTTTGCTAATTATTTTGCATATAATAAAATGGCTACAAATCCAGGAGGGTAAATATGTAATTTTATAGGAATTTTTTTTTAGATTAGTAAGTTATGACACGCAAAAGAACGTCATAAAATTCTGTCATAAATTTTTGTCATAATATGTGTCGAAAAAATGTCAACAAAAACTGTCATAAAAATATGTGTCATTAAAAAGTGTCATAACGTGTGTCAATAAATACTGTCATAAATGTGTGTCATAAACAGATGACACGCGAAAATATGTCATCTTAAATTTATGACACCGCCATCCTTGACGTTTTTTTTCTTGTCATCAGACCCTTTTCTTGACATGCAATGCGTGTCAAGAAAGACCATTTTTCTAGTAGTGACTCATACATACATATATGTCAATATATACTATGTGATGACTCACATTGTAATTTGTTTGTGTTCTTGATGTGTGATGTGTCCCTAACTTAATTTTCAAACTGTATTGAATATTGACAAAAAGTTATGTAATTATTGGCACACTCATTCACAATGTTTCAACAGCCTTTTAATGGTGGCAACAATGGTGAGGGTGAACTCTTTCCTCAACAAAATGGATCAAACTTTCAGTTTGAAGCCACAAATAACAGATCAAGAAACGCTAAAGTCAATATGGACCTTACAAGCACTCATACATACATATAGTCATACATAAATACATATATAAAAAAACAGAAAATATAAAAAAAACAGGAAAAAATAAAAAAACTGAAAGAAAATAAAAAAAAACAGAAAAAACGAAAAAAATTAAAAAAAAACAGAAAAAAATATAAAAACAGAAAAAAAAAATATAAAAACAGAAAAAATTAAAAAAAAAACAGAAAAAACGAAAAAAAATAAAAAAAATAAAAAAATTAACACACATACAAACCTATATATAATTTAAGGCATAAATAATAAAAAATAATAATTAGGGGCGACTACTAACCGGTATTAGGGGCGAATCTTTAGCGGGTTTGGTAGATCGGAGCTTCCTACAACTTTTATTATTATTATTAAAAAAAATTAAACATATATACTTTAATAAAAAACAAAAAAAACGAAAAAAAAAAAAAGAAAAGAAAACTTACAGTGAGAGAGAAGAGGAGAGGGAGAGGAGCTAGGGCAGAGGAGGGGGTTCTTCTGGTGGTGGGGGTGGTGCGGTGGTGGGGGGTGGTTCGGCGGTGGTGGGTTCTTCCGGTGGTGGGGGTGGTGCGGTGGTGGGTTCTTCCGAGTGGTGTGGTGAAGATGGAAGAAGAAAAGGAAAATGTAATGAGAGATGAGAGGAGAGTGATGAAAAGAGAGGAGAGTAGAGATTGAGAGAAAGAAATGTGTGTTGTTGTTGTTGATCTGCTACTTAGGAGAGAGAGGGCAGAATTGTTTTGAGAGTAGCAAAAAGGAAGAGGGAAAAGAGATTTAGGTGGGGTTTTTTTTTTTTTTTTGACTTTTAGGGGCGACCGTCGCCCCTAAAGGTGTCGCCCTTAAATCCTATAGGTACAATAAAATGTGAACCGTTGATCTGCTCGTTAATCCGACGGCTGGGGTTAGATTAACCTTTAGGGGTGACCAAAAAGCGGGTCGCCCCTAAAGATAGAATTTCTTGTAGTGAGCCCTATAGTGTAGCCAAAAGAATTGAACTCAATCAGTCAGGGCTACACATGGTCATCGGTCGTTTATTAATAAAACATCGAAATCCAACTGTCCATTGTAGTTGGACTCTCTTGAGTTGAGAGCTTTTGGACCACCAAAACACTAGAACAAAACCAAATTAAAGAAACTTAGCTCACTTGTTGATATAATTAACAGTAAACAAAGCAGAAATTCAACTGTAAAATGCAATATATCTTCTTCTGAACAACGATAATGAAGATGATTCCATTGAGTGCAAAAGTATATAATCAAAAGATTAGGCGATTCATTGATAAAGGTGGCATGCCAAATTAAGCAACCCTACTGAATAACACGTCAACATTAAACACTATTTACCTCACACCATGATGACTCTTTCTTTTTGTGGCCAATCCGGCATCATATTATTTTCTCTTTTTTTTTTTTTTTTTTTTTTTTAATTTCTTGAGACATATACTACTTCCTTTTGCAAACTCAAGATTTACATGGAAATTGCCTCTTACGTGTTGCGAATTTAGTGCTTAATTTCCTCCAAATAATGTTTTGCCTATCTTGTAAGTATTTAAGGATTTATCAATCAATCCAATTGTCATCTTCATTTGCATATCTTCTTCAGGATCTTGAAACCCTAATAGTTAAACTAAAACAAGTAAGTCTTTTAAAGAGTTTAGTCTTTGGCTAAAACTATCTTCTTCTAGATCTTCATTTACACATTTTCTTCAACTAAGTCTTTTAAAGAGTTAATCCTTAGCCTTTCGCTTGCACTGTCTTCTTCAAGATCTTAAACGTTTAAGAAAACAAACCCATTAGTTATTAATAAAGTAACACTTTATTCTTGATCTAAATCTATTCTTTCTTTCTTTTTTTTTTTTTTCAGGTGAGAGAGAAACAAGGAAGAATTCAGTAACCCATGGCTAATTATTCTAATTATGTGAGATAATGTTTTTATTTCCTTTTCATCACCACGCCAATTATTCATCATTAGCTAATGTTACTTTCTTAAGATATTTATTTATATATATTTGAATTATGTTTCTTTATTGTATGCTTTTAGCCTTTTATACTATTTTGGGTACGCTTCACAAAAACTCACCTGGTGAGCAATTTAAGCTATCATTTACTAATTAAGAGCTATTATTATTAAACTAGTTGATGTCTAGTTAAACATTTAACTTTCTTCCTAGAAATGAAAAAAACGATATCGATTTTTGATGAGATCCAATTCAAAGAACATGAACATTTGTAAATTGAAGTTGTTCGAGAACAACCGTAAAAGTGGACGGTAGAGGTGATGTTCGAAAACAGTACACCTTACAATGATACCATTGACCACCGATGCATAATCATCGGCTAATCATTGACCACTGATACATAAACATCGGCTAACAAATATTTCATTCTTTACTCATTGCTGGCGTTAATACAATTCTTTATTTTGTTTTATTTTATAAAGAGAAGATATTTAAATTGAGATTTTGTCTCGGCACATGTATTTAAACATGTATTCTATATTATCTTCTCTCTTCTTTTATTACTTATATATGTTTATAAGAAAATAAGTTAAATTAATTAATGACTCAACAGGACAACGACATACCTGTGATTTCAGAACACAAAACCTATAGGCTACTTTTTTCAACTCCAGTTAGATCTCCTGTGTTCACTAGAAAACATATTAGAGGGGAAGCAAGTAGTGGATCTGAGTCAATTAATGTTATATTGGTAGATAACAAGACTAATGAAATAGTTGATGTTGAGCCTTTTGGCTCAGTAAGAGTAAGGATAGTACTTCTACCAGGAGATTTTGAAGGTGTATGGACATCTTTACAATTCGAAAACAACATCATCACCAACTGGAAGAACAAGAAAAATGTTCTTCAAGGTGATCATTTTTTCAATCTTGAACATGGAAGAGGAACAATTGGAAAGATTTGGATTAAACATGATAGAAATCATCTTAGCAAGTCTAAGTTTCGACTTGGTGCAATGATTGATGGCGGTTCATTTTCAATCAAAGAGGCTATTACCGATCCATTTGAAGCCAAGGATCGTCGCATTGAATGTAAGCATTGTTGCGCTATGGGTTGTCCAAAAGGTTTATGCAAACGAGCTGAGCATGAGCCAAGATAATACTGGGTTGTTTATAAAAATTTTAGTGAATAGAAATTAGAACCCATGTTTTAATATATATCAATAATAATTCTAAATCGTAAATCCAAGAATTATGTGTATGCTATATACACACACATTCAAAAAATACAAAATTAAAAAAATATTTAAAATTAATACAGCTTTCTTGATCTCCACATTCCAGCTCGTTAAGATATAAGAGTTGAGCCTAACATGGCTCAGCTAGGCTCTTTTGCAATACTATTTCAATCTTGTACATCTTTGCTACTAAAACTAACCCTTAATTTATGTAGTAAATAGTAAGAATAGACTAGTCACACTAGAAGATAAGGTTTCTAGATTAAAAAATGTCGGGAGAAAAGGCTCACAACTTTGTAAGCGATTCGAGAATGAGAAGATCATGACTGTGAAAGATTTTCGTGATAGGCTCTTTTCGAACCCCATAGCTCTCCAAAAGGTAAAGGTTTCTCACCTAGACATAAAAAACAAACCCTAATAGAGACTAACAATGATATTGATTGTAGATATATGGTAGCAATGGAAAAAGGTGGGAAGATACCATTCGTCATGCAAAAAGTGCAATTTCTAGTAAAAAGGTATACATAGTTCATTTATTTGTCATGTTAGATGCAAATATATTCTAAAGTCGTTAACAACCTTTTGTTGTTTTTGTTTTTTATTCGTAGTGTAATATCCGTGGATCATCAGTTGGCTCTAACACTAAAGAACAGGAAGATGTGTCGCTGGTTGATCACAATTCTTGCAACCGACTCGATGTTGAATCATTTAAGGCAAGCGCTTGCGCTTCATCTGATGACACGATACCAATGGTCTTTGATCAGTTTTCTTTAGATCAAAACTTTGAATATTATCTAGATGAAGTCTTCTACTCGGACTTGTTCACGACTTTAGAACAACTTTAAGACCATGAGAAAGTAGGACCATAATGCCACATGGGTTAGACAAGATGGGTGGAAACAAAAAGAGAGATTTCGGAAAGAAGCCAGGAAGAGTAGTAATCAGACTAAGTAACAACAATAATATAGTTCTGTGGTAGTTGCTAAAAGTTTAGTGTGGTATAATGCAGTGAAAGAATTATACATAAAATAAGGATTATTATTTTCGTTTCCATGTCAAGTTTTCTTTTGTAAAATCTATATCTATATCTATATCTATATCTATATATATAATAAATCAAAACATTTTTAATTACATGTCATAATATTACGTAATCTCTCTTTTGAGAGATACCACATAGGATGTGATGTGGCAACTCTAGACCAATTAAAAAAAAGAATAAATATGGTTTAAATATTATTTAACATAATCTATTAAATACTTAATCTACTAAATGTAAATATTAAAACTTTATTATTTTCTCTCTCATGTTTCTTCTCATAACTTTTAAATGTTAATATCTTTTATATACGAGATTTTTTAAAGAAAAAAATTACACCAAATTAACGAGTGTTTTATTATCTTTCCAACGAGTACCATAGTGCTATATAAAAAACGGAGAAAAAAAACGACTATTTTTTGTAACCCGGCAGGTGTTGTGTCAGATTTGGAATTAGTTTAAAAAAATTGTGGGTTTGGGTCGGGCCTGGGATTAGGTGATACCCGACCCAATTACCTTTTTTTTATATTAGAATATGATAACTTATGGCAGAGATTTGTTTATTATAATAATAATAATAATAATAATAATAATAATAATACTTTTAATTTTATTTACTTTACTTAAATTTCTTAACCCGGAACGCTCCGAGTGTATAAACTAGAACTCTAATACTTCAAATAAAAATGAAAGGCTGTCATGCACAAAGCCGCAATCTTTTTACATATATTAGTGGGTCAAAGAAAACGATAGATGGAGGAGCAATTTCAATCAAATTTTGTTGATTTATTTCTCATCACTGTATATTTTAAAAATACAAACATATCTTTTAACTAGAGAAAAGAGAAAAAAAAAAAAAAGAGCATTAAAAAATATAATAACTATGGTATTCTGTAGGATTGATTTTCTTCTAATAAAAGAAATGATTTAGTAAAGTACTAAAAATAAAATATAACCAAGAGAGCGAGAGAGAGTGAGAGTATGAGGAGTCGGAGAGACGCCAATTTCCGGTGACCAAATTTCAACCGGGGGCAAACTGATCCTAGGCCTATAACAACCTTCTTTATTTCTAATTTGCCTAGAGGGGTGACCGAATCTAGTCTCTGGAGAGCATTTCAGCCGCACGGGATTGTTAAGGACGTGTACGTTGCTCGTAAGACGGACGCGCGATGGAACTGGTTTGGCTTTGTTAGATACTTGGGTGTTAAGAATGTTGATGAGGTGTTGAAGAATATGAATAATGTGAAGATTTTTGAAGCAAAGGTGGGAGTAACAGTGGCGAAGTTCGGGAAAGATCATAGAAAGGTAGTGCAACCGGTGCAACCGCTACCTCAACAGAGACCCCACCAAGAAGTTCCAGCCAAAACGTTTTCCAGGTATGTTCCGGTAACCAAAGATCTTGGTGTCACATTTAGAGAGGCGACCACGGGTGTGCCGGATCAGCCGTCGTCCTCATCTAAGGTGTTGGTGGTGGATGGGAGAGGTGCGTTGTTTCCGGAGCACTGTATTATGAGAACCGTTATAGGTGAGGCCCTGGATTTCAAAGCGATTGACGGTATAAAAGATATGATGAAGAAAGGTGGCTTTGTGGAAAGCCCGGTAAGTCTCATTGGTGGATTAAAATTGATGTTGGTTTTTAGGGACAAGCGAACGGCATTGGATTTTATAAGTCGGAAGGACGAACTGTGGGGACGCTGCTTATCTTATGCGAAGCTGTGGGATGTGGGTAGCCTGGAATTTGAGCGGGTGGCGTGCTTGAAGGTGCGTGGGATGCCACTGCAGCTACGGGAGGTGGATTTTTTTAACAGGATCGGTCAGTTGTTCGGGAAGATAGTGAAGGAGTCCGATTTCTCATGGCTTTCGCCTAACAATATGGAAGGGAAGGTGTGGGTTAGTGTGAAGTTGGACAAGCGTATTGATGAGGAGGTGAAGGTGGTTTGGAAGGGTATATCCACGCAGGTATGGGTCGTGGAAGTAGATGACCCGGTTGTATATGAGATGAGCCGGAAGTTGGAGTCCGGTGGAGAAGGCATTCCTACGGAATCTGAGGAATCGGTTGCGAAGTTTGACAATTTGGAAGAGGGGGAATTCCGTGAAAATGATGATATGATGGTGTCTCCGGTCAAAACTATGCCGAAGCCGGTGACTGTGAGATTGGATAATGAAAAGTCGGATGATGTAGTGCATGTGCATGGGACTCACAAAGTTATTGGGGAATCTCAAAAGACTCCTGGGGTGAAGGAAGGTGCATTTAATGGTGATAAAAAGCATGTGGGACCAGGTGTTGAGAACCACTCATTTGATTTAAATAAGAAGTGTAGCAATTTTTCGATGGGCCATAGTGGTTCTGGGAGCATTATCCAGAAATCTCGTAAAAGGCCAAGGCATATGCGCAGCCCAGTTCAGGAGGATGGGGGCTTGGGCTCTTCTCATGATGGGCCTGTTGTGTTTGGCAATTCAGTAATGGGCCGCCTTAATGGAGCAGGTGTTTTCACAAGGGGGAATCCTGATGATGCTGTCTCGGGGGACACACTAGTCGGCGACACACAGACTAAACATTCTGAGGAGATAAGGGGTGAAGATTCTCTTAATAATGATAATAATACTATCGTTAATAATAATAATAATAATAATAATAATAATAATAATAATAATAATAATAATAATAATAATAACATTACTATTAATAATATTCCAATTAATGATAATAACAATATCCATAATGATAATATTACTCACAATCAAATGGGGGATCCTAATTCAGTGGAGTTACAGGAAGAGGCCGTACTTACTGCACAAGCAGGGCTGGTTATTGGTGTCGATTTAGAAGGGTTCGATGGGCAAGTCAAGGATTTGATTAATGGAGAGGGTGCTGTTGCAGGTTTTCAATGAATTTCTTAAGCATTAATATACGGGGGTTAGGGATGATAGGAAAACATCCTGGATTCGAGGGTTGAAGACAAGTTACGGTTCTCATTTTGTTAGGGTACAGGAATCAAAACTGAGGGAAGGTATGTTCTTTCACTTTAATAGTCTTTGAGGTAGATCGATCTACAGTGTGGAACAGGTGTTCGCGGAGGGGAGATCTGGTGGTATAGTTAGCATATGGGATCCTTCAGTTTTCCAGGTAACTTCTGTCGTGAAAAATAGGCATTTCCTTATAACATCTGGATTTCTTATTGCTTCGGGGGATATTCTTAATGTTGGGAATGTGTATGCGCCAAATGATCCTATTGCGAGACGTTCTCTGTGGGAGGATTTACTTAGTGTCAAAAATGCTAGGGCTGGTCTTTGGGTATTCTTTGGGGATTTTAACGATGTGAGGAGCCAGCAGGAACGAAAGAATTCGGAATTTGTGGCTTTGAATGCTGATTTTTTCAATGATTTTATTAGACAGGCGGATTTGTATGAGTATAATATGGGGGGTCTAACATTCACGTATTCATCTGATAATGGGGAGAAAATGAGTAAGTTGGATAGATATCTGGTGTGTCAAGGTTTCATGTCTAAATGGGGGGAAGCGTCAGTTACTACATTGGCTCGGTTTGCGTCAGACCATAGCCCGATTACCCTGGCTGTGACCCCTTCCGATTTTGGGCATATTCCGTTCCGCTTTTTCAACTCGTGGTTGGAATTGCCGGGGTATGTTGATTATGTATTGGGCTTATGTGAGGGCTTTTCCTTCTCTGGGCCTGCTGACTTAGCAATCATTACTAAGTTGAAGTTCCTTAAAAATAGAATCAAAGATTGGATTGGGTTGGAAAGAGTTAAACAGAATGGTGAGTACGAACTTAAACGGAAGGAGGTGGAAAGGCTTGATATTTTGGCGGAGAGCACAGTTTTGTCGTCTTATGAGATTGATTTGCGGTCTTGCGCTAAGGCCTTTATGCTGGAATTCGATAGACGTAAGCATATGGATCTTAAACAAAAAGCAAGGGTAAAATGGGCTATTGACGGGGACGAGAACTCTAAGTTCTTCCATGGGGTTATTAATTCCAATGTGTCGAATAAAAGGATACATGGTTTGGTGGTTGATGGTGTCTGGGTGACAAATCCTTCTTTTATCAAGGATAGGGCACATGTATTTTTCGAGGAGAAATTTCGAGAGCCCATGCCAGTTAGACCAAAGATCGTGTGTCCTCATTTGAAGAAGGTCCTGGATTCGGAAGCGGATATGCTATGTAGACCGTTTACGCTGGGTGAGATCAAGGATGCGGTGTGGGATTGTGAAGGTGACAAGGCTCCGGGGCCTGACGGTTTTAACTTCAAATTTCTCAAGAGATGTTGGCTAGGCTTCCAAGATGATTTTCTTCGATTGTTCCACGAGTTCTATGAGAGGGGTGAGTTGGGGCCGGGTTGTGCTCCGTCTTTTATTGCCCTAATTCCGAAGAAGACTGACCCGGTGGGGTTTGGTGATTTTAGACCTATTAGTTTGGTCGGTTGTGTTAATAAGGTCCTTTCGAAGGTTCTAGTGGCTAGACTTAAGCCGATTATCGGGAAGTTAATCTCCCCCGAGCAGTCATGTGACACCCGGCAAATTCTGGTTAACAACGTTGTCTAGATAAAAGTCTACCTTAGCGAGTCACGCGTATAGTATACTTAACTGGGTTAGTTAAGTCGTGTTATGGTTCGGGAACTATCGGTTTAGTCTAGAAGATCATTGGATGTTGGTCTAGAGGTTCATTAGATGTCAGTCCTTAACCAAGTGTACCAATGGTGACGATTTGTAGGATCGTCAGGTCATACGGAACATACAAGTCTCGAGTCCCGGGAATTGGTGAACGAGTGTGAATATGTGTATTTACAAGTGTTATGTGTTTACAATCATTATGTGACTTGTCGGTATGTGAATATGTGTTAACATATGTTAAAACGGGGTTTAACGCGCAAAATACCAGGAACCAGCCCCTATAGGCGATTAGGGGTGGCTAATCGCCTATAGGAGGGGCGATTGGGCAGGGTTATAGGCGATTGGGGCCCAAATGTATGAAGTTTCATGCGATTAGGCCCCAAATGCATGAAGTTACATGCGATTAGGATCTCTAATCGCGTGTAAAGCTGCACAATCGCGTGTTACGGGCTGGACGACTAAAACGACTATAAATACAATGTTTAACCTCCTAAACTTCATAATACAAACCCTAGTCGTTCCATAACCCGCCCCAACACACACACAACCTCTGGAACGCGATATTTGATCAAAACACAAGGTTTCAAGCTTAATCCATCATTCTTTCACAAATCTAAGGTTTGGTTTCCATCCATGCAATCTTTATAAACGTTTTTATTCAATCCCTAATGGTCCAGACCTGTTCTAAAACGAAAAAGCTTTCTGAAAATCGTTAATAAGTGTTGTTAATCGGATTCTAACAATCATACATGTGTTATGTGTGTTTATGATTAATATCTAGGGTTTTTATGATTAAAGATGAGTGATTAACATGTTGTTAGGTTAGTTCAGAATAATATTGATGTCATGATTAATGAAATCTGAGTAATTGATTATTTGGGTTATAGTTATGCATGTTAGTGTGGTGTTCATCCTATGTGTATGGTGTTTGGATTACATGGTTGCATGCAGGGCTGATAATACGAGGCTAAACGAAGGATTTTGGTTTAAACATGTTTAGAATAGTTGTTGGGTTGATATTGGATGGTTACACACGTTCTGGTTCTGATTTGGAGCGTTAAACGCGCGAAAAACCGGAACAGCAAGGTTACAGGCGATTAGCAACCCTAATCGCCTATGTTAGGGGCGATTAGGAGGCTAATTGCCTATGTTTCATGCGAGTAGGGCTAAATGCTAGTAGTTACATGTGGTATAGCCCTAAATGCTAGTAGTTACATGTGGTATAGCCCTAAATGCTAGAAGTTACATGTGGTATAGCCCTAAATGCTAGTAGTTACATGTGGTATAGCCCTAAATGCTGGAGATTGTCTGTTACGACAAGATCTTGTACCAGGGGCTGCTCCTATTGCTCGGGCCCCCTACCGTCTTGCACCTCCCGAGATGCAGGAATTGTCTAGTCAGTTACAGGAACTCTTGGACAAGGGTTTCATCAGGCCAAGTTCTTCCCCTTGGGGAGCCCCGATTCTATTTGTTAAGAAGAAGGATGGAAGTTTCCGATTGTGTGTGGACTACAGAGAACTGAACAAATTGACCGTCAAGAACCGTTATCCTCTTCCACGTATTGATGATCTATTCGACCAACTCCAGGGTTCTAGTTACTACTCCAATATTGATTTGAGGTCCGGTTATCACCAGTTGCGCGTAAGGGAAGCTGACGTTGCAAAGACTGCCTTTCGTACACGTTATGGCCATTATGAGTTCTTGGTCATGCCTTTCGGTCTTACAAACGCACCGGCGGTTTTCATGGATTTGATAAACCGCGTTTGCAAACCATATCTTGACAAGTTCGTCATCGTGTTTATTGATGACATCCTGATTTACTCTAAGAACAAGACCGAACACGCGGAACATCTGCGGTTAGTTTTGGAACTCTTGCGACGGGAACAACTTTACGCCAAGTTCTCAAAGTGTGACTTTTGGTTACGCGAAGTCCAATTCCTAGGACATGTGGTAAATGAACTGGGAATTCATGTCGATCCAGCTAAGATCGAAGCGATTAAGGACTGGGAAGCACCAAAGACGCCAACTGAGGTGCGGCAATTCCTAGGCCTTGCGGGTTACTATCGTCGTTTCATTCAGGGGTTCTCGAAGATCGCTCAACCCCTCACCACTCTTACTCAGAAGGATAGAAAATTCGACTGGGGTGAACCACAAGAGTCGGCATTTCAAGAACTGAAGTCTAAACTTTGTTCTGCTCCTATTTTGTCCTTACCTGAAGGCCCTGATGATTTCGTTGTTTACTGTGATGCTTCTATTCATGGTCTCGGTTGTGTGTTGATGCAACGCGAGAAGGTGATTGCGTATGCTTCTCGTCAACTCAAGGTGCACGAGAAGAACTACACCACCCATGACTTGGAGTTGGGTGCCGTGGTATTCGCGTTGAAAATTTGGAGACATTACTTGTACGGTACCAAATGCACCATCTACACCGATCACAAGAGTCTTCAACATATTTTCAACCAACAACATTTGAACATACGGCAGCGTCGTTGGATTGAACTCCTGAACGACTATGATTGTGCCATTAAGTACCATCCTGGCAAGGCGAATGTTGTAGCAGACGCCTTGAGCAGGAAGGAATCAACTAAACCTCGTCGCGTTCGGGCGTTGCAGCTCACCATTCATTCATCCCAACCTGATCAACTCTGTTCTGCCCAGTTAGAAGCTTTGAAGGAGGCAAACCTTAAAGCTGAAACTATGCACGGTGCCGACAAGCACCTCGAGCGAAGGCCTGATGGCCTACACTACTTCGCAGAACGTATATGGGTTCCTTTATTCGGGGGACTACGGGAGCTTGTCCTAGATGAGGCTCATAAGTCCCGGTATTCTATTCATCCTGGTTCGGATAAGATGTACCAAGATCTGAAAGTGCTGTACTGGTGGCTAAACATGAGGTCAGATATAGCCTCATACGTGAGCAAATGCTTGACCTGTGCTAAGGTCAAAGTGGAATACCAGAAACCGTCGGGTCTCTTGCAACAACCTGAAATTCCGGAATGGAAATGGGAACGGATTACAATGGATTTTGTCACGCAACTTCCTAAATCACCAAGCGGGAATGACAAGATATGGGTGATTGTCGATCGGTTGACGAAATCAGCCCATTTTCTTGCTATTAAGGAGACCGACACCATGGATCGTTTGGCTCGTCTTTATTTGAAGGAAGTTGTTTCTAAGCACGGGGTGCCAGTTTCTATTATCTCGGATCGTGACTCCCATTTTACTTCTCACTTCTGGAAGTCTTTGCACAAGGCTTTGGGTACCCAACTAGACATGAGTACAGCTTACCATCCACAACTGACGGTCAGAGTGAGCGCACGATTCAAACTTTGGAAGACATGCTGCGGGCATGTGTAATCGATTTTGGCAAGGGTTGGGAAGCTCATCTACCGTTAGTAGAATTCTCGTACAACAACAGTTATCACACGAGCATCAAGACGGCTCCGTTCGAGGCACTGTACGGACGGAAATGCCGTTCTCCTCTTTGTTGGGCTGAGGTGGGGGAGAGTCAACTCACTGGGCCTGAACTACTGTACGAAACTTCGGAAAAGATCGTACAGATTCGTAAACGGTTGGCAGCGGCACGGGACCGGCAAAAGAGTTATGCCGATCAGCGTCGCAAACCATTGGAATTCCAAGTTAATGACAAAGTACTTCTAAAAGTCTCACCGTGGAAGGGCGTCATACGCTTTGGGAAGCGTGGCAAACTCAACCCTCGATATGTCGGTCCATTTACGATCCTGGAACAGATTGGACCGGTGGCGTATCGTCTTGATTTACCGACGGAGCTCGGTAACGTACATAACGTCTTCCATGTGTCCAACTTGAAGAAGTGTCTGGCTGACGAGTCTCTCATTGTTCCACTGGAAGAGATCAAGGTTGATGATCGTCTTCGGATTGTGGAAGAACCTGTGGAGATTCTGGATTACAAGATTCGTAGCCTACGTCACAGCAAGATTCGCATCGTTAAGGTTCGGTGGAACTCGAACCGAGGACCAGAGTACACGTGGGAACGGGAGGATCAGATGAAGTCTAAGTATCCTCATCTCTTTCCTAAGGAAGCGTTCGAGTCGAGATATGTCTCTTCTGCAGCTGAATGAATCTCGGGGCAAGATTCCTTTTAACGTGGGGATGATGTGACAACTCGGGTAAATCTCTCTTTTTGGTTTCTATATTTTGTTGTTTCCTTCGTTATTCTTTTTGGTACTTGTGCAATTTTCGGGACGAAAATTCTTTTAACGTGGGGATGATGTGACACCCGGAAAATTCTGGTTAACAACGTTGTTTAGATAAAAGTCTACCTTAGCGAGTCACGCGTATAGTATACTTAACTGGGTTAGTTAAGTCGTGTTATGGTTCGGGAACTATCGGTTTAGTCTAGAAGATCATTGGATGTTGGTCTAGAGGTTCATTAGATGTCAGTCCTTAACCAAGTGTACCAATGGTGACAATTTGTAGGATCGTCAGGTCATACGGAACATACAAGTCTCGAGTCCCGGGAATTGGTGAACGAGTGTGAATATGTGTATTTACAAGTGTTATGTGTTTACAATCATTATGTGACTTGTCGGTATGTGAATATGTGTTAACATATGTTAAAACGGGGTTTAACGCGCAAAATACCAGGAACCAGCCCCTATAGGCGATTAGGGGTGGCTAATCGCCTATAGGAGGGGTGATTGGGCAGGGTTATAGGCGATTGGGGCCAAATGCATGAAGTTTCATGCGATTAGGCCCCAAATGCATGAAGTTACATGCGATTAGGATCCCTAATCGCGTGTAAAGCTGCACAATCGCGTGTTACGGGCTGGACGACTAAAAACGACTATAAATACAATGTTTAACCTCCTAAACCTCATAATACAAACCCTAGTCGTCCCATAACCCGCCCCAACACACACACACAACCTCTGGAACGCGATATTTGATCAAAACACAAGGTTTCAAGCTTAATCCATCATTCTTTCACAAATCTAAGGTTTGGTTTCCATCCATGCAATCTTTATAAACGTTTTTATTCAATCCCTAATGGTCCAGACCTGTTCTAAAACGAAAAAGCTTTCTGAAAATCGTTAATAAGTGTTGTTAATCGGATTCTAACAATCATACATGTGTTATGTGTGTTTATGATTAATATCTAGGGTTTTTATGATTAAAGATGAGTGATTAACATGTTGTTAGGTTAGTTCAGAATAATATTGATGTCATGATTAATGAAATCTGAGTAATTGATTATTAGGGTTATAGTTATGCATGCTAGTGTGGTGTTCATGCTATGTGTATGGTGTTTGGATTACATGGTTGCATGCAGGCTGATAATACGAGGCTAAACGAAGGATTTTGGTTTAAACATGTTTAGAATAGTTGTTGGGTTGATATTGGATGGTTACACACGTTCTGGATCTGATTTGGAGCGTTAAACGCGCGAAAAACCGGAACAGCAAGGTTACAGGCGATTAGCAACCCTAATCGCCTATGTTAGGGGCGATTAGGAGGCTAATTGCCTATGTTTCATGCGAGTAGGGCTAAATGCTAGTAGTTACATGTGGTATAGCCCTAAATGCTAGTAGTTACATGTGGTATAGCCCTAAATGCTAGTAGTTACATGTGGTATAGCCCTAAATGCTAGTAATTACATGTGGTATAGCCCTAATCGCCTATTATAGAGGCGATTAGCCTTCCTAAATGCTAGTTGACCAACCTAAATGCTAGTTGACTTTTCCTAATCGCGTGTACTGCTGCTGTAAGTGTAAATTAGCATTCCGAGAGCCGATTTGACATGTAGGAACATGCTAGGAACCCCGTAACATATCTAATAACTTGGTAACATATGTTTGGATGTAATTATGTGATACGTGAGCTATGTGCTATAACTTGTTGTGCGTTAACGTATGTTAAGTGTGATTTCATGATTGTATGTTTGAGAGCGTAAACATAACACGGGGAGTCTCGGGTCACCAATGGGATGTCGAGTTTTGTACTTTGGGTCAGTTAAACAGTCACGGAGTTTTCAAACGAACTTGGTTATGGTCTGGACATCTAGGGACTAACTAACGTGCGGGTTATTAGTCTAAGTACTTGTAACTGTCATATGTTAGGTCGCCGCTTTACGGGACTAGCATAGCTGCTGAGTTATTCGTATTACGAAGTAACGCAACTTAAGGTGAGTTTACGGCCCCTCTTTTAAACTGGTTTCACATTTTCGGGGGAGAAAACATGTGTTAAAACGATTATTTGGTAACTACTGTCATACTATGGGTTTCTATTGTGTACTACACGATCTTTAGAAGTCCTAGGGGGAACCATGAATGTGCGGGTTTGGACAACGGGGAAATGTGAATAGCGCTATTGGGAGTGACCAACCCCGCTCGTCGACTTGGAGGGTCGGCGGGTGCATATTGTCTCAAACAGGAACAACAGGAACAACAGGGTTACTACATCGGGCACACATTTGGTTTACGAGTTAGTAATGGTTTTCCAATCGTGGTAGTAACAAAACATACGCCTAGCTAGCGTACACTGGTTTTCGATTTGTTATAGTAGGGACAGGTTGACTTGGTACTTGGATTACAAAACCTGTAAACTCACCAGCATTTTTGTGCTGACGTAAACTTTTACATGTTTTCTCAGGTCGCTAAGGTAGCATGACTGGACTAGGGCGCACGCGTCTGCACGGCGTCTAGTTAGGGTTGCATGGTTTACAAACATTGAACATTGGTTTATTATTGAATATTGTTTTGAATAAGCTTCCGCTGTAAACGGGAATTTTAAACATTGTTTTGAAAATTGCATTATGATCAATTTAGACTTGTTTATTGTGATCGTTGGTTTGGATCCTGGTTTGTCATGCGCCTCGCGGTAAAACTCCGCAAGTGGATTTTGAGGGTGTGACAGATTGGTATCAGAGACAATGGTTATAGTGAACTAGGACTGCATGTAGAGTCTAGTCTATAGCCGAGTCGCACACACTAGACGATCACATGGTACTAAACATTATGGTGGTTTACGAATGGTCTTGTCGGGGTGTCTCTAAATCATTTGGTCTTTCTACGTTACATCATCCGTTCTATCCTAGGTCGGGTTACTTGCTTTCTAGGCAGTGTAGTATATTGGAGTGAATCGTGTACTCTTGAGATTTGTCCAAGGCTCGGACTTCTCCCTTTCATACTCCAATAGAAACACTTGCCATAAACTACCGTAGTATTACGGTGTATAGCTAAGAGTCTATGTTCGGTGATTTGAACTTTGAACAAGGAGAACACTTGGAGGACCATGTAGAGCGGTTTATCATTTTGGGTGCACACAAAATCATAAACCGAAATGCATGGAAGCCCTAGTGAACTCTGGGTTTGAAGGGATAGTCCTGGATTGGATCTAGCTTTGATCTTGTAAACATTAGTGGTTATCTTTACCTGCGAAACTAAATTTTCTCGTTCTTTCTGCCAGAATCATGTCTGGAGTACGAGGAGGACGTGGAGGTGGTCGCAATGGTGGACGAGGTGGTGGTCGCGGTGGTGCTGGTGGTCGTGGAGGTATTAACCTATCACAGGCTGATCTGAACAACTTGCTCCAAGCTTCCTTCCAGTTAGGGCACAACGGTGGTGGTAAGTTGATTTATCCATTTTCTTTGCCTCGTTGGTGGACCTTGTTTACATTCTTCGTGGTTTCTCATGCGTTCCATTTCAGGTGGTCCTGTTAACCCACCCCCACCCATGTGTACCTACAAGATGTTTCGGGACAGTAACCGTTGTCATCGCTGCCAGCGAACTGGGCATTTTGCTAAAGATTGTCGGGCTACACTTCCATCGACCCAGGCCCCGACTACTAACTCAGCTCCTACCACTCAAGGGACTACGGGAAGACAAGGATGTTACAACTGTGGTGAGACTGGGCATTACAAGAAGGATTGCCCAAAACTGAAGCAGGGTGGAAACAACGGTAATGGGAACAACGGGGGCGGTGGCAGGAATGCACGCGCCTTCGTCATTGGAGCCGCTGAGGCTAGACAGGATCCCGACACAGTTACCGGTACGTTCCTTCTCAATAATTGTTCTGTTAGTGTGTTATTTGATTCTGGTGCCGACAAGAGTTTTGTATCCATGGAAGTTAGTCGACTGCTAGATGTAGCACCCGTACCATTAGAGACTAAGTATATTATTGAGTTGGCTGACGGTAAAAAGATTGAAGCTACTAGTATCCTTCGGGAGTGTCAACTAGAGTTGTCGGGTTTGTCGTTCCCCATCGACCTTATGCCGGTACCTTTGGGTAGTTTTGACGTGGTGGTAGGCATGGATTGGTTGTCTTTGTATCGCGCGGAGATTGTCTGTTCAACAAGATTATTCGGATTCCTCTCCCTGATGGAGAATTCCTTTCTGTGTACGGTATCAAGGGTGGTGTTCCGCTGAATATCATCTCTAGCATGAAAGCCCTTAAGTGTCTTCGAAAGGGTTATCCGGCCGTTTTGGCACTTTTATCTGTTTCCTCTGGTGATGAGAAGAAGATCGACGATATTCCAGTTGTACGCGAGTTTCCTGATGTTTTTCCCGATGATTTATCTGGTCTTCCTCCCCATCGTTAAGTCGAGTTCGGTATTGATCTTGTACCAGGGGCTGCTCCTATTGCTCGGGCCCCCTACCGTCTTGCACCTCCCGAGATGCAGGAATTGTCTAGTCAGTTACAGGAACTCTTGGACAAGGGTTTCATCAGGCCAAGTTCTTCCCCTTGGGGAGCCCCGATTCTATTTGTTAAGAAGAAGGATGGAAGTTTCCGATTGTGTGTGGACTACAGAGAACTGAACAAATTGACCGTCAAGAACCGTTATCCTCTTCCACGTATTGATGATCTATTCGACCAACTCCAGGGTTCTAGTTACTACTCCAAGATTGATTTGAGGTCCGGTTATCACCAGTTGCGCGTAAGGGAAGCTAACGTTGCAAAGACTGCCTTTCGTACACGTTATGGCCATTATGAGTTCTTGGTCATGCCTTTCGGTCTTACAAACGCACCGGCGGTTTTCATGGATTTGATGAACCGCGTTTGCAAACCATATCTTGACAAGTTCGTCATCGTGTTTATTAATGACATCCTGATTTACTCTAAGAACAAGACCGAACACGCGGAACATCTGCGGTTAGTTTTGGAACTCTTGCGACGGGAACAACTTTACGCCAAGTTCTCAAAGTGTGACTTTTGGTTACGCGAAGTCCAATTCCTAGGACATGTGGTAAATGAACTAGGAATTCATGTCGATCCAGCTAAGATCGAAGCGATTAAGGACTGGGAAGCACCAAAGACGCCAACTGAGGTGCGGCAATTCCTAGGCCTTGCGGGTTACTATCGTCGTTTCATTCAGGGGTTCTCGAAGATCGCTCAACCCCTCACCACTCTTACTCAGAAGGATAGAAAATTCGACTGGGGTGAACCACAAGAGTCGGCATTTCAAGAACTGAAGTCTAAACTTTGTTCTGCTCCTATTTTGTCCTTACCTGAAGGCCCTGATGATTTCGTTGTTTACTGTGATGCTTCTATTCATGGTCTCGGTTGTGTGTTGATGCAACGCGAGAAGGTGATTGCGTATGCTTCTTGTCAACTCAAGGTGCACGAGAAGAACTACACCACCCATGACTTGGAGTTGGGTGCCATGGTATTCGCGTTGAAAATTTGGAGACATTACTTGTACGGTACCAAATGCACCATCTACACCGATCACAAGAGTCTTCAACATTTTTTCGACCAACAACATTTGAACATACGGCAGCGTCGTTGGATTGAACTCCTGAACGACTATGATTGTGCCATTAAGTACCATCCTGGCAAGGCGAATGTTGTAGCAGACGCCTTGAGCAGGAAGGAATCAACTAAACCTCGTCGCGTTCGGGCGTTGCAGCTCACCATTCATTCATCCCTACCTGATCAACTCCGTTCTGCCCAGTTAGAAGCTTTGAAGGAGGAAAACCTTAAAGCTGAAACTATGCACGGTGCCGACAAGCACCTCGAGCGAAGGCCTGATGGCCTACACTACTTCGCAGAACGTACATGGGTTCCTTTATTCGGGGGACTACGGGAGCTTGTCCTAGATGAGGCTCATAAGTCCCGGTATTCTATTCATCCTGGTTCGGATAAGATGTACCAAGATCTGAAAGTGCTGTACTGGTGGCCAAACATGAGGTCAGATATAGCCTCATACGTGAGCAAATGCTTGACCTGTGCTAAGGTCAAAGTGGAATACCAGAAACTGTCGGGTCTCTTGCAACAACCTGAAATTCCGGAATGGAAATGGGAACGGATTACAATGGATTTTGTCACGCAACTTCCTAAATCACCAAGCGGGAATGACAAGATATGGGTGATTGTCGATCGGTTGACGAAATCAGCCCATTTTCTTGCTATTAAGGAGACCGACACCATGGATCGTTTGGCTCGTCTTTATTTGAAGGAAGTTGTTTCTAAGCACGGGGTGCCAGTTTCTATTATCTCGGATCGTGACTCCCATTTTACTTCTCACTTCTGGAAGTCTTTGCACAAGGCTTTGGGTACCCAACTAGACATGAGTACAGCTTACCATCCACAGACTGACGGTCAGAGTGAGCGCACGATTCAAACTTTGGAAGACATGCTGCGGGCATGTGTAATCGATTTTGGCAAGGGTTGGGAAGCTCATCTACCGTTAGTAGAATTCTCGTACAACAACAGTTATCACACGAGCATCAAGACGGCTCCGTTCGAGGCACTGTATGGACGGAAATGCCGTTCTCCTCTTTGTTGGGCTGAGGTGGGGGAGAGTCAACTCACTGGGCCTGAACTAGTGTACGAAACTTCGGAAAAGATCGTACAGCTTGGTAACCGGTTGGCAGCGGCACGGGACCGGCAAAAGAGTTATGCCGATCAGCGTCGCAAACCATTGGAATTCCATGTTAATGACAAAGTACTTCTAAAAGTCTCACCGTGGAAGGGCGTCATACGCTTTGGGAAGCGTGGCAAACTCAACCCTCGATATGTCGGTCCATTTACGATCCTGGAACAGATTAGACCGGTGGCGTATCGTCTTGATTTACCGACGGAGCTCGGTAACGTACATAACGTCTTCCATGTGTCCAACTTGAAGAAGTGTCTGGCTGACGAGTCTCTCATTGTTCCACTGGAAGAGATCAAGGTTGATGATCGTCTTCGGATTGTGGAAGAACCTGTGGAGATTCTGGATTACAAGATTCGTAGCCTACGTCACAGCAAGATTCGCATCGTTAAGGTTCGGTGGAACTCGAACCGAGGACCAGAGTACACGTGGGAACGGGAGGATCAGATGAAGTCTAAGTATCCTCATCTCTTTCCTAAGGAAGCGTTCGAGTCGAGATATGTCTCTTCTGCAGCTGAATGAATCTCGGGGCAAGATTCCTTTTAACGTGGGTTTGATGTGACAACTCGGGTAAATCTCTCTTTTTGGTTTCTATCTTTTGTTGTTTCCTTCGTTATTCTTTTTGGTAATTGTGCAATTTTCGGGACGAAAATTCTTTTAACGTGGGGATGATGTGACACCCGGCAAATTCTGGTTAACAACGTTGTCTAGATAAAAGTCTACCTTAGTGAGTCACGCGTATAGTATACTTAACTGGGTTAGTTAAGTCGTGTTATGGTTCGGGAACTATCGGTTTAGTCTAGAAGATCATTGGATGTTGTTCTAGAGGTTCATTAGATGTCAGTCCTTAACCAAGTGTACCAATGGTGACGATTTGTAGGATCGTCAAGTCATACGGAACATACAAGTCTCGAGTCCCGGGAATTGGTGAACGAGTGTGAATATGTGTATTTACATGTGTTATGTGTTTACAATCATTATGTGACTTGTCGGTATGTGAATATGTGTTAACATATGTTAAAACGGGGTTTAACGCGCAAAATACCAGGAACCAGCCCCTATAGGCGATTAGGGGTGGCTAATCGCCTATAGGAGGGGCGATTGGGCAGGGTTATAGGCGATTGGGGCCTAAATGCATGAAGTTTCATGCGATTAGGCCCAAATGCATGAAGTTACATGCGATTAGGATCCCTAATCGCGTGTAAGCTGCACAATCGCGTGTTACGGGCTGGATGACTAAAAACGACTATAAATACAATGTTTAACCTCCTAAACTTCATAATACAAACCCTAGTCGTCCCATAACCCGCCCCAACACACACACAACCTCTAGAACGCGATATTTGATCAAAACACAAGGTTTCAAGCTTAATCCATCATTCTTTCACAAATCTAAGGTTTGGTTTCAATCCATGCAATCTTTATAAACGTTTTTATTCAATCCCTAATGGTCCAGACCTGTTCTAAAACGAAAAAGCTTTCTGAAAATCGTTAATAAGTGTTGTTAATCGGATTCTAACAATCATACATGTGTTATGTGTGTTTATGATTAATATCTAGGGTTTTTATAATTAAAGATGAGTGATTAACATGTTGTTAGGTTAGTTCAGAATAATATTGATGTCATGATTAATGAAATCTGAGTAATTGATTATTAGGGTTATAGTTATGCATGTTAGTGTGGTGTTCATGCTATGTGTATGGTGTTTGGATTACATGGTTGCATGCAGGGCTGATAATACGAGGCTAAACGAAGGATTTTGGTTTAAACATATTTAGAATAGTTGTTGGGTTGATATTGGATGGTTACACACGTTCTGGATCTGATTTGGAGCGTTAAACGCGCGAAAAACCGGAACAGCAAGGTTACAGGCGATTAGCAACCCTAATCGCCTATGTTAGGGGCGATTAGGAGGCTAATTGCCTATGTTTCATGCGAGTAGGGCTAAATGCTAGTAGTTACATGTGGTATAGCCCTAAATGCTAGTAGTTACATGTGGTATAGCCCTAAATGCTAGTAGTTACATGTGGTATAGCCCTAAATGCTAGTAATTACATGTGGTATAGCCCTAATCGCCTATTATAGAGGCGATTAGCCTTCCTAAATGCTAGTTGACCAACCTAAATGCTAGTTGACTTTTCCTAATCGCGTGTACTGCTGCTGTAAGTGTAAATTAGCATTCCGAGACCCGATTTGACATGTAGGAACATGCTAGGAACCCCGTAACATATCTAATAACTTGGTAACATATGTTTGGATGTAATTATGTGATACGTGAGCTATGTGCTATAACTTGTTGTGCGTTAACGTATGTTAAGTGTGATTTCATGATTGTATGTTTGAGAGCGTAAACATAACACGGGGAGTCTCGGGTCACCAATGGGATGTCGAGTCTTGTACTTTGGGTCAGTTAAACAGTCACGGAGTTTTCAAACGAACTTGGTTATGGTCTGGACATCTAGGGACTAACTAACCTGCGGTTATTAGTCTAAGTACTTGTAACTGTCATATGTTAGGTCGCCGCTTTACGGGACTAGCATAGCTGCTGAGTTATTCGTATTACGAAGTAACGCAACTTAAGGTGAGTTTACGGCCCCTCTTTTAAACTGGTTTCACATTTTCGGGGGAGAAAACATGTGTTAAAACGATTATTTGGTAACTACTGTCATACTATGGGTTTCTATTGTGTACTACACGATCTTTGGAAGTCCCAGGGGGGAACCATGAATGTGCGGGTTTGGACAACGGGGAAATGTGAATAGCGCTATTGGGAGTGACCAACCCCGCTCGTCGACTTGGAGGGTCGGCGGGTGCATATTGTCTCAAACAGGAACAACAGGAACAACAGGGTTACTACATCGGGCACACATTTGGTTTACGAGTTAGTAATGGTTTTCCAATCGTGGTAGTAACAAAACATACGCCTAGCTAGCGTACACTGGTTTTCGATTTGTTATAGTAGGGACAGGTTGACTTGGTACTTGGATTACAAAACCTGTAAACTCACCAGCATTTTTGTGCTGACGTAAACTTTTACATGTTTTCTCAGGTCGCTAAGGTAGCATGACTGGACTAGGGCGCACGCGTCTGCACGGCGTCTAGTTAGGGTTGCATGGTTTTACAAACATTGAACATTGGTTTATTATTGAATATTGTTTTGAATAAGCTTCCGCTGTAAACGGGAATTTTAAACATTGTTTTGAAATTGCATTATGATCAATTTAGACTTGTTTATTGTGATCGTTGGTTTGGATCCTGGTTTGTCATGCGCCTCGCGGTAAAACTCCGCAAGTGGATTTTGAGGGTGTGACAGATTGGTATCAGAGACAATGGTTATAGTGAACTAGGACTGCATGTAGAGTCTAGTCTATAGCCGAGTCGCACACACTAGACGATCACATGGTACTAAACATTATGGTGGTTTACGAATGGTCTTGTCGGGGTGTCTCTAAATCATTTGGTCTTTCTACGTTACATCATCCGTTCTATCCTAGGTCGGGTTACTTGCTTTCTAGGCAGTGTAGTATATTGGAGTGAATCGTGTACTCTTGAGATTTGTCCAAGGCTCGGACTTCTCGCTTTCATACTCCG
This sequence comes from Ambrosia x helenae, assembly GCA_030844895.1. NCBI lineage: Eukaryota > Viridiplantae > Streptophyta > Magnoliopsida > Asterales > Asteraceae > Ambrosia > Ambrosia x helenae. Next base: position 58,477,777 of record CM061227.1, read on the forward strand.
ATAGAAACACTTGCCATAAACTACCGTAGTATTACGGTGTATAGCTAAGAGTCTATGTTCGGTGATTTGAACTTTGAACTAGGAGAACACTTGGAGGACCATGTAGAGCGGTTTATCATTTTGGGTGCACACAAAATCATAAACCGAAATGCATGGAAGCCCTAGTGAGCTCTGGGTTTGAAGGGATAGTCCTGGATTGGATCTAGCTTTGATCTTGTAAACATTAGTGGTTATCTTTACCTGCGAAACTAAATTTTCTCGTTCTTTCTGCCAGAATCATGTCTGGAGTACGAGGAGGACGTGGAGGTGGTCGCAATGGTGGACGAGGTGGTGGTCGCGGTGGGGCTGGTGGTCGTGGAGGTATTAACCTATCGCAGGCTGATCTGAACAACTTGCTCCAAGATGCCTTCCAGTTAGGGCACAACGGTGGTGGTAAGTTGATTTATCCATTTTCTTTGCCTCGTTGGTGGACCTTGTTTACATTCTTCGTGGTTTCTCATGCGTTCCATTTCAGGTGGTCCTGTTAACCCACCCCCACCCATGTGTACCTACAAGATGTTTCGGGACTGTAAGCCCATGAATTCTCTGGCACTGAGGGTGCGGTGAGCTTACTCAGGTGGTTGGAAAAAGTGGAGTCAGTGTTTCTGATGTGTAACTGTCTCCCAGAAGATCGGGTTAAGTATGCTGCTGCGTTATTCCAGGATGTTGCATTGACTTGGTGGAATAACATCACCCAGAATATGGGTATTGGGGAGGCGTATGCTATGCCTTGGGAGAATTTTGTGCAGCTGCTGAAGCGTGAGTACTGTCCAAGGGAAGAGGTGCAAAAGCTAGAGCACGAGGTGTGGAACCTCAAAATGACTGGGTCTGAAATTGAGAAGTATACTGTGAGGCGTAATGAGTTGGCAGTGCTGTGTCCCGATTTGCATGTGCCAGAATACAGGAGGATTGAGCATTATATCTCGGGGCTAGTACCAGAGATCGTAGGGTTAGTGGCTGCAGGAAATCATCCTACATACTCAGGGGTGGTCCGATCGGCTCATAGGATGACGAACTTAAAGGTGAATGAGGGTATTTTGCCTGCTAAGGGTTCGACTGTCAAGGCCCCAGAGAACAACAAGCGCAAGTGGGATAATAAAGGGAAAGGATCTGGGCCAGCACAGCAGGGTAAGAGGTTTGATAATGGGGGTTCTTCTTCTTCAGGTAACAAGCAGGGTGGTTATGCGGGGAAACTGCCCAAATGTAACAAGTGTGGACGCCATCATCAAGGGAACTGCGACAGTAACCGTTGTCATCGCTGCCAGCGAACTGGGCATTTTGCTAAAGATTGTCGGGCTACACTTCCATCGACCCAGGCCCCGACTACTAACTCAGCTCCTACCACTCAAGGGACTACGGGAAGACAAGGATGTTACAACTGTGGTGAGACTGGGCATTACAAGAAGGATTGCCCAAAACTAAAGCAGGGTGGAAACAACGGTAATGGGAACAACGGGGGCGGTGGCAGGAATGCACGCGCCTTCGTCATTGGAGCCGCTGAGGCTAGACAGGATCCCGACACAGTTACCGGTACGTTCCTTCTCAATAATTGTTCTGTTAGTGTGTTATTTGATTCTGGTGCCGACAAGAGTTTTGTATCATGGAAGTTAGTCGACTGCTAGATGTAGCACCCGTACCATTAGAGACTAAGTATATTATTGAGTTGGCTGACGGTAAAAAGATTGAAGCTACTAGTATCCTTCGGGAGTGTCAACTAGAGTTGTCGGGTTTGTCGTTCCCTATCGACCTTATGCCGGTACCTTTGGGTAGTTTTGACGTGGTGGTAGGCATGGATTGGTTGTCTTTGTATCGCGCGGAGATTGTCTGTTACGACAAGATTATTCGGATTCCTCTCCCTGATGGAGAATTCCTTTCTGTGTACGGTATCAAGGGTGGTGTTCCGCTGAATATCATCTCTAGCATGAAAGCCCTTAAGTGTCTTCGAAAGGGTTATCCGGCCGTTTTGGCACTTTTATCTGTTTCCTCTGGTGATGAGAAGAAGATCGACGATATTCCAGTTGTACGCGAGTTTCCTGATGTTTTTCCCGATGGTTTATCTGGTCTTCCTCCCATCGTCATGTCGAGTTCGGTATTGATCTTGTACCAGGGGCTGCTCCTATTGCTCGGGCCCCCTACCGTCTTGCACCTCCCGAGATGCAGGAATTGTCTAGTCAGTTACAGGAACTCTTGGACAAGGGTTTCATCAGGCCAAGTTCTTCCCCTTTGGGAGCCCCGATTCTATTTGTTAAGAAGAAGGATGGAAGTTTCCGATTGTGTGTGGACTACAGAGAACTGAACAAATTGACCGTCAAGAACCGTTATCCTCTTCCACGTATTGATGATCTATTCGACCAACTCCAGGGTTCTAGTTACTACTCCAAGATTGATTTGAGGTCCGGTTATCACCAGTTGCGCGTAAGGGAAGCTGACGTTGCAAAGACTGCCTTTCGTACACGTTATGGCCATTATGAGTTCTTGGTCATGCCTTTCGGTCTTACAAACGCACCGGCGGTTTTCATGGATTTGATGAACCGCGTTTGCAAACCATATCTTGAGAAGTTCGTCATCGTGTTTATTGATGACATCCTGATTTACTCTAAGAACAAGACCGAACACGCGGAACATCTGCGGTTAGTTTTTGGAACTCTTGCGACGGGAACAACTTTACGCAAGTTCTCAAAGTGTGACTTTTGGTTACGCGAAGTCCAATTCCTAGGACATGTGGTAAATGAACTGGGAATTCATGTCGATCCAGCTAAGATCGAAGCGATTAAGGACTGGGAAGCACCAAAGACGCCAACTGAGGTGCGGCAATTCCTAGGCCTTGCGGGTTACTATCGTCGTTTCATTCAGGGGTTCTCGAAGATCGCTCAACCCCTCACCACTCTTACTCAGAAGGATAGAAAATTCGACTGGGGTGAACCACAAGAGTCGGCATTTCAAGAACTGGAGTCTAAACTTTGTTCTGCTCCTATTTTGTCCTTACCTGAAGGCCCTGATGATTTCGTTTGTTTACTGTGATGCTTCTATTCATGGTCTCGGCTGTGTGTTGATGCAACGCGCGAAGGTGATTGCGTATGCTTCTCGTCAACTCAAGGTGCACGAGAAGAACTACACCACCCATGACTTGGAGTTGGGTGCCGTGGTATTCGCGTTGAAAATTTGGAGACATTACTTGTACGGTACCAAATGCACCATCTACACCGATCACAAGAGTCTTCAACATATTTTCGACCAACAACATTTGAACATACGGCAGCGTCGTTGGATTGAACTCCTGAACGACTATGATTGTGCCATTAAGTACCATCCTGGCAAGGCGAATGTTGTAGCAGACGCCTTGAGCAGGAAGGAATCAACTAAACCTCGTCGCGTTCGGGCGTTGCAGCTCACCATTCATTCATCCCTACCTGATCAACTCCATTCTGCCCAGTTAGAAGCTTTGAAGGAGGAAAACCTTAAAGCTGAAACTATGCACGGTGCCGACAAGCACCTCGAGCGAAGGCCTGATGGCCTACACTACTTCGCAGAACGTATATGGGTTCCTTTATTCGGGGGACTACGGGAGCTTGTCCTAGATGAGGCTCATAAGTCCCGGTATTCTATTCATCCTGGTTCGGATAAGATGTACCAAGATCTGAAAGTGTTGTACTGGTGGCCAAACATGAGGTCAGATATAGCCTCATACGTGAGCAAATGCTTGACCTGTGCTAAGGTCAAAGTGGAATACCAGAAACCGTCGGGTCTCTTGCAACAACCTGAAATTCCGGAATGGAAATGGGAACGGATTACAATGGATTTTGTCACGCAACTTCCTAAATCACCAAGCGGGAATGACAAGATATGGGTGATTGTCGATCGGTTGACGAAATCAGCCCATTTTCTTGCTATTAAGGAGACCGACACCATGGATCGTTTGGCTCGTCTTTATTTGAAGGAAGTTGTTTCTAAGCACGGGGTGCCAGTTTCTATTATCTCGGATCGTGACTCCCATTTTACTTCTCACTTCTGGAAGTCTTTGCACAAGGCTTTGGGTACCCAACTAGACATGAGTACAGCTTACCATCCACAGACTGACGGTCAGAGTCAGCGCACGATTCAAACTTTGGAAGACATGCTGCGGGCATGTGTAATCGATTTTGGCAAGGGTTGGGAAGCTCATCTACCGTTAGTAGAATTCTCGTACAACAACAGTTATCACACGAGCATCAAGACGGCTCCGTTCGAGGAACTGTACGGACGGAAATGCCGTTCTCCTCTTTGTTGGGCTGAGGTGGGGGAGAGTCAACTCACTGGGCCTGAACTAGTGTACGAAACTTCGGAAAAGATCGTACAGATTCGTAACCGGTTGGCAGCGGCACGGGACCGGCAAAAGAGTTATGCCGATCAGCGTCGCAAACCATTGGAATTCCAAGTTAATGACAAAGTACTTCTAAAAGTCTCACCGTGGAAGGCGTCATACGCTTTGGGAAGCGTGGCAAACTCAACCCTCGATATGTTGGTCCATTTACGATCCTGGAACAGATTGGACCGGTGGCGTATCGTCTTGATTTACCGACGGAGCTCGGTAACGTACATAACGTCTTCCATGTGTCCAACTTGAAGAAGTGTCTGGCTGACGAGTCTCTCATTGTTCCACTGGAAGAGATCAAGGTTGATGATCGTCTTCGGATTGTGGAAGAACCTGTGGAGATTCTGGATTAAAAGATTCGTAGCCTACGTCACAGCAAGATTCGCATCGTTAAGGTTCGGTGGAACTCGAACCGACGACCAGAGTACACGTGGGAACGGGAGGATCAGATGAAGTCTAAGTATCCTCATCTCTTTCCTAAGGAAGCGTTCGAGTCGAGATATGTCTCTTCTGCAGCTGAATGAATCTCGGGGCAAGATTCCTTTTAACGTGGGGATGATGTGACAACTCGGGTAAATCTCTCTTTTTGGTTTCTATCTTTTGTTGTTTCCTTCGTTATTCTTTTTGGTACTTGTGCAATTTTCGGGACGAAAATTCTTTTAACGTGGGGATGATGTGACACCCGGCAAATTCTGGTTAACAACGTTGTCTAGATAAAAGTCTACCTTAGCGAGTCACGCGTATAGTATACTTAACTGGGTTAGTTAAGTCGTGTTATGGTTCGGGAACTATCGGTTTAGTCTAGAAGATCATTGGATGTTGGTCTAGAGGTTCATTAGATGTCAGTCCTTAACCAAGTGTACCAATGGTGACGATTTGTAGGATCGTCAGGTCATACGGAACATACAAGTCTCGAGTCCCGGGAATTGGTGAACGAGTGTGAATATGTGTATTTACAAGTGTTATGTGTTTACAATCATTATGTGACTTGTCGGTATGTGAATATGTGTTAACATATGTTAAAACGGGGTTTAACGCGCAAAATACCAGGAACCAGCCCCTATAGGCGATTAGGGGTGGCTAATCGCCTATAGGAGGGGCGATTGGGCAGGGTTTATAGGCGATTGGGGCCCAAATGCATGAAGTTTCATGCGATTAGGCCCCAAATGCATGAAGTTACATGCGATTAGGATCCCTAATCGCGTGTAAAGCTGCACAATTGCGTGTTACGGGCTGGACGACTAAAAACGACTATAAATACAATGTTTAACCTCCTAAACTTCATAATACAAACCCTAGTCGTTCCATAACCCGCCCCAACACACACACACACAACCTCTGGAACGCGATATTTGATCAAAACACAAGGTTTCAAGCTTAATCCATCATTCTTTCACAAATCTAAGGTTTGGTTTCCATCCATGCAATCTTTATAAACGTTTTTATTCAATCCCTAATGGTCCAGACCTGTTCTAAAACGAAAAAGCTTTCTGAAAATCGTTAATAAGTGTTGTTAATCGGATTCTAACAATCATACATGTGTTATGTGTGTTTATGATTAATATCTAGGGTTTTTATGATTAAAGATGAGTGATTAACATGTTGTTAGGTTAGTTCAGAATAATATTGATGTCATGATTAATGAAATCTGAGTAATTGATTATTAGGGTTATAGTTATGCATGTTAGTGTGGTGTTCATGCTATGTGTATGGTGTTTGGATTACATGGTTGCATGCAGGGCTGATAATACGAGGCTAAACGAAGGATTTTGGTTTAAACATGTTTAGAATAGTTGTTGGGTTGATATTGGATGGTTACACACGTTCTGGATCTGATTTGGAGCGTTAAACGCGCGAAAAACCGGAACAGCAAGGTTACAGGCGATTAGCAACCCTAATCGCCTATGTTAGGGGAGATTAGGAGGCTAAATGCCTATGTTTCATGCGAGTAGGGCTAAATGCTAGTAGTTACATGTGGTATAGCCCTAAATGCTAGTAGTTACATGTGGTATAGCCCTAAATGCTAGTATTTACATGTGGTCTAGCCCTAAATGCTAGTAATTACATGTGGTATAGCCCTAATCGCCTATTATAGAGGCGATTAGCCTTCCTAAATGCTAGTTGACCAACCTAAATACTAGTTGACTTTTCCTAATCGCGGGTACTGCTGCTGTAAGTGTAAATTAGCATCCCGAGACCCGATTTGACATGTAGGAACATGCTAGGAACCCCGTAACATATCTAATAACTTGGTAACATATGTTTGGATGTAATTATGTGATACGTGAGCTATGTGCTATAACTTGTTGTGCGTTAACGTATGTTAAGTGTGATTTCATGATTGTATGTTTGAGAGCGTAAACATAACACGGGGAGTCTCGGGTCACCAATGGGATGTCGAGTCTTGTACTTTGGGTCAGTTAAACAGTCACGGAGTTTTCAAACGAACTTGGTTATGGTCTGGACATCTAGGGACTAACTAACCTGCGGGTTACTAGTCTAAGTACTTGTAACTGTCATATGTTAGGTCGCCGCTTTACGGGACTAGCATAGCTGCTGAGTTATTCGTATTACGAAGTAACGCAACTTAAGGTGAGTTTACGACCCCTCTTTTAAACTGGTTTCACATTTTCGGGGGAGAAAACATGTGTTAAAACGATTATTTGGTAACTACTGTCATACTATGGGTTTCTATTGTGTACTACACGATCTTTGGAAGTCCCAGGGGGGGACCATGAATGTGCGGGTTTGCACAACGGGGAAATGTGAATAGCGCTATTGGGAGTGACCAACCCCGCTCGTCGACTTGGAGGGTCGGCGGTGCATATTGTCTCAAACAGGAACAACAGGAACAACAGGGTTACTACATCGGGCACACATTTGGTTTACGAGTTAGTAATGGTTTTCCAATCGTGGTAGTAACAAAACATACGCCTAGCTAGCGTACACTGGTTTTCGATTTGTTATAGTATGGACAGGTTGACTTGGTACTTGGATTACAAAACCTGTAAACTCACCAGCATTTTTGTGCTGACGTAAACTTTTACATGTTTTCTCAGGTCGCTAAGGTAGCATGACTGGACTAGGGCGCACGCGTCTGCACGGCGTCTAATTAGGGTTGCATGGTTTACAAACATTGAACATTGGTTTATTATTGAATATTTTTTTGAATAAGCTTCCGCTGTAAACGGGAATTTTAAACATTGTTTTGAAAATTGCATTATGATCAATTTATACTTGTTTATTGTGATCGTTGGTTTGGATCCTGGTTTGTCATGCGCCTCGCGGTAAAACTCCGCAAGTGGATTTTGAGGGTGTGACAAGTCAGCTTTCCTAACTGGTAGGAATATCACAGATGGACCAATCATGTTAAATGAGGTGGTGGGGTGGATGAGGAAGATGAAGCGTCAAGGATGATCTTCAAGGTAGATATAGAAAAGGCCTATGATTCGGTGAATTGGGACTTCTTGGAGTCTATTATGATGCAAATGAACTTTCCGTCTAGATGGTGCAAGTGGGTGATGGCAATTGTTAGGTCGGCGAAGGCTTCAATTCTAGTTAATGGTTCTCCTTCTAATGAGTTCGCTTGCAGTCGTGGCCTTAGGCAAGGCGATCCTCTTTCGCCTTTTCTGTTCCTAATTGTTATGGAAAGCTTTATCAGGGGTCATGCGTAGGGCTACAGAGGTGGGTCTCTTTAGAGGTATGGCGTGTGGGTCCGGTGGTCTTGTTTTATCACACCTACTATACGCTGATGATGTGGTGTTTCTTGGGGAATGGTCGCTTGCAAATGCTTATAATTTGAAGCGGATCCTTAGGTGCTTTTATTTGGTGCCGGGCCTTAAGGCTAACCTTGCGAAATGTAGTGTTTTCGGCGTGGGGGTGGATTCTCACGAGATTCATAATTTGGCCAATGTTTTATTATGTAGATCCGGTTCGTTCCCGTTCACTTATCTCGGTCTACAGGTTGGGTCCAACATGAATCTCATTAAGAATTGGAAGCCCGTTGTGGATGCATTTAAGAATAAGTTGTCATTATGGAAGGAGAAAACTTTATCCTTCGTGGGCGGGTGACATTACTTAAGTCCGTCCTTAATGCCTTACCAACTTACTATTTTTTCCATTTTCAAAGCGCCCGGTAAGGTGATAGAGGAGCTTGATAAGTTGAGAAGGATTTTCTTTTGGGGGGGTTCAGAAGAAAAGGCTAAAATGAATTGGGTTGCGTGGCAAAGGGTTAGTGCTCCGGTTGAATTTGGTGGTCTCGGTTTTGGCTCTCTTCAGGATGCGAACTTATCTATGTTAGCTAAGTGGTGGTGGCGATTTAAAATCGATTCTACCGCGCTTTGGAGAAACGTCGTTTGGGCTATTCATAGCTCGTCTAGGGATTGGAATCCGATTCCGTCTAAACTATCGGTTCCCGGTCCTTGGAAACAGGTTCACTTGTCTATGCAAGTGGTTAAAAGACTTGGGGTGGATGTGGGTTGGGCAATTAATGGGGTATTGGGTGATGGGTTGGGGATTTTTTTCTGGTTGGACTACTGGCTCACGGACCGGCCTCTGGCCAATGTGTTCCCGGCTTTGTTTGCACTGGAAAAAAATAAATTTGTGTGTGTGGCTGACCGTGTTATGCAGATGGGTTCTGGGTGGGGTTGGAGTGGAAGCGTGCGTCATTTTCTGCTGCTGAATTGGCCGAATTATCAGTGTTTCACGGCAGCTTTGGCGTCCCCTTTCTGCGCAATGTTCCTGATCAATGGCAGTGGAGTTTGGGCTGCAATAATACCTTTTCTGTTGCCGATTTCAAGCGGCATTTGCAGGTGATCAGATTTGAACAGGCGACTTTTGTGATGAATAAGAACTCCTGGATTCCTAAGAAGGCGATCATATTAGCCTGGAGAGCTGAATTAAACAGATTACCGTCGAAATCTGCACTTGCGCGCAGGAACGTACCTGTTGGTTCTGAAGTATGTCTCTTCTGTGGTGATTTTGATGAAACAACCGAGCATCTGTTCGTATCGTGCACCTTCACTCAAACGATTTGGCTTCTAGTGACGCAATGGTGTAAAGTGTGCCCTCCGTTTATATTTCATTTCAAGGACTTACTAGAGCTGCATACGTATATTGGTGGTTCAACCGAAGACAAAGAAAGCTTTCTACGTGGTGGTTCTAATGACTATATGGTGCATTTGGAAACATAGGAATGAAGCGGTTTTTAATCAAACGCAAGTCTCACTTCAAAAGGTTCTTGGGGATATTAAGTCGCTTAGCTTTTTTTGGGTCAAGGCTAGAGCGGGTCATGCTTCTTTGAATTGGGATATTTGGTGTCATTTTAACCTCTCTAGTATAGGTTGGTGAATTGAGTTGTTTGTGTTCGGTTTTGTATGTATGATTTTGTATGGTGTATTGCTAGTTTCCCGCTAGCTTGGTGGAATAAGATTTGTTGATCGTTCGAAAAAAAAAGAAATGATTTGAGCGAGTTTTCACAATTATCAAGGCAGAAAAAAAATAAACGCTTATGATAGAGCGAGGAGATGATAACAATAAAAGCATGATAACAAATACTCAAAGTTTTGTCTTAGATTCATTGAAATTCTCAATATATAGAGTAACAGGTAATAGAGTGAATTGGATTGAATGTATTTTTCTCATTATTCACAGAAGATTATATAGTGGCTACAATATTAATACAATGACTTAATTGTAGGAAGACTATTGACTAGACTATTGACTAAGAATATTGACTATGACTAAATAATTACAAAGGCATAAAGATAGCTCTTTGACTATAACTATTGACTGTTGACTGTTGACTGTTGACTGTCGACTGTCGACTGTCGACTGTCGACTGTCGACTGTCGACTGTTGACTATTGACTATTGATTTGTGTTAATACGCCCCCGCAAGATGGAGGATCCATTGGATACGTCAATCTTGGAGCGAAAGGAAGAAACGGTGATCTTGGAAGTGGTTTGGTGAGGACATCAGCCAGTTGATCCTTTGAGCTAATGTGAAAGACCTTTAAGTGACCGGCATTGACTTGTTCACGAACAAAGTGGTAGTCGAGGGCAACATGTTTCATGCGAGAATGGTACACCGGTTGGCACAATGGTAGGTGGCGCCGGTGTTGTCACAGAAAAGAGATGGTGTATGTGTCGTGCGAAGACCGAGTTCTTGGAGAAGATTTTTAACCCATGAGATTTCAGCTGCGGCGTTTGCTAGTGCTTTGTATTCTGCTTCAGTGGATGAGCGTGAGACCGTTTTTTGTCTTGATGAACGCCAGGAGATGATGTTGGATCCAAGATATAATATATAACCTGTAGTAGATCTTCCTCCGTCATGTATGCCTCCCCAATCAGAATCTGAGAAAGCATTTAAATCAAGTGAGGAAGTGATGTAGAGGGCCTAAGTCTTTGATCAAATTTTTTTTGCTTAGGACTTGAATAAAGATGTCCATGAATAGATTATTGTTTCTAGTGAGGACAATGTCGTCAACGTAGACGAGTAGGTAGCAAGTGTTACCATTTGTGTTGTAGACAAAAAGAGATGCATCAGAGAGACATTTTTAAAACCGAAGCTAATGAGGAAGGCGGTTAATTCATTGTACCAAGCCCGCGGGGCTTGTTTAAGGCCGTAGAGAGATTTCTTGAGTTTGCAAATGTGATTAGGAAACGCCGAATTTGCAAATCCGGGTGGTTGAATCATGTACACATCCTCATGTAAGGTGCCATGAAGAAATGCATTATTGACGTCTAGTTGGCGTAACGACCACCCTCGAGAGAGTGCGATGGAAAGAACAGTACGAATGGTGACAGGTTTGTGTTACCCGGACTAAAGGTATCAAAATAGTCCTTACCGTACTGTTGATGAAACCCTTTTGCGACTAGGCGCGCTTTAAATTTATCAATAGTTCCATCGGGTTTTCGTTTGGTTCGGAATACCCATTTGCATCTGATTGGATTTTGGGTAGTATGAGGGACAAGCTCCCACGTATGTTTTGAAGAAGAGCGTTGTATTCAAGATCCATTGCTTGTCACCATTGTGGATCTTTCATCGCTTGGATGTGAGTAGAGGGCTCAATGGATGTAGGAAGTGGGTTAAGTGTGGTGGAGTTGATGAAGTTGGAATTGTAATATTTTGGGTTAGCATTGCGAGACCGTTGTGGGCGAGTAGAGGTGGTAGGAGAGGGGTTAGTTGAAGGAGTTTGAGATGAGGAGGTGGTAGAGTCATTGGAACGCTGTGTAGGTGAATTAGGTTGTGTAGGTGTGGAGGATTGTGGAGATGAGGACTGTGTGTGTGGACAGTGGAGGACTGTGTAGAGGACAAGAGTTGTGTAGGGTTAGGGGAATGTTGTGTAGGTGTAGTAGAAGGTTGTGTATGCTCAGATGAGTGTTGTGTAGTATCAGGCAACTGTTTTGTAGGTGCAGCAGAAGGTTGTGTAGGGCCAGGAGAGGGGTGTGTAGGAGGTATGGTTGGGGTGTGGGATCTATGGAGGTTGTGTAGGGTGTGAAGGCTTTGTAGGATTTGGTATGTTGTGAAGAAATGATTCATAAGTGACAGTGGGAGATGCGGAGTTATGGTGTGGGATGGAAGATGTGTGGTATGAATTCAACATGGCGAGAGTGATATAGTTTGTTGGTGGCTGGATCAAAGCATTTGTATGCTGATCTGGAAGAGGAGTATCCAAGAAAGATACATGATGCGGAGCGAGATTGTAACTTGGAGGTGTTGTATGGACGGAGCCAAGGATAGCAAAGACATCAAAACGGTTTTAGTTTGGAGTAGGTGGGAGCAACATTGAATAGCATGTCATAAGGTGATTTGTTGTTTAAGATGGTGGTGGGTAGACGGTTGATGAGATAAGTTGCGGCTTGAAAGGCATGTGACCAAAATTGTGATGGGAGTTGAGCATAGTGGAGGAGGGCAAGGCCCGTTTCAACAACGTGTCGATGATGACGTTCGGCCACCCCGTTTTGTTCGGGTGTATGAGGGGGTGTGGTGTAGTGAGAAATTCCATGAGTTGTGAGAAATGGTTTAAGACCAATGTATTCACCACCATTATCGGTAAATAGAGAGATAAGAGGTGTATGAAAGAATTTTTCCACTAGTGATTTGAATTGTCGAAAAAGGACGGAGACGTCGGATTTTCTTTTTATCGGATATAACCAAATGTATTTAGAAAAATAATCGACAAATATGACATAGTACTTGAAGCCGTCAATGGATGTTTGGACTAGACCCCATACATCTGAGTAAACGAGTTGCAATGGTTTCTTTGCAACAAATGAGTTTTTACCAAAAGAAATTTTATTGCTTTTATTTAACGAACAAGATTTGCAATGAAAAGACTCGGGTGACACTTTATTACCATTAAGTCCTAATTTAGAAATTAAGGACTTGAAGACTTGAAACGAAGGATGTCCAAGGATATGGTGCCACGCAAGTAAAGATCTTGTTGTTGTTGCATTGATTTGAGGAGAGAGTGTGGTTGGTCCATAGTAAACGTCATTGACGTTCACGCCCCGCATGATAAGCGCCCCCGTGCATAGATCCTTAACCACGAAATGATATGGAAAAAAATTCAACAGAAACTTGATTAGTACGACTAAGTTTTGCAACAGAAATAAGATTATTACGAAGAGATGGAACGATTAAGACATCGTTTAAGAAAAGCGGTCGTGAGTTGGTGTGAAGGGTTGTTTGACCAATGTGTGTGATAGGAAGGGTTTTACCGTCACCTAAAACAATCTCATCCGGGCCACCATATTCAGAAAGAACATGCATTTGGTTGTTGTTGTTGTTGTTAGTGTGATTGGAAGCGCATGTATCCCATATCCATGGAGTGTTTGGAACCGTAGTGTGAGAAGATGTATTGTTCACAACCGGATATGAGTAGGAATCATGAGTAGAGACTTGATGGTCGCGTAGGAAGCGGCGAAGTTTGCGACAATCTTTCGTTACATGACGGGGTATGCTGCAAAAATAACAAAAAACGTTAGTTTGGCTGTTGTGGGTCGGGTTGTTTTGAGTTTGGCTTGCGGATTTGTTTGACCACGAGGAGGGTCAGTTTTGTAATGATGGATTTGAGGCTGAGGAACAAGGGTTCCGATTGTAGTTTTGGTTTGATTGATGAACAAAGAATGGAGCCATTGAGGCTGCAAATCAAAAAAAAAGATGAAAGGGTTGTGTGGGTTGCGGACAGAAGGCTGTCGAAAGCTATGATGGATCGGTTGGCTCAAGGGAGCTTTAGGCTCCTGATACCATATAGAGTAATAGGTAATAGAGTGAATTGGATCGAATGTACTTTTCTCATTATTCACAGAAGATTATATAGTGGATACAACATTAATACAATGACTTGATTCTAGGAAGATTATTGACTAGGAATATTGACTATGACTAAATAATTACAAAGGCATAAAGATAGTTCTTTGACTATGATTATTGACTGTTGACTGTTGACTGTCGACTGTCGACTGTTGATTGTTGACTGTTGACTATTGATTTGTGTTAATACAAAACACACACCTACAACACAAATTAAGTTTGACAAAGTGACCAATTATTTTCAAGATTTATGATGATAATTGGAGACTGAGACTTTTTTTTAACGGCTAATTGGAATCACTCACGGACCACTGGAGTATCATCGTGCCACCAGTGTTACCACACGATCATATTCCACCACCAAGTCACTAATTCAGAAGGAAACTCATAATTATAAGAAAACCCCTGTTGTGAGATTCGAACCCAGGACCTTATAGTACGTAAGTTTTATCCCATCACTAAGATGCCGCTGGGCTATAATCCCTTTGGCTGGAGATTGAGACTTATGTAGTGTGTCACAGTTGTCCCTATACACTAGTACACAAAAGACCAAAAGATGCGGTGATTTAAGCTAAAAGATGTGGTCTTAGACCCCCATCTTATAGCCACGAATCAAAAGGCAACGTTTAAAAGATGTGGGTTTAAGGGAATCGCACCTTTAGGCCAAGCAACCGCATCTCTTATCGTTTAATTTTAACCTCGGCCTTTGACAAAAGAACCGCATATCTTGTCTTTAATTTTAGCAACCAAAATGTTTAAAGATGCGGGTATGAACCGCATCTTTTGGTATTTTAAGCCAAAAAATAATTTCTTTTATTTTTTTTCAGCTTCTAGGAAATTTTATAAAAATTTCCCAATATATACAAATATATATACCAAAAAAATGAGAATCATATACAAAATCAAATTAAAACCAATATGAATGAACCAAATATATGAGTTACAAAAGTTTCAAGGTAACACAAATATACATACGTCTAAGGACCAAAATACCCTTTGGCTACAAAACAATAAATGTGATAACAACCTTCTATCTCGTCATCCAACCATAAATGATCCCGATTTAAATGTGCTAACAACCGCGAATAGCCCTTTGTCCCGACCCTAACATCCCTGCAATAATGAAAATTCTTAAAAAGGCATGACCACATCCCACACTCGGAGTTAGGGCTTACTTCCCTGTGTGGGGAGGTCTGAGCACCCCGGCCTTAGTCATGAGCCCCACAAGCGCACAAGGGCAACAAAAAAATAAAGGAAAACAAATTCCCGAATCGGTTTGCCCCTACTTGATGTCTATATTAACGTTAAGTCATGTGCAAGGCGTCGAAGAAGGGTTAAGGGCAAGCATGCGTGATAGAGTAACTGACATGGATGAAATGGTGGTGGCAGCAGGCGGGGACATGGTTGTAAGGTCAAGATCTGGGTGAGGGTGGAAGGCATTGATGCAGGTGGTGGGTGGCTGCTCAGCATGGCTACAGGTGGTAGGTGTCAAGCGTAGATGAACGTGGTGGCGGTGGCAGGCGTGGATGTAGATGGATTAGGGTGGTGGGAGATAGGCTTAGATGAGGACAGTGGTGGTGGAATAGGGAGGTGGATGGAAGGCGTGAAAGGGGGGATTTGAAAAAATGTGATTGTCACAATTTCTGCTTACTAAAATTGGCCCACATAGAGCTCTCGATTCTGTGGCACGACTCAACAAAGCAATCGTGTTGTCTTACCTATTTAATGTTTGAGCATATATCGAGGGCGTTGCGCCCTGGATGCCTCTAATCATTTGCTTTACCTGATAGAACTTGTACCTCGGCTTCAGCTATCCTAAGGAAAACTTTGGAGGGAACCAACTACTAGACGGTTGATTCAATTAGTCTTTCGCCCCTATACCCAAGTTAGACGAACGATTTGCACGTTAGTATTGTTGCAGGCCTCTACCAGAGTTTCCTCTGGCTTCACGCCGCTTAGGGATAGTTTACCAACTTATTGGTCCCTACAGGCATGCTCACATTCGTACCCTTCTCAAAAGATCAAGGTCGATCGACGGTGCACCACGTGAGGGATTCCCACCAATCAGCTTCCTTGTACCTTGTGGGTTTACCCACTCGTTGACTCGCACACATTAAACCTATTATGGGTAGCTTTGACTATTCTAATTTTCTTCTAAAATGGGTGCCCATGCGATTCAACGACGAACACAAACACTTTCAAGGGTGTGCATGGTTCGGTTCAGTTATTAGCCTCAACTGGAACTAAAACTGATGTCATTGGTTAATTGATCTTGTTAACAAGTCGGTTAGTTAGATCGGTTTATTTGGTTAAATTGTCGATTTTCAGTTCGTTTTAGTTATTATAACCCAAACCAAACTTGGTTGAAATTTTTGCTTAGAAATACATGGATTTGAGGTAGAAAAGTTTGAAACATACAAGTATATAAGTAGTTTGATTTCAGTTTGGTTAATTACGGTTAACTATGGTTATAAAAAAAACCGATTTAAGTTAATTTAATTTCTGGTTAACTGATTTTTCGATTGATTTTGGTTGTTTCTCTGTTTTTAGGTTCGTTTTGGTTAACTCTTCGATTATTACTCACCTTGAATATTCTTAATCACGTAAGTAAGCTGAGGTATTAAAGAGCAAAAATGTTTGAATGACCATTTTACCCTAATTTTAGTGTTGTACATTGCAGTAATGAAAAAAAATTATTAACTTTTGAATATAGTCTATAAATAATTTCAATGATGAATATAAAGAATTTAAAATCTACATATGTATTTCCTATTTAATATAGACATTAACTTAACGTCTCTACGTAGTACCAGCTCAGTGATCATCTCTCTTACGATTAGAGCATCCACAATGCATGGTCAAACAACCATTTAAAATTGTCACGTCACCATGCCACATCATTTCAAACAATTCCAAACTAGAACCCACTTTTTTCCTCGAACCCTAAACCATTCCAAAATTCCACCTCATATTCACCTCATCACATAATATTCCACCTAATACCCTAATATTCAACCTAATACCCAATTAAAAAAAAAAAATTAAAACAAAGGGTGTAAGACCCCAACCGAGGGCGGAAACATCGGGATGTCACGTATTAATGATTGTTCAGTAGCTCATGGTAAATAATAAGTCTCAATAATTAATTAAATGAATTACATACATTTGTTCTAAAAGAAATTTGTACATCAAATGAGAAACATTAAATGCAAATCTTCAAGCATTAACTCAAATCTTCAAGCAAAGCTATAACCTGAAACATGTTAAGTTTGAAAATATTTTGGGTCAAAAAAAGTTGGTGAGAACTACATAGGTTTGAATATTGATAAAATTTGTACAATTCGAGTGTCATGGCAAGTTTAGTCCATATGTGAAAACAAAACTACCAGGTAAATCGTGTGCATAATCAAACCTTGTGACTAGAATATTGTGGTCCATCCCATATGCATATGGTTCACTCGTTTTTGTTGATCGATAACAATCACTCACGCTACCCATACTGGAGGTACACGTATCCGGGTGGGGTTGTCAGTCCATTAGATCTATCATTGTGTATCGTTGGCTTGTACGGAGTTAATGATTATGCTAGTCTAATTGTGCTTACCATAGTAATGTTTAAGACATAATGCAACATAGAATAACACATATACACTTATGTTGAATTGCAAATGAATATGTAACATGTGTTCACCCCAAAATAGTGAAAAAGGGCTATGTAAACTCACCTTGTTAATTGTGTTAAAGCTTGCAAGTAAATGGCAATAAATCCCAAGATGATCAAACCTATTTTCAATAAAAGGGTAATTAGGTTTGGTATTTAATTTGTCTAAGTGTAAGGCATTCTAGGTGTAACGTTTCGCATTTTTACCCGTCATGTAATAAAGAAAGTTATGAAATAAATCGTCGAATCTTGACATTTTGGGCGTAATAAAATCTTATTATCATTTTTTTAATGAAGTTATGATTATATATATATATATATATATAATTAAATATGTTTAGTATCAAAATGTTCAAAAAATAAATAAAAATGGGTGGACCGGGACTCGAACCCGTGTCCACCAGATAGCCAAACCATACAACAACCAGTTGAGCCCCAAGCCTTTTGTGTTCTAAATCTTATGCGAATTAAACTTAAGGTTTGTTAGCTAACCTAATAGTTGACTTTGAAAGTCAACACCCACAACAAACCATTCAATTAACCTACGAAATTCACGAATCTGTTGGAAATCAGTTATAGGAAGTTTGTTAGCAGTATAATCGGCCCTATCCCTACCATAATTTTAAATAAAACAAACCTGAAATCCCCAATACTCGCTGCGACTTATTCATTCAAATTTGAAATTTAAAATCACCCAATCCGTTAAGATTAGTATAAATTAAACCAACCTCGTTCATCTGAAGGCACCGAAAAACATAACCCCTATACCTTATTCTACTTTAAACGCTCCATAATTCGAGATGTTAAGCTTTTGATCGAGGTCTTCACGTGATTGATTCACGTTGTTTTAAAAAGGTACGAATCAATTCTGTTTGTCTTTAAGTTTATCGGTAATCCACTAGCAAAAGCCCTATGGTTAATTACACTGTGGATCGCTGATTCGTTTGATTAGGAATCTAAGGTTCGCATGCTTTTGATTTGGGGAAGATAACGCGTCTGCACATCTGTTCATAACTGAAACAAAACAAAATAGATAACCAACTGATCAGCAGATCAGTTGGTAAAACACCCTTGTTTTAAAACGTGAGAACCGGATTGGAGTGGGAGTTCGAATCCCGTCTCCACATCTTTTTATTTCCAACATTTAATGACTAAAACCCAAGAGCCCTTAAAACAAATTAAAATCAATTATCAACGTTCTCAGGGTCCAGACCAACTGGTCTGGAC
Organism: Ambrosia x helenae; assembly: GCA_030844895.1. Classification (NCBI taxonomy): domain Eukaryota; kingdom Viridiplantae; phylum Streptophyta; class Magnoliopsida; order Asterales; family Asteraceae; genus Ambrosia; species Ambrosia x helenae. Next base: position 58,496,373 of record CM061227.1, read on the forward strand.
TTGTGATTTAATACTATTGACTCGGCCAAGGACTCGGGTTCGAGTCCTGGCACATGCAACTGTAACACCCCAACCGATGGCGGAAACATCGGGATGTCACGTATTGATGATTGTTCAGTAGCTCATGGTAAATAATAAATTTCAATAATTGATTTAAATACATTACATACAATTGTTCTACAAGAATTTGTACATTAAATGAGAAATACTAAATATGCATCTTCAAGCATTAACTCTAAACTCCAAGCAAGCTATAACCTGAACCATGTTAAGTTTGAAAATATTTTGGGTCAACAAAAGTTGGTGAGAATTACATAGGTTTTCATAAGTGAATAAAGCTTGTACAATTCAAGTGTCATGGCAAGTCTAGTCCATATGTGAAAACATACTAGAAGTAAATCGAGTGCATAATCAACCCTTGTGACTGTTATATTGTGGTCCATCCCATACGCTCATGGTTCACTCGATTATGTTATGCGATAACAATCACCCACGCTACCTATGTAGGAGGCACGTATCCGGCTGGGATTGTCAGTCCAATAGATCTATCATTGTATACCGTCGGCTGATCAATGTTAATGATTATGCTAGAATATTGTGCTTACCCTAGTCATGTTTAAGACATAATGCAACATAGAAAAACACATAGACACTTTATGATTGAATTGTATATAGAATGTTGTAACATGTTTCACCCCAAAAATAGTGAAAATAGAAAAGAGGCTATGTAAAACTCACCTTGATTGGACTTGGAAGTATTCAACAATAATCAAGGAGTTAAGCTTGCACCTAATTAAAAGTAATATTTTAGGATGTAAGTTATGGAGTTTATTAGCATATTAATCGATTCCAACTAGTGACCTTTAGCGAAAACAAGTAAGATTCCAATTTTCGAAATACCCAAACATTTATCTTTATTGTCATATTATAAAGAAGTTTGTAAAAGTAAATAATTTATCTTGTTAGTTCATAAGGGTTCATAAAATGCGCATGTATCCATTACATTAGAATTAATGTAATATCTAGAATATAATAATCCATACTAAATCATACCTTCTCGTTTTATTATTAAAATGACTGTTTTGTTCATTTTCTTATTGTAACTATTGTAAATAATTACTTTTAAAATATCAACAGTGTCTAATTTGAAAAATACATGATATAGGATTTCATTTAGAAGTATATAATTGGTTGATTTCTTAAAATTCATGATCCATAAATACTATTAAATTTAATCAAATAATGTCTTGTATACTAGGTAAAGTATACGTGCTAATACAAGAAATATATTAATTTTACTTATTTTGGTAACAATTGATTGAATATGATTAAAGTCAATAGTAAAACTTTATAGGCTAGATTTAAAAAAATAATAATAAATTATTTATTAAGTCACCATTTCATAGAAATTCTAGAAATTTGATTTCTAGTATTTGTATATAATTAAACATGTAGGAAAACATTAGTAAATATTTTAATACCTCTCTGAAGAAAAATGAAACCAAAAAAAAATGCGTCTACAGAAAAACAAGCACGTTGGCTCCGGAACTGTCTTGAGCTCTATGAAAGGTTTCCAAACGTAAAGACGTAGTCAAAGGTTGCTAGTAAGTTGAAGATAAGTAGTAATGGTATTATTTTGGTGTTTTGGGTTCGTTTCGGGTTCCTCGGAAACATGAATTCTAACCGGAAATTTGGATCGGACGGTGTCGGGTCAATAGTGACAAGATAGTGAAAAGAAACTAGAATAGAAATTTAGAGAGAGCATTAGACTAAATTTTTTTTTTTTTTTTTTTTTGCATATATTTCTTCTCAAAGCAAAGAGTATTTATAGGTCTACAAGTAACAACTACAATGAAAGCTAGAGGCTAAATTATTGGAACATAACACTCACTACCTTAATTGAGTTTGACTCTAAATAAATTAACTTTGACTCTAAATAAAAATAAAAGATTTGACTCTAAGTAAAAGATAAATGATGCAAAGCACTAATTAAGCCATCCATGTTCAAAATGAAATCATGAGTTGAGTGGCACATATCAATTACGAATTGTTTTGTATAGTTTTATAATAATGAAAATGACAATTGTAGTAAGTATAATAATAGTAATGATAATGAAATTTAAAATGAATAAGTTGAATTTTTATTAAAAATAAATTTGAGAAATTATGTGATGTTACAGCAACCATTTTTTTTGCAATTCTTTTATACTTATATATATTCAATATTATTTTTAAAAATGGATTTTAAATACTAAACATGGTTTATAAATTCTATAAAAATTATTTTAAGTTATTCTGATAATAAAGTTTATTATCCAACTTTTAGTTTTTCAAAAATTACTTATTTATTATAAATATTACAAGTTTATTCATTTATAATTTCAAAATTCTATAAAAATATCAAAACGACATTATAAAATCCCACAAAAATAATTTTAAACTTATAAATCAATAAGCATTTCAGAAATAAATTTTATTTCAGAAAAATCATTTATTTAATATTTTTAATTGATTTTTATTATTTTAATCATAAATAAATCATAATAAATTCATTTTTCATTATTTTTACATCAAAATTTATGTTGTAGTTAATTGTTTTTAAAATTAAATACCTTTTGAAAAGAAAAAAACATATTAAGGTTAATTTATGTTGATTACACTGCTTCAGGGTTGGGTCACACTTTTAATTTATTTATGTATCATAACATTCTCACATTAGATGCAACCATGTTAAGCAATCCGGCATAATATAGAGGATATCACCTGCTGTGATTATTGGTAAGTGGTACTTAGCATCAACACTTAACTTTTTCTTCTACATATAGATTACAAGAAGAGAATATGATAAGTGGTATAAGACTAGCCACTAAGCCATAGGACCAACTGGAGCATCCTTCGATTCTGCTACATCACCTGCACTTATTACTTTTCTTTTGTGTTATTGTGAATTCTTTTCTTTTCTGTTCTTTTTTTTAATTGGATATATTTTTGTAAAGTTACACATTAAAACAAGGTATCAATTGTATTTCATGGGTGAACATATGTAATTGGATATATTTTTGTATAGTTACACATTAAAACATGATGTGTAGTTTGATAATGATTTACATATGCATAATGTCATTAACCATCTATTACATTGTTTTCTATGTAAATTTTTTGGTTTATATTCAATTGATTTTTGTGAATTGACGTATTATTTATATTAACAAATAAAAATTATAACTAAAAATACACTAAAGTTGTTGCGCAACTTGCAGCAAAAAACAATAAATATCCGGGGCAACGCGCAGGCATACCTACTAGTTATTATTAATTACTAACATGATTCTTCGTACAAAAATGATTTTGGAAGTTACATCCATCAAAGATTTAGTTTGGGCGACTTTTTTTTAACCTGTTTGACCCGTTACCCATTAGACCCATACTGATTTAATGTAGTCCCGACATTAAGACGTTGTTCCCGTCCAACGGACGGGTGAACTACTAGTTAGAAGGGTGTGTGTACTACAAGAAAACGAACCTTTAGTGGCGTGTAACAATTGGGATGAGGCATTAAGGACGTTTTCTGTTCCACCCTCGTATACTGCCTTTTGTGATGTGTAACAAGTTTTCGGGGAACTATCAGGCCATTCTAAGGGATAGCCATTAGCGGCGACCTTATTAGCGGTGACACGTGACAATTGGGATGAGGCATTAAGGACGTTATCTTTAGCGACGACATTTCGTGATACTAGTTAAAACATTTAGTAAAATCCAATTATAAGGGGCATCTAACACGTAAGGTTGCGGTAAAATGTGTCTTGGCTTTGACACATGAACGACGTGGGCAATTACAACGGTGCGTAGGACTCCATGTAATAACTATGAACCTATTGACACATTTGTGTGTATAGTTTTGAGGTCTTGACCATTGCTTTAGTGGCTAATCCGAAATAGATATAAGTGTTCTTTTTGAGTTATGTAATTTATTAAAAAGAAAATTCAACCATGAATGAAAAAAATACAACATCAAGCTTATACGTAATAACCTACAAAAAAATCACTACATGCACAAAAAATTTTTATTCGGGCAGAACCCGTGGTTTTTAGCAATGTTTTCAGAACCGAACCGAACGTCGAACCGGAGTCCCAGGTGGTTCACCGGTTCGACTGGTCCAATGAATCGGCCCAAAAAAACCAAACAACCCCCCCCCCCCCCTCCCCCAAAAAAATAATAAGAAAACCTGTCCGACTGGCCAGGTCGCCGGGTCAATACCGGTCCATTGCACTAGCGATCCGATATAGCAACCCAGACCGGCCGGGGGTCCGTTTCTCGGTTCAGTCTGGGTTTAAAAATATTGGTTTTTAGAGTTTGAAGGGGAATTAACGTGGCTCCCACACATCATTTCATACCCACTTACCCTTTTGACCACACCGTGTAGTTTTATAAAAAAAAATCACTTTTTAAATGATCTCTCCCATGTCTATTAGTATAGATAATCTCATTGATGGATATAAAGAATTTAAAATCTATATATATATTCTATTTAATATAAACACTGTTCCAACTCAGCCATCACCTCTCTTACGATAACCATAAGTATCTAGACAAAAGATCAAATACAAACAAAATTATCGTGCGAACATACGAACTAAAGGGAACAAAAAAAAGTGGCGGTGGCATTTTCGTAAATAATGACCACCACTCTTTGTTTGTATAATTACTCTAGTGTATATAATTACTCTAAAGTAAAAAAGTGGCGGTGACATTTTCGTAAATAATGACCACCACTCTTGTTGTATAATTACTCTAGTTATATAACTACGCTATATAATTACTTTAGAGTAATTTTATAATTACTCTAGTTATATAATTACGCTAGAGTAATTACGCTAGTTATATAACTAGAGTAATTATATAATTACTCTAGTTATATAAAGTTTCTAATATTTACAGAAATGCCACCACGTGTTTTTTACTTCAGTTCGTACTGTTCGTACGATAAAGCTATTTGTACGTGAACTTTACTCTAAGTATCTAATAGGTCATAAAACTATATAATTTATGGAAAAGAATTTGTCATTCTAAATAAAAGGCGTTGTTGAAACACTATATATATATACTTATCACCTGGAAAGTGCTTAGTAAAATCTCTACCACTAGAATACCAAATCTCTCTAGCTTTTGACAATCCAAATGGAATCTTTTATCCAACGACATGGCCATTTCACAATATTATTGCATTATATATACATATTTTGGTTAATATTACCAACATGGTATTTCCATAACATGTCGGCCCCGTTTAAATAGGGATGTTAGAACTGTAGTTTTTATTATGGATCCCAAGTTAGAAACTTAGGACTCACATGATATATATATGGTGCTTAAAAAAAATAAAAAAAATAAAAAAAATAAAAAAATTTCTTCTCGTTAACTCTAAAAGCTGGTTGATTCGCTCATTTCTCCAGGTTTAACCACAAAATGAAAAAATATATAAAAATTTATTCTACAATAAAGTCAAATATAAATAACCAAGAAATTACGTGGACAACACAAAATTATATATTGTGGCAACAAAAATATCTCCTTTTTTTTAATGGCATTATAGCCTGGTGGCATTTGGTTGTGGGATACGACTTAAGGACCATTTATTTCTAGGTTCGATTATCATAAGAGGGGTTTTTCTAGATTTTTTGGTTTACTTCTGAATTGGTGTTTAGGCATTACCTAGTGGAGATGGAGATGACCGGGTTTCGCTGATGACATGATAATACTCTAGTGATACATTAATAATCCAAATTTGTCGTTAAAAAAAGGATCACCTTTTATATTGGAAAAATAAATGATTATGTTTTTTAACAAGTGTAAACAAAATTAGAAATTGGCGAGTTTTTCTACGAAAGTGCAGAAATTGTCAATCTAGAAAAAGAAAGAAAAAGCATTTACAAAATTGATGTCATTTACTTGTTGTACCTTATATATCTTCATACACCTATCTCCTTTAATTAGACATTCTTTGGTCTTAACGAATTTAATGCTCTAAATTTTTTTTTACAGCCGAACGAAATTTTATTCCTATCATCACACCACAACAAACTTACAACAGCCGGCCCATTTAGCCAGTGACTACCTGAGACAAACTCAACCTACTACACGCATAAACTAAAAATTACATACACCATAAGCACCAAACTATACAATCATTAACCATTATCAAACATTGAGAAATTGTACCAGCATGCCATATCTAAATCCGAGATTTTCGCCCTCTTAATCATCCATCACATACCACTCTGTGGGTTTAATTTGTGATGGGAAATTTCTAATTCGGACAGTTAGCGTTACTCTTCTAGCATACTATCTTTTTTGAACATACAACTAAAAGTAGAAGTCGGGTATTCCGTACGCGACTCCCAATAGTCAAAGGAGCGCTAGCCGGCCTTTATCTAGACGGATGGAGCTCCTAGTCCACCAGCCACCGGTTTCGGGGAAAACCCGACCATCAACCCGTCTGATGGCACGACAAAGGTTTGTATTTTGTAGAATAGGTTTTGCGATTCAAAATGGGATAGGGACACAGCTGTTGATATCAAAACTATAATTAACTCACGAATAAGAAGAGAATTGAATCAATACTAGGCTTTTATTATTGCTTGAAAACTGAATGATAAGAACAAAACTAGAGGCTGCTATATATAGGCAGCAGTACAACGGAAATAAACAGAAACAACCTACAAATCTGGATCACAACTGATTATTCAAACGTAAACATATGAAATGGTAAAAGCCTAGAATACTGGATGACTCAAACAACTCTCCACGTGCATGGTCTTGACTTCATGCACATAATCAGGAGTTATGAATCACATTTTATTACCCCCTCTTGATTCTAACTCCATGACTCCCATCTGATTCCTGAAGTACACGAACTTTTCTTTTGCCAATGCCTTTGTTAAACAATCTGCCAATTGATCATGAGTTCTGCAAAACTTCAACATAATTTTCTCTTGACTCACCATGTCCCTGATAAAGTGATATTTTAGTTCAATATGTTTGGCCTTGCTATGCTGCCCTGGATTTTTGGACAAGTTGATAGCTGACTGACTATCACACCAAATAGTTGTTGGTGAAGATTGCTTAATACCCAAATCTTCTAAAATTCGACTGACCCATATGCATTAACAGGCTGCACTTGTAGCTGAGATATACTCAGCTTCAGTGCTGAATAAAGCCACTATGCTTTGCTTCTTTGAGCTCCATGACACTGCTCCATTGCCAATAGTAAACACATATCCACTAACACTCTTTCTATCATCCACACAAGCAGCCCAGTCACTATCTGAATAGCCCATCAGTTCTATCCTGCTTCCTTTCTTGTATCAAATTCCATAATTACTAGTTGCAGCAATGTATCTAAGCACCTTTTTAGCAGCACCACCATGAGACTTTGAGGGACATTGCATAAATCTTGATAGTACCCCAACAGCATAAGACACATCCGGCCTGGTGTGTGTTAAGTAGATGAGCCCTCCAATAAGACTTCTGTATCTTGTTTCATTTATCTTGGCTTCACCATTAGCAACCTGATATTTCTCATAGGGACTCATGGGTATTTCTTCTATATTGCAATCTTGCATACCAAACTTCATCAGCAGATTCTGGGCATACTTCTGCTGAGTAATAAAACACCTTCTTGAGTCTGTTTCACTTCTAAGCCCAGGAAGTATTTGAGCAGCCCAAATCTATCATTTCAAACTCCTGCTTCATCCTTTCTTTGAATTCCATCACCAACTCTTTGCTTGAACTAGTGCATATGATGTCATCAACATACAGACACACATATATAACATCAGTAGCACTATGTTTAACATATAGTGTTGGTTCATTGAGGCTCTTAACATACCTATTATAGTGAAAATAGCCATCAATCTTTGCATACCAGGTTCTAGGGGCTTGCTTCAGACCATATAAGGCCTTGTACAGCTTATAGACCTTGTCTTCTTCACCTTTGACTTCAAAACCTTCAGGCTGTTCAACATAAATCTCCTCATTTAGATCACCATTTAAGAAGGCAGATTTCACATCTAATTGATGTAAAAGCCACCCCCTCTGAGCTGCAACTGCTACAATGATTCTGATAGTTTCAAACCTGGCTACTGGGGCAAAAGTTTCTTCATAATCTACCCTATATTTTTTAGAGTAACCCTTGGCCACAAGTCTTGCTTTGTACTTAATTACTTTCCCATTTGGACATATCTTTGTCTTGTATAACCATTTGAGTCCCACTACATTCTTTCCAACAGGCAGTGACACAAGCTGCCAAGTTTGATTCCTTGTAATTGCATCTAACTCCTCCTTCATAGCCTCCTGCCATTCCTTCTTCTTGGCAGCATCATGATAGAACAAGGGATCAGCAATATTAAGAGCAAACTGACAGTTGAGGTAGTCTGCATGCATTTCTTCAGTAGTTGCATACAAGTCTACAATTGGTCTGGTCCTGAGATGAACTAAACTACTTGAGCTTGAGCCTTCTCCTGATGATTGCAGAGTGTTTGAAGGTGTAGAGACTATAGGTGATGCTGCTCCTTCAGAGTTGATAGAAGGAGTAGCACTACTTATAGCTTCACCTTCATCCACACTTGGTACACCAGCATTAATCTCTTCTGGGAAGGGGTCAGCATACATTCTTTCATAAACTTGCTTATCAGACTTGTGTATCTCCTGCCAGTTCCATGATCCTTCTTCAACAATAGTAGTGTCACCAATCCTTCTAACCTCAACCTTCTTTGTAACTGGATTGAACAATCTCATTCCAGTTCCATTGGAATAGTATCCAATGAAGATCATCTTATTTGAGCTGTCATCTAGCTTTCTTTTCCCTTGAATCACATGACCATACGCCAAACAACCAAAGATTTTTAAGTCAGTAACATCAGGCTTATTATTGAACCATACCTGATAAGGGGTCTTGTCCTTGATGGCAGAAGTAGGGAACCTGTTGATGAGGTACACTGCAGTAGCAACTGCTTCAGCCCATAGATAGTTTGGTATGCCTTTTTCTTTCAACATGCTCCTGGCCATACCCATAACTGTCTTATTTTTTCTTTCTACCACTCCATTATGTTAAGGAGTATGAGGCTCACTCAACTCTCTTCTAATACCATGCATATCACAAAAGGAATTAAATTCCTTTGAACAGAATTCTCCCCTCTATCTGTCCTTAACACTTTAATGCAACATCCACTTTGTTTTTCTACTAGAGCTTTAAAAATTTTAAATTTACCAAAGGCTTCAGACTTCTTAGCAAGGAAATACACCCAACACATTCTGGACACATCATCAATAAGCAAAAAAATAATACAGACTATGTCCTAGACTTTGTACCTGCATAGGCCCACATAAGTCTGCATGAATAAGTTCCAACTTCTTGGTGGCTCTCCAAGAAGTGGACTTGAATGGGAGTCTGATTTGGTTGCCTAGTATACATCCTTCACACACACTTGAGCCTTTGACCAGAGGCATTCCTATCACCATCTCCTTTTCAGGAAGAAGCTTGAGACTCTCCCAATTGATGTGTCCATATCTCTTGTGCCATAGCTCCAAGATAGAGCTCTTGTGGGGGTTATTTGATTCTGTTTTAGATGCATCAAGAACAAACATATTATTGTTAGAAACAGGAATCTTCATCATCTCCATACCTTGATTCTTGATTGTACAGTTTCCCTCTTCAAACAGCAATGAATACCCTTTCCTCATGAGTTGGCCAACACTCAGTAAATTATACTCCAATGATGGAGCATAGTAGACATCACTCAAAAGCTTATATGATTCATGACCAGTGCTGATCCTTACCACCCCTTTACCTTCAAAAGCTAGTATTTTCTTGTTTCCCAATTGTACACCAAGCTTGAAGGTCTCATCTAATTCCACAAAACTGGCCTTAGACCCAGTCATGTGATTGGAACAACTCGAGTCAAGAAACCAAAGAGAGTTAGTCGCATGACTTGGATTTGTTTCGGTGACCAATGCACATGATACTTCTGATAACTTAACAAAAGCCAGAAACAAGTGGGGTTCTTCAGTGACTTCACTTTGATCAGCAGCCTCAGCTGCAATGTTGACCTGAGCATCTTCATTATACCAACAGTCCTTAGACATATGGCCATATTTCTTGCATGTGTAACATTGAGGAACTTTGCTTCGATCAAATGTTGTTCTTCCTTTTCCACGACCTCTAAAGGTTCCACGTCCTCTTCCTCTTTGATTTGTGGATCTGGTGTTTTCTTGGAACACCTGTAGTGCATGCTCTTCTGCCTTTTCACCTTTTTTTTATCAGAGGATCGACTATTCAGTCTTTCCTCTTGTGACTGCAATGACCCCATAACTTTCACAGGAGTTAGTTTAGATAAATCAAAAGATACCTCAATAGATGGGACAATGTAGTCAAACTTGGGTGACAGACTCCTCAGGATCTTCTCCACTATGGCTTGATCAGACACGATCTCACCAAATGCTCTCTTTTGACTTACAATTCCCATCACCCTTGAAAAGTATTCACCAACAGCTTCATTTTCTTTCATTGACAGGTTCTCAAACTCCCTTCTAAGACCTTGCAGTTTAATGGCTTGCACCTGAGTATCACCTTGATACTCCATTCTTAATATCTCCCAACTTTCTTTAGATGATTCAGCACCAGCAATTCGAGAGAACAGTTGATCATGAACTGCTTGTTGTATAATGGCCATGGCATAGGCATCCTTCTTCTTCATGCTTCTTAATTTTGTTGCATCAGTCTCACTTTCATTCACCTCTTGTTCAATCAGTTCCCAGAGATCTCTTGATTTTAAAATGGTTTTCACTCGTATACTCCAATGCTCATACCCCTCTCCCTTGAAGACAGGGATTGGAGTAGTTGCAGTTGGTAGTGTACTGGTTTGATCAGCCATGAATTGAACGAGAGTAGATGAAATAGGAATCACTCTAGCTCTGATACCACTGTTGATATCAAAACTATAATTAACTCACGAATAAGAAGATAATTGAATCAATACTAGGCTTTTATTATTGCTTGAAAACTGAATGATAAGAACAAAACTAGAGGCTGCTATATATAGGCAGCAGTACAACGGAAATAAACAGAAACAACCTACAAATCTGGATCACAACTGATTATTCAAACGTAAACATAAGAAATGGTAAAAGCCTAGAATACTGGATGACTCAAACAACTCTCCACGTGCATGGTCTTGACTTCATGCACATAATCAGGAGTTATGAATCACATTTTATTAACAGCTTGTTGCTCGCTTACCCATTATCGAGATGTAACTTGCTTTTTTATTTTATATTGTGGATTAAAAAGATATATATTGACCAAACGGTAGTGTAGACCAATCTAGTGAAACAAAACTACTGTCGCTGTCACTAATTAATGACCTCCAGTTAAGGTTAAGGAAAAATAACAAGGAGAACATGCAAAGAGAGTCCATAGTGACAGCGACTTGAAAAAGAGGTTTGCAATTACCGGAGGGTTATTTATTTTCTTTTACCTTCACAGTACCATGGTTAATTTCGAATAAAAAAATAAAATAAAAAATTCAATAAGAAAACAAAAATAAATTAATCGACTTAGGAATCAGTCAAGTAGTTTGATCTGTAGACTAGGTCCAAAGAATAAGAAGACATACACGGGTTCTTAAACCAAAGATCAGACTAGCACATGTCCTAGTTGGTTTGCCAGTTCAAAAAAAAGCACATGTCTAGTCCCTTGCCTATGGGAGATGAGGATTAACCACTCTAGATTTTAGCACATGTCCGTGTCCCTTGCGGCCTTGCCTATGGGAGATGAGAATTAACCACTCTTGATTTTTTTTAACGACGACTTTCTTTTGGTGTTTTACCACCGCACTTTCTAAATTGGAAAGCTTTTTTGCCCCATTTTACCCAGACTATATATGTTGTCTTAACCGGGCTCATGTTGACTTTAAAGTTTGGTTTAGGCGTTCCCCTAGGAAATCATACCGTCGGCTGCACTTGGTTGTCGTTGTACTGTTACAAGAGTAGAACTCTCTAACATGTAACACATAGTGGGGATTAACCACTGTAGTTACATTCCATTCTTTTATTTTCATAGATTTCACTGTTAGAAACTTCAGTGTCACTAGAATATATATATTATACATGAATAACAAACTTTAAGGTTTCGGGTGACATCCTTTAAAAAATATATCAATAATTTCAGTAGTGTAACAGTCATGCTCTTAAGCAATAACCAACGATACATACAATAAATCAAATAGACACCAAATCACCCCATTTTAGCAATTACACTTCGGGCCTACGGATCGTCTTGAGTTGAGACGTCGCTCGCATGCATACTAATATATTAATTAGTGTAAGCTCTAAGGTTTCCGCTAGCTTCTTTGTCGTCGGCTACTTCTTCAATCCTCTTTATCTTGAGTTAGAAATCTATAAAGTATAAAATGACTTATTGCTTGAACATGTCAAAGTCGTATTTAGAAAGAATCAAAATTTTGATTGTTTTTCCCTCTGTCGAGTAGAAATTATCGGAGATAAAATGTATAATACTAGTTTTCGAATCGTTAAAACTTAAAACTGTTTGGTCATGGCTATTTAGGTTGTTTTTTTTTTTAATTTGATAAATTTATTTTATATTTTTTAACTAAAAATAAGATGATAACTAACATATAAGCAATTGCTAACATGGTAATGTAAATTATCATAACATACAAGAGTGAAACATCTAATGAAAATTGAGTGATTATTCAAAACTTAGTAGGTTGATTTTCTCATTATATCAACCTTGGTTATTATTTTATCATATGGTATTAAAAGTAACAAACAAATTTTGTGAGTTGATTTGAAATTTGTGTAAAAATTATTTGTAATCTTGATCTATTCTAGCTAACAATATTAATTTTTGTTTAGAACATAATATAACACTTTCATTTCTTAAACTTGTCACATTATATCAAAATAGAAGGTAGACGGGCAACAAGCTGCGACGCCACTTTTTTTGAATTGCGAAACCCAATCTACTATATACATATTCATTTTATTGTATACATATTAATAGAAATTCATTTCAACTTAATGCTAGTTTATCATATACATTTTATTGTATCAAATACTTGATAATAGGTTAATAACTTAGTTTAAAAACCGACATAATTTGTAGAATACTCGTTAATTAAAGAAATTTTAAACCACTAAACATTCCAACCTCATACCTCCATATTTCACGTTCATGTGCGTTTTGTAGATCTCTAGGAAATTACACGGTTTATACACGGTGTGGGCGTTATTTGTCTAACTTTTCAACAAATTCTAACCCTAACCTTTAAACAAAACATTTTCAAGAAATTCAAACCCTAACCTTTAACCAAAACCTTTTCATCATCCTGCAATATCTTGGAAATTTTCTTCAAAACCCTAAATATAGATCGAAGCCATAAGCCTTTGTAAAGCAAAGCTTAAAAACCTCATCTTTGATCATCATATCGCCCCATCATCGTCTTCAGTTTCTTCATTAACATCTTTAAAAAGCTAAAATCAACCAACTCTTTGATCATCCAAGCTAGTCCTCTATTTCGGTATGTTTAAAGACCATTTAAAACCATTTATCTCTTTCTGTTTTCGGCTTCCATTCATCTATCGATTTTAACTGTTTTTTTCAGGTAGGAGCTAAAAACTTTTCAACAATTTTGCAAGGACTTTGATTGGCTTAATTAAACACACTATGGATCAAAACTATGCTCAGAATCTTGAATTTGTAAGTGAATTTTCATATTGTTTTCTGCGATAGCAGTTCGGTGTAATCAAACCGATTTCATAACAATCTATCGATGGTACAAACTTAATATGCATTTTTTTTCCGGCAACCTACTTCTGTAACCATCGTTGACGTACTTGCTCTTTTTAAGTCAGCGAGGCGGCTATAAATTCAAGTTTTGTTATAATAATTCGACCAATCAATCAACTTTCACATTCTTTTGGATAAGATTTTAGAATAATATTTTTTTTTTCTATGATGCATTTAATATATATAGAAATAATAAAGTCCATTGTTTGTTTTATTTTATTTTATTTATTTATTTATTTATTTATTTTTTGAAAGTAATGATTGTATTGATAATTTTAATTTTAATTGAGAAGTAGGTATGTTTACAAAATAAATAAAATCCGTTTGTCGATCAAATCTGTGAAAATCGATTTCAAGTTGAGATTTTTTTTTTTTAATTATTTATAAAATCGAAGCAAGTCTTAATTTAATGTTTTAAAACCAAGGTTGAGCCAAGCGTGATTTTTATTATTGCACAAAAGTGTCGTACTTCTTGGTTCGTGTAAAGACACATTTGTGTCCATTCTAATCGTGTTAGAAAGATTTAATGAATAACAAAATTAATGTTTTTGGTTGATTTGAACTAGTTAAATAATTAACTCTATATAAAGCAAAGATACGTACAAGACAAAAACACATACATATGTATTCTATTGTCTAATATTTGTTTTGCAAGTTTAAATACCGTATTTAATTTCACTGTTTTAAAATAATCCTTACAACGCTTTTTCCATAGAAAACATCATAATAATAATATATGTTTTGTGGTGTGCGCATATAATGTATATATGTGTTGACCTTTAGGGCAAAAGTAAAATTGCATAAATTTTAACGTTATTTTATTAATTTCGAGAAAATAACGTTAAAACGGCGAAGTTAATCATGCATCATGTGGTGGTGATGATAGCCAAAAGACACGGGGTACATGCACCAATTAGGCTTGTCTTGGTTGCTAAGTGTTATGTGCCTTATGTCTTAGGCTTGATGCAAAACCACTATTGAGCCGACGGTCTCACTAGAAACAGCCTCTCTATTCTCACGGGGTAGAGATAAGACTGTCTGCATCTTATCCTCTTCAGACCCTACCTTAGTTTGGTATTGGTGAGATTCACTGGGTATGATTGAGTATGATGATGATGACGACTTTTAGTTGATTATTATCTATGAAAATAACTTTAATGTTGTGTTTGCAGGACCAGGCATCCCCTATTACGGAACCAATAAACCTAGAGCTAGTATTTCTTACTAAGGTCGCATCACCAGTGTACACCGGAAGAATGATCACCGGAGAAGTTGGTGGTAATGGTGGAAACGAGCCCATCAACATCATGTTGATCGATAGTAACACCCGTCAACGAATAACTAATGGCCAGGCAGCCTCTCTAAAGGTGAAGATAATACTCATCAATGCATATTTTTGTGGTGTAAACGGGGATGAAGACATTTGGACACCTCAAGAGTTCAAAAACAACATTGTTGTTAATTTCCAAAAGAAGAAAAATATTCTTTTAGGTGATCTTTCTCTCGTACTTAAAGATGGAATTGGGACACTAGGTGAAATTAGAATTAAACACGATAGAAATCCTCTTCGAAATGTCACATTTCGTTTAGGAGCTATGGTTGATGGTGATCATTTCCACTACAGGATCAAAGAAGCTATAACAAATCCGTTTGATGTCAAGGATCGCCGCAATGAATCTAAGAACATAGGACCATTGATGCAAAATGATAAGGTGTGGCAATTGGTCAATATCTCAAAAAAAGGTCCTATTCGTAAGCGTCTTGAGAAAAAACAAGTCAAGACAGTGAGGAATTTTCTCAATATGTATGACTCAAAACCTAAAGTACTCAAAGAGGTATTTACTGATTTTTTTAATATTAAAAGGAATTTTCATTCATGACTTAGAAAATTACATCAAGATAGTGGGCAGGCGGGCAACAAGCTGCGCCGCCACCCTTTTCTGAATGGCAAACCCTAATCTACTGATTATGTATTATCTTAGAAAAATAACTTATATTCTTGCATATATAAGAAATCTTATATGTTTTATGACGGTAGATTTGCGGATTAAAAGGCAAAAAGTGGGAGATGACGTTGAGTCACGCGAAAACAAGCCTCGTTGATGATGTGGTATGTTTCATTCATCAGTTAGTGTATATGTTGTTTTCTAACTTCTATATTGGGTTGCTAATTATGAACTATTTGTCTATTTGTAGCGCAATGCGTATGGTCACATTGGATCTACCTCTAAACAATCGGATAGCATAACATCATTTAACAACAACGACAACATCAACATTGATTACAACTGTTATAAGCCGCAACTTTGTGAAGACGACCTATTTGGTAGCATGTTCATACTTGATTGTGACTTTTCAATTGAAGATGTTGAAATAGGTGGTGTTACTTTTCCTGGAGTCGAACCTTACGAGGACCATCAACAAAACGGAATCAATGATTCATCCACGATGGAGACGAACGGAGGTGGCCTAGCGAAAAAAAGATGGATGAAATTGCGTGCTACACTATGGTTCTCGTTGGTCATGACTACTATCGCTTAGAGGGGGTAGGGATTGTTAGTCCTTAGTTGGTAACTTATTAGTTTGATGGTTGGTTCTGCCCGAATAAAAGATTTGTGTGCAGTTAATGATTTTTTTGTTGATTATTATGTATAAGCTTGACGTTGTATTATTTTATTCGTTGTTAAATTTTTTTTTAATAAATTACATAGCTCAAGAAGAACACCTGTATCTATTTTGGATTAGCCACTAAAGCAATGGTCAAGACCATAACATCATACTCACAAATGTGCCGCTTCTTAGTTATTTCATGGTACTATGCACCGTTGTAATTGGCCACGTCGTTCATGTGTCAAAGCCAGGACACATTTTACGCAATCTAATTACATGTTAAATGCACCTTAAAATTGATTTTTACTAAATGTTTTAACTAGTATACATACACGCTTCTAATTGGAAATTTTAGAGACAATTAATTTTTTACCTTTTCAATAAGGACAACAACAAAACACAAAAAAAAAAAAAAATCACTTTAACATTTTTTTTCACATAAAAAGCCATAATGTCCTGTCTTTTCATACAAAAGTTACTCAAAATTTTTTTACATAAAAAAATCACCATCCTTTCTATTTTTTCTCATACAAATTGCTCTAGTTAGGGCTGTTCATGACTCAGCCGAATGGACTTTTGTTTATGCTTGGCTTATTTACAAACAGAACCGAGCTAAGCGACTCGTTTACAACCAAGCCGAAAAGCGAGCGAGCATTTTTCAAGAACACATTTTTTTCGAGCGAACATTGAGCGAGAAACGAGCGAAGAGTAATTTGGACAATAATGAAATTGGGATGTTTTTTTTTTCAATGCTTTCGTTGTCGAGTGGCAACTAAGGTCGAAAAGTCTGATGATGACACTAATATTGAGGTCCGAGTGTCTGAGAATGAGGCTTAGGTTGAGGCTAGTGAGACAATGAACATACTATAGAGAAGAATTTTCGCATTGTGGTGTAGGGTGATATCAAGCGACAATTAGCGACGGACAACTAATAACATAAAAAGGTCAAGGCTGTCACGTTACGACTTAATGTTTTACATTAAACTTGGTGTAAAACTTTTATTTAATAAAACGGGCTAGTCATATTTTATTTATGTATGTTAGGCCAAATGTTATGTATAAAGCTATAAATAATACTATATATGAGTTGTGGGTATATATATAACGGGGAAAGATCCTGTACAAAGTGTTTTTTTGGTAAGAACTGTGAGAATCAAATGAGGGTAATTTTTTTAATTTTTTTTCGAATTTTTTTCCCATATTGTTAAACATGTATTATAGTATTGAAAACTAAAAAAAAAATGATGTAGAGTAATTATGTGTAGAGTAATTACATAATTACTCTAGTGTAAACTAATGTATTTACTTTAATGACGTAATTACACTAAAAAAAATTTAATTTTTTTTTGTATTATTCATCTATAAAAGTATGTTTAA
The DNA here is from genome assembly GCA_030844895.1 of Ambrosia x helenae. Taxonomy (NCBI): domain Eukaryota; kingdom Viridiplantae; phylum Streptophyta; class Magnoliopsida; order Asterales; family Asteraceae; genus Ambrosia; species Ambrosia x helenae. The sequence goes on from CM061227.1 coordinate 58,514,228, forward strand.
GCACATGGGAAAAAAATAAAAAAAAAATTACCCCCTTTGATTCTCACAATTCTTATAAAAAAAACATTTTATATTTGATTTTTACTTTATAAATAATAATTTATTCGAGCTCAATTGAGCTAATCTGCTCATTTTTTTATGTATAAAAAATTCTCTCAGCATGTTTGTTGTACAACAAGTATAGTATTTTTTATGTATAAAAATTTGATGTGTGACTTTTGCGAGGAAAAAAATTGAATAATTTGTTTGTCATCATGTATATCTAAACCGCCAAAATAATAGGGAACTTAGAAACCATGTTCTATTACATTGCAAAAACTTATACAGAAGGTGGGTTTAATGGAAACCTTAAAAAAATGATGAATAAGATAATCATGCATTTAACATGTTAAATATATCATAAAAAATTAAGTTAACATGTAAAAAATTATTGTTTTCTAAATTTCTTTTGGAGCTTTTACATATAAATGTGATCCTTTCTAATAAAAGAAAGTTAAAAAACAAAAATATTGAAAAAATGCTTAAAATGAGTTAAAGAAAAGGTAAAAAAAATTTACAAAAAATATTTTTGTTACAAAAATTAATTTTTTATTGGGATGACTTCTACACATCTTTATATGCTAAAGCTTCGGATTTTTTTAAATAAGCTTTTACATGTTAAATTGATTTTTAAGATTTATTTAACATATTAAATGCATGGTGTCACACCCTCAAATTTCCACTTGCAGGGTTTTACCGCGATGCGTGTAACATACTAAGGTCGAAGTCAACGGTTACAATAAACGACAACTATATGATAGGAAACCAACGTATTAAACCAAACCAAACAGTTTTTAAAGTTAGACAACCAAAACAACCACAGCGGAAGCAAGTTAATGTTTACAGCCCATAATTCAAAAGTAGGAATTAAAAAAAAAAACATGAAAGTAATGTTTGACCATGAAGGACACATGAGACTCAATGCGACTCCAGTGCGCCTAGCCTCGTTGCTACATTAGCGACCTGAGAAAACATGCAATGTTAGTCAACATATACAATGTCGGTGAGTCACAGAGTTTTAGGTTTGCAAAAGTAAGTACTTTTGTAAAACCAGACCCAACAATCCTTACATCTATACCTGATGCTAGCTAGACATCGTTACACGATACTAAAGTGTCAAGAACCACTGTTGAACGTTAGAATGTCTCAATACCCGCCACTAGACATCACCCGGTGTCGTAAGTTCGATAGGACAAATATGCACTCGCCCGACCTCCAATCGACCTAAGTACCCATGTAATTCAATGTAATATGTTGGTCTAAAAGTTCGTAAAGTTCGTATCGCATGTTTCTCCCCCAAATAATGAAAACAGTAAAATGTGGGGTTGTGACACTCACCTTAGGTTGCGTCTTCTCAAAATAGAATAACCTATAATGAACTGATAGTCCCTAATACCGGCGACCTATCATAAAGTATGAGTAAGTGTTTCGACTAATAACCCATAGGTTAACTAGTCCCCGATTGTCCAGATCATGACTACGTATGTTTGAAAATGCATTTAAACGTTGACCAGACAGACTCGACAACCCGTTGGTGACCCGTCACACAGTTAATCAAGTATACATAGTTTACATACAACCAATGCACATAAAACACTTAGTTTATACCAAAGTTTCATTTCTGCAGTCGAAGGTTCGAACGAAAAATATTAAATTTGGTTCGTGTCTATTTATAGGTCGAATGGAAATCCATTTATTTGGTTCGACCCTGCGATGGGTCGAATGGGAATCTAGTTTGACCCAACTCCTGCTGAACTAATTAAATGGATAAAATCTCATCAAATCTTGTCGAAACCTTTATGAAATGCGATAAATCATAGGAGTCAACTTTATCTATTCTATTCTTATGTAACCCTACCATTTACACTCATAAATCTGTCCGTTTCAGATTAACAATTTACAACTTACCCAAAATAGCAAATTATGGAAATGTTACATCAATTGCATGAAAACTTTATCCAAAATGGTAACTATCGAAATAGCATCATATAAAGATCAAGAAACACATATTTATATGCATTAGTGAATCCCTAATCATATCATCATCATCATCATCATCATCATCATCATCATGAACAAACCCTAGATCTAGCATAAAATCCCCAAAATGGGTGAAAATCCATTAAGCATCAAATAGTCAACAATATACCCATAAATCATGTTCTAACTTAGTATCTTTATAGGATCAACTTGTATACCCTTCTCGTTCACAACGTAACCGAGGAAATGGACTTCTTGAATCCAGAACTCGCATTTCGAGAATTTGGGGTTTCTCGTTCTTGAGCAACTCCAAAATCAATCGAAGATGATGTTCGTGCTCTTCTGGAGTTCGAGAGTAGATAAAGATGTCATCAAGGAAGACAATTACAAACTAGTCTAGATAGGGCTTGCAGACTCGATTCATGAGATCCATGAAGACAACAGGAGCATTCGTTAAGCCAAATGGCATGACTAGGAATTCGTAATGTCCATAACGAGTTCGGAATGCAGTCTTCGGAATGTCGTCTTCATGAATTCACAACTGATGATAACCTGAACGCAGATTGATCTTCGAGTAGTAGCTGGAACCCTGCAGCTGGTCGAACAGGTCATCGATTCTTAGCACCAGATACTTGTTCTTGATGCTCAGCTTGTTCAACTCCCAGTAGTCAATGCACATGCGGAAACTACCGTCTTTCTTCTTCACGAACAGGATAGGTGCTCCCCACGAAGAGAAACTCGGACGAATGAAACCTTTTTCCAACAACTCTTGAAGTTGGTTAGACAGTTCCTGCATTTCGGACGGTGCTAGACGATATGGAGTGCGGCCTACTAGGGCAGCTCCCGGGACAAGATCAATGCGAAACTCGACTTGTCGTGGCGGTGGAAGTCTGGGTAAGTCTTCTGGAAAGACTTCGGGATAGTCTCGCACCACTGGGATGTCCACGAGTTCCCAATCTTTAGCCTTCTGTTCAATGACATGTGCCAGAAATGCGACACAACCTTTCCTTAACCATTTATGTGCCTTAATGCGGGATATGACTCGAAGAGTGGGTACACCCTGGTTTCCTCGAATCGAAAGGGTTTCATCAGTTGACAAGGGATTCGAACCAACTTCTCGTGATAGTCGATCTCTGCACGATGTTTGGATAACCAATCGATGCCAATAACAACATCGAAACTACCCAGTCGAATAGGCAGTAAATGATATGGAATTCATGGTCATCAAGTACCAGAACACAGTCCCAAACAACTTCCTCAGACGAGATCAACTCACCATTGGCTAATTCTATGGTGTAACGTGTTTCCAACTTACTAGATTCTAATCCAACGGATTTCTTAAAGTTGGTGGACACAAAGCTAAAATAAGCGCCTAATCAAATAGTACCAATGCAAAATGGTTGTTAAGGAGAAACGTACCCGTAACTACGTTAGAATCTTCACGTGCTTCATTGGCTCCCAGCACGAACGCTCTACCACGGGCTTGATCCTTGGCCTTGGGACAGTCCTTTTCAAAATGTCCAGTCGCACCACATTCGAAACACTCGTTTTTGGCAGGAGGAGTGTTTGTGGCTTTGGCCTTGCAGTTGGCGGTTGAATGACCACGACGGTTACAGTTCTTGCACGATGCTTTCGCAGGTACCTACGTGATGGTAGTTGCATTTGGTGCAGTAAGGATGGTGCCCGTTGTATTTGCGTTTGGGATCCTCAGCAGCTGTGGCAGCAAAGACTTTCACGGCATCTTGTGGCCTGTGAGAGGAGTTCTTACCTTTCCGGTTGTCGGTCCGAACGTTTGTGCTTGTTCCCGGAATTCTCACTAACAACTACAACCTTTTGGTTCAACGAACCTATGCGAACAGCGTCGTCGGTCAAACTTTGGGCTAGAGTGACAGCAACTTGGATGGTGAAGGGCGCCGATGCAGTGACCATACTGCGGATCTTTGGAGATAGACCCTAGATATACCGCTCGACTCTCTTGTATTCGGGCGTGACCATGTGAGGGACTAGTCGAGAGAATTCATGAAAACGAGTGGTATATGCAATCACGGTGGCATCCACCATGGCAAGATTCCAGAATTCTGCCTCCAGCTTCTGTAACTCACTCCTCGGGCAGTACTTTTCGATGAGCAGTGTTGTGAGATCGGCTCAAGCAAGGTTGTATGCCGCTTCTCTGCCCAGGGTTTGCACTTTCAGGTTCCACCAGGTAAGGGCTTCATCTTGAAAGGTACAAGTGGAGTACTTCACCTTTTGGTCCTTGGAGCAAACACTTATGTCGAGGACTGATTTGGTCTTCTCTATCCATCGGACAATTCCTATAACACCTTCTGTACCACGAAAATTCCATGGCTTGCATGCCATGAAGGTTTCGTACGAATAGCCATGAATTGAGTTTTTAACCTCGTGATCTGTTTCATTTCCTCTCTGACGACCGATACCTCCTAAACCTCCACTGGAGTAAGCCCGAGCTGCATCGTGTTGAGCAACTGCCTCAGCAATCACCCTAGCTATCTCGGCGGGAGTAGCCGGTAATGATCCGCTTTCGGTTGTCCGCGCTGACTGTCGGGTTTGCATAACTAAGAGAAAAGAACACAACAAACATAAGAGATGTATCTATATAAAATCATATAATAACCAGCACAATCATGCATATTAGTTAAATCACATCCATAAGTTAATAGGGTAAGAAACATGTCATGATATCATAATCCATACATGAAACCAAAATGATCGAGTTTTAGTACACAAAATGGGTGGTCGAACCGCAATTAGATTAGTTAAACATCATATCATAATATCATAAAACAACACAAGCATAATCATAGCATCTAAGAAGGTGGTGGAAAAGCAGAAGCAAGAGAAATAATCGCCTCCCTCATACGGCGGTCAGTCTCTGCCATCCTCCTCTCTAGCATCTCCACACGTCTCCCCATCTCAGCTCTATCCATCACAACAGACAGTCTCCCCTGCTCGGCCTTGGACAACTGACTCTCTAGCTCCCGGATGCAGTCTCCCAACGCTACCAACTGCATATCGTGCGATATAATGACGCCACGCTCGGTATAGAGGGGTTTCCCGGATGAGCCTCCAAAGCTCATGGCCTTGGGATCATCCTCCTTATCCTTATGTGTCAGATCGCTAGTGAGACTGGGAAGGAAGGGCCGCTTGTGGGCCTGAGAGCGCCTCTTCAGCCTCTTCGATGGCTCGGGTCTCGACTCGCATACCTCCATCACTAGAGGCTCTGGTATGGGGTCAGCAGGTTGGGTAGGTTCGCTGACAGGGATAGGGTCAGCGAGAAGAGGGAAAATCGGGGCTCTGGTAGGTATGGCAATAACAAGGGTTGGGCGTGTCGTCTTTCGGGGTATACACTTTGTGAGTGTACGTCCCGAGGTGTCAAGGCGAAAGAAGGGGTTAAGGCTTGCTGGAGGGTGAGATACATGAGGGGTCAATGAGGGGTGAGTGTCTGGGGTAGCCAGAGAAGGTAGGGCGTCGTCATCCGTGTCATCATCGGAGGTACGCCTCATGACTGGAGGAGAGTCTATATCCACCTTTGAGTCTGAAATCCACCCACACATTCGTGATGAGAGGAATCGAGGACATGGGTGTCACACCCCAACCGATGGCGGAATACATCGAGGCGCGACTTGTGATAGATTGTTCAAAGACTTCATGATACTAGAATTTAGACAAATTTATTTAAGGAAATTTCATTTCATAGCATTCAAAGTTGGAAATACAAATTGTTCAAGAAAAGGAAATACGACAAACAACATAATGATAATAAAATTGGTGTGTTTCTAAGTCCATCCCTACAAGATTTCTAGAGACATCGCATCAAATATTTCCTGCAACATGTATAAGATATCCGTCAACACATAAAGTATTGGTGAGCATACTAGTTTTGGTTTACATACGTAGTATTAAAATATTTTACTCAAATCGTCATGCTATAGCTTTGCACACATAGAATCATACAAAAGGCATAATCAACACATGTTTGCACTGCTTGACCTAACACCGAAGTGATAGCCCAGTAAAACTTAACATGACCCAGTTAGGGGGCGGGGTGCTACTTCTATAGCGCTATACATGTTAAGGGGGTTGTATGCTAAGTGGCATTTGTATGTAAAGTCTAAATTCTAGCATGGCATAGTTTATAAGCATGTTTGGTAAATTGAGCATGTGAGTATGAAAGTGTTTAGTGTATGTTTGCATAGGATACATGTTGAGCCCCAAAAGTGTTAAAGAGTAAAAAGGGGACAAGTATGAACTCACCTTAGGGTGCGTTTGTTAAGTTCCCGAAACGGGTCTTGAGAGAAACTTTAGCTCCGATTAACTAGAGTTGGAAAGGAATGAGTTTTAGAGTCGAGTGTTATTTTAGTAAGTTCAAGAGTGTCATGCATGCCTTTAAGGCGAACCAAAACAAAAATCATCTTTAAGATGATTCGGATGGTCAAGAGCTAAAGTTAATAACCAAGCACAAAACCACCATGTAGGCGATTCGGATGGTATGAGTTATAGATAGGAATGTGAATCCATTTTAAGAGTGTTTCATGTCATGACCACTTTGTTTATAGATAAAACATGGGTCTTGGGTGTGGGATTTTCCCATTCTTGTATGGAATTAGTCCGGGTTACAAGATGGGTCAAGAGATTGGTAAGGTAGGGTGTAACCACAAATCTTCCAAGTTAATAGATTAATAGAATTTTGAAAGTATATATTTTAGTATTTACATAATATAAGTAGAGGGTTAAAGTGGTGTATGGTGACTTAGTTTGAAAGAGCCTTGGCTTTCCTTTGTCAACCATTAACCATAGCACAAGTCTATCCAACATTAAGTTGTTGGTGAACTTGGTTGGTATCACTTCAACTAACCTTCTAGTGCATAAAAACAATAGAAGATGAACCACCTTTGAGGCCTCATTTTGGTGTCCTACTCGAATTCATTTGCCATAGCAAACAAGCGTTAGGTCCTAGAGGTTTCTCCAAGAGGTTGGAAGAAGAAAAGAAGTGAAGAAAGAAGAATAAAGTTGGAGTTTATGAGAAAACTCACTTAGAAGTGGACTTCCACACTTGGGATTTCCTTAAAGAATTGGGAGGTTTAGAGAGGATTTAGGATTGAGCAAGTGTTAGAATGGGTAGGGTGGTGTATTTATAGTTGGGGTGAAGGGGTTAGGTATTTAATGAATCAATTAGGGTGGTTAGAAGTGAATTAAGTGGTAAATATATTTTAAAAGAAAAAAATAAATAAAATCATAATTAATAAAAAAACGTACGGACTTTTTTTTTGAAATTGTGCATAGTCAAATGCAAGTTTCATATTTTGTTTTGTTTTTTTATTAAGTATTATTAATATATATATATATATATATGTGTGTGTGTGTGTGTGTTTTATTAATAATAGGTGTATATTAAGATCTTAACTAAATAAGTTCCTTGTTATAACGCCTAAATTGAATAGGGTAAAATATAATGGCGTCTCGTCATGAATGGGTAGGAGTAACATAAAAGAAACGAGTAAAGGCGAACTTGGAATTTGTTAAATATAGAATTTAAAATACAAGAAAATTAAAAATCACGTGACGTTACATAAAGTTTGCGTCACGTAGAATTTATAGAATAAATGAAATAGATTAAGATTAGATGCAATTGATAAAATACTTTTCCATTGATCATAAGCTCGGGATTACAAGGGTACAAAATGGAAAGATACAAGAATACAAGGACTATAACAGAAAATACGAAAAGTACAAATGTTACAAGGGGCTGGCTAGGTAAGGGGTAAGTCTTCCTCCGGAGGGTCGTCCACCAAGTAATCAGGCTCGGAATCAGACGGAGAAGTGAGGTCAATGGTGATAACCGTGGTCCTGTCATAACATGCATATATATATATATATATGTAAATGAACACATATGTAAATAAATGAACTAATGTACCCGTATGTCGTCGTGGAGCAGCTTAAGATTTGAGAGGTGCAAGGCGAGATGGTCTGGTACTTTGTGAAAACGTTTCGAAAAATGTTTTAAGTTATAGTTGACTCAAAATAATCTTAGTTCGCCATAACCTCATGCTTTGATACCAATCTGTCACACCCCGCCAAGGTGGAAACACGGGAATGCAACCATCGAAAGGTTTTCAAGCACAAGGTTCAAGCAACACACATTTTTATTAAAATAGTACCACCATGAAAGATGGATATTGTCATAATTTATTCAAACCAGCATAATAACATCTAGAAAATGAGATAGTGTCTAGAATTCATGAAATTGAAAACAAAACATCATAGGATTGAAAAAACCCATTCCAAGCGTTAACACTTAGTGCATGCTAGAACCTCTCTCTCAAATCCCGGTGGCCCTCCATTAGTTACCTGAAAACATGCGTAAAGGATTTGTCAACAATAATGTTGGTGAGTTCACGGGTTTGAACGTAACAAGTAAAACAAACGTGTAATTCGTGTATGACCAATCATAGGCTAGCTAAGCGAATGATTACTGTGCAAACCATGAGTCCTGTAACCAAACCTCTTGACTGTGGTGCCTCCCGTATGGTACACTAAAGACAGTGTATGTATAGTAGAATACTAACATTCTTTTGTATGTAACGGGTTAGAGCGACTTACTAAGAGTGGGGGTGTCAACCCAATAGATCTATTAAAGTGTTCCATGGCTTTTGATAGCTAATGGTTACAGTAGACGTTGTACGAGGACTAATGAGCTCATGAACCAATATGTCTCATGTTCCACATGACAGTCACGATAGAATGTACACACACTTGTAAATGACACTAGTATTGAAGCATGTTTATCCCCCGAAATGTAAAATAGTAAAATGGGGCCGTAAAACTCACCTTTGAGGAGCATATACGTTAACAATATTAATAAGTGACCCATCTTTTAACAATTTGCTAGAAGTAACCAAATAATTACGATTACCCACCACCTCTTGTTTGTTAAAAACTTTGGATCCCAAATACTAACTAAACCTCTAGAGTAACCACTCGCATTCACCCACTCACTATCATAATCAACAGAACCCCAAATTCTACCCAAGTCTATGTCGTTCCGCTGTCCACACTTGGTCTCTTGAATAGCCACATAAGAAATCCCATGAGCTCCTTTAAATTTGTTTACCCAAGTCGTTTTTCCCACAACCCCCATACCCCTCACATTCAAAGATAAGAAATTGATACTTTACCAGATTGCAATCCTTCTTCCAATATAGCATCTCAGGACAAAGTTTCCATGTTGTTAACCTGCATTCCAACCTTATTTCCCAATTTCGTTAACTCTTCGACCTCCATGCTCCACCGGGTCAGCTTATGGAGCCATTTCATCTTCCTTCATGATGGTTGTTACTAATCTTCTCTTGAATAGGTTCCTCTACCTAGTTGTTATCTTCCTTAGATTAGTTCCCAAAATTATCATTTCCTTGACTACTTTGTTGCTCAACAGAGATGTCCCATAGCCCATTAAGATTAAAAGGGTCATCCATCCTCCTTCTCTTTATGTTGTTGGGCTCTTTATGTTGTTAGGCTGCACACTCTTAGTAATAAAGATTGACTTGGGCCGACCCATTATTGAAGCAGCTTTCTGAATTTTTTATTGCATCTTGTTGACCCCTTGTGAAGTTTGACTCTTAGTATTGATATTGTAATCCTTTTCCAAACATTCAATCGCCTTCTCCTTAAACTTCTCCGCCAAAGTCTCATAATTAATATCGAATTGAATATTACCTTGGAAGTTCCCACTTTCGGAGCTTGAATTAGTTGACCGCGATTGCACCGGATTGTCATCCGGTACCTTCTTCTTTACCGCCTCTTTGTTCTCTGTCTCCGAATTGTTTAAGAATTCCGGTTGCCAGGATGGTACTTAATGGAACATTCATAATCGTTAAGGAGTTTGACCCAACGACGCTGCCACATGTTCAACTCATTTTGATCAAAAATATGCTGGAGACTCTTGTGATCGGTGTAAATACTGCACTTGGTACCGTACAAGTAATGTCTCCAAATTTTCTGAGCGAAAACCACCGCACCCAATTCCAAGTCATGGGTAGTGTAGTTCTTCTCGTGAACCTTAAGCTGACGAGAAGCGTAAGCAATAACCTTCTCGCGTTGCATCAACACACAACCGAGACCATGAATAGAAGCATCGCAATACACGACAAAGTCGTCCGTACCATCAGGTAGGGATAAGATACGTGCAGAACAGAGTTTAAGTTTCAGCATCTGAAATGCTGATTCCTGCGAATCACCCCAGTCAAACTTTCGGTCTTTCTGGGTGAGAGCAGTGAGAGGTTGAGTGATCTTCGAAAATCCCTCAATGAAATGACGATAGTAACCCGCAAGACCTAGGAATTGCCGCACCTCAGATGGCGTCTTCGGTGCTTCCTAGTCTTTAATAGCCTTGATCTTAGCCGGATCAACATGAATTCCTAGTTCATTCACTACATGACCTAGGAACTAAACTTCGCGTAACCAAAAGTCACACTTCGAGAACTTAGCATACAGCTTTTCTCGCCTCAAGAGTTCCAAGACAAGTCGCAAGTGTTCCTCATGGTCCACCTTGCTCTTGGAATAGATCAGAATAAAGACAATGACAAATTTATCAAGATAAGGCTTACAGACACGGTTCATCAAATCCATGAAAACCGCGGGTGCGTTGGTGAGCCAAAGGGCATGACCAAGAACTCAAAATGGCCATAACGAGTACGAAAAGCAGTCTTCAGAACATCGGCTTCCTGCACACGCAACTGTTGATAACCGGACCTCAAGTCGATCTTCGAATAATAGCTAGAACCCTGACGCTAGTCAAAGAGATCATCAATACGAGGAAGAGGATAACGATTCTTTATGGTCACCTTGTTCAGCTCACGATAATCAATACACATATGAAGGCTTCCGTCTTTCTTCTTCACGAACAGAATAGGGGCTCTGTAACACCCCAACCGATGGCGGAAACATCGGGATGTCACGTATTGATGATTGTTCAGTAGCTCATGGTAAATAATAAGTTTCAATAAATGATTTAAATAAATTACATACAATTGTTCTAAGAATTTGTACATCAAAATAGCAAATACTAGCTGCGCATCTTCAAGCATTAACTCTAATCTTCGAGCAAACTATAACCTGAAACATGTTAAGTTTGAAAATATTTTGGGTCAACAAAAGTTGGTGAGAATTACATAGGTTTTGATAATCGAATAAAAATGTTGTGCAATTCATGTGTCATGGCAAATCTAGTCCATATGTGAAAACATACTAGAAGTAAATCGAGTGCATAATCAACCCTTGTGACTGTTATAATGTGGTACATCCCATACGCTCATGGTTCACTTGAATATGTTATGCGATAACAAACACCCACGCTACCTTTGTAGGAGGCACGTATCCGGGTGGGATTGTCAGTCCAATAGATCTATCAATGTATACCGTCGGCTGATCAATGTTAATGATTATGCTAGAATATTGTGCTTACCTAGTCATGTTCAAGACATAATGCAACATAGAAAAACACATAGACACATTGATGATTGAATTGCATAAATGATGTTGTAACATGTTTCACCCCAAAAATGGTGATAAATAGAAAAGGGGCTATGTAAAACTCACCTGAATTTCACTGTGCAAGTACTAGCAAGTAGTAACAAGTCTGAACTTGGATTAATTGAATTCTTGTATCCTATTACAAATAAATGATGTCTTAAATTCTAACGCAAATAAGCTTGTTTCATTAATCAATTGTATAGATAGTTTATTCAACTACCTAGACTCGCATTGAACGAATGCGCGTCTTAAAGTGTGTATGACTTAACGAACCGATTGTACTTGGTTTAGTTGTTCAAATGTATGCGTGTGTATATAGTTATTGAAAATAAATACCTTTATATGGCATACGAAGTCGCATCATGAAATTATTGTTAAAGCAACATTTTTGGCTAATGAAAACATTACTAGTGTAACTCGATTCGCGTTTCAATTTGTTTTCGAAGACCGGTTAATATTTGTACCGTTATGTTTATATATATACATATTAATAACTATATTTTTATGTACACGTATCTCAATCATGACACGAAAAATTGGGATAGTGTCCATTTGTAAAACGTAGCGTTTTTGTACAAAAGTATAGATTCGAATGCTTGATATGTTTCTCATATTTTGTAAAAATTTGGGCAGAGTTTCCTCTGTTTTTGCAAGAAACCAGACAACTCAAGTTGTCTATATTTTCCCAAAACATCAAATGCACAGCTTCACTACACATAGTTTAACTTTCAAAAGCAATAATAAGCAAATAAATTGTACATTTTGACGTGTATCATATAGTCGATAATATAGCTTGTATAAGTGTAGGTTAGTTATTATTTAATAGTCCGAAGACAATCTAGTAAAGTTATTAGTATTGAACTTGGAGGATAATGTTAATAGTACAAATATACGTATAAGTAATTATAGACTTCGCCTAATCGAGAGGCCGGTTATTATTACATACCAAAACTTCCATTTTCAAAACACACGACATAAGCTAAGCCTTTAAAGTATATAAATGAAATGTTTCGCTAATATTATGTTTGCTTGAATTTATATATAACAATATGTGTTCATACATATATAGTTGGACATTCGATTCTTACTTGCGAAAATAAATATATTATAAGTTAGAAATTTCCGTTCAAGTTATTAATAAGAACTTTTAGTCACAAGACGGTCGGTTCGATTCGTTCTACACAAACGAAATATCTTTATCTACATAATTATAACTTTGACACCAAAATAAATAAAACAAAGAAACGTCGCACGATATACCTTCTCGTTCTCATGCTTGCAACTGACCCGTACGCGCCTGGATCTGAACTTCGACGAATCTGACCCGGTTGACCAGTTCTTGGCTGGTTTGACTGTGGTTGACTGTTGACCAAAACCTTGACCTGTTGACTCGTGTCTCGACCACCCGAACCACTTGAACTCATGACCCGACAAGAATCGAGACCCAAAACCCATACCAAACATCCCAGCCGACCCTCCATGTCCATTGATATCCTTGAGACCCACACCAACAGATCTAACCCGTGGCCAAGACCAAAAGAACAGGCCTGAATCAACGCTACTCGAATGGACAGGAGAAGAGGAGTTTGGCGAAGAAGCATGGTGGTTCGGGTAGGGGCTGTCGCCGCTGCTGTTATAAAGAGGGAAAGAGAGAGTTGGTAATTGATGGTGGGTTGTTGTTGTTGCTGCCGTGGACCAGAATAAGCGGCGCCGGTGGTGGTTGATGTGTGATGAGGAGGGCAGAAAAGGAAGAAGGAGAGGGTAAGGATGGGTCGGATGGTGGTTGCTGATGGCTGAGGTGATGGTGGCGGCGTTGCGTGACGGGGCTGGAGGGAAGAGGGCAGGGAGTTGAAAGTGAAGAGAGTAAGGGTAGTGGTTGTTGGCGGTGTGCCGCCTAGAGGGGGGGGTCGGTGGTCTTGGATGGGGTAAAGAAGAAGTGTGCGCAGAGAAGGAAACGGAAATAAGGAGGCAGGGTTGAGATTTGGAGTTGGAAATTCGATGCAATGAAGCTAAAAGGGGTGATATATAGAGGAGTAGGGGTTAAGTGATGGTGTCTAGGGTTGTGGAGAAGAAGGAGTAGAAGAATAGGATATATAAATAGGTAGGGTTTGGTGTATAGGTTAAGTGAATGCCAACCGCGTATACGAGCCAGTCACTGACTCGGTTTCGTTTAAATTACTTAACTTGTTTAACCGTTAAAATAGTTATTTTGTTCGATATATATATATATATATATATATATATATATAAAACCGTTTTAAAACGAGGGGTTGGACTATATATTTGTTATAATATATATTTTTTTTTTCACGTTTAGAAATTTACAAGGATACAGGTCGGTTTACCAATTATGTTATTACTTCCAAACGCGTTATTTGGCGAATTTAAATAATTAAATTTATTAATGAATAAGAAAGTATTTCTTGTTAACGAGATATTATTGTTAACGAATTAACGAATCGTTTTAAGAATGAAATATTATTATTATTATATTATTCGGGAAACGCTGGGCGCTACAGGCTCCCCATGGAGAAGAACTAGGCCGGATGAAACCCTTTTTCCAAGAGTTCCTGTAACTGGTTGGACAACTCCAACATCTCATGAGGTGCAAGACAATAAGGGGCTCGAGCAATAAGGGCTGCACCAGGTGCAAGATCAATACTAAACTCAACCTGTCGATGAGGAGGAAGACCAGGTAAGTCTTCAGATAATACATCACGAAAGTCATGAACCACGGGAATATCCTTGATCTTCTTCTCACCATCAGAAGAAACAGAAACAAGTGGCAGAATGGCCGAATAACCCTTCCGAAGATACTTGTAGGCTTTCATACAAGAAATGATACTCAAAGGAGCACCACTCCTCTCACCATGCACTGAAAGAATCTCTCCATCAGGGAGAGGGATACGGATAACCTTATCGAAACAAACGATCTCCGCACGATACAAAGACAACCAGTCCATGCCCACGACAACATCAAAAATACCCAAGGATACTGACATAAGGTCAATAGGGAAAGACAAACCCGAAAGTTCCAAACGACCTTCCCGAAGAATATGTGTCGCTTCAATGTTCTTACCATCAGCCAATTCTATCAAGTACTTAGCCTCTAAGGGTGTAGGTACTATGTCTAGCAACTAACTAAATCCTACCGATACAAAACTCCTATCGACACCAGAATCAAATAAAATAGAAGCATAGCGATCGTTAAGAAGGAACGTACCGGTAACAGTGTCTGGGTCTTGCCGGGCTTCCTCTGATCCAATGACGAAGACACGTGCGTTTCCGCCGCCGCCTCCGTTGTTCCTGTTACCTCCACCATTCTTCCCACCATCACCCTGCTTCAACTTGGGACAATCCCGCTTAAGATGACCAGTCTGGCCACAGTTGTAACAACCCTGGTTTCCCTGGTTAGTAGCCTGAGGGGCAGCTTTGTCGCTCAACCGAACACGACAAGTCTGAACCTCATGTCCTGGCTTCCCACACCGCTGACAAGTAGTAAGTTTTCGGCATGGCCCATTATGATGATAGCTACACTTGTTACACTTCGGGTAACTACCATTATAAGAACCAGACTTCTGCCCAGACGAAGGGGTAGAAAACTCAGACTTCTTCTGCTGCTGCTGAGGCTGGGATGGGGCAGAGTTCTTCACAGAGCTCTCCCACTTACGCTTACTACCACTATAAGGGGCCTTCACAACAGAACCCTAGGTAGCAAAGTACCTTCTTCCACCTTCTGATTGGTCAGCTTGTGAGCCAACCGAATAGTACCCTGAAGAGTAGCACAGTCATTCGCGGTAACCAACCCACGAATTTCAGGTACAAGCCCAGCCACAAAGAATTCAATCTTCTTATAGTCCGGAGTATCAGCATTCAGACACATAAGAACCAACTCATGATAACGAACAGCATAATCCTCAATCTCGGATCCAACCATATTATGATTCCACAGCTCGTGCTCTAGCTTCTTGATCTCGTCACGGGGACAGTACTCGGTCCTCAAACGAAACACAAACTCATCCCAAGGCATGGCATTGGCCTCAGCCAACCAACAGTCTGGATAACAGTATTCTACCACGTCAAAGCACGATTCTCAAAAGTACCAGAAGCGTACTTCACATGGTCCACAGCAGGACAGTTACACATCGCAAAAGCAGACACAACCTTCTCCAGCCACCTCAGTAAACCCATTGCACCCTCATTCCAACTAAAGTTATGAGGCTTGCGGTCCATAAACATTTTGTAGGAGCAGGTGGGAGGATGAGGATTAACAACATTACCTGTATCAACACACAAGTAAGCAAAACGAACATACCATCAACAGTATAAAGAAACAGAAGTAGTAGTAATCAAATTACCACCAGCAAACCCTGCTGAGCAGCCTGGAATGCAGCAAGAGCAACAGACACCTGTTGCTGAATAGTGTTGTTCAGCTCGGATTGGGTCATAGTGACAGGCTCATCACCACGACCTCCACCGCGACCACCGCCACCCCCACGGCGTCCCCCACCGCCACCACGGCGTCCACCACCACGAGCAATTGGCATCTTCTGGAATATAGAGAGAACAAGAAGTTCAGATTCATAACTAGTATTAACAACTAATGATAATGATAGAGGGTCATCCTAATCCAATCAATCCGTATCAACCACGAATCATCTGATCAAAATACCAAGAGTAAAAGAGTTCCGAATGAATAATCATTCCAATGTGTGCTAATCCAAGTACAAGTGCAAGATAGTGTATGTGCAAGTATGTCCATTGAGCAGAAAGGAAGATATCCGAATGCTGGACATATCTCAAAAGTACGTCAAAGTCGCTCCCATGCGCAACACCACCATGTCAAGAATCAACAAGCCCGTCCCTTTGTCTTCAAATCCTGAAGAAGAAGGTAAGATAAAGAATAGGCCAAGCCCAAGCAAGAATAGATGATGTAATACACAAGTATGATGAGATAGACACCCCGACAAAGTCAGTAAGTTTCCCCACTAAAACGACTCATAACGTGTGACCGTCTAGTGTGTGACTCGGCTATAGACCAGACTCTACATGCAGTCCTAGTTCACTATAACCATTAGCTCTGATACCAATCTGTCACACCCTCAAATTTCACTTGCGGGGTTTTACCGCAAGGCGCGTGACATACCAGGATCCAAGTCAACGGTTACAATAAACGACAACTATATGCATTAAAAGTTACGTAGAAAAACCAACCACCCAGTTTATAAGTTCAAAAGTAAAGTAGACGACGACAGCGGAAGCAAAATTTATGTTTACAAAACCAATGTCAAAATATGAATGCAAACCCAAACCGGTTTGCTTATGTATGCAAGACTAGACACAGTGTGACTCCAGTGCGCCAAAGACTCCCTGCTACCTTAGCGACCTGAGAAAACATGCGAAGTTAGAAACACATAAAGTGCCAGTGAGTCACAGAGATATAGTTTGTAAAAGTTTGTCACAAGAAAACCAGACCCAACAATCCTTACATCTATACCTGATGCTAGCTAGACATCGTTACATGATACTTATAGTGCCGTGAACTACTGCTGACAAGATAAGAATGCCTCAAACCCGTCACCGGTTCATCACTCGGTGCCGTAAGATATAGGACAAATATGCACCCGCCACCGACCTCCAGTCGGCCCGAGTGGGGCTGGTCAAGCCCAATAGATCTATTCACACTTTCCCCGCTTTGTACCCACATATTGATGGTTCACTAAGACATGAGAGAACTTTAATGATGAAATAAGAATCACTAAGTATCCGTGTGATACAATGTAATATGTTGGTCTAAAAGTTAGAAAGTTTTACCGCATGTTTCTCCCCCAGAATGTTCTGAAAACAGTAAAGAATGGGGCTGTGACACTCACCTTAGTTTGCATTCCCAAAATATGAATAAAGACAAGTCTTGATAATCCGGAATACCGGCGATCTATCAATAAAGTACGTATAAGAGTTTTGACTAATAACCCTAAGGTTAACTAGTCCCCGATAATCCCGAATGTTTGAAAACGTGTTTGACAGTTTAACCGACACACTAGACCGACTCGACATCCCGTTGGTGACCCATTACACAAACAAATCACGTACACATAGATTACAAGTACGGTTCAAGCATAACATACTTAGTTTGCATCAAAAATCTCATTTTGGATTACATAGGGTCAAACCAGAGTTTTTAAAGTTCCACATTCGCCCCTTTTTCCACGTTCGACCCTTTTGAGCCATGTTCGACCTATTCTGTGCCACGTTCGACCAACTAATGCAGATTCGACCACCAGACTGCCAGGTTCGACCCTGGAGGTCCACCTTCGACCCCACGACTGGTCGAAGGTGCCCAGGTTCGACCCTGACAGATGAGTTTTCCTTAAAACGCTTTAAAAACGTCCGAAAACATCATGAAACACAGCAGTCAAGTATGAATAACATATCCCCACATAACCCTACTAATTTTTCTCCCAAATAAATCTGTTTTAATGTTTACCCAAAATGACAAAATTATGAAGATGTCACATCATGCATGGAAACTTTACCCAATTAGGAAACTTCTGTGAAATCACTTAATAAACACATCATCATGCTCAGATTATCAAGTAGATCAAAACCCCCAATCATATCATTGCTAATAACATCATGCATGAATCCTTAAATCTATCAAAATCCCCAAATTAGACCTAACATCATCATACAATATTACCCACATATCATACAACATCAAATAACCACATAACATAACATGAAGGATCATTAACATATGTTAACACATAAGAAAACTCATGTTTTATGGTAAGGTTTTGTTTAGAAAGGTTTTAGAAAGGTTATTATCCATAAAATTCATCTTAGATCAGATCTGGAACTTTGGGGTTTTATAAAAACGAATTAAAATTGCTTAAAAAGGATTTAGAATGAAGAACACACCTTAGATCTTCACTTGAAATGATTTAGAGAGTTGGATTATGAAAAACAAGCTCAAAAACTCCTTCCCCAATGATAAAAGTCAAAAAAGAATGTTTGGAGGCGTTTAGGGTTTGTGAAATGATGAAAAATGACAAAGTGTGGTATTTATACCCAATCCACATTCGCCCCTTGCATAAGGTCGAATGTGCCCACATTCGCCCCTTATTCAAGGTCGAATGTGTCTATGCTGGTCGAATGAATTTATGTTGTTTTCGCATCCCAGGTTCGCCCCTACAATGTGGGTCGAACCAAGATCTTTTCCCAGGTTCGCCCCCACGCTATGGGTCGAACCTGGACCTATGTTTTCTAGTTTTCCAGTTTGTTGTGTTTAACGTATTTTAATGCATCCTAACACGTGAACATGTAATCCAAATCTATGTTTAACATATATAAGCATGGATAATCATCTAAACATCGTTTAAGCACGTATTTGCATATAATCCACCACATAAGAATAAATCTACACATGACACTTAATATAGTTTATGTAATTCACCAACAACGGGACTCAAGACTCGTGTGTACGTAAAAGACACCAATGATCCTCCAGATCATTGAACCCTGGATAATACGTTTGAAAATCCCGACTTAACTAACCCAGTTAAGTACGTAAGTAAAACGTTTCCCGCTAAGGTAGACTTATAAGTTTAAATATGTCAAGTCAAATATGCCGGGTGTCACATTAATTATTTCAGCTTGGTAAATCGGTTATGAACATTGGGTCCAATCAGTTATTGACTAATAACCAAAAATTTAACTTGAAATGAAAATTATCATAATATCCTCTAACCTCATGAACCGGTGGAAATTTTGTGAGCGATGTCTTGTTCCAAGCCTTGCTAAAGTTTTGGCTTCTCTTTGCAACATCATGATGCTTACATGATTTTGGTATTGTTTGTTGAACTGATAGAAATGGAGCACAACATATTAAATGTCATGCTGGCAAACCGTTTGCGAAATTTTGGTTATCTATGATGTTACTATTCCTCAAGTCATTTGGTTTCTGTATTAACTAAAGCAATATAAGCCAAAGTATAAAGTAATGCTTTTTTTAATTATGTCTTAATTTATTACACACTTTGAATTTAAAGTTTAACTTGTTGCATGAAAAAACATTATTAATTGATTTTGAAAATATGCAAAATGAAAATACATGTGTATAAAAGCAGAAACATCAATCCAAAAAATAGTCCACCCTGAATTGGAAAAGTTAAACACATATGTGTCATTTGTAAAGTTCCAAATTCAACATAGATGTTTATAGTTTCATGTCTTTAAAGTGTGTTTAAAGATTTTTTTATAACGATATTAAGTTTAAACCGTATGCCAAACTTAGTTTATCAAAGCAAACAACATAAAATTTTGTTTTGTTTCAATGATTAATTGACCGAATCTATATAAAGAATGCATAAAAAAACCTAAAATGGATATAGTTAAAACTTAAAAAAGTACTCCAATTATTATATTGTTAAACATAACCCATTCATATAAACAGTACAACTTAAATAAATAAAAACCGCACTGCAATGTAAGAAGTACATAGCCTAAACATTTTCAAATATTAAAAGTAAACCAAATAATTTGTATGATATGAAATATCCTAAACCGGAAGACATACCAAGAATCGAGACAATTCTTATACATGATCAAGACCATTTTGTGGGTTTAATATTTAAGATTATTTCATTTAATAATTGTTAAAATAAAACACGCACCTGAGTGTGACAACCTTCGCCGCTATTGAACATCATTGGTGGAGTTGGCACATCCATTGATGGCTTTATGCATAGCTTGTCGCATATTCTTTTGTTTAAATAAAAAGAAATACGTCAAACCATTTATACTAACTTAATTGGATAATTGCAAACCCTCTAAAGACAATGTATAAAAGCGAAAATTTAAAAAAGTAAACACACAACAGAAAATGAAAGCAACCACTGCTATTGATCATTGATGAGTTCTTTATAAGGTCTTCGTGTTTCTTTCATTCAAAACAAACAAATATCAAACAACATACAAATTCGAACAAAAAAATGAAAAACCTACCTTTGATATGCTAGGATTCTTTTGACGGCTAAAGATATATGGTGAATAAAGAAGCTAGTCATTTTCCCATTTGTACATAAATATGTGAGGTTTTCAATCTATTTATGGTTGCATCTATTCAATCGATTTATGATTGATATTAAAATCTCCATCCGCTTAAAAAATAAAGCATCCCAGTGTCCTTTGGTTTCCAAGATAACACAAATCCAACTTTTCAACTTCTCCTTTTGGTTTTGAAACTCACTCTAGCATTGTCACAACTCACAAATATAAATAGACATAAATTCAACTTTTTAACTTCTCATATAAGTTTGAAACTCACACTTAAATTGTCACATATGTTATAGTAATTTAAAGAGTGTAGAAAAGACAACTTTGCCCTTAAATTAACCTCGTTTACTATTGTATCATAAGCATAAACACTTGTCTTTACTTAAATTTTACAGTCATCATTCCCTATGCTTTATAATATAGTATAAAAGTATAGATATATATGGTATCGATAGAAGTCGAAGTTCTCCATTTGTCCAAGTAAAATGATAAAATTTGGGTCTAACATAGAGCGGCCCGGCCTAATGTTTCTTTTGAATGCATGAAAGTGAATATTTTGACTTTCCCTTCAAGTTTTTGACTAATTGAGTTTGTAATTTCCATGTTATATCACAATTCGACTTTTGTATGTTATATCAGAATTCGACTTTTGTATATATGTGAAAGTTTCACTACATTTTCCATTCTTCCATCTAGAATTATATGAATATCATAAAATACAAAAAGCTTATATTTCTTTTTTCACTCATGTCGTTTGCTGAGAATAACCATTACAGTTTAGTAGTTTAAAAATGACGAAAACAGTACCTATGATTTCATTTACATTTCAATTGGATTCAACCGCACTAACCTATTCCAGTTCACCGCTAAGTTATTAGTGAAATTACTAAAATACCCCTATATCTCACCATTTTCTCCCTCTACCTCTCCCACTATTATCACCACCACCAGCCATCACTTGTAGACAATGAAGACACGGTGGAGTTCTTGTGGTTGCAGCAGAGAGTAGTGGTGATTGCATTGGTGATTACATGTTGGAGGTCATAGGGGTGAGTGGTTTGTGGTCAAGGGTTATGAAGTTCGATGAAAGTTTCCGAGTGGGTCGTGAAAGACGACGACTATGGTGGTTCTTTTCGGAGTTAAGGGTTGCAACGGTGGTTAGTTGCAGCAAGGGTTTTCAGTGGGCCATGTCACAAGTTGTGGTACCTTGGATCGGCGGTTGCAAGTTGGGTGGTGGGTGAGGTAGGGTTTGTAATGGGTATGGTTAGTGCGGTACAACATGACAAGTTAAGGCTTAGGGGTGAACATTGATATGGGTGGTGAAGGTTGTGGGTGGTTGTGGCTGATGGCGGTGGTGGTGGTGCTGCTGCTGGTTGGTGGTACTGGTGGCTAATGGTGGCATGTATAAAAGATAAGAGAAGTGTAGGGAAAACGAATGGGATAGAAGGGTATTTTAGTAATTTCACCACATGTATTATTTTGACCATTTTTAAATTATTGTACTATGGTGATTATTTTCAGCAAACCATAAGGAGGAAAAAAGAAATTAATTCAAATAAAAATATATATAGGGTAAAGAAAGATCTTACACAATTTGGGAGCTTATAATCATCCCCTAAAGAAATCAATGATGTGTGTGTGCCTATGTATATATAATTACAACAAGTTTTAAATTAGAACAAAGTAACTTGAAACTACACACTTACGAAAAGTGTACCAATAGATACTATGAAACACTATCCAATCAAACCTCTACCGAATAACTAGCCGGAAAATAAAGTAGGTTTTGATTTTAATTAATTAAGAAAAGTAAATGAAACTAGAAACTAAAGAGAAAGCAAACGACAAGAAATCTGAAGGCATGAGTGTGGAAACAATGATGATAAAATAAACCACTAAGGCAATGAATTCTAAAACATGCAATGAACTCTAACTAGGGGTTTTCATGAGTCGAGTCAAGCCAGGGCAAGCTTGGGCTCAGCTTGGCTCAGATTTGAAACCGAGCTCTATGTTCGAGCTCGGCTCGAATTTAGTAAGAAAATTAAAAAAGGCTTTCAAAATTCAATAGTCTAAAATATTATTCGGTAGTTCAAAATAACATATTTAAAATAATCAACCTAATAATTACAAGCTAAAATCAAGTTTAACAAAATACAAAATAAATCTCAAATTTCAACGAAATACTAGGGGTGTGAATTTCTGACACGACCCGAACCTAACACGAAATTAGCGAGTTTGGGTTTATTCTAAATGGGTTCGGGTTAGGTCCGGGTTGAACCCGCGAACCCGTTTAGCTAAATGGGTCGGGTTCGGGTCAACCCGAGCAGGTTGGCGGGTTGACCTGTTTAACCTATTTATATTTTATATTGTGTTAGGACAAAGAGGATTGGTGAAACCACTTTTGGAAACCTTAGTCTAATTCACTTCTGTCATTTTGGCTAAGTATAGAAGTACTGAAGAGAAGACAAGAAACTACTGAAGAGAAGATATGAGAAGTGCTGAAAAAGAAACTTCATCAGAAGTTCTGAAGTCCAAACCAGACAAGTTCACTTCAGAAGTACTGAAGACAAACTACTCATCAGTAGTTTGCCATTCATCAGCACTTAGCATCAGATATTTTCAACCGCCTTTTGTATCAGTAGTTTATTGTTTACTATTACTTTTAGCTGTATTTGTTAGTTTCAATGTTGCAACTTGTGCAACTTGTTTCTGATGTTTCTGTACTTGCTTTTGGGGAAGATACATGTATGTAAACGTCTATAAATAGGAGGCTTCAACCTTCTATTTTAGACATTGATTTTAATAGAAAAATCCTTCAAACACTTTCACTGTTCTATTCCATTTCAGTATTTATTGTGAATCTGTCTAAGTATCTAATTCTCATTTACTGCTTAGATTCATAATAAATACTTGTCATTACTAGTTTCAATAATCTAGGGGGAGTAATAACTCCTCTTAAGTATAAAAAGTGTTGCTTTAACTTATACATTCCGCTGTGCTTATAATCTGATATACAAGAGCTTGCTAAACACTTAAGTGTCAAAGATAGCAAGTTCTTACTTAAACAAAAGAGCAAACTGATCCAACAATTGGTATCAGAGCGTTGGTTTATCTGATCACATATCAATCTAACAAATTGAGAATCAGACACAAAGCTCTTATTGATACTCAATAAAAGATCAAAAGTTCACTTTTTATCAAATATCCATCACTGAAAAGAGTCATCTGACAAATCAATACTCTTTAAAATGGATCCACATAATACTGGTTCTGCCACTAAACCTGCCATGCTTGTAAGAAATGAATACAACATATGGCAAAAGAGAATGGCACATACCTTGTCACAAACCAACACTGGTTGTTGGAGATCTGTGATATATGGTCCTCACAAACCAGTAAACATAAATCTAGAAACTAAAGTTGAGGTTCCTAAAGAACCAAAAGACTATACAGATGATGATTTCCTAAAACTTGAGCTAGATGCAAAGGCATTCTCTATGTTGGTAATGGCTCTCCCAAATGAGATATACTCTGGCCTTTTACATTGTGAAAGTGCCAAAGAACTCTGGGATTGTCTTAAAGAACAGTTTGGAGGAACTGAAGAGGTGATTGCCAACACCAGAGAAATTTTAGCTCAACAATATGAGACATTTGCTCACATTAATGGGGAAACTTTAACTCAACAATTTGAAAGATTCTCCTCATTAATATCTAAGCTAAAGTTAAATGGTCAGACCTATACAACAGTATCTATGCTACATAGATTTTTAAGGTCTTTACCAGACAAATGGGAAACATACTCCATTGTTTTAAGATCCTCACCAGATTTTAGCTCCCTCACTCTTACAAAACTCCATGGGAGATTACTTACTTTTGAGAGAGAAATTGATCAAAAGAAGAAATTACAATCATCTGGTAAAACTGTTGATGACTACCTACCAGGAAGTACAACACTTTTGGGACAAGACTCACCAACTTGTTCATATGGATCTTATGACAACATTGACATAACTACTGGGATCTCATCAGAAAGATCTTTCACAGGTTATGACAATGATGACCAAAGTCAAACTGCTGATAATCTATGTTTTATCATGGATGATTTGAAAAACTTTAGCAGTGATGACTTAGAAGAAATGGACATTTTACACCAACTGGCCATGCTAAGCATTAAAACTAACAAGTTTTATAAAAGGTCAGGAAGGAAATTTCCAGGATTGACCAGTAATACAAAAATTGGTTTTGACAAATCTAAACTGAGATGTCACAAGTGTCAGAAGTTGGGACACTTTGCTAGAGAGTGTAGAAACTCTAACTTTAACCAATCACAATCTGGAAATAACTTTAACCCCGATTATAATAGGAATAATGGAACTTAAGGGAGTGCTCATTTTGTACAGGCACAAGCTCCTCAACAGCAATACATGCCACAAGTACAATATGTTCAAATGCCTGCTCAACAGATGCAGAGCCAACAATCAATCCCTCACTTTCCAGCTGCTCAACATCCTCCACAGCCTCAACAACCCTCTCAACAAAGTCTTTTCACCTCAGGGTATGTTGATTGGAGCAGTCTCCCTTTTGACACCACAGAGTGCAATCCTGATGCAGACAACAAGGTGTTTGACATCAACTGGGGAGAACCAGACAATGGCAGAAAGAACTTTGCCTTAATGGCATTTGAAGGCTGTACTTCAAAATCTGCATTGTCACATGTATCAAGAGAATCTTTGACAAAACTTTGCTCAAATTCTTGCAAAGAAACTTTTGCTCTCATAAGAGAGACAAATGTGCACTTACAAGGAAAAGCCAATGATTTAGAAAGAAAATACACTCAGATGAAGTGTGATTTAGAGAGAAAACTTACTGCTAAAACAAAAGAAGCCTCTAAATTAACTAACTCAGCTATTGAAAACCAAGCACAAATTAAAATGATGATAGAAGATCTTGGGAATGTCAGAAAAGAGCTTGCTGACACCAAGATCAGTTGTGAAAAATGGGTGGATTCTTGTAAGGGGTACCAGCTATTGCTAAACAAACAGAGTGCTTCAAATGTTAAGTTTGGCATAGGGTACCATCATGTTGAAACACCAACAGATTTCTCTCCCAAAACTACTGAAGATGGGAGAAAAATTGTTTCAAATGAAACTTCTGAAGGGAAAGACTGCACATCTTTCCATGAAAACTTTCTAAACAGAAATCTTGGTATTTTCAAAGAAAGTACTTCAGAAGTATTAACAAAGTCTGACAACAAGCCATCAGTAGTTTCATCTACATCAGGAGTTGAGACCCTGAAAACTACTGATGATCAAAATCTTTACACTAATGTCAGAAATTTGCCTTTAGATCAAAAACAAAAGGCAAAAGAGTGTGAAATTTGTGGTCTGTTCAACCACAAAACAGAGTTTTGTAGATACAGAAAAGGAATTCAGTTCAATCATAAAATTAAACAACAGGTTGTGGGAAATCAAATCAGAAATGATTATGAAAGGACCTTTAATCCCAAGAAACAACAACCTGAAAACACCTTTTCTCAGAAAAAGATAAAATCTCAACTAAAATCTTTTTCTCAAAACTCTTTATCAGTAGTTAGACCTGATTCATCAGCAGTTTCACAAACTGCTGAGATTCAAAAACTAATGAACTTGGTACAACTACTGATGACCAAGGTGTATGGTAGTCCTGAAAAGGATACCACCATGGTTCTTAATGAAAAATCCATTGCCAAAAAGACATGGATTTCTCAACCTAGTCAAGAACAAACTGTAACTGTTCTCAAGAGCAAACCCAAAGCCAAACAGGCTTGGGTTCCTAAATCTAACTAATTTGCTATTGTGTGCAGAGGGTTTCCAGGGGCTTAAACAGCATATGGTATGTTGATAGAGGAGGATCTATGCACATGACTGGATGCAGATACCTGATAAACAACTTTATCAGCCAAAGAGAAGGATCTGTATCCTTTGGGAACAATGCTAAGGGATATGTGCTAGGACATGGCAATGTCTCCTCTGGCAAAATACAGTTTGACAAGGTCAATCTGGTTGAAAACCTTGAATACAACTTGCTGAGTGTGTCACAAATGTGTGATAAAGGATATTCTTCCTTTTTCACAAAGACAGCATGCAAGATCATCTCACCAGAAGGCCAGAAGTTGATAGAGAAGATCATTGAAGATCATACTTTGCTGATTGCCAAAAGATGTGGCAATGTCTATGCAGTGGACATTGAGAAAGACAAAGTATTGAACAACACTGCCTGTTTCTTCTCAAGGGCATCAACTTCAGAAACAGATCTCTGGCACAGGAGACTTGGCCATGTGAACTTTAAAACCATAAATAAAGTCACAAAAATGGGCTTGGTCAGAGGTCTACCTTTGAAAGTGTACCAGTGTCAAGAACACTGTGTATCCTATTTAAAGGGAAAACAGCATAAGTCCTCCTATAAGTCTATTGAAGAATCAAAAACAACTGCATGTCTTCAACTACTCCATATGGACTTATTTGGACCTGTCAAGATTATGAGCCTTGGTAAGAAGAAGTACTGCTTAGTCATCATTGATGACTACTCAAGATTCACATGGGTATTCTTCTTATTTTCCAAGGATGAGGCTGCTGAAATCATCAA
Source organism: Ambrosia x helenae (assembly GCA_030844895.1). Lineage (NCBI taxonomy): Eukaryota > Viridiplantae > Streptophyta > Magnoliopsida > Asterales > Asteraceae > Ambrosia > Ambrosia x helenae. The sequence goes on from CM061227.1 coordinate 58,541,477, forward strand.
GTTCTTCATTCTACAAGTGGAGAAACAATATTCTCTACCTGTCAAAACCATTAGAAGTGATAATGGGACAGAGTTCAGGAACAAAACTCTGGATGAATTCTGTTTGTCTAAAGGGATTATTAGACAATACAGTGTTCCCAGAACTCCTGAACAAAATGGTGTAGTAGAAAGGAAGAACAGAACCTTAATAGAGGGAGCAAGAACAATGTTAGCTGATTCTGGACTGCCCTTGTACTTTTGGGCAGAAGCAGTTAACACATCATGTTATGTTCAGAATAGAGTTCTTGTTGTCAAGAGACATTCCAAGACTGCCTATGAAGTTCTTCATGGCATGAAGCCCCTTATCTCCTTTTTCAGGGCTTTTGGGTGTCAATGTTTCATCTTGAACATCAAGGAATCTATTTCAAAGTTTGCTGCCAAAGTTGACTCAGGTTACTTTCTTGGTTACTCTTCAACTAGAAAAGCCTACAAGGTTTTTAATTCTCACACCAGGATAGTAGAAGAAACATTGAATGTCAAGTTCAATGAGTCAAAACACACTCTTATTCCAGCACATCCTGCTGAACTTTTTGACCTTGACAACTTCCACTTTGGACCTGAGAAGGCTGTTACTTCATCAAAACCTACTTATTATGGTGACAAAAGGTTTGATGATGAGGATCCCATACCATGGACTCCTCAAACAGTTATCAAGTCAACTTCAAGATCATCAGAAGTTTCCCAAACTTCTGATCAAACAAGTACTGAGGAACAAACTCAAACTTCTGGTTCAGTAGATCCAACTACTGAAGATCAAGGAACATCTGAACCAGATATTATAGACCTCAGTAGTTTGTTTGAAGAACATGAGCCACCTACACCTGTCAGTGGTTTATAACAACTGATTGAACACAGAGATCATCCACTTGATCAAATCATGGGTGATATAGCTTCAGGTGTTCTTACCAGAAACCATCTCTCCAACTTTTGCCTATTTTCAGCCTTTATCTCACAGTTGGAACCAAAGAAGTACCAGGAAGCCCTCAAAGACAATAATTGGGTGCAAGCTATGCAAGATGAACTGCTTCAGTTCAACAAGCAACAGGTCTGGGAAATCTGTCCCTTACCTCCAAACAAGCAACCAATTGGCACAAGATGGGTTTTCAGGAACAAACAAGATGAAGCTGGTATGATAATCAAGAACAAGGCAAGACTGGTAGTTCAAGGGTACTCTCAAGAAGAGGGAATTGACTATGATGAAACCTTTGCTCCAGTTGCAAGGCTTGAGGCCATCAGGTTATTTCTGGCCTATGCCATTTCCAACAAAATTAAAGTTTATCAAATGGATGTGAAAAGTGCATTTTTGTATGGAAAAATAAAAGAGGAGGTGTATGTCTGTCAGCCACCTGGGTTTGAGGATCCTTCTCATCCTGAGTGGGTGTACAGACTAGACAAAGCTCTTTATGGGCTCAAACAGGCTCCAAGAGCCTGGTATGATACACTCTCTACCTTTTTACTCAAAAATAACTTTACAAGAGGTGCCATTGATAAAACTCTTTTCATTAAACATGTTGGAAATCATGTCCTACTTGTTCAAATTTATGTTGATGATATCATTTTTGGTTCAACAAACACAAAACTGTGTGATGATTTTAAGAAACTCATGCAATCAAAATTTGAGATGAGTACCATGGGAGAACTGCAGTACTTTCTGGGACTGCAGATCAAGCAACAAACAAATGGAACTTTTATACATCAATCAAAATATGTTAAAGAATTATTAAACAAATTTTCTTTAAAAGACTGTAAATCATGTTCCACTCCCATGACACCAATCACACAAGTTGAACCTGATGATCAAGGAAAACAGGTTGATCAAACCATGTACAGATGCATGATAGGTTACCTTTTATATCTAACTGCTTCTAGACCAGATATTATGTTTTCAACATGTGTCTGTGCTAGATATCAATCAGCACCAAGGGAATCACACCTTATAGCAGTCAAAAGAATTTTCAGATATCTGAAAGGAACTCCAACACTTGGAATTTGGTATCCTGCTTCAAGCAATACCAAGTTATCAGCTTTTTCAGATAGTGACTATGAAGGGTGTAAGATGACAAGAAAGTCAACATCTGGTGGTTGTCAATTCTTGGGTAACTGTCTAGTGTCATGGAAATCAAAGAAGCAAACATCTGTTGCAACTTCAACTGCTGAAGCTGAATACATTGCAGCTGCAAGTTGTACATCACAGATACAATGGCTCCAATATCAACTTCTTGATTATGGAATCAAAGAAACCAAGACACCTTTGTTTGTAGATAGCAAATCTGCCATTAGCATTATTCAAAATCCGGTACAGTTCTCAAAAACCAAACATATTGAGATCAGGTACCATTTCATAAGAGATTGCTATGAAAAAGGCAAGATTGAGGTGAAGCATGTAGCAACAGCTAATCAAATAGCTGACATCTTCACAAAACCCCTTGACACATCAACATTTCAGAAGTTAGTATCTATGCTTGGGATGCTAAATTTGTAAGTGTTTATTTTATTATTCTGCACATATTTTTCATTTTTCACTTACAAAAAGACAAAAAGTCTGAATCAAAACTTCTGAAAAGAGAGAAACTACTGATAAACAAAACATCAGTATGGGGATAATTTCTGAAAAAGTGTATAAATTCTGATAAAATAACCTTCAGAAGTTATGAATAAAGTATTTATAAAACATTTCTCATCAGCTTTTAAAAACTACTGAAGAGGAAATGGGAACTACTGATGAAGATAATCCTTCATCAGCAGTTTAGTCAAAAAGGGCAAATCTGACTTTTCCCATCATCAGAGGTTTTGACCTAGTCGGTTTAAAACTTTTGATAAAAAGATTTTTAACCGAGGCGGTTTAAAAACTTCTAATAAAGAAGATTCAAGCGGTTAAAAACTTCTGATAAATACCTTTTTCAACACTTATCCTTTCAAATTCAAAATATCCCTCTTTCTCTCTCAAAAACTCTCTCAATAACCTAAACCTGCAAATCAACTGTTCGATCAACCAAAACAAAAACCACATGGCTCTCGTTCTAAAACAGGGACACAATCAAAGGGCCTTTCTTGAAAAACAAGAAGGCTGGTCCCAATACGATGAGATCATTGATCTTGTCGTAAAATCCCAATATTTTACTGCTCTCACAATAAACCCACCAATTCATACTGAAACTCTAAATGAGTTCTGGGCAAATGCTGAGACGGTGACGGCTGATGATGAAATCATTTCTCTCAACTCAAGAATAAAAGGGAAACCACTGACCATCACACCGGCCACACTGGCAACAAGACTGGGCCTGGATGATGTAACTGCCCCTGATCATGTTGCTAACTCTGATATTCACCTAACCATGACAGAGTGTGGTTATCAAGGTACTCTCTCCCATGCTACTATCTTCAAAAAATATTTTGAACCAAAATACAAGCTTTTGTTTCATTATATTATTATGTGTTTGAGTCCAAAAACAGGGTCTTATGACCAGATGCCCTCTACTTTTCAACCAATATTTCATTCCATAGTGAATGAAACAAAATTCAGGGCATCAAAATTATTTTTCAATGAGTTGGTGTTACATCACAATAATACCAAGAAAAAGTTTTTGTTATACCCAAGGTTCATTATGCAATGCATAATAGGGGAACTGGGTAATGAGGTGCTTGTGGGAAAAGTTTCAACTTTAAATCCATTAACCTCACAAGCATACTCTAGGCATAACAAACCGGCTACCTGGCCAGAAGATGATCAGGGAGAACAACAACAAGTCCCCCTGAAGCCCACATCTTCCAAACTCACACCACCAAAAGCCAAAAAGCCCAAGCCAACAAAGACAAAAACCCACCAACCCAAAAGAAAAGCTGTTCAGGAGGTTGAGATGCCTGAACATGCTCATGAGCAGTTTGCTCTTCAAATAGGTGAGACTGAAACACCCTCTCAGTCTCCTCCATCTCAAACCCCACCAAGAGCACCCATAACTATCTTATTCAAAAGAAAAAGACTTAGAAAAACTATTGCAACTCACTCTTCTTTTGAAACTGCTGACCAACCAATTTCACCTATTGCCCAAACTACTGAACCAACCCCTCAAATTTCTGAACCAGAGGCAATAGAGATTGCCAAACTTCTCTCTGGGCTAAAAGAGAAAGTCCCATCTGATTATGTCAGTCCCCTACAACCACAACAAACAGGGGACATAACCACAGCATCAGACATGGATGTGGACATCACTAGCCCTAACCCAAGAGATGAGGGTGGACCAGAGTCTTTAAGCCCAATCTTAGAGACTCTTGGGGCATCTGAGGCTGCTACTACTCAGTTACCACCCAGTGGTGGATCTGAGGATAGAAGTAAAACAGCTAAGACCTCAGATGTGGCAACTACTGATGAAGGCTTAATGCCTGAAGTAGGAAATCCTCAGAACCAAGAACAAGAGGTTCATGAGAGAACTGAGTTGGGCTCAGCTCATGATTTAACTGAGACAGTCCTCAATGAGGACAACATCAGGGATTCAGATGATTCCATTAACTTGGATGATGTTTCAAAAACCAAAACTACTGAATTGACGGCACTTTATGAAGGTTCTGTTTCAGGGGTATCCAAGCTCAAGAAGCTAGTCACCCCTGCACAGGTTAAAGTCCACTCAATCCCTAAAACCCCTAGAGTGGCATCCTCTGTACAACATGAGGATCTCCCAAAAACACACCCTTCACATCAAATGCCTACCCAATTCCCTGGGCAAACAAGCATAGACTTGAACCAGCTATGCAGCCTAGAGGGTCCCCTATACCACATGATGAACACTCTCATCAAGAATCACTTCCAAACATACACAGCTAACTTGGAGCTGTCAATCAAAAATCAATTTGGAGTGATCAAGACAAAGATGAATGATCTGTCCAACAAGATTGAATTCAACAGCAAACAGATTGCTCATCTTCAAGGTCAATTCTCCCAACCCTCAACCTCTAAACTTAAACTTGATGAATCCAAAAAGGGGGAGAAAATTAGGGAACCTAAGGAGTCATTCCAAGCCTGGATAAGGGCAAGAGTGGCCATCCTTGAAAGAGATCAGAAGGATCAAGCCAGAAAAGAAAAACTGGCCAAACAGTTTGGTGTCTCAGTGGAAGAAATTGAAGCCACAGAAAAAGAAGATGAGACCCAAACCTCTGAAGAATCCCTAAGGCATAATAAAGAAACTTCTGATGGTCAAAGTACTGATGACTCAGAAGATACTGAAGACAATCCTTCAGTAGTTGACAAACCATCAGCAGTTGTCAACCCATCAGAGGTTAACACTTCCAAACCTCAACATACTGAACCTTCCAGATCCACTGAACAAATCAAACCAACTTCTGCTCCTCCAAGGCCTACAACAACCACTACCATAACTGTCCTAACCCCTGCTCCAATCTCTCAATCAACTGAACTTCTTGAGCAGAGGTTAAAGGCAGTTCAACAAAAAGCCAAGGAAGACCAGATTTGGAAAAGTCTGGAACAAAGGGATGATTTAGAGTTTGAAGAGAAGCTACAGGCTTATAAAGCTGAACTGGAGAGACAAGCTGAAATTGACTATGTTGCTGAAGAAGACAAAAGACAACAACTGATGTCTTACATCACCAAGAACAGCAAGACTAAAGCCTACACACTCAAGGGACTCTCTGTGCAAGAGCTGACAAGAAGGGCACAACTGCTTGCAGACAAACTGGCCACAAGTAAAGAAGGAAAGGCCAAGAGAGCCCAGATGATAGATGAATTAGTAGCAGAGGGCTATGGTTCAAAAGCCTCAGTATCCAGATGGAAAGAAGAAAGACTGATGGATACTTATCGAAAATACAAGGCTGCCAAGGCTGCAAATCCAGAGAAGTTTCAAACTGCTGATCCTTCAAGATCAGTAGTTAGAACTTTTGATGTATCAACAAGAAGGCCTGCTACTCAAAGAAAGAAAGCAGAGGACAATGTCAAAACTGATTTCAAAATGGTACTACTTGAAGGAAGTTCAATAGTCCATTCAGATTTTGACATTGAGGAGAAACCTCTGTTAACACAATTCAGGGATCCTTCCACTTTTGCCTACCAAATCCAAAAGACCATCAAAGAAAAGATGCATACCAAGGTAGTGACTGAACACCATCTCCCAACTATTCAGATGCCTGATATGCAACAACAACAACAAGGAAGAGACTCCCACCTGAGGTTAACTGAAACAGAAAGCATCCAACACTCAGGATCATCAACCCAAGGGACAAGTATGGTTCCCTATTCCTCTGACTTTAACAAGTCAAAGGTACCTATCATCAGATGGTCACTTACTGATAACAACTCAGTATTGTTGACAAGAAGAGACCTTTCAAGCAGGGCTTACAAGAAGATCAGTGATCTAAAGAAACTGTCAACACAAGACCTGCTCACAATTCAACATCTGGAACCACAGAGAGGATCTCTATCTGATGGACAGTTAAACCAGCTCAAGAACACCATGTACAAAGAGATATGGAAGATTGTTCAAGACAGAAGAAAATCATAAGGAATTAGTAAAGTTTTGGCTTCATTAATTCAGGGGAGATTGTTAGGACAAAGAGGATTGGTGAAACCACTTTTGGAAACCTTAGTCTAATTCACTTCTGTCATTTTGGCTAAGTATAGAAGTACTGAAGAGAAGACAAGAAACTGCTGAAGAGAAGATATGAGAAGTGCTGAAGAAGAAACTTCATCAGAAGTTCTGAAGTCCAAACCAGACAAGTTCACTTCAGAAGTACTGAAGACAAACTACTCATCAGTAGTTTGTCATTCATCAGCACTTAGCATCAGATATTTTCCACCGCCTTTTGTATCAGTAGTTTATTGTTTACTATTACTTTTAGCTGTATTTGTTAGTTTCAATGTTGCAACTTGTGCAACTTGTTTCTGATGTTTCTGTACTTGCTTTTTGGGGAAGATACATGTATGTAAACGTCTATAAATAGGAGGCTTCAACCTTCTATTTTAGACATTGATTTTAATAGAAAAATCCTTCAAACACTTTCACTGTTCTATTCCATTTCAGTATTTATTGTGAATCTGTCTAAGTATCTAATTCTCATTTACTGCTTAGATTCATAATAAATACTTGTCATTACTAGTTTCAATCATCTAGGGGGAGTAATAACTCCTCTTAAGTATAAAAAGTGTTGCTTTAACTTATACATTCCGCTGTGCTTATAATCTGATATACAAGAGCTTGCTAAACACTTAAGTGTCAAAGATAGCAAGTTCTTACTTAAACAAAAGAGCAAACTGATCCAACATATTGTTTTTTTACAATATGTTTTGTGTTATAAATTAATTTGGTTAGGTATTTTATGCTACTCTTATAACTTAAAATAGAAATTGCTATGAGATTTTATAAATAAAACATAAAGTTTTATATATGTTTGTGTTTTTTGCAGTAAAATTTTAAGTTTAATACATTAGTTTACGAAAAAAATAAAAAATCGGGTTGAACGGGTCGGGTTCGAGTTCATATGTTTTTCACAATTTTCAGGTTTGGGTCGGGTTCGGGTTCATGTGAAATTTTCGGGTTCGGGTCGGGTTAGACCCACCAACCCGCGAACCCGACCCGTTAAGCACCCCTACGAAATACAATGTAAGTTCATAAGCATACGAATTAACCCAAAATATGCAATAAATGTTTGAGTACATTCCTAGATAGTGACATCTTTGAAATCAAAAGCACTATTAAATTTGATAACTTGGGTACTTGGACAATTATCATTGTGCTACGGTTTATTATAATAATTTGATTAGTTGTAAATTCAATCCCTAGCACATAATCACTATGCTACTATTAACAAATATTAATTATGTAACGAGTTCTCCCTCTGTATAACATTTTTTTTTTTGTATATTATATGTATATAAAAATAATATATATTAAAAAATAGAATTATCTGAAACAAACCGAGCCGAGCTAGGCTTACTTTCCAACCGATTCGAGCCAGCTCGGCTCAGTTTCAACTCATCAATGTCGAGCGAGCTTATTCTCCGCTAAATCTGAGTGAGCTCCGAGCCACGAGATTTTTGGACAGCTCTACCTCTAACTATTATTTATTAATGTTGAGAGAATTAAAGTGTTATTAAGACGAAGATATTAAAGTGTAAAAATATTTGAAAGACTAATTTTCCTTTATTTTAAGGTTATACCATAGGGATGAGCTCGGGACGGTATCGGTACCGAACCGATACCGATCCCGACAATACCGATACCGAAAATTCTAAAAAATCAATACCGATACCGATACCGAACACATACGGTACGGTACGGTGTTGGTATCGGTTCGGTATCAGTACGGTACCGGTATGGTATCGGTATTTTGCCTTAAAATACCGACACCATACTGATCCCGTACTGATACCGATAATACCGAAACCGAAAATCCATAAATATGGGTACGGATACCGATCCCAAAACCCCTCGGTTCGGTACGGTATCGGGATCGGGACGGGACGGGATCGGTATTCGGCCTTGTATGCTCATCGCTATAATACCATATGCAATTAAAGAAAAAAAGTTTTTAACTTTTGGTAATCTTAATATACTCTTATGAAATAAATTATATAATACTAGCAGAATGCTCGCGCGATGCAACGGACACAGAAACACTTTGAAGGTTGTGCATGGTTCGGTTCGGTTTGATTATTAGTCTCAATCGAAACCAAATTTCGTTTGTGTTTTTGTTTTCGTGTGTTTTAAATTTTTTGCTCACCCCTGTATAATGCTAATCAAGTAACACATCCATTTTTTTAAATAAAAATAACAACAATACTATATTCATATTAAAGAGAATAATTTTTTTGATGACGTAAATGTATTTTAAAGTATTAACATATAAAAAAATTATGATCGTTTAAATATCGTGAGGTAGGTGGCTTAAAATAAAGAAGAAAAGTGTAAATATTATTCAAATAAGCAAAATATTTAGTAAAGTTGGAGGAGTTAAAGTGTTTAATATGAGAGTATTAAGGTGTAAAGTGTTTGAAAGACTAATTTACTTTTAGTTTAAAGTTGTATTTTATGCATTAAAGGAAAAAAAAAAAGTTTTTAACTTGTGGGTATCTTAAAATATCATTGTGATGCATTATATATAGTAGTTGCATGGTGCTCGCACGATGCAATGAGGAACCATGACACTTCTAAGGTGTGCATGTTTGGTTAAATTCAGTTATTAGCTACAGTCGAAATAAAAACGAAAGTCACCAGTTAATCAATATTATTAACCCATCGGTTAATTGGTTACATTTATTTGGTTAGGCTGTCGGTTTTTAGCTCGGTTTAATTAATTTTGGTTAATAACCAAAACCAAATTATATCTAAAATATTTGCTTAAAAGTACATGAAATGAGGTACAAAAGCTAAAACTTATATGGATATATGAATGTTTTGGTTAATTTCGACTAACTAAGTGTGCAAAAAAAAAAAAAAAAAAAAAACACTATAAGCGATTTTAAGTTACTTCATGTTTGGTTAACTCGGTTTTTTATTGATTTTGGTTCGTTTTCATGAGTTTTTGTTTCCGGTTGACGGTTCTGCCATTATTCACCCGTAGATATTTTTAATCACGTAACACATCAAATTTTTTTAACTAAAAAATACCAATACTATACTTAAGTTAAAGACAACAAAATGTTTGTTTGTATGATCAGTGGCGAAGCTTGACCCGAAGGTTCGGGGGTCGGAAGTTACCGGGGGTCGGAAGTCACCGGGGGTCGGAAGTCACTAGTTTCGGGGGTCGAAAACCCGTTTCGGGGGTCGAAACCCTATATTTTCAAAATTTTCTATACGAATACTATATAATCGGAACTTCTGCGCGAAAATCCGGGGGGGGGGGGGGGGGGTCGGCCGCCCCTCCCCGCCCTTACTATGCTCCGCCAGTGTGTATGATGTAATTTAAAAAAAAAAAAAAATATTAGCATATGAAAAATTATGGTTGTTTAAAACTATGGGATAGTTTGCTTAAAATAACGGAAAAAAATGCACCTATTAATTAAATAAGTAAAATTTGAGTAAAATAAAATGTAATTATGGTGAGGGATTAAAGTGTAATTTGTGTTTAAAAACTAATTTATACTCAATTTAGTGTTGTATTTTATGCACTAAAGGATAAAAGTTCTTAACATTGGGTATCTTGTAATAAATACCCTTGTGAAATGTTTTATTTATAGTACTTGCATGGTACCTACGATATGCTACGGGAAACAAATTCTAACCTATTATTAACTATGTTTATAGTTTGCTTTTGAAAAAAAAACATGGAGTAGTTATAGTGGTTTAAAAAGCTTGGGGTAGTTAGATTAACATGGAGAAAAAAAGTGTAACTATTATTTAAATAAGAAAAAGTTGAGTAAAGTTAATGGAATTAAAATGTAAGTAGAAAGAGAGGATTAAAGTGTCATTTATATTTAAAAAACTAATTTACCCTCAATTTAGTGTTGTAAATATATGTTCATGATCAAATTAAAAAAAAATATATAAATTGAACCATTAAACTATTAAAGTGTTTGAATTCCATTACTAAATATCACAACAAGTGGGCCAACGAGTTGTCTATCTATGTTACCTTATTAAGAGCCAGACATGACTAAGATGGTCATTTCACAACCATTTTAAGATGGCATATTAAGAGCCACAAATGTAAATTCCTAATATTTACCCCTTTTCTTCCGGTTATGCCCATGGTGTCCAACTTTTCATTGCAATTGTATAACTCCATAATGTAACATTGCAACTCATACAAGTTATTTAACTTTTTAAAACCGTCCAGTTTGTTTCTCTCCTTGGCAATTTAAGGCAATGAATTCAATGGGATTAAATGCAATTTATTAATTTATGCTCTCCCACACTTTACAATTAAATCGTTTCTTCTTCTCCTTCTGTGGACGTGTTAATGGCCCCGTCTATTTACACCCCCTCCTTGTTAAGAACTGTGTTAGGGAAATCAGAATCACACTCAAATGATACTGATGACGGCGATACGCAAGCAAACGTATGAACATCCATCCATCACCCAATCTGAAGCTTTGTGCTTTTTTGTAATGGTTGTAAACCTAATCCATTTTATTTGTTTTTAGAATTTGTTTAAAGTTCGTTGTTTCTGGTTAATTCCATTTCAATTTTGAGGGATTTTTTTATTTGCTCTGTGATTATTCGTTGTTTATCGCATGCTTCCGCTGTGTTTCATATGTGCTTTTAGATTTCGTATGTGCTTCCGCTGTGTTTCGTATGTGCTTTTATATAATCACGTTCTTTGCTACATCCTTGTCAAAAGGCAATTACAATTCTTTTAAAAAAATGTGAAGTCACTAAAGCTTACTTCTTCCCTCATTCTTTTGGTTTCATTTTTCTTATTTGTATGGAGTATTATACTCTATTTACATCTTATTGATGAATCAAGGTATGTAAATTTCTGATATCATTTCATGTTGTAAGGATGTTTACCTTTTGATTATAATTTTATTGGTCACAGGATGCAGCCGACAGTTTGTTGGATTTAGCACAGAGATATCCGAGAATATCATCAATCGGATATGGGAACGTGCCTGGGAATTCTTTTCTTCTTTAAGACAACTTTCACTAACATATTTGGAGAAAAACAGAGAAGTAAGAGTTGGGCTAAGACCTTTCAGGAAGTATGAACTTTAATTTGAATGATGATTAAATTCATTAGGCTTACATGATAACTAGAGGTGGAAGTATGGGCGGGTCGGAATGGTTGGGTTACGACTTACATCTTTAATATTTTTAGTCGAATTCTTGACGCTTATATATTTTTTAGCAGATTTTGTCTAATACCACAACGAGAAATCAATATGATAGTAGTTTTAACTTTCAACCATATAGTAGCCCTCAATGGAGGACGTATAACATCGAGTTCGAAAAATATGAAGGCTTTTGTTGAAGTTTAAAGGTCTCCATTACTCTACATGTTGTTACTGAGACTACAGGGTCAAAACAGTCTTTAACAATGTTATGTTCGAAACACAACAGTACAATGTTATGTTCGAAACACAACAGTGGGTGTACTATTAAACATGTATTTTTTTATGTTTTGTATATAATCAAATTGATTGATGTATTGCAAGTTTTTTTAGATCTCGCAGCAACGCGCGGGTAAACCTACTATTAGTTTAGTGAGGCTAGATTTTGAATGGATTTTTGTTCTTACAAATAGGCGGAACTGTGAATTAATAGAAAGTGAATTTGGGCCAGTGTATGTTGGAATGTTGGATGAATAGAACATTTGGGCTTTTAGTGTCAAACTATTCATACGTTCACCATGCGTCAGCGATTAAAATCCTTAGCTGTCAAATCTGGCGACTAATCGTTAAGTTAATAGATTATTCAGTTGTTCGAGATTGTGGGATCGCCACTCAATCGTTTGTTTATTTTCCGCTCAACCGTTTAAAGTGAAAATTGAAGATGTTAACAAAATGATCAGTTTCGGGATTCCTTAGTGGATAATAACAATTAAAACAAAAAAGAGAGGTGGATGTTATGAAGTAATTGGGTGAAAACTCAGTACCAAGAATGTTAAGACATGTTGGCTGGATACAAGGGGTCTAAATATATAACTAACTTCTGCTATGGGGGTGATGTAGGCTCAGTGGCGGACCTAGAAATTTTTTTCATGGGGTGCGGAATTTCTAAGCCCTTGGGTCGTTTATCTATCAGGTGGCACGGGCCGGATCGACTCATATACCAAAAGTAATAATACTAAAATTATATAATCACCAAAAGAAAACCAAAAGCCAAAAGTAATTTAAACGTCGTTAAATATGCATAACAAAATTCTAAAAATCTAAAGTTGTGGATACATCTCGGCTAATCGTAAGTTTTGGAACATCAAACGCATCAAAATTATCAAAAGGACTCAAGTTATTATTACAAACAAGCAACTCAGATGTTACTTCGTTAAAACGATTTCCAAATTCTTGGATTTACATATATAGAATCAAACTAAATAGTTAGATTCGTTTGAATTATCTACACTGGACTATAGTCTCACTCATTGTACTTGATTTTATCTACCTGATATCTTATTAAACCTTATAAAAAATAATAGACAATAAACTAAATTAAAGAACGAGTAAAAAGAAATTAAAGAAAAAGAAAAACATATTAAAAGTTAGTGTGATTTCTTGCACTAAAAAAACAAATAGTTCATCTTCTTCACATCAAAATAAGAGAGACCTGCTACCTTTCCACTGTGACACCCAGCATGTTCAGCTTAAACATTTTGCAAAACATATAAGTATGCCTTAGCGAAAAACATTTATAAACGTACTTAACTGGGTCAGTTGAGTCGGGTCATGTACGTATTGTCCAGGGTTCAATGATGTGGAGGATCATTGGGGGTTGTTTTGGGTACACACTAGTCTTGAGTCCCATTATTGGTGAAATTACATGAATTGGATTAAGTGTTATACATAGATTAATACATATATATGATATAATGTGCAAATACGTGTTTTAACTGTGTAAACATGATGGTACATGATTCTATATGCTTAACAAATGTTAGGATTTCATATTCATGTGTTAGGATGTGTTAAAACGCGTTTAAATGACAAAACTGAGAAATCTGGAAAACACATATTCTGGTTCGACCATAAGGGGGGTCGAACCAAGGTAATGGTTCATTGAATGTTCCCTTCGACCTGCTAGAAAACCCCATTCGACCCTTGCAGGGGTCAAACCAGCTGTAACTATAAATACCATACTTTGCAATTTTTCATCATTTCACAAACCCTAGTCGCCTCTAAACACTCTCTCTCGACTCTAATCACTGGGGAAGGAGTATTTGACCATGTTTTTCATAATCCAACCTACAAACATCTTCCAAACAAAGATCTAAAGTGTGTTCTTGATCTAAAACCCCTTTTAAGCATTTTTGATTTGTTTGTATTAAACCCCAAAGGTCTAGCTCTGTTCTAAGGTGGTTTTTATGATTAAAAACCTTTCAAACATCTTTCTAAACAAATCCCTATCATTAAACTTGAGTTTTCATACAAATAAACATTTGTTAATGGTGTTTTATGTTGTGTTATATGTTGATTAATGATTAAATGTTGTTTAAATGATAAAATCATGATCTAGGGTTGCTATTGGTACTGGTTTATGATTGGTTTAGGTTACAATTGGATTAATGATGATGTTATGTCTATTTTGGGGATTTTTGTTAGATTTTGGGCTTGATGGATGTTGTTATTGTTAATAAAACGATTGGGGTATTCATGAACACATTAAACTGAACATTTTGAGATGATTATGAAAGGATTTCAACAAGTTTCCAAATTGGGTAAAGTGTTCATGCATGATGTGACATTTCCATAATTTTTCCATTTTGGGAAAGCTATAAAACGGATTGATTTTGGAGTAAAATTAGTAGGTTTTGTAGGAATATGTTATTCATAGTGGAATACTGTGATTCATGATGTTTCGTGATGTTTTCGGACTGTTTAGATGCGATTTGATGCGTTTTAGAGTAATTGCAGCAGAGTGGGTCGAACCAGATTCTCATTCGACCCATCGTGGGGTCGAACCAGCTTTCACACAGAATGAATGAACTGTAATTTGGTCAAACGAACATGATTTAGGTCAAATTAACACGTGTTAGGGTTGAATTAACATGTGTTAAGGTCGAATGAACATGTGTTAGGTTGTATGAACTTGTGAATAGGTCGAATGAAGCTTATGAGGGTCGAACCAAGCTTCTAGGGGTCGAACCAAGCTTCCTTTCTATAATGATTTGACCCAACAACTTCAAATGTGCGATTCGTGATGCAAACTAAGTGTTTATGCTTTAAACCTTATGTGTAATCTATGTGTACTTGATTAGTTTATGTAATGGGTCACCAACGGGATGTCGGGTAAGTCTGGTGTGTCGGTTTAATAGTCAAACACGTTTTCAAACATACTTGGTCACGATCTAGACAATCGTGGACTAGATAACCTTAGGGTTATTAGTCGAGACACTTATACAAACTTTTATGATAGATTTCCCGGTATTAGGAACTATCAGGAATTGTTGGTAACTCTTTTTTTTATAGAAGACGCAATCTAAGGTGAGTTTCACAGCCCCACTTTTACTGGCTTTACTTTTGGCGGGAGAAAACATGCGCGAAACTTGTGTTTTGCGAACTTGTGCCATACTATGGGTTGCTTTTGAGTTACTATACGATCTTTGGAAGTCCCGGGGAAAACCGTGAATGTGCGGGTTGCACAATGGGGGAAATGTCGATAGATCTATTGGGCGTGACCTGCCCCACTCGTCGACTGGAGGTCGGGCGGGTGCATGTTGTCTCGACCTATGCTAAACTTACTAGACATTATTCGGGCGGCTTAAACATATTCTAAACTTAATGAACTTGCTAAACATGTCCAGTAATGTTTTTTCCAATCGTAGTAGTAGCAAAACTTACGCCTAGCTAGCGTACTTTGGTAACATTTGGTAACATTTTATGAAAACCTGTGAACTCACCAACATTATATGTTGACATCTTTTTGGCATGTTTTTCTCTGGTCGCTAAGGTAGCATCACGTGGACTAGGCGCACGGGTCTTGCATGGCGTCTAGGGCTTTTAGTTCATGATTGAAATAATCTTTTTGAAACTATATTGTCATATGTGCTTGTAACTTGATTTTTCTTCCGCTATGGTTTTGAGATATTAAAGTTTATATTTTGGGTCTACGTATCTTCCATATAGTTGTTGTTTATTGTGACCATTGACTTGGATGCTGGTTTGTCACGCGCCTCGCGGTAAAACCCAGCATGTGGAATTTAAGTGTGTGATAGATTGGTATCAGAGCCAATGGTTATAGTGAACTAGGACTGCATATAGAGTTTGGTCTATAGCCGAGTTACACACACTATTAGTCGTAATAGTGGGATACGTACTAACTTTGTCTAGGTTTCTTTACATCATCATACTAAAGTGTTACATCATCCATTCTTACTTCTGTTTTGCCTACTCTTATCTTCTTCTTCGGGATTTGAAGACGAATGGACTGACTTGTTGAATTTTGAACGGCGGTGTCGTAATTGGAGTGGTTTCGGCATACCCTTGAGAACTGTCCAGGATTCGGACATCTCCCCTCTTTGCTCCAATAGACACACTCGCTCACACATATTCTCTTACACTTTTTCTTGTTGTAGCACGTTACTAGGTGATAGTATTCGGTGACTGGAGCCTCAAACTAGGAGGCCACTTCGAGGACCATGTAGAGCGGTTTATCATTTCGGGTGCACACGAAATCATAAACTGAAATGCATGAGAATCCCAGTGGACTCTGAATTTGGATGGACAGTCCTAGATTGGACCTAGGCTTAATTCTTGTAACTCCTAGTGGTTGACACTAGTGGTGAATCTGAATCTCTCGCTCTTGTTTGTCAGATTATGTCTGGTGCTCATGGTGGACGTAGGGGTGGCCGTGCTGGTGGCCGTGATGGTGGCGGTCGTGGTAACTTTAACATGACACAGGAGGAACTGAACAACCTGTTGCAGCAGCAGGTGAATGTGGCCTTGGCTGCATTCCAGGCTGCACATAACGTTCCGTGGTAAGTTGATTTCTATCTGCTCTACCTCATTCCTGGGTGTTGTGTTCTTTCTTTCTATTGGTTATCTTTGTGTTTTTTTCCCAGGTGGTACTGTCAATCCACCTCCACCTCAGTGCACCTACAAAATGTTTTGGGACTGTCAGCCCTATAATTTTGCTGGGACTGAAGGAGCAGTGGGACTGCTCAGGTGGTTGGAGAAGGTTGAGTCTGTGTTCTTGATGTGTAACTGTCCCGCTGGGGACCGGGTGAGGTATGCTACTGCAACGTTTGAGGGTCCTGCGCTCACTTGGTGGAACTCCACTGCTTAGACCTTGGGTTTGGGGGAGGCTCATGCTATGCCCTAGGCAGATTTTGTGCATCGTCTGAAGAGTGAGTATTGTCCTAGTGAGGAAGTTTAGAAATTGGAACATGAGGTTTGGAGTTATAAGATGGTTGGGTCAGAGATTGAGGATTATACTGTGAGGGGTAATGAGTTGGCGGTGTTGTGTCCTGATTTGCACACACCGATTATTGTAGGATAAGCTGTCTAGTTCGGCAATCCTAACGTTGCCTGAGGGAATGCAAAATTTTGTTGTATATACAGATGCCTCTCACCAAGGGTTGGGGTGCGTCTTGATGCAAAGGGGGAGGGTCATTGCTTATGCCTCAAGAGAACTCAAAACCCATGAGTGTAATTACCCAACCCATGATCTGGAATTGGCGGTTGTGGTGTTTGCTTTAAAGATATGGAGGCACTACCTGTATGGGACAAAGTGCACCATTTATTCTGAGCAGAAAAGCCTCAAATACTTTTTGAACAGAAGGATATTAACATGAGGCAGCGAAGGTGGTTATAATTAATTAAAGATTACGAATGTGATATTGTATCACCAGGGTAAAGCTAAGGTTGTGGCTGACGCCCCGAGTCGGAAGGAATACCCACCTCCTATCCAAGTAAAAGCCATGGGTATTGCGGTTATGCCTAACCTTCTAGATAGAATTCGAGAAGCACAAGTCAAGACTCTATAAGTTGAAGATTCAATGGAAGTTAGAATGAAAGGAATTATTGACAAGTTAGAAGATAATGCAAGCAGGGTCAAGACCCGGTATGGTCGAATCTGGATTCCATGGCTTTGTAAAGTAAAGACTCTTTTGCTTGACGAGGCTCACATGTCCCGATTCTCGGTTCACCCGGGAGCAACGAAAATGTATCTGGACCTAAAAAGGGATTATCTGTACTACCCCGACCGAAGGCGGAATCATCGAGGTGCCACGTAGTGATGATTGTTCAATAGCTCATGGACTAAAAGTGTAAATATTGATACATTGAATAAATAGTTTATTACATTGAAATGAAACACAACGATTCTAAATGCCAACTAAACTGAATACAATGAATCAAAATCTAAATATGAATCCGAAAGCTTAAAGAATGCATCTCAAAATAATAATTTTGTCAATACAAAAATTGTATTGGGAGTTATGTAATAAGCAGTATCCGAGTCAAAATCAACCCTATGAAAGTTAAATGAAATTTATATATAGTATGCGCTATTAACAGTAGTAATGAAACACATAGCAATGACTAAGGTCTCTCAACAGAGTCACAAGGGGTATATACCATAGTACTATTCAGTGAAATGCTAGGCCGCAACGGTTAATGATTTTAACAAGTCATAGATACACAAAGTAACACAAAGCAAACACACATGATAATTGCACTTAGTGAAAAGAAATAGTAATTTGACATAAGGTACATGAGTAGCCCCAAACAGAAAAATGAAAAAGGGGAAAGATATACTCACAGTTTAGCTAAGTGGTAAATCCAACATAGTTCGTCACAAAAGGCTTGGGAATTCCGAAGAACTCAACCTATATGTATAAGAATACTAATGAGGAAAGTGACTTAAAAAGTCTAAGGCATCTAGGGTTTAAGGTATTAGGGTTTGCTAGGCTAGTTAGGGAAAATGAAGTTTGTACGTTATCTCGAAAAAAATAATTTCAAATTCAAGAAATATATAATAAAATAAGATTAATATATGACTTAAGAAAATAATTATTACTATTTGAATATTTTAAATGAAAATACTCCAAGTAATTTATTATAAAATTTTAGTTAATTCGTTTAACTAAAATATATAACAATACTAAAGTTTATTATGCAAATGAAAATAATTCACACAAATGACACCAACATAAACACTTATGGTTTTCCAACCTAAGAATATTTCTGTTTTAGAATAAAAATATATATAAAACAGATTTTATAATTTATATATAATTAGATGATTTACTATGCCTAATTAAGCATAGTTATGACTAGAAATACAAGATATGATCCAAAAATAATATTTTAATGAAAAAAAATTAATTACAGATGTAAATCAATGAAAATAATTTTCCTATAATTTTTCTAAATCTATTTATATTTAAAACTGATTTAATGCGTTTAAATCATATTTAAATGAAACAAAATAGGAAAACCAATAAAAATAATTGTTTTCTGGACCAATAATTTTTATTTCAGTTCATTATGATTAGAAATAATTTCCCAAAATGTTTGAGATTAAAATCATTAAAAATGAATTTTTAATCATTTAATCATGATTAAAATAATTTAAATTAATAAAAATATGAAAAATAGTTTATTTTCTAGAAACTAAAATTATTATAAATTTCCATAAGGTGTCGAGATGCTACACCTAAATTTTCATAATTTTTGGAGCAAAAAGGAATTTTCTATGAATATTTTAAGATATAAATGTATTTACATATATATTTAGATAAAATGGGAATAAATAAAAATAGTAAGAATTAGACCCGTGAACAGGAGGCTCGAACTCAGGTCTATTCTCTACAAAGATACTTACACAACCACTCCGCTAGAAAGGCTTTTGTTGTTAAAAGTAGGAACAAAATATATATAATTATAATTCTTCAACCCATCTTCTTCCCCAATATACAAACCCTAACCCTAGATTATTAACAACTTCAATTCGATTCAGATAGGACCCGAGTTCACGGGCTTTTATAGAGCATTGTAAGGAGAACAAAACGGCATCAAGAAGTTGGACATACAATATGCGAAATGATTGAACACGAGGCTTCAATGTTGGAACTAATAACCAAAAATTTAAGGGTTACTCTGGATGAGTTGCAATGGTTTTGTTGTTGTTTTGAGTTGTCAAAGTGTGCATAAGACGATTTAAAGAATCAGTTTATGTAATGTTTTGATGAAAAACGAACCTTTAAAGAAGGAATAATAGGTCTGGTCGTTACATGCATAAAACCCGATTTAAACACCATAAAACTCGTTACCGATTCGATTAAAAGTTGGAACCGATTAATAATTGGTGGAGAAATTTCCGGGTAGCAGTTATAGATCAAAAAACGCCATAAAGTGGTCAATTGCAATTCGCCGGAGAATAGCTCCAGTGGCCGGACTCTCGATCGGAAACAGAAGGAGAGGGAATTTGGATTGAATTTTAAAAAGTTTGATGTTATGGCAGAAATGGTCCCTTAATGTTTAACTAAGTTTTATTAAAATTTAGTTAGTTTTTCCCTTTATAAAACTAACCAAGTTCACTTCCTTAACCTAAAACGTTTTTATAACTTCATAAAACTTAAACTTTTTAAGCTTTTATCAAGCTACAAAATAAATTTATATTATTTTGTAAACCTTTACCATAAAATTTTGATATTTCCACATCTTTCGATAAACTTTATTCGTTTAAATTTAACAAAAATCCATCGAACTTTAACAACGATTTTTTTATAAAAATCAAATATCGTTCAATATACGTATACGACTTAAAACGTACATACGGTCCATAATAAATACAAATGATGAACGTTGAGTTCGCTCTTTTATTAAATTTGAAAACGACTAACTTACATGGACTAAAATAGAAATATTTGAATACATGAAGGACTAAAATTTACAACTTTCTAAAATATGAGGGTGACGGTTGTCACATTATTGGTGGCCCGGAATGAAGCGTGACATAGCTAAGTATGTGGAGAAATGTTTGACTTGTTCCCTAGTCAAAGCTGAACACCAAAGACCATATGGGAAGTTACAAACCACTTGAGGTGCCGATTTGGAAATGGGAAGAGATAACGATGGATCTAGTCACTAAACTTCCCAAAACAAAGAAGGGGCGTGATGCAATTTTGGTCATTATTGACCGACTCACGAAAAGTGCCAACTTCTTAGCGATTCAGGAGTCATATACCTCGGAGAGAGTGGCGGAAATTTATGTGAATGAAATAGTATCCCGTCATGGGGTGGCCACATCCATCGTGTCAGACCGAGATACTCGGTTCACGTCTCAGTATTAGAGGAAATTTCAAGAAGAGTTGGGTACTAAATTGTTAATAAGTACCGCCTACCACCCTCAAACGGACGGGAAAACTGAAAGAACAATCCAAACGCTTGTGGATATGTTAAGAGCGTGTGTCCTTAACTTCGGGGGAAATTGGTATGACCATCTACCTTTGGTAGAATTTTCCTATAACAATAGCTATCATAGTAGTATCCAAATGGCACCATTTGAAATGTTGTACGGGAGGAAATGAAAAACTGTCGTTTGTTAAGGGGAAGTGGGTCAACGGGAGCTAGCGTTGAAAGACTTGGTAGCACTTACCAATGAAAAGATTAGCCTTATACGAGCTAGAATAAAATCAGCTCAAGATCGTCAGAAGGCATACGCAGATCGAAGAAGGCGTCTCATCGAATTCCAAGTCAGGGACTTTGTGTTGTTGAAGGTCTCCCCTTGGAAGGGGGTTATCAGGTTTCGTAACCGCGGGAAGCTGGGCCCACGATACATCAGGCCTTTTAAAATCTTGGCACGGGTTGGACAGGTTGCTTATTAGCTGGAATTACCACCACCTTTGAGTGGGATTCATAACACATTCCATGTGTCACAATTGTGAAAGTGCCTTGCGGATGAAACAACCTATGTACCTCTCGAGGACATTGAAGTGGATGACAAGTTGAATTATGTAGAAAAGCTGGTAGCCATGAAAGATTTCAAGGTAAAGTGGTTGCGTAACAAGTCCATAAACCAAGTCTTAGTTCAATGGCAACACCGGAAGGGCTCGAAACTCACTTGGGAATCGGAGGAAGAGATGCGGACTCACTACCCAGCTTTATTTGGAACGTGTTAAGGTATCGGGGTTGAAACCTCTGTAAGGGGGTAGACATGTAACACCCCAAAAATTTAAAATAATACTATTAGAGGGTTGTGAGTAAACATGTACATAAATAAATAGACTAAATTGCTAATGTTGAATAAATAAAGGGGTAATTAGTTAGTAACCTAAGTTATAACCAAAGGTAACTACTAATCAAAGTGGAGAGGCTGAAATAGTATAATTGCTAAACTATGGGTTATTAGGGGAGATTGATTCAAGTAATAAACTCCAGGAAAAGAGTTAACGTTTTTGATAAAAGGAAGAACACCCAAACCCTTACACCCACTAATTAGCCCCAAATCCAAGAAAAAAGCAGTTGATTAACCTGCATGTGAAGAGAATTCAAGTCCTTAGGTCATATTAAACACAAGGTAAGTTGTAGGATGCTTTTGATGATTTTTTTTATGTTGATGAGATTCTTGGATAAAGGTAGTAATGTATGATTCTTGGTAATCTAGATTAGAGATTGAAAGTAGTATGTTTAATTGTGAAAATCTATTAAGCTACATGTATAATTTCTATTAATTGGTGGTAAATTGTATGAAAATGTAGGTATATGAAAGTGGGTTTTAAGAAGGGAGTCTATGTTTGACTTTCTGCAGGTCAAACAAGGTTATAGCTTAGTAAAGATGAAATTATGTGATGATTTTGCTAGTTGTAAGATAAGTAGAGATGTATATTGTTGATGGGAAAGTTATGTGTCATAATTAGGTACATGAACTTAAATTGAAGATAATGCACACCAAGTGTATGTTGAAATATCTAAATGAATGAGTAAAAAATTATCTTGACTAATGTGGTGTAAATTAATGTAAAATGATTGTGTACATGTAAAGTTATCATTATGATATGGCTAGGTGTGTATAAAAGAAAAGATGAGTTTGTGAGTTCTAAACTATGAGTTCATCAAGTGTAGGTATTAAGACGGAAGGATTAAGCAAACAAGGAGGGCACGACTCGCAAGACAAAGGTAAGTTGGTTTGACTTAAATCAACTATTGCTATGTGTATATTATTGTGTCCTCGTTGTTGGGTCAATAGTTGTAAAGATATAGAATGGTTGGAAAGACCTTATTGGGTCAATAGTTAGAAATAATGTTCTCTAGACTAGGGGGAATAGTGTGTGCAAAATGTCTAATTATGCACATGAAATGACAATAATAGGTAAAATGCGTATGGATTTTGACCTAGATCGTTGACTGTTGTCACATTCTCCCCTTGTTTTTGGAATTTCATCCACGAAATCGAGTTTTCCTACTAGTTTCAATAGTCTTAGGAAAAAGAGCTGGGTACTTGCGTCTCAATTGGTCTTCCCGTTACTATGTAAATTCGAGACCACGCTTTGCATTCCATCTGACTTTGACAAGTTTAGTGCGGCTCCTTCTCAATTTCTGGACTTTCCAATCAGTCACCTCGATTGGCTCCTCAACAAATGGAGTTGATCATCGATGTGAATTTCTTCGGGAGGAATGATCAAAGATTCGTTGGATAAACATTTCTTCAGATTGGACACGTGAAATGTGTCATGAACACCATTAAGCCCTTCTGGTAACTTGAGCTTGTATACCACGGGACCAACCCTAGAAAGTATTTCAAAATGACCTATGTATTGGGGGTTAAGCTTCCCACGTTTGCCAAACCGTGGTACACCCTTCCAGGGTGAGACTTTCAAGAGTACCTTATCGCCAACCTGAAACTCGAGTGGTTTGCAATGGCGATCGGCATAGCTCTTTTGACGATCTCGAGTGGCTTTCAATCAATCACGGATCTGAAAGATCTTATCGGTTGTCTCTTGAATAAGCTCGGAGCCAGTCAAATGTTTGTCTCCAACTTCCGCCCAACACAAAGGAGATCTACACTTGTGTCCATTCAAGGCTTCAAATGGGCAGCCTTGCAAGCTCTTGTGGTAACTGTTATTGTAAGAAAACTCAACCAACGGTAAATGGGACCCCCAGTTTCCATCAAAATCGATTACACATGCTCGTAGCATGTCTTCCAATGTTTGAATCGTACGTTCGCTCTGGCCATCAGTTTGTGGGTGATAGGTTGTGCTCATATCTAAGCGAGAGTCTAGTGCATCCATTAGTGTCTGCCATAATTGGAAAGTAAATCGACTGTCTCGGTCGAAACGATTGAAATAGGCACACCATGCCTAGTTACAATCTCCTTAATATACAACTTGGTGAGTTTCTCTAGCTTGACCGGTTCCCTTGATCGGCAAGAAATGCACAGACTTAGTCAACCTTTCAACAATTACCCAGATCGTGTCATAACCATTGGACGTCTTAGGTAGCTTGGTAATGAAATTCATAGAGATTTGCTCCCATTTCTAAATGGGAATCTCGGGTTGCTGCAGCAGACTGGGCAGCTTCTTGTACACATCTTTAACCGTGGAACAGGTAAGGCATCGGCTAACGTACGTTGCAATTTCACCCTTAAGAATGGGTGTTAGGACAAAAAGGATTGGTGAAACCACTTTTGCAAACCTTAGCTTAATTCACTTCTGTCAAAATACTCTAAGTATAGAACTGCTGAAGAAGAAGGATCAAACTGCTGAAGAAGAGATTCAGAAGTGCTGAAGAAGAAAAGTCATCAGAAGTTCTGAAGTTCAAACCAGACACTTCTACTGAAGAACTACTGAAGACAAACTACTCATCAGTAGTTTGTCATTCATCAGTACTTACATGAAGATCTTTTCCACCGCCTTTTGTATATCAGTAGTTTATTACTTTAGTATTTCTTTTTTGCTTTAGGTACAAGTTCCAAGACTGCAACTTGTTGCACCTTGTTTCTGAACTTGCTTTTTGGCAAGGTTCATGTATTTGTAAAGTCTATAAATAGAAGGGTTCATCCCTCTGTTTTAGACATTGATTTTAATACAGAAATCCTTCAACACTTATTATTGTTATTTCCATTTCATGTTTATTGAGAATCTGTCAAAGTGTTTCATTCTCATTCAATACTTAGATTCTCAATAAATACTTATCATTTATTAGTTCTTGAATCTAGGGGGAGTAATAACTCCTGTTGATAAGTGTAGCTTTAAACTTATAACATTCCGCTGTGCTATCACTCATCAAGAACTTGCTAAACACTTAAGTGTCAACTAGCAAGTTCAAACAAAAGAGCAATATACTGATCCAAGAATTGGTATCAGAGCTTTGGTTTATCTGATCACATATCAATCTAACACATTGAGAATCAGACACAGGCTCTTATTGATATTCAAGAAAAGGATTATAAGCTCACTTTTATCAACATCCATCACTTTAAGAGATATTTGACAAATCAATACTCTTTAAAATGGATCCTCATAATACTGGTTCTGCCACTAAACCTGCCATGCTTGTAAGAAATGAATATAACATATGGCAAAAGAGAATGGCACATACCTTATCACAGACCAACACAGGTTGTTGGAGATCTGTGATATATGGTCCTCATAAACCAGTAAATATAAATCTTGAAACTAAGGAAGAGATTCCAAAAGAACCAAAAGACTATACTGATGATGATTTCCTAAAACTTGAGCTTGATGCAAAAGCTTTCTCTATGTTGGCAATAGCACTCCCAAATGAAATCTACTCTGGCCTATTACATTGTGATAGTGCCAAAGAGCTTTGGGACTGCCTAAAAGAACAGTTTGGAGGAACTGAAGAGGTGATTACCAACACCAGAGAAATCTTGGCTCAACAATATGAAACTCTTGCTCACATTAATGGGGAAACTTTAACACAGCAATTTGAAAGATTTTCCTCATTAATATCTGAGCTAAAGCTAAATGGTCAGACCTACACAACTGTATCTATGCTTCATAGATTTTTAAGGTCTTTACCTGATAAATGGGAAACATACTCTATAGTCTTAAGATCTTCACCAGACTTTAGCTCCCTCACTCTTACAAAACTTCATGGGAGATTACTTACTTTTGAGAGAGAAATTGATCAAAAGAAAAAGTTACAAAGTTCTGGCAAAACTGCTGATGACTATCTACCAGGTAGTACAACACTATTGGGACAAGACTCACCAACTTGTTCAAATAGTTTTGGATCTTTTGACCACATTGACATAACTGCTGGGATCTTATCTGAAAGATCATTCCCAGGTTATGACAATAATGACTTTGATTAAACTGCTGATAACATGTGTTTTATCATGGATGATTTAAATAGTTTCAGCAGTGATGACCAAGAAGAAATGGATATTTTGCACCAACTGGCCATGTTAAGTTTAAAAACAAATAAATTTTACAAAAGGTCAGGAAGGAAGTTTCCAGGACTTAACAGTTCTACAAAAATTGTTTTGACAAATCTAAACTTAGATGTCACAAGTGTCAAAAGTTGGGACACTTTGCTAGAGAGTGTAGAAGCTCTGGCTTTAACCAATCTCAGTCTGGAAACAATTTTAACCCCAATTATAACAGGAATAATGGAACACAAGGGAGTGCACATTTTGTATAGGCACAAGCTCCACAACACCAATATGTGCCACAAGTACAATATGTACAGATGCCTGCTCAACAGATGCAGAGCCAACAATCAATCCCTCCCTTTCCAGCTGCTCAACAACCTCCACAGCAACAACAACCCTCTCAACAAAGTTTAT
This sequence comes from Ambrosia x helenae, assembly GCA_030844895.1. Classification (NCBI taxonomy): domain Eukaryota; kingdom Viridiplantae; phylum Streptophyta; class Magnoliopsida; order Asterales; family Asteraceae; genus Ambrosia; species Ambrosia x helenae. The sequence continues at coordinate 58,567,867 of CM061227.1, forward strand.
TTACTTCAGGGTATGTTGACTGGAGCAGTCTTCCTTTTGACACTACAGAGTGCAATCCTGATGCAGACAACAAAATGTTTGACATCAACTGGGGAGAGCCTGACAATGGAAGAAAGAACTTTGCCTTAATGGCATTTGAGGGATGCTCCTCAAAATCTGCCTTGTCACAGGTATCAAAAGAATCTTTGACAAAATTATGTTCAAATTCATGCAAAGAATCTTTTGCTCTCATAAGAGAGACAAATGTGCACTTACAAGGAAAAGCAAATGACTTTGAGAGAAAATTCACTCAGATGAAATGTGATTTAGAAAGAAAACTTTCTGCAAAAACAAAAGAAGTTTCTAAATTATCTAACTTTGCTATTGAAACCCAAGCACAAATTAAAATCATGATTAATGACCTAGGGAATGTCAGACAAGAGCTTGCTGACACCAAGGTCACATGTGAAAAATGGGTGGAATCTTGTAAGGGGTATCAACTATTGCTAAACAAACAAAGTGCTTCAAATGTTAGGTTTGGCATAGGGTACAATCACACTGAAACACCAACAGATTTCTCTCCCAAAACTACTGAAGATGGGAGAAAAATTGTTTCGGGTGAAACTTCTGAAGAGGAAGAATGCACATCTTTCCATGAAAACTTTCTAAAGTCACACAAAGAAAGTTCTTCAGAAGTACTGATTAAATCTGACTTTAAGCCATCAGTAGTTTCAACTACATCAGGAGTTGAGAACCTAAAAACTACTGATGACCTAAAACCAATCAAAACAGTCAGAAACTTGTCTTTGAAAGAAAAGACAAAAGAATGTGAAATTTGTGGTCTGTTCAACCACAAAACAGAATTTTGCAGATATAGAAAAGGTATTCAGTTCAACAAGAAAAATCAACAACTGGTTGTGGGAAAACAAATAAAAAATGATTATGTAAAAACTTTTTCTCCCAAGAAACAACAACCAGCAAAAACCTTTTCTCAGAAAAAGACAAAATCTCAACAAAATTCTTTTTCTCAAAATTCTCTTTCAGTAGTTAGACCTGAATCTTCAGCAGTTTCACAAACTGCTGAGATTAAAGATCTTATGAACTTGGTACAACTACTGATGACCAAAGTTGATGGTGGTCCTCAAAAGGATACCACCATTGTTCTTAATGCAAAATCCATTGCCAAAAAGACATGGATTTCTAAACTTGGTCAAGAACAAACTGTAAATGTTCTCAAGAGCAAACCCAATGCCAAACTGGCTTGGGTTCCTAAATCTAACTGATTTGCTATCTTGTGTAGAGAGTTTCCAGAGGCTTAAATAGCATTTGGTATGTAGACAGTGGAGGCTCAATGCACATGACAGGATGCAGATACCTGATAAACAATTTTATCAGTCAAAGAGATGGATCTGTATCCTTTGGGAACAATGCTAAGGGATATGTGCTAGGACATGGCAATGTCTCCTCTGGCAAAATACAGTTTGACAAGGTCAATCTGGTTGAGAACCTTGAGTACAACTTGCTAAGTGTGTCACAAATGTGTGATAAAGGATATTCTTCCTTTTTCACAAAGACAGCATGCAAGATCATATCACCAGAAGGCCAGAAGTTGATAGAGAAGATCATTGAAGATCATACTTTGTTAATAGCCAAAAGATGTGGCAATGTCTATGCAGTGGACATTGAAAAAGACAAAGTACTGAACAACACTGCCTGTTTTTTCTCAAGGGCATCAACTTCAGAAATTGATCTCTGGCACAGGAGACTTGGCCATGTGAACTTTAAAACCATAAATAAAGTCACAAAAATGGGCTTGGTCAGAGGTCTACCCTTAAAAGTATACCAGTGTCAAGAACACTGTGTATCCTGTTTAAAGGGAAAACAGCATAAGTCCTCCTATAAGTCTATTGAAGAATCAAAAACAACTGCATGTCTTCAACTACTCCATATGGACTTATTTGGGCCTGTAAAAATCATGAGCCTTGGTAAAAAGAAGTACTGCTTAGTCATCATTGATGACTACTCAAGATTTACATGGGTATTCTTCTTATATTCCAAGGATGAGGCTGCTGAAATGTAAGACCCTCAAAACCGACGGTTCAAACAGTTGGCATTCAAAGACTAAAACCATGAATTTAATACTCAAGAAGTCTTATTTATTATCAGAAAACACGCAGCGGAAAAGTAAATAGTTAAGTCATCCAAACATGAAATTCCTCATGACGGGTCAAAGCATATTTGTAGAACAAAACAAAAGTTTAGAAAATAGTTTTCAAATAAATAGAGTAGACTCTTTATTTCAAAATGTCAACCGCCTCTGAGTAGTCATGCAGCAAGCCAAGGCATCCCTCTTTATTCTTCAATTACCTGAAATCAAGCTAATATGCACGCAAAGTCAGACGAGCTGAGTGAATTCAAGTTTTATGAAGTTCTTACATAATAAGTACATTGTCAAATAAAAGTTAACAAAATACTTAACCTTAGAGTTATGATAAGCGCAATCCGCCTACATGTTCCCTAAGCAAATGTAAAGTCTAGAATAAGCGCAATCCGCCTACTTAACATAAGACTTTATTTTAAATCTACAATAAGCGCATATCGCCTACTAAGACTCAAACCGTAACTATAAATTAGAGCAGATATTATATAACAATTATAGCTCGATTTATAATATTAAGTAACCGTCATACACAGTATATATATATATATATATATATATATAAATATATAGTAAAGCATTAAACCTAATCAAGTATAAATCAAGGCAAATCCCGATCTAACAAGCAAGGTTTCCAATATAATTTCAAGACATGCATACTAGCCCAAAATGTTTTAAAAACAATAAAAAGGGCACATGAATTCACCTTAGTACGTGTATAATTCGTCTCTCAACAGCAAGGGAGCACAAGCGAGCAAGTGGTCAATAACCTGGTAATGAGGACGTAAACGTCACCAATGTCCTAAGGTTTGCGAGGGAAAGAGAACATATGACACAAGTCTTAGCTAATATTTTACTAAATTACTAGTGTATTAATATTTCCTTTCTGCGTAGTGGTATTACACTTAGGCATGTTGTGCTAAAAATATAATAAATAATTTCAACACAAGCATCCTTGTCCTAGGATTTGAAATCTTTTAATCATGCCTATACCACCACCTCCATATTAATTTGTTTTAGGATTTCAAGGAAAGCATGGATGAGCCAAAACACTCTTGTGGCCATTTTTAAAATTCTAGAACAGAATGCTTTGAACAACTTCATCCCTATGCCACCTTTGTATTAAATCCTAATCATCATCTAACTTCTTTTTTTGTTTTTTTTTTTCTTTAAAAAAAAAAAAAAAAACCCAACCTATTTAGGCTTCCATGCATGCGCCTATTTTTTTTTTTTTTTCAAACCAACAAGCTTGTTCAAGACCTAGCATGCCACTTATAAACCCAACCTTTCCTTGCAATACCTTCCCACAACCGTGAGCCATACAAAAACACATCGAGTCTTATAGTAGCACCCGAGTTTAGTTTCGAACACCGCCCGTGTGCTACTCGACCCTTAACCCTCGTCCTGTACGTGGAATATCCATCGACGACTAGCCGATTTCCATTCCATGATCGGTAGTTCATCACAACAAGAGAGTAGGAGTTACCTGTGATCGCAAAGATCGGTTATTAATCTCGCCACAGCCACCGAAAGACCCCGCACTGCAACTCGGCAATGAGGTTTAACTTTGGGATATTAGAGCTTCTCGGCCAATGGTCGAACTAGTCGGAACCCTACACAAACATCACTTAGAATGAGATTCATTTGCGAGTTATACCGCTTAACCGAACACGAGATATTTTGCGTTACCTGCGATGGCCGCTTGATCGTGATCGGTGACCTTGGATGAGAGCGGCTGTGGAGAAACTTGGGTCCTAATTAAGTTGTTGTGGTGATGCTTCAAAGGTGACCACAAGGTTAAATTTACCTACTGCTCTTCCTTTTCTAGTAATTCTTGTCATGAAAAAGAAGAGGAGAACAACAAAAAGAAGAATAAGTTTACTTGTTTGTTGTTGACGCAAGTAGGAAAAAAAATAATACAGGTAATATAGGTTCGATGGGAGCATTAGGAGTAAGAGATTACCTTGTGTTGTGAAGATGAAAACGAAAAGAATTGATGGAGTTGTCGGCCGAGATTTGTACCAGAAGAATTCATAATATATATAGAGTGACATTAGGGTTTTTCTTTTATTGCAACATAATGCAACAAGGTCCCTTCATTTTTGCCTCTCTTGTTTCTTGTTCCCAAAGCTACTTAAATGAGTTTTGAAGGATGCTAGAGAGCCCCCTCAACAAGAAAAAAAAAATAGAACTATACAAGTGTACAAACTTTACAAGGCGAGACACAAGTCCAGGAATCTACGGGTGTTACAAGTCTCCCCCCGTTGCATTAGGATTCGTCCCCGAATCCTGCTGCAAGGGAAACAAGTTTGGATAGAGCCTCATCATTTCTGACTCGGACTCCCAAGTAGCTTCCGACCCCCGTCTATGCCTCCATTGTACTTTCACTTGTTTAACCACTTTGTTTCGCAAATACTTTTCCTTACGATCAAGAATGGAAATAGGCTCCTCGATGTAGTTCAACTTCTCGTCCAGTTCAATATCATCAAGCGGTATATGAGCTTCCTCATCCGCCAAACACTTCCTTAAATGCGACACGTGAAAGGTTGGGTGGATTCCTTTGAGTTCCCCGGGTAAGTCCAACCGATAAGCCACCTCCCCTACACGTGCAAGAATGCGGAAGGGTCCAATGAACCTTGGACTGAGCTTCCCACGCTTGCGAAAGCGTATGATTCCCTTCCAAGGGGAGACCTTCAACAAGACACGGTCACCCACGTTAAATTCAATAGGCCTCCTCCTCTTATCGGCGTACGACTTCTGTCGATCCTGAGCTGCTTTCATGAAAGCTTTAATCTTATCAAGTTTTTCGGTGGTTGCCTCGACCACTTCCAAACTACCCAATTGCTTCTGCCCAATGGAACCCCAACAAACCGGAGTCCTGCACTTGCGCCCATATAACATCTCATACGGTGGCATCCCAATAGTGGCATGATAGCTATTATTATAAGAAAACTCTGCCAATGGTAGGTGATAGTCCCAACTACCACCAAAGTCGATAATACATGCCCGCAACATATCTTCGAGAGTTTGGATGGTCCTTTCAGACTGACCATCTGTCTGCGGGTGATACGCTGTGCTGATGTGTAGTTTAGTACCCATTTCATCATGGAACTTCTTCCAAAATTTTGACGTAAAACGAGTGTCCCTATCCGAAACAATTGACACAGGTACACCGTGCCTCGAAACAATCTCCCGAATGAATAAATCAGCTAACCGTTCAGAGTTTATGGTCTCTCGTATCGGTAAGAAGTGAGCACTCTTTGTCAACCTATCCACCACCACCCAAATAGTGTCACACCCCTTAGGAGTTCGGGGTAGTTTGGTGATGAAATCCATGGTAAGATGCTCCCACTTCCACTCCGGTACTTCCAACGGTTGGATCTTCCCAAACGGTTTCTGGTGTTCCGCCTTAACCTGTAAACAAGTCAAACACCTACTCACATACGTTGCTACCTCGTACTTCATTGCTGGCCACCAATAGTTTTGCTTGAGGTCTTGATACATTTTGGTCGCCCCTGGATGAATAGAATAGCGGGTTTTGTGTGCCTCATCCATGATTTTATCCCTAAACCCCCCATATCGAGGTATCCACATCCGCCCTTTCATGAACATCACCCCGTCTCCATTACTCTCCAAGAGTCCCTGTTGCCCCCACATACGCTCTGTCATGATCCACTCCACTTGTAAGGCTTCATTCTGAACACTAGAGATCTGTTTCATTATATCCGGCTTCAAGATAAGCTGGCACGACTTCACCCGAATGGGTTTAGGTCTCTCCTTTCGGCTCAACGCATCTGCCACCACGTTAGCCTTCCCTGGGTGATACATAATCTCCACGTCATAATCTTTGATCAACTCTAACCACCTGCGTTGCCTCATATTAAGGTCTTTCTGCTCGAAGAAGTATTTCAAACTCTTATGGTCGGTGTAGATTGTGCAAGGAACCCCATATAAGTAATGTCTCCATAGTTTAAGCGCGAAAACAACGGCCGCCAACTCCAAATCATGAGTCGGGTAATTAACCTCGTGAGGTTTAAGCTGACGCGAGGCATACGCTATTACCTTACCACGCTGCATGAGAACACACCCGAGACCCTTAAGTGACGCGTCCGAATACACCACTAAGTCCTCGGTACCATCCGGCAAGGTTAGGATTGGTGCATGTGTCAACCTTTTCTTCAGTTCAAGAAACGCGTTCTCCTGGTCCGAGTCCCAAACAAATTTTGCCTCCTTCTTAGTCAGTTTAGTCAATGAGGAAGCTATCTTGGAGAAATCCTGGATAAACCTCCGATAATAACCTGCCAAACCCAAGAAGCTACGAATCTCCGATGGTGATTTTGGTGTCGACCAGTTCATTACTGCCTCCACCTTCGCGGGATCTACCATAATACCCTCGGAATTAATGACATGACCCAAAAATTGAACCTCACGCAACCAGAAAGCACACTTTGAGAATTTAGCGTAGAGTTTCTCATTCCTCAAAGTTTGAAGAACCTCTTCAAGATGTCGAGCATGGTCTTCTTCACTTTTGGAATATATGAGAATGTCATCAATAAAAACAATAACCGAACGGTCAAGCATTGGCCTACACACCCGGTTCATCAAATCCATGAATGCCGCAGGCGCGTTAGTCAAGCCAAAGGACATCACCAAGAATTCGTAATGCCCATAACGAGTACGAAAAGCAGTCTTCGATACATCCTGCTCCCGTATTTTCAGCTGATGATAGCCAGATCTAAGATCGATCTTCGAGAACCAACTAGCTCCTTGGAGCTGATCGAACAAGTCATCAATCCTTGGTAAAGGATACCTATTCTTCACAGTCAATTTGTTTAGTTCCCTGTAATCGATACACATCCGCATACTGCCATCCTTCTTTTTAACGAATAAAACCGGTGCACCCCAAGGTGAGATACTCGGCCTAATAAACCCTTTCTCGAGCAAGTCCTCCAATTGAGAAGAGAGTTCTTTCATTTCTGCAGGTGCGAGTCGGTAAGGTGCCCTGGCAACAGGCTTAGCTCCCGGCAATAGGTCTATTTGGAATTCAACCTCACGATCCGGTGGCAACTCTGTCAAATCATCAGGAAATACATCTGGGTAACCCCGCACCACGGGAACATCACCCAGCTCAGGGACATCAGTCCCCATATCCACGACTTGTGCCAAAAATGCCTTACAACCGCGCTGCAACATTTTCCCCGCCTTAAGCATAGAAACAATTCTAGGTAATGAGCAACTACCATCCCCATGAACAGTAATACGACCCCCGTCAGGAGCTGTAAGTCGCACGAGTTTTTGCCCGCACACAATGTGAGCATCCACGGTAGCTAGCCAATCCATCCCAATAATAACATCAAAGCAACCCAATGACATCAAATACAAGCGGATAGGAAAACTATGACCCGATAACTCGATCCGACAATCCTCTACGGCTTTAGTAACAAAGAATGAATTTCCTACTGCTACCTCGACCTCAAATAGATGTCTAATATCTTTGGGGATCGCGCCTAATCTACTACAAAATGCGGTAGACACAAAGCTCATACTAGCACCCGAATCAAACAAAACGGAGGCCCGAAGGCCATTAACCACAAATGTACCTGTCACAACGTCCGCCGTCGCCTTAGCATCCTTTTGAGAGAGACTGAAAGCCCGGGCTTTGGTCCTTGGTACCTCTGTCCCAGTAGTTTTCCCAGCATCCCCAGCACCAGAGCTACTAGCATGGGCCGCCTTGCATTTGTTAGAGAAATGCCCCGTGCCCTTACATTTATAGCACACCAAAGTTGGGCACTGATAGTGAGGGTGACCCGACTTCTTACAGCGGAAACAAATACCTGTGCCCTGTTTGCACTCCCCCGAATGCGTCTTTCCACACTTACCACATTGTTTACTATCCCCGCTACTACCCACAATGTCAGTGACTTCAGTCTTCACTTTCTTGAGAACGGGTCCCGAAGTATCCGCCCCACTTCGCTTTCCATCGGAGCCGCGGTTAGAGTTCCAATACTTCTTATGATCCACGACACGCTCAACATCCCGCTGCTCATACAAAGTACCACTCATAGCCACCACCTCTCGAAATGTATCCATGCTAGTAGTCACAACACCCCGACGTATGTCCAATGGCAATCCCTGAACGTACCTCTTGATCCTTCTTGCTTCCGGTGTAACCATATCTGGGAACAAGCGAGCCAACTCATTAAACTTAGACGTGTACTCTTTGTGGGACAGATTCCCAGCTTCAAGATTAACAAACTTCTTCTCCAACTTATCCAACTCATGAGTCGGACAGAAATGCTCAATAACCAAAGTTTTCAACTCATCCCACTGCATTCTCTTAACTGCTCTATCTCCCATGGCTTGCGTCAAGTTATCCCACCAACATAGAGCCTCAGATACAAAAGAATGTGCTGCAAAAGTCACCTTGTCCTCATCCCGACACTTACTTATCCGCAACACAGCCTCCATTTCACGAATCCACTGGTGGGCTGCAGAAATATCCTTATTGCCATCAAAAGAAGGTGGGTCACACTTTTTGAAATCGACATAAGTGCAACCTCCGGTGGCAACCCGACTAACTCGAGCCCGATCCTCATCACTGGAATAAATAGGTTCGGGTTCCCGGTGTCCCCTTCCAGATCCCCGTCTGGCATCCCTCTCAGCTCCAGTCACAGCCTTAACCGCCTCAGCAATGATCTCAGGCATGCTACTGTGAAGAACCTGATACACTTCATCCGCAATCGCTTCTCTGACATCCGGCCCCAGCACGTCATGGTTACTAGTGTTTGACTCAGGAGTAGGTTCTCGTTCCGAAGTGGAGTCTGGAATACGGCCACCCCCGCGACCACCCCCACGACCACCACCACGATTACCACGACCTCCACCACGACCGCCCCTAGATGACCGTGTTTTTGCCATACTATCCTTCAAGACAAAACCATCACATGATCAGTCACAAGTATATTTAGTATGTATAAAGTAAGGGTAAACTTCTAATAACGTTGATCAAGTGCGATTAGCTGTTTACTTTACTTTAGTCACGCTAAACACAACAAGCTATGGTCACATTAAGAGTTATGCCTACATTTGAACTTTTCATAAACGAAAATACATATAGTATTTAACTATTAATTTTAAAGGTTACCTCTTGGCGTGCAGCTACTCAGCAGTTGACATTTCTTGTATCAGTTCGGTCCCATACCATATTCGAGTTCAAGCACAGACTGCTCGAATCCCTCGAACAAGCGCTCTGATACCAACTTGTAAGACCCTCAAAACCGACGGTTCAAACAGTTGGCATTCAAAGACTAAAACCATGAATTTAATACTCAAGAAGTCTTATTTATTATCAGAAAACACGCAGCGGAAAAGTAAATAGTTAAGTCATCCAAACATGAAATTCCTCATGACGGGTCAAAGCATATTTGTAGAACAAAACAAAAGTTTAGAAAATAGTTTTCAAATAAATAGAGTAGACTCTTTATTTCAAAATGTCAACCGCCTCTGAGTAGTCATGCAGCAAGCCAAGGCATCCCTCTTTATTCTTCAATTACCTGAAATCAAGCTAATATGCACGCAAAGTCAGACGAGCTGAGTGAATTCAAGTTTTATGAAGTTCTTACATAATAAGTACATTGTCAAATAAAAGTTAACAAAATACTTAACCTTAGAGTTATGATAAGCGCAATCCGCCTACATGTTCCCTAAGCAAATGTAAAGTCTAGAATAAGCGCAATCCGCCTACTTAACATAAGACTTTATTTTAAATCTACAATAAGCGCATATCGCCTACTAAGACTCAAACCGTAACTATAAATTAGAGCAGATATTATATAACAATTATAGCTCGATTTATAATATTAAGTAACCGTCATACACAGTATATATATATATATATATATATATAAATATATAGTAAAGCATTAAACCTAATCAAGTATAAATCAAGGCAAATCCCGATCTAACAAGCAAGGTTTCCAATATAATTTCAAGACATGCATACTAGCCCAAAATGTTTTAAAAACAATAAAAAGGGCACATGAATTCACCTTAGTACGTGTATAATTCGTCTCTCAACAGCAAGGGAGCACAAGCGAGCAAGTGGTCAATAACCTGGTAATGAGGACGTAAACGTCACCAATGTCCTAAGGTTTGCGAGGGAAAGAGAACATATGACACAAGTCTTAGCTAATATTTTACTAAATTACTAGTGTATTAATATTTCCTTTCTGCGTAGTGGTATTACACTTAGGCATGTTGTGCTAAAAATATAATAAATAATTTCAACACAAGCATCCTTGTCCTAGGATTTGAAATCTTTTAATCATGCCTATACCACCACCTCCATATTAATTTGTTTTAGGATTTCAAGGAAAGCATGGATGAGCCAAAACACTCTTGTGGCCATTTTTAAAATTCTAGAACAGAATGCTTTGAACAACTTCATCCCTATGCCACCTTTGTATTAAATCCTAATCATCATCTAACTTCTTTTTTTGTTTTTTTTTTTCTTTAAAAAAAAAAAAAAAAACCCAACCTATTTAGGCTTCCATGCATGCGCCTATTTTTTTTTTTTTTTCAAACCAACAAGCTTGTTCAAGACCTAGCATGCCACTTATAAACCCAACCTTTCCTTGCAATACCTTCCCACAACCGTGAGCCATACAAAAACACATCGAGTCTTATAGTAGCACCCGAGTTTAGTTTCGAACACCGCCCGTGTGCTACTCGACCCTTAACCCTCGTCCTGTACGTGGAATATCCATCGACGACTAGCCGATTTCCATTCCATGATCGGTAGTTCATCACAACAAGAGAGTAGGAGTTACCTGTGATCGCAAAGATCGGTTATTAATCTCGCCACAGCCACCGAAAGACCCCGCACTGCAACTCGGCAATGAGGTTTAACTTTGGGATATTAGAGCTTCTCGGCCAATGGTCGAACTAGTCGGAACCCTACACAAACATCACTTAGAATGAGATTCATTTGCGAGTTATACCGCTTAACCGAACACGAGATATTTTGCGTTACCTGCGATGGCCGCTTGATCGTGATCGGTGACCTTGGATGAGAGCGGCTGTGGAGAAACTTGGGTCCTAATTAAGTTGTTGTGGTGATGCTTCAAAGGTGACCACAAGGTTAAATTTACCTACTGCTCTTCCTTTTCTAGTAATTCTTGTCATGAAAAAGAAGAGGAGAACAACAAAAAGAAGAATAAGTTTACTTGTTTGTTGTTGACGCAAGTAGGAAAAAAAATAATACAGGTAATATAGGTTCGATGGGAGCATTAGGAGTAAGAGATTACCTTGTGTTGTGAAGATGAAAACGAAAAGAATTGATGGAGTTGTCGGCCGAGATTTGTACCAGAAGAATTCATAATATATATAGAGTGACATTAGGGTTTTTCTTTTATTGCAACATAATGCAACAAGGTCCCTTCATTTTTGCCTCTCTTGTTTCTTGTTCCCAAAGCTACTTAAATGAGTTTTGAAGGATGCTAGAGAGCCCCCTCAACAAGAAAAAAAAAAATAGAACTATACAAGTGTACAAACTTTACAAGGCGAGACACAAGTCCAGGAATCTACGGGTGTTACATGAAATCATCAAGTTCTTCATTCTATAAGTAGAGAAGCAATACTCTCTACCTGTCAAAACCATTAGAAGTGATAATGGGACAGAGTTCAGGAACAAAACTCTGGATGAATTCTGTTTGTCTAAAGGGATTATTAGACAATTCAGTGTTGCCAGAACTCCTGAACAAAATGGTGTGGTAGAAAGGAAGAACAGAACTTTAATAGAAGGAGCAAGAACAATGTTAGCTGATTCTGGCCTACCTTTATACTTTTGGGCAGAAGCAGTTAACACATCATGTTATGTTCAAAATAGAGTTCTTGTTGTCAAGAGACATACTTTTGGGCAGAAGCAGTTAACACATCATGTTATGAAGTTCTTCATGGCATGAAGCCCCTTATCTCCTTTTTCAGGGCTTTTGGGTGTCAATGTTTCATCTTGAACATCAAGGAATCTATTTCAAAGTTTGCTGCCAAAGTTGACTCAGGTAACTTTCTTGGTTATTCTTCAACTAGAAAAGCCTACAAGGTTTTTAACTCAAGAACCAGGATAGTAGAAGAAACACTGAATGTCAAGTTCAATGAATCAAAACACACTCTCATTCCAGCACATCCTGCTGAACTTTTTGACCTTGACAGCTTCCATTTTGGACCTGAAAAGACTGTCACTTCATCCAAACCTACTTATTATGGTGATCAAAGGTTTGATGATGAGGATCCAGCACCATGGACTCCTCAAACAGTCATTAAGTCAACTTCAAAACCATCAGAAGTTTTACAAACTTCTGATCCAACAAATACTGAAGGACAAACTCAAACATCTGCTTCAGCACCTGCAACTACTGAACATACTGAAACTGCTGAACCAGATATAATAGACCTCAGTAGTTTGTTTGAAGAACATGAGCCACCAACACCTGTCAGTGGTTTACAACAACTGATCGAACACAAAGACCATCCACTTGATCAAATCATGGGTGATATTGCATCAGGTGTTCTTACAAGAAACCAGCTTTCCAACTTTTGTCTATTCTCAGCATTTATTTCACAGTTGGAACCAAAGAAGTACCAAGAAGCCCTCAAAGACAACAATTGGGTGCAGGCAATGCAAGATGAATTGCTTCAATTCAACAAGCAACAGGTACGGGAAATCTGTCCCCTACCACCAAACAAGCAACCAATTGGCACAAGATGGGTTTTCAGAAACAAACAAGATGAAGCTGGTATTATAATCAAGAATAAGGCAAGACTGGTAGTACAAGGTTACTCTCAAGAAGAAGGAATTGACTATGATGAAACCTTTGCTCCAGTTGCAAGGCTTGAAGCCATCAGGTTATTTCTGGCCTATGCCATTTCCATCAAAATAAAAGTTTATCAAATGGATGTCAAGAGTGCATTTTTGTATGGAAAGATAAAAGAGGAAGTGTATGTTTGTCAGCCACCTGGGTTTGAGGATCCTTCTCATCCTGAGTGGGTGTACAAACTAGACAAAGCTCTTTATGGGCTCAAACAGGCTCCAAGAGCCTGGTATGATACACTTTCAACCTTTTTACTCAAAAATAACATCACAAGAGGTGCCATTGATAAAACTCTTTTCATAAAACATGTTGGAAATCATGTCTTACTTGTTCAAATATATGTTGATGATATCATTTTTGGTTCAACAAACACAAAATTGTGTGATGAATTTAAGAAACTCATGCAATCAAAATTTGAGATGAGTACAATGGGAGAACTGTAGTACTTTCTGGGACTGCAGATTAAACAACAATCAAATGGAACTTTTATACATCAATCAAAATATGTTAAAGAATTATAAAACAAATTTTCTTTACAAGACTGAAAATCATGTTCCACTCCCATGACACCAACCACACAAGTTGTGTAACATCCCGTGATTTTTACTTTTCATGTATTTTAAATTATATACTTAACAAATTCAACTTCGCCTTTATTTGCTTCTTTTATGTAACTCCTACTAATTCTTGACGAGTCGTCAATATAACTTATCCTAATCAATTTAGAAACTTATTTAGTTAAGATCTTAATATATACTTATTATTAATAAAACATATATATATATATATATATATATATTTAATAAATACTAAAAAAAATAACATAATATGAAACATTTGCTTTTGACTTTAAGTAACAAATACACCATTTCAAAAATTTAGTCCATACGTTTTTTTTTTATTTATGATTTTATTTATTTATTTATTTTTTTTCTTTTAAAGATATAATTACTACTAATTAACTTCTAACCACCCTAATTAATTCATTAAATACCCAACCCCTTCACCCCAGCTATAAATACACCACTCCTACCCATTCTAACACTTGCTCATTTCTAAAACCTCTCTAAACCTCCCAATTCTCCAAAGAAATCCCAAGAGTGGAAGTCCACTTCTAAGTGAGTTCTCTCATAAACTCCAACTTTATTCTTCTTTCTTCACTTCTTTTCTTTTCTAACCCCTTGGAAAAACCTCTAGGATCTTCCCCATATTTATCCACAAAAGTGTGATAAGGGTAGAGCACCTAAAAGAGGTTCCAAAGGTGGTTGTTTTCTGAATTATACTATATAATAATATAAACATATACTTTCAAGTTTCTATCTTACTAGTTTATTATTAATCTTTGGAAGGTTTGTGGATACATCCCTACCTTACCAATGCTTGACTCTCATAACCATCTGAATCACCTCTATGGTGGTTTGTGTTTTGGTTCGCCTAAAAGGCTTGCTTGACTCTTACGACCATCCAAATCACCTTCATGGTGGTTTGTGTTTTGGTTCGCCTAAAAGGCTTGCATGACTCTCGTGAATCTATAATCTAAACTCAAACCTAAGACCCTTTATTCTCTAATTCTAGTTAACCAAGGCTAAGGAACTAATCCCCCAAGACTCATTCTTTTGGAACCTTACTAAACGCACCCAAATGTGAGTTCATACTTGTTCCCTTTTTTTACTCTTTATCACTTTTGGGGTGTAAACATGTATCATATGCAAAACACACTAATGCTTTCATAAACACACATGCTCAATCTATTAAACATACTTATATGCTACTTGCCACGCTTATGATTCTTAGATACTTAGACATAAATCATTAACTATTATTAGCCTACTTAACATGTATAGCGCTATAGGACTAGCACACCGCCCCCTTTATGGGTCATTGTTAAGATTTAAACGGCCTAACATGAATATGTAAGGTATACGCTGTGGTACTCGCGGGTTTGAGTTATGTCTTTTGTATGATAGGTATGTGCAATGCTATAGTATGAGATTTGAGTAAACCATTCTAAAATACTACGTATGTAAACCAAAACTAGTATGCTCACCAATGCTTTATGTGTTGACGGATATTTTATACATGTTGTAGGAAATATTTGTTGCAAGACATTTCAAGTAAAACTACTTAAGATTGAACTAGAAACTCACGCTAGTTTAAGTTTTATATTTTGATGTCGTATTTCTCTTTTCATGAAAACAATTTGTATTCTGTTATCTTTTTAGACGATAATTATGCTATGAATGAAATTTTATCTTTAAATCATATTGTCACGAATTCTAGTGTCATGAAGTCTTTGAACAATCTACCACTAAGTCTCGCCCCGATGTATTCCGCCATCGGTTGGGGTGTGATAGATTGGTATCAGAGCCATGACTATAGGGAATTAGGAAAAATGCCATGTTTGACCTAGACTATAGTTAAGAACCTTTTTGACCATTTCTTTTTCATGCTTAATATACTCGTTCTCCCTATCTTGCTTCTACTTTATTCCTTTGGTCTTAAAAAAAATTTACCTTACTATTTGGTGGATTATTCTACACTCGAAGACGCTCGTATATCACAAACGAAAGAAAATCACCGAAATAGGCGTGAAACCCTCACTTTGGTGTTAACTTTCAATCCGCGTAAATTCTTTGTGTTTTTGAAACTACGCCAAGATAGGAGTGATATCCTCACCTTGGTGGAAATTTCACAATTCTCGTTCTAGTAGACGCTTACCGATCGAAGGTTAGAATTAATTTTCTTACCACGTTGGACAAAGTGTACAAACCACACTCAAAGAAACGACCTCGCTAAGATAGGAGTGAAATCCGCAACTTAGCGATTAGTTTCAATCCTTGGTTTTTTTTTTTTTAATCTCGCCAAAGTCTCAAATTTACTAATGACAAGGAACATGTAGTAACTGGAAGGGTGAATACCGGTAACCGAAAGTTTCGGCGAGAGTATTTCCACCTATTAGGCCAAAGCATGTTTTCAAACTCAAAGGTAAATTCGAACCACTTTGGTTAGTCTTAGTTCCGTTCCGGAACACTCCAATGGCTTGCTTAAAACAAGCCCCTCATTTTATGTTAATATTATTTTCAATGATGTTTTCATGCTATGTTTTCACTACATATATTCGATTTAATTTTTTTTTACTACTCGCAAAGGCTCTCAAGACTCGCATCTCTAGTACTCTAGCAATCTCTATACAATACTAATAATCGCAAACCAACATAAATAAAAAATCCTTTATGTTAACTAAGTACACTATACTTGCTTATGCATACGTGTTATACTATTTCAACAATGTGAAACTTGCGTCCTATACGTGTAACTAGAACTTGCATACTAAGTCTATGAGAACAACTTGAACTTATGTAAATATATTTTTTTTATCCGAATTTGCACCAACTTTACCGACCTAGTGAAATTTTACTCACAAGCTTTCATTGTTAATCAACATTCTAATAACTCCTTTCCTAAATTCAAAAGTCACCTTGCTTAAAAAAAATGCTTATGCAAATTTTCTTATGTATGATTCTCGTAGATGTCTTCCCGTCTCAATAACATCGATCTTAACCAACTGGCGAGTCTTATTGCCCAAGAATTAATCAAGATTTTCCCTAACCTAGGGGCACCAACAAATCCAACTCCAAACTCCGATGATACCATCCAGAACAACATAAACCATGTAGATACTAAACCTTCTACCCATACCCTACCAAGCAAACGAAAAAAGGGTAACCGAAAATGCAAAACCCTCAAACGAAACCACACTTCGACAACTCCTGAGACTCCGAATTCCAACAAAAAGCAGTACTGTGGAACCTTTCCGCTATGCGTCAGTTGTAAATATCACCATCCCACTCACACACAATGCCGCATATGCGCCAACTGTGGTACATATGGTCACTTAGCCAAAACATGTTGCCGTACCACTAAACCAGGACCCGAAAAACCTACTAGTACTACCTCATTCACTAAAGCCAATGGATGGATATGCTCCGAGTGCAACGATCCGACCCATGGACGCAACCGGTGTCCAAGACTTGCCATGGTGATCTACGATGTTGGAAGACCCACTCACCACACTAAAGAAGATTGATTTATCTTTTCTTTAAAAAAATGAGAATTTCTTTATGTAATGTTTTCAAGAAATTGTTCGGATTTGAATTTTTCTTTTATGAATTAAGACATACTATTGTTATCTTAGGTTACAATCGTATTTATCGACAAAATTCAAACATCGCAAAACCCTTTCTTCTCGCGCACAATCTTTTTCAAAATCTTTGAGCAAAATTCTTCCTACTAATCCTAAGAGGATGCCTATTCTACTATAAAATCCTCACTTAAAACCTTCAACCACTAACAGATGTGTGTCAAGTCGGTATAACGAAAGAGATTTTAAATGGTAAAAGTGTTTAAAATATATTTTTCTTTCAGAACGCCCATTGCCGTCCATGACAAAAGAAATTTTTATTTTTTAGCAAACAGGACTTATGAGGAAAGACACGCTAAATCAGACAACCTACTTCTTTAAAATCCCAAAACCTTTTCTCTTAAAAATATACCACGAGTCGAAATATTCATCAAACGCCAAACTAAAATTGTCAATAAACTATTTTCCTCGCTTAATAAAATGGATTTTTCAAAAATCAAACGTCCACCTTCTGTAAGACTTTTACGCTAAATTTTCCACACTTCAATTAAATCTGTTTTTCTTTAACATCTAACGGACTAAATTCTTCTACCATCAAACTTGACCCTTAGTCATGAAAAGCTAAAATTGCTCGCGTACCCATAAAACTCAATTTGCAATAAACTCAAATTTTATGTTGCCCTCAGGCAAAACATTTTACGCGTAAACGTTTTCATTAGGAATTCAATTGTCTATTCTTCTGTTTGCTTTATACATCTGAATATAACCACATATGCACGAGTCTACACCATTATGTCATGAAACCATGCATCCACGTCAAGAACGCGTGCGGTTAACAAAAAAACAAAAAAAACTTACTTAATGCCTTTTTACATTATGTGTTTGCGTGTCATGTTGCTTGCTATGTTTACAACAATCAAAACTGTTTAATGCCTTAGTTTAATACCCTTTTCTTTGTGTATAAGTATTTTGTGTCCACTAGCGACCCACACATAACTAAGACAAATTATGTGGACCATACGACAATTGGACTAATTACGGGTGCACACGTAATTACAAAAATTGGGCGTATGGAAAACATAACAAGTCCAAGTGTGTGTAACCTATCATGACTTGAATAACAACACGGATGAGGTATGATAACGGCATGGTGGATACGCCGCCGGTACATCCTATATATAAATGTCCTGTCATACTACCAAAAGTAGAGTTATTCGTACCATGAGAAGTTTTGGGTGTCGAGTTAAAAAAATTTTTTGACCAACACTTACGATACCGTTTATGTTATAGTTTGTTAGTCTAAGTACGCTTACATTATTTATCTGTTATGCATATTATAACCTTGTTTTGAACCACACTCTCTACTATGCAACATCATCCTTGCTATGAATAATCTATATTTGTAATCTCCATCAACTTCGCTTCCTTCCTCTTGCCTTTCCTTGCTTAATCAGCAATCCTATCATTATCAAAGATCTCGTTCTAAGTCCTGTAAGCTCTGTCCTTAACCTCTAAAAGCGTTTATACATTTAAAACAAGATTTGCCTCTCACTTTGTTATATTTTCTTGACTAATTATACACTGGATTTCAAAAATAAATAACTATTATTTATTTCGCCAAAAATCCGTTTTCAAATGGTCCAAGTTCTCGTTTATTTAATCACTTCTAAAAGTTTTCTTTTTCAAATAAAATTTTCGTCCTTGTGCAAACCAAATATCTTTTACTAAAAACTACTCATTCCAACATCTAGTCACTTATTATGCTCACATATTTACTATTCGACCCAATTATCCAAGGACATCTCTTTTACAAGCCAAAAATTTCTACTATTTCATATACGTTATGCCATATAATTACTTATTTTTCCCCAAAATTTCTATAGGCAATACAATATACTTAACTACCTTCAATTTTCACTATTTCATACCACATAATTACTTATCCTTCCAAATTTCGATGCATTAACTCCATATGCGTACTCTCTTCCTTCACTATTTACAAAAATGCTTTAGTCGGTCAAACTCTCAAATTTCTACGTACGACCTTGGGTTAAAATTTTAAAAAGTACTTCTCTTACGAGCATAATTATCACACAGTACCTAGATACCGTATTTGACTTAAACATAATAAACCAACAAGTTTGTGTTCTTATTAAACCCATATCACACCACTTACCATTTTTCAAAAGGTTGACTCTTGATTAAATTTTGAGACGAAATTTCTTAAAGTAGGGGAGACTGTAACATCCCGTGATTTTTACTTTTCATGTATTTTAAATTATATACTTAACAAATTCAACTTCGCCTTTATTCGCTTCTTTTATGTAACTCCTACTAATTCTTGACGAGTCGTCAATATAACTTATCCTAATCAATTTAGAAACTTATTTAGTTAAGATCTTAATATATACTTATTATTAATAAAACATATATATATATATATATATATATATATTATTTAATAAATACTAAAAAAATAACATAATATGAAACATTTGCTTTTGACTCTAAGTAACAAATACACCATTTCAAAAATTTAGTCCATACGTTTTTTTTTATTTATGATTTTATTTATTTATTTATTTTTTTTCTTTTAAAGATATAATTACTACTAATTAACTTCTAACCACCCTAATTAATTCATTAAATACCCAACCCCTTCACCCCAACTATAAATACACCACTCCTACCCATTCTAACACTTGCTTATTTCTAAAACCTCTCTAAACCTCCCAATTCTCCAAAGAAATCCCAAGAGTGGAAGTCCACTTCTAAGTGAGTTCTCTCATAAACTCCAACTTTATTCTTCTTTCTTCACTTCTTTTCTTTTTCTAACCCCTTGGAAAAACCTCTAGGATCTTCCCCATATTTATCCACAAAAGTGTGATAAGGGTAGAGCACCTAAAAGAGGTTCCAAAGGTGGTTGTTATCTGAATTATACTATATAATAATATAAACATATACTTTCAAGTTTCTATCTTACTAGTTTATTATTAATCTTTGGAAGGTTTGTGGATACATCCCTACCTTACCAATGCTTGACTCTCATAACCATCCGAATCACCTCTATGGTGGTTTGTGTTTTGGTTCGCCTAAAAGGCTTGCTTGACTCTTATGACCATCCAAATTACCTTCATGGTGGTTTGTGTTTTGGTTCGCCTAAAAGGCTTGCATGACTCTCGTGAATCTATAATCTAAACTCAAACCTAAGACCCTTTATTCTCTAATTCTAGTTAACCAAGGCTAAGGAACTAATCCCCCAAGACTCATTCTTTTGGAACCTTACTAAACGCACCCAAAGGTGAGTTCATACTTGTCCCCTTTTTTTACTCTTTATCACTTTTGGGGTGTAAACATGTATCATATGCAAAACACTCTAATGCTTTCATAAACACACATGCTCAATCTAATAAACATACTTATATGCTACTTGCCATGCTTATGATTCTTAGATACTTAGACATAAATCATTAACTATTATTAGCCCACTTAACATGTATAGCGCTATAGGACTAGCACACCGCCCCCTTTATGGGTCATTGTTAAGATTTAAACGGCCTAACATGAATATGTTAGGTATACGTTGTGGTACTCGCGGGTTTGAATTATGTCTTTTGTATGATAGGTATGTGCAATGCTATAGTATGAGATTTGAGTAAACCATTCTAAAATACTACGTATGTAAACCAAAACTAGTATGCTCACCAATGCTTTATGTGTTGACGGATATTTTATACATGTTTGTGGAAATATTTGTTGCAAGACATTTCAAGAAAAACTACTTAAGATTGAACTAGAAACTCACGCTAGTTTATGTTTTATATTTTGATGTCGTATTTCTCTTTTCATGAAAACAATTTGTATTCTGTTATCTTTTTAGACGATAATTATGCTATGAATGAAATTTTATCTTTAAATCATATTGTCACGAATTCTAGTGTCATGAAGTCTTTGAACAATATACCACTAAGTCTCGCCCGATGTATTCCGTCATCGGTTGGGGTGTGACAAGTTGAACCAGATGATCAAGGAAAACAGGTTGATCAAACCATGTATAGATGTATGATAGGTTCCCTTTTATATCTAACTGATTCTAGACCAGATATTATGTTTTCAACATGTGTCTATGCTAGATATCAATCAGCTCCTAGGGAATCACACCTTATTGCAGTCAAAAGAATCTTCAGATATCTGAAAGGAACTCCTACACTTGGAATTTGGTATCCTGCTTTAAGCAATACCAAGTTATCAGCTTTTTCAGATAGTCACTATGCAGGGTGTAAAATGTCAAGAAAATCAACATCTGGTGGTTGTCAATTCTTGGGAAACTGTCTAGTGTCCTGGCAATCAAAGAAACAAACATCTGTTGCAACTTCAACTGCTGAAGCTGAATACATTGCAGCTGCAAGTTGTACATCACAGATACAATGGCTCCAATATCAACTTCTTGATTATGGAATCAAAGAGACTAAGACACCATTGCTTGTAGACAGCAAATCTGCCATTAGCATCATTCAAAATCCTGTTCAGTTTTCAAAAACTAAACACATTGAAATTAGGTATCATTTCATAAGAGATTGCTATGAAAAAGGCAAGATTGAAGTGAAACATGTAGCAACAGATAATCAAATAGCTGACATATTCACTAAACCCCTTGACACATCAACATTTCAGAAGTTAGTATCCATGCTAGGGATGCTAAATTTGTAAGTGTTTCTCTTTATTTTTCTGCACAACTTTTTTATTTTTCACTTACATCTGTTTTCAAAAACTTGAAAAACTTCTGAAAAGAGAGAAACTAATGATGAACAAAACATCAGTATGGGGATATTTTCTAAAAAGTGATTAACTTCTAACAAAACAACCTTCAGAAGTTATGAATAAAGTATTTATAAAGTATTTCTCATCAGCTGTTCAAAACTGCTGAAGAAAAAGTGGGAACTACTGATGAGTAAAATTCTTCATCAGCAGTTTAGTCAAAAAGGGCAAATCAGACGTTTCCCATCATCAGAAGTTTGACCTAGTCGGTTTAAAACTTCTGATAAAGAGGTTTTTAACCTAGGCGGTTTAAAACTTCTAATAAAGAAGTTCCAAGCGGTTAAAAACTTCTGATAAATATCTTTTTTCAACACTTATCCATTCAAACACAAAAATTCCCTCCTTCTCTCTCAAGAAAGCTCTCAAACCCCTGAACCTGCAACAAAAACATTGTTCGATTTCCAAACACACAAAACCACATGGCTTTAGTTCTTAAACAGGGACACAATCTCAGAGCCTACTTAGAAAAACAAGAAGGCTGGTCCCAATACGATGAGATCATTGATCTCGTCGTCAAATCCCAATATTTCACCGCTTTCACAATAGACCCACCAATACATCTTGAAACTCTCAATGAGTTCTGGGCTAATGCTGAAACAGTGATGGTGGATGATGAAGTTATCTCTCTCAACTCAATAATTAAAGGGAGACAAATGGCCATCACACCGGCCATACTTGCAAACAGACTGGGGTTGAATGATGTGAATGCCCCTGAAAAGTTTGACAACTCTGCAATCCACCTAACCATGATTGAGTGTGGTTATCAAGGTACTCTCTCACAAGCTACTATCTTTAAAAAGTATTTTGAACCAAAATATAAACTTTTGTTTCATTATATAATTATGTGCTTGAGTCCTAAAACAGGGTCTTATGACCAGATGCCCTTAACCTTTCAACCAATTTTTCATTCCATTGTGAATGAAACAAATTTCAGGGCATCAAAACTTTTCTTTAATGAGTTGGTGTTACATCACAATAACACTAAGAAAAAGTTTTTGTTATATCCAAGGTTCATTATGCAATGCATAATAAAAGAACTGGGTGATGAGGTGCTTGTGGGTAAAACTGAAATTTTAAAACCCTTAACCTCACAAGCATACTCAAGGCACAACAAACAGGCTGCCTGGCCAGAAGATGACCAAGGGGAACCAGAACCAGTCCCCATGGAACCCTCATCTTCCAAACCTAATCCACCAAAGGCCAAGAAACCCAAGGCACAAAAACAAAAACCCACCAAACCTAAAAGAAAAGTTGTTCAGGAGGTTGAGATGCCTGAACAAACTATTGTGCAATCTGCACTTCTTAAAGATGTGACTGAAACATCCTCTCAGTCTCATCCATCTCAAACCCCACCAAGAGCACCTATCACAATCCTTTTCAAAAGAAAAAGACTTAAGAAAACTATTCCCATTGATTCTTCTTTTGAAACTGCTGAACCCACTGCCCAAACTACTGAACCAGCACCCCAAATTTCTGAACCAGACATTGAAATAGCCAAACTTCTCTCTGGGCTAAAAGAGAAAGTCCCATCTACACATGTCAGTCCCCATCAACCACATAAAACAAGGGACATAGCATCAGAAATTGACATGGATGTGGACACTCAAAGCCCTAACCAAAGAGATGAGGATGAACCAGAGTCTCTAAGCCCAAACTTAGAAACTTTTGGTACTTTTGAGGCTGCTACTACTCATTTACCACCCACTGGTGGACCTGAGGACAGAAGTAACATAGCTAAGACCTCAACTGTGGCAACTACTGATGAAGGCTTAATGCCTGAGGTAGGAAATCCTCTGAACCAAGAAAAAGAGGTACATGAGACAACTGAGTTGGGCTCAGCTCATGATGTAACTGATACAGTCCTCATTGAGGATGTAATCAGGGATTCAGGTGATTCCATTGATTTGGATGATGTTTCAAAATACCAAACTACTGAATTGACGGCTACAAGTGAAGGTCCTGCACCTGGTGTATCTAAGCTCAAGAAGCTAGTCACACCAGCTCAGGTTAAAGCCCACTAAATCCATGATTCCCCTAGAGTGGCATCTTCTGTACAATAAGAAGATCACCCAAAAACACACCCCTCACTACAAATGCCTACCCAATTCCCTGGGCAAACAAGCATAGACATGAACCAGCTATGCAGCCCAGATGGTCCCTTATACCACATGATGAACACCCTCATCAAGAATCACTTCCAAACATACACAGCTAACTTGGAGCTA
The DNA here is from genome assembly GCA_030844895.1 of Ambrosia x helenae. NCBI lineage: Eukaryota > Viridiplantae > Streptophyta > Magnoliopsida > Asterales > Asteraceae > Ambrosia > Ambrosia x helenae. Next base: position 58,592,056 of record CM061227.1, read on the forward strand.
TCCATGAAGAACCAATTTGGAGTGATACAGATGAAGATGAATGATATGTCCAACAAGATTGACTACAACATCAAACAGATTGCTCATCTTACAGGTCAGTTCTCCCAAGCTTTAACTTCAAAAGCTGATGAAGCCAAAAAGGGGGAGAAAATCAAGGTACCTATGGATACACTTGAAGCCAGAAGAAAGGCAAGAGTGGCTATCCTAGCAAGAGATAAAAAAGATCAAGCCAGAAAAGAAAAACTGGCCCAACAATTTGGTATCTCTATTCAAGAAGTAGAAGATGCTGAAAAGACTGATGAATCCCAAGGGCAAAATGAAGAAACCTCTGATGGCCAAACTTCTGATGAAGAATCAGAAAGTACTGAAGACAATCCTTCAGTAGTTGACAAACCTTCAGTTGTTGTCAACCCATCAAAGGTTAACACTTCCAAGACTCAAACTACTGACCCTTCCAGATCAACTGCTCCTATTCAACCAACTTCTGTTCCTAGTAGGCCTATTACAACAGTTACCACAATGACTGTGCTAAACCCTTCTCCAATCTCTCAATCAGCAGAACTACTTAAGAAGAGTTTAGTGGCAGCCCAAAAGAAGGCCAGAGAAGATCAGATCTGGAAAACACTGGTAGAAAGGGATGACTTGGATCTAAGCCATGAAGAAAAACTTCAGGCTTATGAAGCTGAACTCCAAAGGCAGGCTAGCCTAGACCAGATTGCTGAAGAAGATAAAAGACATCAACTGATGTCTTACATTACAAAGAACAGCAAAATCAAAGCCCATACATTGAAGAGACTCTCTATGGAAGAGCTGACAAGAAGAGCTCAACTTATTGCAGATAAACTTGCAACAAGTAAAGACACAAAGGCCAAGAGAGCTCAGATGATAGAAGAACTGGTAGCAAATGGTTATGGTTCAAAAGCCTCAGTGTCCAAATGGAAAGAAGAAAGATTGGTGGACACATATAGAAAATATAAGGCTGCAAGGGCTGCAAATCCAGAGAAGTTTCAAACTGCTGAAGTTTCAACTTCAGTAGTTAGAACTTCTGGTGTTTAAAGAAGACCAGCTACTCAGAGAAAGAAATCAGAGGAGAATGTGAAGACTGATTTCAGAATGGTACTACTAGCAGGTAGTACAGTAGTCCATTCTGATTTTGATATAGAAGAAAAGCCTCTGATCACACAATTCAGGGATCCTTCCACCTTTGCATATCAAATCCAGAAGACCATCACAGACAAACTGCACACTAAGGTAGTAACTGAACATCATTTGCCAACATTTCAGATACCTAATGTGATGCAACAAGAACAAGGAAGTGAATCCCACCTGAGAGTCACTGAAGTTGAAAACATTCAACACTCAGGAGAAACCCAGGGTACCACAATGGTTCCCTACACTTTAGACTTTGACAAGTCTAAAGAACCAATCATCAGATGGTCCTTTACTGATAGAAACTCAGTACTTGTGACAAGAAGAGATCAGACAAGCAGGGCCTATAGGTCGATGAATGATCTGAAGAAACTATCAACCAAAGACCTGCTTACAATCCAACACTTAGAACCACAAAAAGGGTCTCTTACTGATGAACAGCTCGACCAGCTCAAGAATTCCATGTTCAAAGGAATATGGAAAATTGTGAAGGACAGAAAAGAACAATAAGGAATTAGTAAGGTTTTGGCTTCATCAATCCAGGGGGAGATTGTTAGGACAAAAAGGATTGGTGAAACCACTTTTGCAAACCTTAGTTTAATTCACTTCTGTCAAAATACTCTAAGTATAGAACTGCTGAAGAAGAAGGATCAAACTGCTGAAGAAGAGATTCAGAAGTGCTGAAGAAGAAAAGTCATCAGAAGTTCTGAAGTTCAAACCAGACACTTCTACTGAAGAACTACTGAAGGCAAAGTACTCATCAGTAGTTTGTCATTCATCAGTACTTACATGAAGATCTTTTCCACCGCCTTTGTATATCAGTAGTTTATTACTTTAGTATTTCTTTTTGCTTTATGTACAAGTTCCAAGACTGCAACTTGTTGCAACTTGTTTCTGAACTTGCTTTTTGGCAAGGTTCATGTATTTGTAAAGTCTATAAATAGAAGGGTTCATCCCTCTGTTTTAGACATTGATTTTAATACAGAAATCCTTCAACACTTATTCAATACTTAGATTCTCAATAAATACTTATCATTTATTAGTTCTTGAATCCAGGGGGAGTAATAACTCATGTTGATAAGTGTAGCTTTAAACTTATAACATTCCGCTATGCTATCACTCATCAAGAACTTGCTAAACACTTAAGTGTCAACTAGCAAGTTCAAACAAAAGAGTAATATACTGATCCAACAATGGGCCACCAGTAGAATTCCTTCACGTCCTTGTACATTTTTTCGGCTCCAGGATGAACCGAGTACTTAGCATTGTGGGCCTCATAAAGAATTAAATCACGTAGACCACAAAAACGTGGCACGCAGATCCGGTTAGTAAAGTAAACTATGCCGTCAGACCTTGGTTCCAACAGATTAACCATCTTGAATAATGACTCATTCTTCATGTTCTCAACTTTAAGAGCTTCTTGTTGAGCATCATGAATACAGGTAGTGAGATTTGTATGGATGGTCAAACCTAGTGCACGTACACGCATGGTCTTGACTTGTTCCTTCTGGCTTAAGGCGTCAGCCATAACATTGGCCTTTCCTGGATGGTATTTAATCTCGCAATCATAGTCGTTCAGTAACTCAACCCATCTACGTTGCCGCATGTTTAGATCCTTCTGATTGAAGATGTATTGCAAGCTCTTGTGATCGGTGAAAATAGTGCACTTAGTACCAGAAAGATAGTGCCTCCAAATCTTGAGGGCAAAGATCATTGCACCCATCTCTAGGTCATGATTGATGTAATTCTTCTCATGGACTTTGAGTTGACGAGATACATAAGCGATAACCTTATTCCTCTGCATGAGTATCCATCCAAGACCTTGATGAGAAGCATTGCAATAAACCACGAAATCATCGGTACATTCAGGAAGATAGAGAATCAGAGCACTGCACAAACGATTCTTCATAACCTGAAACACTTCCGGTTGCTTGATCCCCCAAACGAACTTCTTGTCTTTTTGTGTCAAGATAGTCAGTGGCTGGGCAATCTTAGAGAAATTTTCAATGAACCGTCGGTAATAACCAACCAAACCCAAAAATTGTCGCACTTTAGTTAGAGTTTTGGGCACATCCCAACCCTTGATGGCTTCATTTTTTGTGGGGTTAACTTGTATACCCTTCTCTTTCACAACGTGACCAAGAAAATGGACTTCTTGAATCCAGAACTCGCATTTCAAGAATTCGGCGAACAACTTCTCATTTTTGAGCAACTCCAAAATCAATCAAAGACAATCACGATGTCATCTATAAAGACAATCACGAACTTGTCTAAGTAGGGTTCGCAGACTCAATTCATGATATCCATAAAAACAGCAGGAGCACTCGTCAAGCCAAAAGTCATAACCAAAAACTCATAGTGCCCTTAACGACTTTGAAACGTCATCTTCGGTATGTCATCCTCCTAGATCTGCAACTGATGATATCCCGAACGCAATTCGATCTTCGAGTAGTACCTGGAACCCTGCAATTGGTCGAACAGATCGTCGATCCTCGGTAGTGGATACTTGTTCTTGGTGGTCAGCTTGTTCAACTCTCGGTAGTCGATGCGCATGTGAAAATTTCTGTCTTTCTTCTTCAGGAACAACACAGACACTCCCCACGGAGAAAAGCTTGGATGAATGAAAAGCTTGGCCTTGGGGAAATCCTTGCGAAAATGACCGGTTGCATCACATTCGAAACACTCGTTCTTGGCAGGGGCAGTGTTGCATAAGATGCTCTCATAAGTGCCAACATGGTGGTAGTTGCATTTGCTGCAATAGGGGTGGGGCCTGTTGTACTTGCGCTTGGGCTCCTCAGCAGTAGTGGCAGCAAAAACCTTCATAGAGTCTTGACGCTTATGAGGGGAGTTCTTGCCCTTCTTGGAGCCAGATCTCTTACGCTTGTCTCTAGAACACTCACCAGCAACTGCAACCTTCTGGTTCAACGAACCCATACGAACAGCGTCGTCAGTCAGACTGTGGGCTAGAGTAACAGCAGCCTGGATAGTAGCGGGTGCCGATGCAGTGACCATGCTTCGGATCTTGGGAGATAGACCCCAAATGTACCGTTTGACTCTCTTATATTCTAGCATGACCATGTGAGGAACAAGTCGAGAGAGTTCATGAAAACGGGTGGTATAAGCAGTCACATTGGCATCCACCATTGAGAGATTCTAGAATTCCGTCTCCAGCTTTTGCAGTTCACTCCTCGGACAGTACTTCTTCATGAGTAGAGTCTTGAGATCGGCCCATGCAAGATTGTATGCCGCGTCTCTACCCAAGGTCTGTACCTGAAGATTCTCACCAGGTGAGGGCTTCATCTTGGAAAGTGCAAGTAGAGTACTTCACTTTCTGGTCCACAGAACAACCGCTGATGTCAAGAACTGTCTCAGTCTTCTCAATCCAACGGACAATGCCTACGGCACCTTTGTAACAAGAAATTTCCATGGTTTGCAAGCCATGAAAGTTTTGTATGAACATCCCCGAACAGGGTTTTCAACTTCTGTGTATCCAATAGTGAATATTATTAACACAATGGTTTGCGTAGGAGTAGTAAGTAGAGAATTTAGACCCAAAAATTTCTACCGTTATCCATATCGCTTCCCCGTTGACGACCAGTACCTTTGGAACCTTCGCTAGAATCGGCTCGAGTAGCATCATGTCGAGGAATTGCCTCAGCTATCACTCTAGCCAGCTCAGCGGGAGTGGCGGGTAATGGTTCGCCATCGTTGGTTCGTGTAGATTGTCGAGTTTGCATGATGTCCTTCTAATATGACACATATAAAAAATGTGAGACACATATTCTGCAAATCTTTTCACTCATACAAATGTAACAATCAAATATAACCACACATAGCAAATCAATCACAACCACAAGACAAAAGAAAATAACGCAGAAGAACACACCTCATAAACCATACATAAATCCTAAAATACATAAGTGTCAATACAAAAGACGGGCAGACAACCCGCAATAGTTTAAGCTACAAGTACTAAACATAGTATCATAACATAATACGACATAATGTAACATAAATTAGCATCAAGTACAACCATAGAACACCCTAAGAAGAAGAAGAAGATGGGAATGCAGCGGCTAGTGCAGCAATCGTGTCTCGCATGCCCTGGGTCATCTCGATCATCATCCTCTCCAAGATCTCAATGCGTCTCACCGCCTCCGCTCTCCTAAGAGCTATCCCTAACCTCCCTCGCTCAGCCTCCTCCGCGCGCACCTTTAACTCACGGGCACGTACCCCCAGAGCAACTAGCTGTGCGTCGTGGGACAGGATAACGCCGCGCTCAGTGTAGAGTGGCCTCCCAGATGATCCTCCCAACCTCATCGCCTCGTGGTCGTCGTCCTCGTCCCGATGGGCTGGGTCACGAATGAGGCTGGGAAGGTAAGGCCGTTTACGGGCCTCTGAGCGCCTCCTCAGTCTCGACGATGACTTGAGCACCAATACAGGTGCCTCCGGGGTGCGTGACTCAGATATGGGGTCAGTAGGTAGAACAGGCTCGCCGGTAGGGACAAAGTCAGCGGGCAGGTTGGTAACCGGAGCACGGGCAAGGAGGGCAATGAGCGCAGTCTGTCGCACCCTTTTACGGGGAGTGTACCTCTAGAGGGTACGGCCCGTATAGTCGATGCGAAAGGACGGGGCCAGGCTCGAGGCAGTAGGGGCAGTGGAAGGGACCACCGGATGGTGAATGTCCGGGTCTGCAAGAGGAACATCATCATCGGTGTCATAATCTGAGGTACGCCTAACGAGATCCAACCTCCTCCGTGATGGGGGAAGTCGGGAGCATCATAAGGGACAGGAGCAGGCCGGGTGAATGGAAAGTCCTCCTCTGGTGTGTCATCCCCTAAGTAGTCAGGCTCAGAGTCGGATAGAATAGTGAGGTCAACAGTAATGACGAATGGCCATGATCCTATCATATGCATGCATATATTTGTAAATAAACATGTATGTAAATAAATGAATTACTATACCCGTGAGTCATCATGGAGCAGCATGAGATTTGAGAGGTGCAAGGCGAGATAGTGTGGCACTTGGTGAAAATGTTTCGAAAATAATTTTCGGTTATAGTTGACTCAAAAGAACCTTAGTTCGCTATAACCTTATGCTCTGATACCAATCTGTCACAATGGCCATGATCATGTCATATGCATGCATATATTTGTAAATAAACATGTATGTAAATAAATGAATTACTATACCCGTGAGTCATCGTGGAGCAGCTTGAGATTTGAGCGGTTCAAGGCGAGACAGTGTGGCACTTGGTGAAAACATTTCGAAAATAATTTTGGGTTATAGTTGACTCAAAAGAATCTTAGTTTGCTATAACCTTATGCTCTGATACTAATCTGTCACACCCCGCCAAGGTGGAAATACGGGGATGCGACCTCGAAAGTTTTTCAAGCACAAGGTTCAAGCAACACACAAATTTATTTAAAAAGTACCACTAAGGGATGGATATTGTCATAAGATTTATTCAAACCACAATAACATTGTTTTGAAGCAAGGAAATTGTCTGAATTCATGAAATTGAAACTATAACATTACGAGACCGACAAGACCCATTCCATAGTGGTACCACCCGGTGCTTGCTCGAACCCCTCTCTCAAACCTTTGCTTCTCGCCATCAATTACCTGAAAATCATGCATAAAAGATTTGTCAACAATAATGTTAGTGAGTTCACAGGTTTGAATGTAACAAGTAAAACGTTCGTGTGATTTGTGTATGACCAATCATAGGCTAGCTAAGCAAATGAATACTGTGCAAACCATGAGTTCCGTAACCAAACTTCTTGACTGTTATGCCTCGTGCATTGTACACCAGAGACAATGTATGTATAGTAGAATACTAACACTCTTTTGTATGTAACCGGTTAGAGCGACTAACCAAGAGTGAGGGTGTCAACCCAATAGATCTATTAATGTTCCATGGCTTTCGATAGCTACTGGTTACAGTTTAATGTAAGGACGAGGACTATTGAGATCTCATGAACCAAATGTCTCATGTTTCACATGGTAGTCAGGATAGAATATACACACCAAATGAGATTTAACTATTTGTAGCATGTTTATCCTCAAAAAATGTAATAATAGTAAAATGGAGCTGTGAAAACTCGCCTGGTAGTGTCACGTGTGGTCTAGTGAAGCTGAAAGTGTGGAACAGCTACCTCCCAGACAATGGTCGCCCTATGATTGTTAAGAGCAAGGCAAATTGTATGTTCTCGTCGTTTATCATACAAGTTGTTCACCCGACATTCTTGAACCTTGGTTTTAGTGTATGTGGGCCATGTTTTGTATATGTGAGGTTTATAATCGTTTCATTTGTTTTGTGTAACGGTTGTAGTTCTGGAAAAATCCGGGGTATTTGTTATACGTACAGACTTATTGCAACCAAGGTGATCCACACATGTTGTTTTAAAGTTATAATTTGACACAAGCTTGACACGTGTAGTTGGCATTGGAAAATATGAAATCTTAACACAAGTTTATATCCATATGATTGTCAAAATAATATTAACACATGTTTTGGCCAATTTTAACACATGTTAAGATAACATGGCCGAGAACCACATACAACACAAGCCTCAGATTAATGGTTTGGTGAACTGGATTCAGCCGATCTAGGCTTATCAAGACACCATCGAAGCTCTACCGTGTATTTATAGGGTGTGTTCGATGAAATTCGAATGGTAAGAACATTTATATAAACCTTATAATCATTGAAACATGAATTTATATAAAAAGGATTTCCATTTTGATTGACAAAGTTTTTTTTAATGTCAAAGCATCATGAGTGTGTGTGTGTGTGCGGATCATCATAGCCGATTATTGATCCATTATAGTGATAACTCGACGTCATGTGACCCTTTAGTGTGAACTATGTTTCTAAACTTGTTAAAGGTAACGGGCTTTAGGTGACCAAGGCCGAAGGTGGTTGGGTAGTGGTCGAGTCATAAGAGGAACAAAAGCGAATTGGTGATCAAATAACATACGTTCAAATGTGGATACAAGAGCCGGTCGTTTGAGATCCTAAAACACTTGAGCTCCTTGGTTGTTGGCCAAGAGTGGTATTGAGGGAGAAAGAAGTGTATTATAGAGGTGTTGGTGCAAGAAATGATGGTGGTGAGGCTCTTTAAATAGGCGATAGATGAGGACAAAGGGGCACATATTTGGCAAATGACTCATCCTAGATTGGTGCATGGTTTAGGATTTTAATCACCCTACGTGTGTAAGTTATGTTCATACAAAATGTGGCATGCATGCCTACTTGCTTGGCCGAGTTGTGTGATCAGTCAAAGAAGGAAAGTTGACTTGGCATGGGAGTAAGGTTTACGCTTGGCTTCTTGTCTATATTAGTGAAACTTGACAGCCATATCATTCCATCTTCTCATTTCCTTTTTCAGCCGATTAGTATTACATGGATACACTAATGAGGAAGTTTATCAAACATACCTAGTTATGAGTGCAAGTGAGCTAGTGTTTAGGAATGATAAAAGGGGTAGATAGTGACTAGTCATGGAGCAAAGATTGGTCTAACTCTACATATGTTTCGACCAAGAATTTTTGGGAAGGAAAAGGGTGATGGTGACTACACTTGGTACAAGAGTTTGTCTTTAGTTCCCACCAATAATACGCTTGTGTATAGTTGGAATGATGGTGATAGTTGTGGTTGTATGCATTCAGCCGATTCTTATTAAGAACAAGGAAGAGGAAGGTGTGTCATGAGGGTTGACATTTCCATTTTAGTGAAATAATTGGACACACACATGGTGCCTTGGTTGGTGTGTTTCGGCCAAAACTAGAGGTAGGAGTGGAATGTTTGTTGTTTCCCAAATCAAGTAATCAACTCCCTCTAGGCAATGTCTATGTAATATCAAATGGTTATAAGGAAATGACAAGGATGGTGGTGTAGTATTCTAGCATATAGGCGTGTGGATGTGTGTTTATATATATAATGTCGTGTGTGTGTATGTATACATGTATGTGCCGTGTATATATGCTGTGTAGGAACTAGGTTTCGGTTAGTCTTGTCTCATGTTAGAAGGTGTAGATCCGAGGATAATGGTGATATTTTATATGGATTTAGGGTACGTTGAATGGAAAGCTAATTTGGATCGGTTATAGTCGATCATTTGCATAGGAATGCAACTTGACTTCGTCTAAATGGCAAGGGTGCTTGATAACGATATCAATATGTATTGGTTCCCATAAATTGTGATCATATGTTGTTTAATGTGTGATAGCAATTGTGATCCATATACATATGTTAGTGAGTAATTACCATGTATTTAGGGTGTGGTAACCTCATGAAATGTGTTTTGCTTACTGTCCGGGTGTTGTATGCCTAAACTGGTGATCTTTGTTTGAGTTTCCTGAATAACTTATGCTTCACTAGACTTGGGGGGGGGGGGGGTATAGTGTGTGCAAATGTCTAATTATGCACATGAAATGACAATAATAGGTAAAATGCATATGGATGTTGACCTGGATCGTTGACTGTTGTCACAACACGTATTCTGAACTAAGTTGTTATTTTCCAAGAAACAGCTTCCGATCGTGGGGCATTGCTTGTCTTGATTTGGTTATGGGCTGTGGGGATTGCTTGTCATAGTTTTTGTAGGAGCTAGCTACTCCTTACTATTGGGTCTGCTGACCTGGAGAAGAACAGATGATTGAAAAGTCAAAACATGCTAACAGTTGATCCACACAATAAACAGTCCTTACAACATACTTCTCCCAAAAGACTGTTGACTCTAACAACTGTTCCATCCAAACAACTGCTATGACAACTGCTGATACAAAGGACTGCTGAATAAACACTGATGAAGAACAACTGCTGATCCAAGTACTGAAGACTAAAGCACTGCTGGAGCCAACAACACTTAGGCTCCAGCAGAGGATACAAGACCATCAGAGTTTTCCTACAACAGTAGTTTACCTTCAGTGTTTTCAATGTAACAGTAGTTTGTAATAGGCAGATGTTTTATGTTTGTTATTCTGTTAGAGGTCACTGTCTTAAGGTGACGTCAGCCTAGGTCATCAGTGGTTTAGGTTTGTCTATAAATAGAATAGTGCTTGTACTGTTCTATTGCATCACACACACAAACATTCTCTCAGACAAACAATCACTGTGTGATCAGGCTGAGGGGGAGTACTTGTATGATTGTAATCTTTTAGATAAATGAAAGCATTCGATCAGAAAACATTTACTCTCATGTTTTGATTAAAAGTTTATCATTCCGCTGCACTTTCCATCTATATTCATATCACTCTTATCATTCTTAGTTAAACATAATCAAAACAATCAAACTCAGATCCTAACAATTGGTATCAGAGCTTCACACTGAGTTTCAAGAACGAGGGTATGATGGTCAGATGACTAGGTCAACACTTTTCAAAAAGTTTTTCCTACCAGTCATGAAATTTTTCTTCCATACCCTCCTTCTATGTGTCTCCGCTAAGTCCACATCCTTCAATGAAATCCCATTAAGGATGCAATATCTGGGCTATGCCATGTTGTCAAACTCTGACTTCAATCTTTCCCAGGGATTGTTTATGGACCTAGTGTCAAATGTGAAAGCAATTAAGTCTGGGTCAAACAATGCTTTTCTAATTTACCCAAGAATTCTTAGTGTAATCCTACAAAAGGCCTTACCAGAAAAAGTTTTCAAAAAGGATGAGGCAATGCAAATGAAAAGCTTAACTAATGAAACTTTCACTAGAATGTTGGGTGGAAGCACCCAAGAAAAAGTGTCAAAAGTGTCCAAAGTTTCAAAAACACAAACAAAGAGGACAAAGTCAACAACTGTTGTCAAAACCTCTGATGTTGAGCCCACTGCTCCTGGTGATCATGGCACTACATCCAGTGCCGTGAAACCCACACCAGCCACTTCCAAAAGAAAACGTCCATCCACAAAAACCACCACTCAACCACAAATGAGACTTCTGGATGATGAGGTACCAGAAGATAACTCTGTTGCACCACCAAAGCAACCAGAAACCACTGTTGTTACTTCCTCACAACAGTTAGACATACCTCAACCTGACCAAACTCCTCATGAATCCTCACAAAAGGATCATGTTGTAAGCCAAGGGGAACCACATCATGATACATATGAGTCACTTGACCATATGATCACAAGCCCCTCTCCCAGGGCTAATTCTCTTGTTACTCCTCCACCCTCACCATCACATCATGTTCCACAAACCTTTCAACCTCTGTTTGAGGCAATTGAGAAATCTCAGGAAAATCCCAGTTCCTCTTTTTCACCTATCACTGAGAGCATACCCCCACAAGTAACTGGTCCTGAGAACATTCAATCTGCCATCCCACAAACAGTATAGGAGGTTACACCACCTGAGTTCAATGTAACTTTAGGTGAGTTTTCAAATGAAGCAGCCACTACTGAAGTAGAGACCATTGTTTCACCTCAGGACAGTGGTTACATCACTAAGACTTCTTTGAAGGCAACAACTGATAAGGCCACTATAGTGTCCCCAAAATCAGTTGGAAGTCCCCAGTACCAAGAAAAAGGGGCATCTGATTAACCTCTTAGGACTGAATCAGGTAAAACTACCACTGGTAGGGACTCAGATGATCCTATTAACTTAGGAGATGGCTCAAAATACCAAGAATTGACGGACAGAGTTCAAGCAATTGAAACCTCTGTAGCTGACATCAAATCTGATGTCAAGCTTATACTAGGTTCAATAGCAGATCTTTCCAAAAGTCAACCATCAACAGCTGATATAGCTAGTGAGCTATGGAAATCCGTTTCCCCCATCATCATAGCTCACAGAAAACTAGCTGATCAGACCCATGAAACATATATGGCTGAAATCAGAAACATGGTGGATGCAAGGTACAAAAATACACATGCAGACATTCAAGCCATTAAAGATCACCTGCTGAAGACCACTGGCTCTGCCCCTACCACCATTCTCAGGGATGAAGATGATGATGACTTCACGGCTGATGATGCCAAAAAGGGGGAGAGTGGCAGAGATAGGCTACCAAAGCTAGATCCCTTTGGTTGTCCACCTTCTAAAAAGGGTAAAGCCAAGTCTGCCAACAAACCAGAGGCTAGTCAAACAGCACCACAACAACAACAACAAGCAACACCATCAGCACCACAACAAACCACTGATAAAAGCAAAGCAGTAGACAACTCTGCAAACAAAGAAGCTGAAAAGGCTGCTCAGGCCAAACAAAAAAGGGCTGACACCTTGGAAGTTAAAGCAAAGTTGTTGGTGAACCTCAAGAAGGAACAACAGCAGGAGGTTGAAGATGTGGGATCCTCAAAAAGGATTAAAATGCCTGCTAGACATGTCAGAAAACCACCATCTAAGCTAAAAACCTCTATTGACAAAACCACTGCTGCTACAACCACTGCCACCCAAAACACTAAAACCACCCAAAACACTACTCCCCAAACCACTGATAAAACTACTGCCACCCAAACCACTGAAACCACTGCACCTAAACCTACAAACACATCTGAACATACAACCACCAAACCTACACCCAAACCTACATCACCAACCAAATCCCAAACATCTGCTGGTCCTACTAAAAGGTCAACAGATGTTAATCCAACCACTGCTTCCACATCACCATCCCCTAAAATCTTGTACACAAGGAAGAGAAAGTCAACCTTTGTTGTACAGGATGAAAACATACACACATCACCAAATACCACCTCAACTACACAATCCACCCCTATTACAGCTATTCCACTCTCATCATTCTCACCACACACATCCAAATTCAGTTCCCATAGACCACCACCAACCATTACACCATTGGTTGTTCAGTATCCTCTTGAACTTGATCTACTCAATGGGGAATTACAATCCTTCTACAATACTGAACAACCATCTGACAGATCTTTCCATTCTCTCCCAAATTTCCCTGTTCCCCTAAACATTGATACATATCTTAAATACAAGGGTGAACAGGCAGATGCCATCATTAAGGAGAGATGCAAAGGGAAGGATGACACGACTACTCAGGGCATCCATTCAGCAGAGCTTAGCAAACTCAGAAGGATTGAGGACTTTGCTAAGACCCTGAGCAACTCCATGTCTTCCATGCCTCTCAGTGTTGACTTGGAAAAGGAGGTTAGGGATTCTCTTCTGGAACAGATCTTGGCAACCAAGCCAAATAAAGCAACCAAAAAGCAGTTTGCTGGCTGGACCACTCATGCACTAAGAGAAGAACTTCTCAGAATAGAAGAGTTGGCAAAGACCCCAAAGCTAAAGTCTCTGCTCCCAATTTTAGCAAAGGCAGAGACCCAGCCAGAGCCTTAAAGTTTAAAAGAATGAGACAAGAGATAGTAGCTGCTAATTATGGGGAGATGAGGTCTGTTGCTAAATGGTCTGAGCTGAGGCTGGTTGAGACATACAAGAGTCTTGAAGAAAACAGAAAGAAGGATCCCAGCCTACCTAGAAAACCTGTCTATCCTGATGAGCCACTGTTGAATAGACCCCAGCAGACTTTTACCTTAGACAGCTTACTTGAAACTTCTGATCTATCAGCTGCTGCAAGAAGACAGTTCAAGAAAAAGAAAGAAATGTCAGAAGAAGATCAGAAGAAGTTTGCTGATACATTTATAAAAGAAGGGCTCTTCAATCAGATACATTTCTTCTCTGATCCTACAACAGAGAAACTCAGGGAACTCATTGGGAGACCTCCATCACCTAACTCATCCAAAATAAAAGTTCATCTCAGCAAATCCACTGACTCAAAAATTCTAAAATGGAAAGTCAACAAAGACAACCATGAATTGACTCTGCTCACGTCAGATGGAAGAGTTCAGAAAATTAGCATGGATGATACATACAGCCTATGTGCAAATGATCTTCAAACATTGCTAAATCTAGAGCTTGAAAGAGATGAAGAAGACTTATATGCTCTGAACTTTGAACTACAATTCAAAGGTCAAATCAGAGAAAGTCTGATGAGGAATAAAGATCAGTAAATAAAGCTGAGTTTTGGCATCATCTGTTCTATGGGGAGATTGTTGGGTCTGCTGACCTGGAGAAGAACAGATGATTGAAAAGTCAAAACATGCTAACAGTTGATCCACACAATAAACAATCCTTATAACATACTTCTCCCAAAAGACTGTTGACTCTAACAACTGTTCCATCCAAACAACTGCTATGACAACTGCTGATATAAAGGACTACTGAATAAACACTGATGAAGAACAACTGCTGATCCAAGTACTGAAGACTAAAGCACTGCTGGAGCCAACAGCACTTAGGCTCCAGCAGAGGATACAAGACCATCAGAATTTTCCTACAACAGTAGTTTACCTTCAGTGTTTTCAATGTAACAGTAGTTTGTAATAGGCAGATGTTTTATGTTTGTTAATCTGTTAGAGGTCACTGTCTTAAGGTGACGTCAGCCTAGGTCATCAGTGGTTTAGGTTTGTCTATAAATAGAACAGTGCTTGTACTGTTCTATTGCATCATACACACAAACATTCTCTCAGACAAACAATCACTGTGTGATCAGGCTGAGGGGGAGTACTTGTATGATTGTAATCTTTTAGATAAATGAAAGCATTCGATCAGAAAACATTTACTCTCATGTTTTGATTAAAAGTTTATCATTCTACTGCACTTTCCATCTATATTCATATCACTCTTATCATTCTTAGTTAAACATAATCAAAACAATCAAACTCAGATCCTAACACTTACAATGGCCACTACTTGTGTTTGTTCCGCACATGTTGTTGTTAAAATGTTGTTGTTATGGAACTCACCAATATTTTATATATTGACGCCTTTTTAAGCATATCTTTCAGGTAACTAAGTGCTAAATAGATATGAGGCTAGTGCGGTGGAATATGGGATGTCGGATACTTGTCGGGGTTACATCTATATTTTCCATTAGGTTGGGACATTGATGGAAAAACCCCATGTATGAACTTGTTGATTGTTGTTATGTGTAATGTTGTGACAAAGTACTCATTTTCAACAAATTAATGAAATGATCTTTTCTAATTTAATACGGTTTGTGTTAATCTTGACTTTGATATGCTTTCGAGCCTTGCGCCACGTGTTTCCGTCATTGGCATGGTATGATATATAGAGATTAATATTCATGATAAATCTTGTATGTTGGATCCGATGTATGATATGAATGTGTTGTATTATGTGTCTATGATCTTATTTAGGCGACATTATGGATCTAGGGTTTGTTAATATTGGGTTATATGCGTGATTAAAACTGGTTAGATTCATAGTAACAACTTGTATGTGATAAGTGTTCTTTTTGATCGTTACTTGGCTCTAGCATGTTGTTTATGATCTTAACTTGTTAGAATGTGCAAGTTTGTGAAATTTGGATGTCGTTTGATATGTTTTGTGATTTTATAAAAACAAATGTCAAATCTGATTTTCAAACATAGAACTTGGGTCGACTTTAAAAGGTCATGACTTGAGATTTTCAAAGTGTTAGACCACGAATTTTGGACAGTAGCTAGATACATGGGTTTTCCAACTCTTCCAAGTGGACTCATCCCGTTTGAATGAATCTATCAATTGTAAGAATTTTTCTCGTAAACTATCATAAATGATTTGTTTTGAGAACATGTAGGCATGTTGAGTAAAATTTTGAGACTTTTATATGTTGGATAAGTATTTTCAAAAATTCCTTTCGATAACTCATAATCTGCCTTGAAAACATAGATTATAGAAATAAGGTATATGAGCTTATTTGATGAGTTTGTTGGCTTGTATGTGACTTGTATTTATGTGGATCATTTATGGAGTATGTGAAGACATGTAAACATAATATTCACAAACGGGCCGTATAGGGTCACTTATGCATGTAGCTACATTAGGTGTCACTTAAACATTTTCACATCATTGGATGTCTTGGACAAACGGATCTTGTTGTGTGTTATGTATAAACATGGATTTATTGAGTGGCACGTATAATAGGGAGTCATTAGTGGGTCTCTGTTACTTGTTTGGAGTTGGAATTTAGCTCAAACGTAAGCTAAGATGAGTTTTACTACTTTTTTCTTAGAAGCATGCATCTCGGGTTCCAAGACAACTTAATTTCCAAGTTTTTGAATTTCTTAACATTTTAGTTCCTACTTTGGGACTACATTGATTCCCTTTGGTGAATCGGGTTTTACTAGTTTCACGGCTCTTTTACTTTGTTAACTAAACGGGAAACTCTATCACTTTAATGTCCTTACCTTTTATCGGGTTATTCACTGGAGGTGAACAGAGTATTAGTTGATAGCGATATTACGATGTGCAACAGCCTCACATCTGATGTGCTAGAGGCACGAGTGTGAACTTTTGACCACTTTTTACTAGTGTTGATAGACACTAGAGCTAAGGCAAATAAACTTCTGTATGTTCTTAGTACTGCTTATTTAGTTACATTGTGTGGCTTGGTTACCCCTGGAATGCGTTGAAACTGGTGGCTGGTTACTCTTGGAAACTTTATTTTTACTTAAACTGTGAACTCACCAACTTTATGTTAACACATCCTAGCATGCGTTTGAAAGTCGCTAGGTTTGGAGCACGTAAGCATGCATCATTTGTGTTGTGAGGATTTTGAATATCATTAAACTTATATTTTGCTTACGTTTACTTGGATTTAAAATGTTTATGTTTGGTTTACGCTTCCGCAATTATCTAAAGTTTTTGAATAAACGTTAAACTATATTTTTGAAAACGAAGTAAATGGATTGGAAATTTAAAATAGTTTTTGTAATTAACTGCTATGAGATCCTACTGTGTCACGCGCCTCACGGTATAAACCCCACAGTGAAATTTGAGGGTGTGATACATGTTGCTTGACGTGTTTGTGTAGATTAATTTTAAGTACTTATGTGGTGAGTTAAGAATACTTTTTATTGTA
This sequence comes from Ambrosia x helenae, assembly GCA_030844895.1. Classification (NCBI taxonomy): domain Eukaryota; kingdom Viridiplantae; phylum Streptophyta; class Magnoliopsida; order Asterales; family Asteraceae; genus Ambrosia; species Ambrosia x helenae. The sequence goes on from CM061227.1 coordinate 58,609,091, forward strand.
AAATGAGCACAAATCAATTGCCCTCTTTAATGGAACAAAACTGAAAACTCACATTTTGGTTGATCTGGTGATCTTTATTACACAATCATCGACCATATCTCTTAAGAAATAAACCAATGTGTGTTCGCTACCTTTTATGACTAAAATACAATATTAAACCAAAAAAAAAAAAAAATCATCGGTAGAACTTTCTTACTTTTTTTCCATTACCTTTGTTTTTCCCCTTTGTTGTGGTACTTAGTATATACTGATTCCTTTCCTGTCGAGGTGGGACTCCATCAAGGGTCTGCATTGAGTCCGTTTCTCTTTGCGGTAGTCTTGGATGAGTTATCTAAGTCGATCCAGAAGCCAGTGCCATGGTGCATGCTTTTCGCAGATGATATTGTGTTAGTTGAAGAAACCAAACAAATGTTGAATGCAAGGTTGGAGGAGTGGCGAGAAGCTTTGGAGGGAATGGGTTTAAGTATTAGTCGCTCAAAGACGGAGTATCTCTATTGTGATTTCAGTGGGGTTAACGATGACGAGGACACTCATATTACTATCCAGGGCCAGGTTGTCCCGCAGGTAACTAGGTTTAAGTACTTAGGTTCATTTGTTCAAAAGGATGGGGATATAGATAGTGACGTAACACATCGCATACAAGTCGGGTGGTGTAGGTGGAGAGAAGCCACGGGGGTATTGTGCGATAAGAGGTTCCCAGATAAATTGAAGGGGAAATTTTACAAGACCGCAATTAGACCTGCTATGTTGTATGGGACAGAGTGCTGCGCAATCAAGAAGACACACGCACGCAAGATGGAGGTCGCAGAGATGAGGATGCTTAGGTGGATGGGCGGGCACACAAGGATGGATCGGATTAGAAACGAGGTCTTTAGGGAGAGGTTTGGAGTGGCTAGGATATCAGACAAGATAAAGGAAGGGAGATTGAGATGGTTT